>CM076598.1:187072500-188322500 GCA_038502835.1 Octonoba sinensis | reverse complement strand
ACTAATTTTATATATATATATTTTTTCTATTTCATAAATATATCTTTAGTATATATATACTAAAGATAACATAGTTTGCTTTGATACAAAACTTCCTACCTGCGCATTATCTACGGTTGTTTTGCTTTGTATTTGATTATATTTCCTTTGCAATTCAACGAGCATCAGTATCATTGAAAAGTATTAAAAACTAATTATTAAAATGCGTTATAATAAGAAATGCTGGCGTGTTTTATAGTTAGTACTCAATAGTTTTGTAAAAAAAATAAATAAAATAATTCAGATTAATATTATCTGTATCTGGACATTCGTTTCTAGCTCCCTATTATTGTCCCTGAAACAAGCACTTCAAAACAGTCAATTTTACATTAAAAAAGATACCGACTCCATTTAACCAGTTACAATGAAGAAATCTTATGAAAAAATTATTATCTTAAGCACCATGTCAGTAAAAAATAAATAATTTAAAACTTTCTTCATGTTACAAGATCAAAAAAAGTGTCGTCACTTTAAAATAAAGTCCGACAAAAATTGCAAACAAAAAGATACCTAACCTGCCGTCAAAATTAATAGCCAAATCCCTTTTATAGAAAAGATATAAAATCGATAGCGAATAGTCAAAAGAAAAGAGCAAGAGCTTAAAAAATTAAACAAGAAACAAAACTCGTGAAGCTTTGTTTTAATAATGAGATATACATACGCTTCACTGCCTGTAATGAATTAAAGAGTGCCAAACTTTTTCAGATGACATCCGCTGTAATTTTTCTTCCTTTCACGTGAATCTGTGAGAAAAACCGGATACTTTATTAATTTTCTGCGTTTTCTTTGAAGTTTGGTTTAAACTATTTTCCATTTTTTGCAGTTTTTACGTATTCATTGCAAGTAAGTTTTTTTTTTCTTTCAGAATAATCATTTAATTTTAACAAAAGAAATTTCATTCAGTTTCAAAGATTTGAAACTAAAATGCACTTTTACGTAAAATATTTAAGAATGAAATATTCTAATTTTAACTGGCAAGTTTCGACGTAAGGAAAATTATTTGAAAAGCAACAAAAGATGCAGATTTTTTTAAATAACGGCATAGACTATGAACAAAACTCCCCCAATCCCTTCTTTGGTACATTAATATGCGCCATTGTTGCTTTTCGTGTATTTAAAGAAACTAGAGATCGCCCGGGGGTGGTCGAAATTCGACCGCAATGCATTAAATTTTGAAGTTTAGCCTCGAACGTTTTAACAACTTTTAGACAGTTTAGTTTTTCTATGTGACAAGAGTTTGTTTTGTTTAAATATTTCAATTAGCAATAATCTCTCCTATGTGCGACTGACTGAACACGGAGTTAGTTGTTTAATTCAATGCATTTGGTAACACATATTATGCATAAATTTTATCTTTCTGCAGTCTCCTGTAAAGAAAATGGAAATAAAATTTTCCATGACACCCTATTGTTATTGAATAAATTTGAAATGAAACATTCACTTTCAATTTAATCAAGACTTCAAAACACTAATGCGAATAAACAAACTTACAAAATGCTGATCAGAAGCAAAATAACGTTTCACCTTATCTCACTTTGTGTTACATTACATATTAGTAATATAGGAAACTACCAGTATGGAGTTAAAATAATAAAAATATTAGTCATGGAGTGCACCTCTCATCTACCAATTTTGATACCAATTCGTTGATCAGTTTCAGCTGTGAGATATTCTAAAAAGGGGAACTTTAATTATAACCACCCTGTATGTACGTAACATTACTTATCTATATTTCATCAATTTACCTCATATGCTTTTCAATTTTTGCTAAACTTGAATAGCTTTCGTGCTCTTCTTAAAAATTCAATACATTGACAAATCTTTCCAGAAAGTTGCATGAAAGAAATTTATTTACAAAAGCAGAGATCAATACACGGAAGAAACAAGGAGCCTTTTCATAGCTAAAGCTCACCTCGAAAAACATTCTTCCCAGAAATCCAAGCGTATGCAGAGGCGGGTTTTGTACCGCATAGCCAAGCATTAAACGAACCTACTCGAGAACCTCTCTACTACAGAAGGTACACCAGAGGAAAAGTTGGAAGCTTTCAGGGGGGTTCCCCCTTTTTGTCTGATGATCAAAATGGAGGTAAACATAAAGAAATGGAGTTCTGGGAGATGCCGGGGTGAGTAGGATCCCATGTTGTGGGAGAGGAATATGCGTCACCCCCTTTATCATTTGGCAACAGAAGAGCTACCACTCTGTGCATAAAACCTTACCCTCAGCTCATCGTAATACGTATTTTGATTTGTGAAATGGATCTGAAAAATCACGGAAAGTGCACGCGGAAAATAGAAATCGGTATTCTTTATTTTAGATTTCCTATTTCTGCATAAGGAAATACTCTTTTAGCACTTGGGGCTGTGATATCACGTAGGGAGTCCACGTAGAGGAAATGTTATGCGTTTTGTAAAATGGCCATTCTTTTAAAGTTGGGGAAAGCATTATTTATCTGTGACTTGGACGTACTAAACCTCACGTACGGATGAGTGATATTTTACGATTCTAACTCATTTTACTTACTGCGAAAAATGATTTAGAATTCACGGGAAACAAATTTTGTTAGAGAAATGTTCTTTATATGCTGGAGAATATTCATAAACGCTCAAAAGTATTCAAAATTTATATGTCCTCTAATTCTTCCAGAATATTGGCCACATAAAATGAAATGCCCTAATACGTGTTTTTAACTTTCAAGATACGATACATCTACTTCATCCATATGAGTTTAATTTGATAAAACTTGGCAATGGTACTAAAAATCTGTCATTTTTTTCTTTATTTGGAAATAATTAAATTTATACTCAGAACGGCTTCTTTTCTCCAATTCGTTTAAAATGAAAAACAGAAATTGCTTAAAGTGAAAATCTATTAAATCACTTTTTACTTTTTTTCCCGTGCTTGTGAGTGTAATGAAATTTATTGCAGGGAAAAAACTCAAACACTACAAACTACAAATCCGGTTTCAGTATGTAGTTTATTTTATGTTTTTTTTTACTTTATAAAAAAGGGGCGACGTCCCGAACCACTTATTAGCTGAAAAGATGCTGTCATGAGGTCTCAAGATGTAAAAACATTGTAATTATTAAACAATGCTTACTGTATTAAATAATGCTTATTAGAATTACAATTCATTAATTTGATTTTGAGTAAATAATATACAAATACTACCATTTTTTAAAGAATTCTTCCTTGTTTACAAGCATAGCAACCGGAGAACGGAGTTTCAGTGAACGTAAACCCATAAAAAAGAAACATTACAGATCCTCAATGGAGACTAATTGGTTTAACGTGTATATGCAATTACTCAAACCGATTTTGAAAATGTCATAGATGATTTTTCCAAGGCAAAATTACCAAAAGGTAAACGTATGTATTTTTTTTAAACGGAAATAAAATATTTTCTTCTTCAGGATTTTATGTTTTTAAATAAATGCCTAACATGTTGTAAACTAAAGAAGAACTCATTTAAAACAAACTTAATAACAAATACTGTTGTATCCGAAAATTTCTACGCATAATAATTTAAGTGCCTACTTGTCCATAAGAGGTTAAACTTATAGCTACGCAGCTGACCTAAACACACAGATAAATAGTTCACAATCCAAAAGGTCCAATAAAAAACTTCTGGTAGCGTCACTGTGCAAAAATCATAATTAAAAACATAAAATTTGAACTGGATTAATAGAGGGAATAAGTACATCGACAAGCTTTTCACGTATTTTTTGTCACCAATGTAAATTCTCATTTGCGTTAAAAAAAAACTCTTTGCGTATACAGTATAACACACTAAAAAAATCCCGTAAAATTTACGTTTTTAAACCGGCAGTTGGAATGGTTGTAAGAAGTAAATCCGTAGTCGCAACGGTTTTTTTTATCGTAAAGTTATTCAAGACTGTAAATAAACATTGTGACTGCGGATTTAATTCGTAACTTTTACGGTTTTCCACAACCAACCCAGCTGCTGGTTTAAAAACAAATTTTACGGGATTTTTTTACAGTGCATAAATAAGAATTGTTAGCCGCATTTATCGAAAATGTAAATATCTTTCTTGGCTGAAGTAAACATATTTAAGAACAAAAATATATTGGACTAATAATATGTGCAGTCAAACTTTCAAATCAGCACCATAAAAGATTAATTTTCGAAAGCAATTGCATTTTTTAAAGCAGCAAATTTCAAAGCCATTTGAAACGTTTACTTGAAGGACGTTCATTTTTTCTCTTCAGCATGTTTGCAATATACTACAATGTTTAAGAAAACCTTTCAAACTACAAATTCTAATATTTTTTCGCGGTTTCTTTTAGCAAAACCATTATGAAAAATCCCTGATGTTATTTTTAAATTTAAACACAGCTGGCATGCTGTGTTACAGTGGCGGGTAAAATTTCAGTGAACCATAAAGCTTAAGTTAATATAATGAACACAAGTTATTTCAATAATTTTGAGCAATTGTAAAATGTGCAGAAATAGTTCTATTGCGAGAAAAACCCCAGCAGATAGAACTTTATCATAAGTAAAGGTTCGTAAACATTTTTTAAAAAAAAATTAAAATATTAGTGCCCATTTGCATTTAAGAATGAAAAAAATATTAAAAACCCTGTTATCATAATACTGCATATGTTTCTCTTTCCTGGTGAACAGTATAAACAAAGATTAAAAAGCCTTTTCATTTACATATTTTTTCATTGAGATGTTTAATAGGAAAATAGTAAAAATAAAAGCATTGCTTTAACTATTATCTAACTGATTACAGCTTTGTTTTACAGTCTTTTTTTTGCGATTTTGATGCGAGGGAAAAGCTGAAGTTGGTTACTTGGTTCTTTTTATGAATATATTTGAGAGTTCAATACGAACAACGAATATAAAAATATTTTCCAAGCTAAAGTGTATCCTCAAATGTCAAAACTGCAAAACTAACATCTTGTATATCCCAAAATTCGAAATAGGATTTGTAGTCCGCTTTTTTATACTTCATGTAGGGCCCACTAGAGCTATAAAGACACTTTTTACGCGCGTTTTCCTTAGAATTCCCGCTCTGAAACAGCGAGAAAGCATTTACCTGCATGGAAGTAATCTTATATTATTACCACCACACAGAAAGAGGATTAAGCCAACTGACAGACGCACACGTACAACAAAGCGCGGTAGCGAAGGGATAAGTACGAAAAGTGCAATTTCTACTGGAGGGCAAATAATGTTCGCTTGGCAAAAATAAATGATGCGCTTAGATGCTACCGAAAAAAAAAATAAAACAAAAATATATCTAAGAGTAAACAAAGAGAATAGACCCTTCGGAAAGTGAGGGAGAAAGATTCTTATCACGCTAACATATGGTGTACGAAAGGAAAAAAGTTTTTAAAAAAAGAGCGATAAAATTTTCTTTGGTGCAAAGTAAAAAGAGCACTGCATAATATATGATGCATTCGGTGCTTTCTATTTTCACTTATCAGAAAATAAGGACTCGTTTTTTTTCCGACCATGTAGAAGTTTGGAAAAATTCGCACAAAAAAAAAAGTTTTGCAAGGAAACGCGATCCAAAAAGCAGAGGATATCATTTTTAAGCTTGATATTTAATTTGACCATGGTTCATATTTTACTTCAAGTAAAATTTATTATCGTCTGGATTTATTGAAAAAAAATGCTCATGTTTTACATCTCTTCTTATAAAGAAGGCCCTGTGTGGGTGTGTGTGCTATGCCCAGACGAATTCATCGTACTTATCTTGAAATTCGGTACACAGTTTGAAAAATTGGATGTTACTTTTAATTAACGGGACACCAAAAACCTTTTTCATTCGGCTTTTTTTTTTTTTTTTTGTCATCAAAATTATTTATATTTAACGGTATTATATTTAAGGTGAGAAGACGTGGGAGCGGGGACCTTTTTTTCACTTTTTTAAGCCCACTGTGCAGGTACTTCTACTACTAAATATGAAAAATACTTTATGCTCCTCCTCCTGCACGGAGCATAGGTAGTAATGTAAAACAGTAGTTTATCTTCCAGATGTTAATGAAACAAAATAAGATAAATTATTTAAACAGGCTTTACTTGTTATTTTCGACAAGAAATAATTAAAACGGGAAGTTAGCAAAAAACTTTTGTTCCCAGTCATGCAGGAAAATTTTTGTTGTGCTCATCTTTACTCCACAGAACTATAACTACAGAGCTTCCTCAAATGCGCAAAATTTATCTTACTGGGTTGTACTCTGAAGAGATTATATACAAAAACAAAAGTGACTTTTTGAGTGTATACACGTGACATTTCCTGTAGGCTTAAATATAACCACTAAGCATTCATTACTTATTTCATGTATTTTGTATCACTTAGTGACTAAGATTTTGAAGAATAATGTTCGCTAACAATTCGCTTGTCACTGGTGCAAACAACTCTGCATCAATACGGCTCTTTTTTTTTTCTTTTTCGGTATGTAGTTTTGGGACTTATCGACTTCTCAAGGAGAAATGATGAAAAGCTGGTTAATATTTAAGGAGTTAATAATTTTCAAGAATTTTATTCACAACGATGCGCTACTCTTAAATTATTCTCCAATACAGCAATTTACATACACAACACTAAGGTAAAGACCAGGCTTCTAAAGGGTTTTCTTAAACACGTGGAGGTCTCTCATAAGTCAAATGTCTCTGAATGACCTTATAAAGATACACATAACGAACTAAATGAACGAAAGAGAGAAATACAGACATAGTATACTTGACCACGTTTTACTTTCTTCCTTAAAACATATGATACTATGTAACGAGGACAAGCTAAGTCCATCCTATTAACAAAAGCTAAGTAGACTAAATCTTTTGTCAGATGTCCATCCCTAGATTGCATATTTTTGAACTGAAAAAATGGAGTGCCTTGAAACCCCAAAACATGTGTATGCAATTTTAAATTGCTATTTTGCGATTTTAACATTGATTTTTATTTACTCATTAGAGTTGGAAATTTTAAAGCATACAAAAATTAAAATAACACGCCATTTTATTTCGAGATGTTACGATTTAAATTAACATGTCAATAAAAGAGATAAGAAATTCTATCATATGTGAACTTCCCCGCACTTATTTTGGAAGATCAAGTGAAACGACTTCAACTCCCTTCGCTTTTTCGGGAAAATATTGCTCAAGCCTCCAGATATTAATTATCCTTGGTGACAAAGTGACGCGAAGACATTCCAACACACTTCTCATATAATAGAAAACGCATGACTAAGAGTAATGGTTTGTTAACACCTAAACAAAACTGCTTTTGTTGGATTGCATATTCATGACCCATAAGTAATTATAATAAGCATAAAATCCGTTTTGTTTAACTTAAGAAGCGGTGTTTTAACTTTTATGTCTTTCAATTCCGCCTGAATGTTGAATTCAAATGGAAATGTGGATTTTCATTTGTGTCTTCTAATTTCATTTCCAACGTTATTATAAATATCAAGAATTAGTTTTTTGCTCAGATTTTCCAAATAAATTTCATGGTAATATTACAGTGAATTTTCAATTCCTTATTTCATAATATTAACGAAATTCAATTTAAAAACTACAGATCTAAACCAACTGTAGAAGTTTATAAGCTGTAAAATTACTTACTCAATTTTTTGCATAACGATTTGAAAGTAAGTCTAGAGTAATTAAACGAGTGACTTTTAACCAAACTCCTACGATATCATATATAATTATTATTTACAAGAAAATTATGTTTACGTAAGCAATCTAACGTCTAATGTTATTAATCTGCACCTTTGGGAAAATATAATGACTGAAAAACTACATTAACTGTTCAATGATACATTTGTCACTTCAAAATATTGGTTTAAACACACGTTTTTACAGCGCAGCTATACTACAGAATTATCAAAATGTACAGAACGTATTGTGAACCATTAAAATAAAACCATCATAAGAAAACAAAAATTGCACACTAACAGCAAGCATAACACACTGCGTTAACAAAACCTTTTGATTAAGGGGGGTAAATAGATGTAGAGGTCTCAAAATATTTTTTTTTCCTCAGGAATCGATTCTACAACTATTCAATGTACAATGAAAATTTCAAAGCAGAATTCCAAGCCGTTTAAAAGTTATAAGCATTTGAGCAAGCGTCCTTTTGGAGCGATCGAGCAGGCAGTATTCATTAATGGCTTGAAGGGTATCAGAGAGACACAGAAGAAAGTTAGCAGATGTAATTTTGTTTCTTTTAACAATTGAGACCTCGGATATAAATTTCTATTAGTATTAGTGATAATGTGATGACGTTCACATTTTAAAATCAGTTTTAAATTGATTCATTACTGCCTTAAATTTACCTTCACTACCACTCTAAACTCGTTTTTCTCGAAACTATTTTTTTCGAATTTGCAGAGACTATAGCTCGCAGAATTTTTGATCAATAATTATCAAATTTAGCACACATTTTCTTTATATATATACGCTATATTTCAACTGCAATCATAAACATATCTTTTTTTAACTTTTTTTTTTTTTGCAAAAAAAGAACGATCAAAAATCGTACTTAATTTTCCCATTCTAAAACAAATAGAAATTTTCTATTTTTTCTGATAATTTTAGTTCAAATAGAAGAGACGCTTATAAAAAAGTAATTTTTTTTAAATTGATTTCAGATAAAAATTGTGACCTCCAGGCCTCCAGGATGTACGCAAACTGCCGATCCGGGTGGAGACTTACAATATGCAGTAGCTGATATCTCCGGGATTTATAAAAAAAAATGTTTGAAAATCACAGTAAATGCTCTTCAATATATTTATAAAATACCCTCAAAATCTCAATAAAATATATTTGTTCTTTATATGTTAAAAAAAAATCATGAAAATTACTCTTAATACGCCGCCCTACACCTATTTCCCCCCTTAATACGATATCCATTATTCTGACGATTACTGCGAAGGGATTTACTATATATAACTGATACATGGCATCTAGATTCAGAGAACTTGCGCAACTAGTACTCAGATATCGCTCTTTATCAACTGCTGCGAGAATCTCCGATCTAGACAACTATGGTTGTATTTAACCATTACAGCTAAGGTTTATGTGGGCATAATGATGGATGCCGGAATACCCCAGCATATGCTCAGTGAGATATATCAGTCACGAGAGGCACGTAATATTGGAACAATATTCTCTATATTGATTATGGTATATAATAGGGAGTAGCTAACATTAATTCTTCTCATTACCTAAAAAAATTACTTTTGTCATTACTTGTGAATTTCATGCAATAATCTTCAAATGATTTCGAATAATTTTCATACTTTTAAATCGGTACAAACAATTGAATCGGTGAGTGGAAAAACAGTACTAGTCCAGAAAAAGTTGTGAGATATTTGCAAAAACAATTTACGTTTTCAAATGTGTTTTTTTTTTTTTTTTTTGGTTTGTTAACGCCATGCCTAGGTTTTATAACGTAGGAGGTCTTGCCAGTTGTATTCTTTCTCATTGCAACGTGTTGTTCTAAATATTAGTGTAATTTTTGCCAGGTATCTAAAAATGACCGATTTTGGACTAGTACTGTTTTCCACTCACCGATTCAATTATTTTTTAATCAACTAGTAAAAAAAAACATTCAAAACAAATTATTCTTTTTAACAACCAGTCAGTTACTTTAAATACATAATTGCATCGAAAATATGCAAACCTCGCGAATTCTACTGGTAGAGAGACAAGATTTTTATCAATAGCTAAAATGAATTTACTTACTGCGAGCAAACGAGAAAAAAAATCTAATTTTTACCACTGAATAGTTTGAATATTAGTGCCAGCCACTTAAAGTTATAAAATAAACCGAGTCATTCTTGAGGCTTTTTTGACTGCTAATTAATGTATTAACTATGTACAAAAAACAGATCAACAAGTTACTACTAAAACTTTGAAGGAATGATTTCCGAGCTCAAAAATGTTAAAATGTACGTGTTCCGGTTTAAGTCAGTTTTAATTAATTATATCTTTAAGTATTCTAGGGCTCGCTCTCATGAATAGAAACGTTTGATTTAATTAATTTTATAAATGCTATTAAAATCAGATAAGAAGTAAATAAATGCCATAAAAGAAGCAAAGATTTTCAATTTTTTAATAGGAAGCATACGTTTTTTTTTTCTATTATTTACTTCAGTTACTCTACCATGAACCGCTAAACTGAAAATTCGTTAATTACAATTACTCCACACATTTCAATGCACAATGTAAAAAACAAAAATGCTCAAGATTCTTCTTCATATTTTGAAAAGATGAAAGCTCTTATCAACATTACTTAAAAAATAAATAAATAAAAAATCATTCTCAGTGAATAAAAGGATTTCTCTATAATTTTTTTTTTTTTTTTGCATTTGTAGAATGTTCTTAAAATAAGAAAAAAATATTTTGCTTTAAAGATATAAAAAGTATTAAAAACAAATGAAAGTTCAAAAGCATTTCGAAAAGCCTTTAAAGATAAAAAAGGAAAAAATTAAGATATGCGTAGAAGGAAACAAATATTAGATGGAACAATTAAAGTAATCCACTAGTGTTAATTTAATAATCGAAGTAATTCCTCAAAAAGTAGGATCGTAATTAAATTCTTCAAATATTTAATTTCACATAAAAATAATTATATTATTAAAACACACGGCACTTGTGAAAAAAGATAGCGAAAACTAATATGCTTGGATTATAAATAACAAAAGAATAATGGGACACATTGAGTGGAACATGCAAGATGCAAGGAAACTGGCATTTTGAATATTAACTTCATTTTTAAAGTATAGTAAATTGTTAAAAGCAAAGTTTTAATAACAATGTTATTAATATGTATATTTTTAATCGCATTTTATAGTGTAGCATCAGATTCATGTGGCTGTGACATTACTTTCTCGTATTCCGGGATATATATATATATACTTATTGACAGCATAAATATTTGTAAAATACAAATGATGCAAACTCGCCGATGATCAAAAATTGAAGTTCTAAGACAGTTCACATATTTTAAAGTGCTCTGAAATAGTTACGATGTTTTTACATTTTTAGATATTTAGTTTTATGGATCCATAGCAGTTAAAGGAAATTATAAGATGACATCAGATGATGTGTTTGCTATATCGCTTTTACTTTAATAGTATCATCGTTACTACATATACATATAGATTAAATTTTTAAGAACAAGTATGTGTGGAACTTTACTTTAGTATCTCAGAGTAAAAAAAAAAGGGAATGTCTCGCATCATTCGTTTTAGTGAATGAGCATTAGGATAAAAACTTGGATTTAATGAGTAAAAAGTGGCTCTAAGTGCTGTAAGCTCGAAATCGCCATAAATAAGGAAGCTGAAACAAGATCTCAAAATGCACCTTAAACGTTTCACAGAAAACATTAAGAGCATTTTCAGTTAAAAGACATTTGATTTTTTTTCTGTAAAGATAAATCCTACTTATGGGAAAATATGTTGTAAATCACTATTTGAAAACTTAATTATTGCTTTAAAGGAAAATACTTTACGGTAAACAAGTGTTAAGAAGTATTTCTTTTTCCAGAAAAGTCAGTTTTTACAGGTGTCTGAAATCTGAAATTTTTTAGGTATATGTTCTCATTTCGCAAACATGCGTTGAATATTTGCTTTTTAAGAAAACAGATCGTTTTTGTAGTGATAGATTTGTCATTTAGAAGGTTTTAGTTTATACTCATTCATACACACGTCATTGAAAAGGTTAAGAAAATGAAATTATTGGAAAACATTCTTAGAGTATTTGTACGTTGTAAAAAAACGCGTAGTAAAATTAAATGATTTCATTCTTAAGATTTTTTTTTAATGCAAAACGAACATTTACTCACAAAATCTCATAAGCTGGATTTAATATAACAGACAAGTGAAAAGTAGTTGAAAGATAGAAACTTATGAGACAGAAGGCAAAAATTAAAACGAAACTTTGTCTAAAGTGTGAATATTTAATATATAGTTTTTCTATCGAAAAAAATCTCAATGCTAATGTGTTAAAATTTTTATGAATGGTCATGTAATAAAAATATAATGAATAAGCAATATACGTAATCAAAGAGATTTCGAGAAATGTATTACAGTTCAAAACCTTATATGAAACTATGTGAAAAATATTTTTTGTGTTATAATTTTAAATTACTAGTTAACAATCGAAACCAGAGTATTTAAGTATCAGATTTTGAGTCTGTATTTCTATCCTCAAAGCTTGAAACAACCATAGTGCACATGCTTGTGGATATTTGCAACTAAATAAATTGATCATTAAGTTACAACTTAAACAAAATATGTACATAAAACAACTTAATTCTAGAAAAATAGGTTTTAAAATCTTGAAAAAGAAACTAACTTCTGGTTATGTCTAAAATGTCTCCAATAACTTGAATGCTCAATTTCTAATAAATCGTCATTTCTGAAGGAAGGAAACTTGAACATTTAAGAATGCTCAAAGCAGTCTTTAATGACAACAAAATTGTAACAAACCTTCTGGACGTTACAGAAGACCGCCATTTCAAAGACCTCTGGAGAGAACATCAATCTCAAAGAAACGTCCATGCGGGAAGCTTACGGCTTTTACAGCCGTAAAGTAATTAATTGACAAAAGCGACTGGCTACGGGGGACACAAATGACGGATGTCTCAAATGGTTTTTGCTTCGAACCTCCACGTGCGCCAGTCAGAGCTGTTCAATCAATTTCATCGGGAAAACCATTTATAATACCTTAGTGCGTCCATTTGGCTTCTTTCTGCGGCTTCAGTTATGCTTAAGAACTTTCATTGCTGCGTCAGGCGGCAAAAGCAGCCGCAACTTTTCGAAGCAGTGGATCATTTTGGATTATTGTGGGATCTCTATGAGTTTTCTCGCTGGAATAGTTAAGTTTCTTTACTATTTCAAACCATTCCTACTGCAAAACTTGCAAGAAATCAGCGAACTGCATTTTAATAGTACATTGATTTATTTGGCATCTTCCTTTAAATAATGTTTTTTTCTTAAAATTTCAGAAACATATTTATACTACACACATATCAAGAGCAGAAATATAGTCTTATTCTGTGAAAGTTATGTTTCACACAATATTAATTTTCGATTGTACGGGCTAAAAAATAATATTTACATGAAATGAAAAAAGCAAGCAACAGATAAAATGGACATATAGCAAGTAATGGGAGAAATATAAATAAATAATAAAAAGTTTAAGAAACTGCAGGAAAAACTAAAAAGAAAGGAACAAGTTAGGTTCTTATGGCTTTCATTCTGTTATTGAGTAAGACATCTTTTGATACGTTAGATATTCCTGTTTATTTAGTTCTGCTGAAGTATTCTAGCATTTCCTCATTAATAACGTCATAATACTCTTCAAATGCGGTGGTCCCCCATGCATTGTCAACTACAAAAAAAAAACAAAAAAAACATTCTAACTGAAAGACAAATGAAAACAACTTGCATGCTTTCTAAACCTTGACTCAGGGGCATCTATTGTCTTTTTTTTCTCCATGTCGAGAATTTGGTGAAAAACACCAGGTTAAAATGTATATTAGTCTTTGGAACATGCATAAATATTCTGTTATATGTGTATTTGTGTGCGTAAACGCTCTTTACAATTCACAACTGGTTAACATATATTTATACTCTAACCTCTAGCAGCTTTCTTTTTGGATGTTTAGAAACAATTTTGAGACAGAATTACACTTCATGTAAATGATTCCACATGTTTTATCTGGAATACTAAATTATGTCAACAAGTGACATCACTAGATTTAATTACTTGCATGAAAAAATTTTAATTCATTGAACTCTATAGCATGTAAAAACGTTACGCTTCCAGCAAACAATATTCTTAGAGGAAGAATTAATAAGCACTTTTGTTTCAATGGGCATTAACATTTTTAATATAAACGCTCTTACTACTTTATTTAACTTTATGAACCTTTTTCCGTTTAAAAAATTAACCTCTTTCACTTAATTAATCAATTCTAATGCTTTGTGTTTCCACCTTACGAATTCCTTAGCACAGCGAGTTTCTACGGGGAAGTTAGTTCCGTTGTTATCGGTAACGAACTAGATAAGTGATTTTTTTGAATTGTTTAAGTTTCTTTCTTATCCCCTGTCGTGCAATTTGCATATGGATTGTTTGCTTTTGGAGCTTTTATATTATCTCAAAGTTACATTTTCCCTTTTATCACTTCGAAGCTACCACTTTTAAAATTCGGCCTTTTTCCCCCCAGCACTGATGAAAAATGTCTTGAAACCTGAGAACAAAAAAAACCTTTTTGTTAGAAATTGGTCATTGCTGATGATAATACGTATATTTGTTTGTTTGCGTTTATTCGGCAAGAAATATATGCTTTTTTTGTATAAACATAAATGCTTTTCTTAAGTTATTATGAATGCTCTTATTATCCTTAACTAAGGCTGTTTTTTACTTTGGAAGTAAATCGACTTCTATGAAAAACTTGCATCCGTTTTGTAGAAGATTTACAAAACCGTAAACGTTTTCTTACTTCTAAGCAACTGTAATAACGACCATGGTCAAACTCATTGCCAGAAGTAACCAAAGAAAGAGAAAACATGCGCTCTTATACTTCTGTATCTCCCTGTATAATCAAATCAGTATTAATCATGAGAATAAAATGTCATTTTGAAGTTTAGTTTAGTAAACAAGAACTTTTACAGCACATTATTAGCTTAGATGCCGAATGAATTACCAGTAAATAATTTACGCAAAGTACGTTAAAGAAATTTAAATAAAATCCTTAAATTCTCTGAACCTGAGAATGTTTCCTAAAATTAAAATGCAAGTCAAAACTGAAGTGTAAAAAAAGATTGTGTGTGCAAATTACAGTAAAACACATACTTGTCTTGATTCGGTTCCCGTGTAACTATCAGAGGAGACAAAAAGTATTTGTATCAGCAATAAGGAACTATTTACCGCGCCGGACGTCAGAACGAGTCAAGAATGGGAGTAGTCTGTTCGTCTGTTCAGAGCAGGAATGCAATATAAATAATTATTCGGATTCAAATTGAACGTAGTAAAATATGAAATCAAAACGACCTAGTGGATAATTAACGCTCATCTGGCAATGAAGAAATTTGGCACGTAAGTACTTTAGTACCCACAGTTGTTACGTTTGGAAGTTATATAATTCAACTTTTATTGGCATAGTGGTTAGAGTGTTTAGAGTGTTAGCGTGGAGTCCAAGACAATCCGCGTTTAAATCTCAAGTAAGGAAACTTTTCTTTTGTGGTCTAAAAAATGAGCTCATATCCAAATCATTTTTCAGAAAAGGGTTACATAAAAAATAAAAACTCGGTTTTTCAAATCTAAGTCAATTTGACTCGGAGATATTCCAAAAAAGTGATAATCTTGGAAATAAGCCATTTTATCCCAATAACAAGAATTTTGATGTAACAGTATACTGAGATTTTTTTTTAATTTCGAAAATTCCCTCTGGTATATTTTGGTATGGCAATAGCCAAGTCTAACCATTTATAACTACAACAAAAGACATTCACACATATATGTGTGATTGTCTTATGTTGCAGTTATACATGGTGATATTTACTTCATTACTAAATTTTAAAAAAGTAAGGTTCTAAAACTGTTTTCTGTTATCTAACGGATAATATGTGTCCATAAAATAAAATTTATCTTTCAAAAAATATTGTATTTTATATTCGCGGAAGGAACTAACAAGTAAAAAAGGAAATATTTTACTATATATATATATATAATATAATATTTTGCTGAAACATTCAAAACGCAAAATTAATGTCTAGGTTTTTAAATTCGGTCTAAACCCGACATTAACCTTCAAGTCAATAAGTTTATATATGTATACACTTTTTTGAGAGCGAAAAATCAAAATACGTTTCATACTTAAAGCGGTTCAAAATTCTTCGAAACTTTGATAAAAAGAGAAACTTCAAACTGTGTGCAGCCTTGTAAAATTAATAGTTGTTTGGTTAAGGGAAGATATCAACCACAAATCCTATACACAAGTTTAAATGTCGCTTGGAGTGATCGCTCTTCAGACATCATAAAGCAGCGGCACTTACAATGTAATGCAAGTTTTTAAACTGTTTTTAAGACATGCAATATCAATTTTACAAAATATCACCTGTTTCTCTGTAATGTTGTGTAAACATAATTAAAGACGCCCAGTGACATAGGCTGATCAGCACAATGCTCTGTCATTAGGCTTTGATTTGAATCAAGGCCAGGGCAGGAATGTTACTGCTTATTAAATAACTTCTTCGAATCATTTATAGTGAACAAAATCTACTTTAACCCTTTCGCTGCTGAGATATTTTTATTGGCTGAATCGGATTTTGCCATTACAGAGCGGCCCTAACAAATGACAAAATGTACCCGATCGCCGTCTATGAACTGTCTATGTCAGCGAAAGGATTAAACTGTAGCCCCTCAAGCGATCTGAAAGGATACGTCGTGCTCGACCTATTTAGCCCATTTGGAAATTGGGTGGATTGTCAATCTACCAAAAATTATTTACATGTGCATATTAATTCCAAACGATAGAATAAAGATCTTGTTTAAGTGATCACCATAATAACAGAGCATTAAGCAAGGTGTATCCAATAATTACTATAATGCAAAAAAGGTTTTAAATGGCAGTTCATTAGCACTCCTGAAAAATAAAACAGTATATGTAATATCTTGCGTGAATGGTATTTGTTTTTCTAGAATTTTTGTCAGGTAACTTCTGGGAAAAGTGCTAGCATTTTTACTACTGATACGGTAATTCTCAATAAAATGCATAAATTTTCAAAAAAATGCATAACAATTTTTAAAAAAAGAACGAGATACTGAGCAAAAATGTAATTTCTTGAGCAAAAAATGAAATATTTTTGCCAAAATTTCAATATTTTTTCATTTCATAGCAAAACCTAATAAAAAAAATAATCTAGCTCAATATTAGTTCACTAAAATGTGCTTTAAATTTCAGCAAGAGTTAAAATCCTCGATTTAAATAAAAGCATTAAAACATCTAACAAAATATCTATCAACAAGAAATTTTGCATCGAAGAAAATTTAAGATTGAGTGATGCGATGCATACAAAATATAAATTAGAATTCGTTAGCTACGTGTGAAGAAAATAAAAAGGAAAGAGAAATCGATTACATGAAAAAGCGGAGCATTAATAAAACTTCCCCCAATTTAGAGCGAAATTTAGTACTGATATCAGAAAGCCCATAACCACGACTAACGACTCTTTGCCATCATTTTAAACTCATCGGAAATTTGCATCCCCCATCTCGTAAATAGGAAGCTTGCTTTCCATTAGATGTTTTTGAGGTCGGTTTTATTTTTATTTTACTAGAAAAACAAGGAATTTCGTCTAGAACTATACGAACGTACTTTCTCGTGTACACCAACTTCAAATTTATAATCTACTATCTCTCTCCCTCTCTTTCTCATTTAGCTTTGGATCATAATTACTTCAAATAGACATCTTTCAATGGTTAATAAATATTAATTCATTCATTCATTTATTCACTCACTCATGTATTCATTCACTCATTTATTCATTCACTCATTCATTTATTAATTCATTCAGAAATATCCTTAAAAGTCAAGATCAAAAAAATTCATGGGAAAATAGGATCGTTTAGTTCAAGTTGAACTTCGCATCTACACATATTCTGCGCTATAAGAACATTCTCATAAAGTTTGTTTCAAGCAAATCCGCCTGTTAGATCAGGATTTGAAAGGATTGAAATTTCCTCGCAGGCGCTAATGTTTTTTTTTTTTTTCCTTGAACTGTTCAAAATTTTCTAGAATTGGATAAAATAAAAAATATTTTACGTCGAAAGGTCCTTCAAATAAGCGCGTTCAAAGGAACTTTAATTTTATGTCCAGGGTTTTAAAAAATTGCTCCATATTTCATTAATACCGCTAATGTTAATATTTTTTAAACTGTTCAAAATTGAACGAAAAATTGTTCAAATCAAGAAATAAAATACAGAAATGATATGTCCTTGCCGAGATCTTTCGAATGCAAAAAAAAAAACTTTCGAATCGAACAAACAATTCCCTCCGAAGTTATTGCGGGGGGGGGGGGAGACAAACAGATAGCTAGACAGACAGACCAACAAACACATTTTTTTCCTGTCAAAACCCTACTTTCTTTTTTTTTTTCAATCTTTATTTAACTACTTAACTTTTCTTTGTTTTTAACAATATTTTTACGATTCATTAATCCTTTTTTCATACTTTAAAACTTTTACGGGAAAGTAGGCTAAAAAGCAACATTTTAAGTTATTTTAATTTTGGAACGAATAAGGCGCAATTTGTGAATTTTGTATTTAAAGATAAACTACGAATTTATCCTTGAATAATAGCAAAAGTAGTAAAACGCTTACATCTAAGTGAAAAACAATAAACGAGAAAATCCAATGTTGTTATATCACATATTTCAAAAACATTTCAGACACCAGTTTCAGGATCACAAATAGCTTATATTAACAACGCATTAGGTGGAAAACTTCAGGATGTAAATAAGTCGAGAGGGGGCAAAAACTAACACGTAGCACATAAATCTTTTACATGCCATCAAGTTGGTAATGCTTTTGAACTGATAATCGAAGTAAGGGAGAAGCAAAAAAGTTCTTTATTGTTTCACTGACTGTGGACTTGAGAACAAACACAATAAACCAATCGGGAACCATGCTGTAAGTCTTATTACATAAATTAAGAACATAAAATAAGGATTGTTTACGGTTAGTTTCATCAATACTTTGTGTTACGAACTTTTTACCATAAATTCATAGGACAAAGATAAAATTAGACTGAGCGTTATGGTTACAATTAGGCTGTCAACATTAAAGATTTATTTACTACAATCGCGTGACCAAGCGTGGTAAGCTGAAATCCAAGAGGTTTCTTTCCCAAAACTGTTTTTGCATAAATTTAATTAAATTAAGAATTAATTTCACCACGATGACGATAAAGGTGTCAATTGCAGAAATCCATATTTTGACAACAAAATTATCTGAATGCCGCGTGCTGAAAGCTGTTTTTCACCTAGTGCACGAAGTAACTCGCAGTCTAGCATAATTTTTAGTCTATGATTAAACCGCTGACGTTCTGGTAAAAGTTCAACAAAAAAAAGAGAGAAAAGCAGGAACTGATGCAGTGGATTAAAATTGATTATTAGTTATTTCATGATATAAATTCATTAAATTTATAAGCTACATAAGTAAATCGACTGGGGGAGTTAAGGGTCGGTAACATGGCTTTGCTATTTTTCATAACAATTTGAAGGTTTAAATTTCAAGTACCTCAAAACAGCAGTCACACTGATTTTGTACCAGACCTCTAACGATATCACAGGACTTCTTTCCCTTCTTCATTGGGTTATTCTGCTCCAGGCCTTAGTGACTTTGCCAAGTCCCGCAATGCCTGCTTTCTAATCTGGCGTTTTTGCATAAATATTCCTTCTTTTTTGCACTTATACCGCCATACCATATTAATTATGACTCATTGAGCATTAGTATCACCCGCCGGCAAATAAATCCGCAATTTTCACCATGGATAGATTAACTGTAAACTGTCATTTTCTTAATATGTTACATTGAGTGACGTTAGTTTTTTGGCTGTTAATTACTTCAAAAACTTATGTGTTGCTCTTTTTTGCTTGAGCCGACCCTCACAATTTCATGCTTTTATTAATGAGGTTGCTTGTAGTCACGAAACCTGTCTCTGAAATGTTTTCACAAACTGTGCCATAATAAGTTTTCTGTCTTGATATTAAGTGTATTTTAAGCGGAGAAACTTGGGATACAGAAAAAGTCTAAACAGCGGCCTTCTGTTCTATCATTAACGATTAGCTGTTGACGGAAGAGAAACAAAATTAAAATAGAAAAAAACATGGTACGAAACTAGCAATTCAGTTCTCATTACTTTAATTAACATTCAAAAGAAGTTTTTTTCGCACTTCCCATTTGTATCGCCATTCGAGAAGAAAATTATCTAAAATAACTACAGAACGGGAGAAGAATTCTTAAGCGATGAAAACAAAACAGAAAGTGGAGCCTTTGTTGGGGATCGTTTTCTTTGTATTTTTTAAATATAAAAGAAAATTGAGATTCCACAAAAAATTGTTTAGCAACAATCGTTCCGAGTATGTGAGAAAAAATATACAAAGGAAAATATTTATCTTATTACTTAAGAAGCACCGTATTTTTAAAACATTTTTAAGAAGAATTTAGAAGAATGAAGAAATAGTAAACTTATTTATTCAGTGACGAACACCAAAGTAAAATATTTTTTTTAAGGGCATAAGTTAATGCACACAGTTATTTTATTATCTACAAATTACTTTTAGGTCTATATGGAGTAAATCGTCCTAACTGGCTGAAGAAATTGTAATTCTTAATAAGAAATACTTTAACAAATGGGTTGGAAAAAAATATTAAATATTATTTTTCTGTCGCTGTCAAAGCCAAAGTAAAAATCTTTGACTTTTCCGTTACCATGAGATATTTAAAAACTTTAAAAGTGTAGTTGCATCAAAATGTTTTGTGGACTTTTCCCCATTTTCAACAGCGCCATGTTTATCTGCGGTGAAAGAATAGCGTAACTAAGAACGGAAGGGACTGTACGTCCTTGCGCCGATTTAATTCTGTAATCACTTCCGATACAAACAAAACATCTAAAAATTCATTTTCCCCAAAAAAATGCATATATATATATATATATATATATATATGGCGACATTTTAACGGGGTAAAAGGATAAACCTGTCGTCAAGAAAGATTTTCACTGCGGGATGTATTTGGCACCTTCTTTATAAACTCCCTATGAACGGAAGCCGTAGCATCGAATGGTCATGGACTCAAAGCTAGATTTATTATTGAGATTAGGTATTTTTAAAGAAAGGGGTTGAAGATTGCTGTTCTACGTGTTCTTCCATAAAGTGTATCTACGCCATTGCTTTGAAAACGGGGAGGAGGGACAAAACAAAATCTACTAAAAATCCAATTTTCGACATAGAAACAGATTTGCACATTACCGCGCTCAAACTTTTCCCCCTAATAGAGCGATTCTACAGAAAACCTGCATTTTAAGTCACAAAACAATAAAATGCAAATTATTATTAACATTGTATTTTTACATGTTAAATAAAAAAAATAAGCAATGTCTTCTGAGTTATAAGTGAAACATTTTAGAAATTAGAAAAAATAAATAGTAAAAAAATCTATCCACAGAAGATGATATGGCACTTCTGTGGACTGTCACAAGCCAGAGTTGTACTATTTCAATAGTTGTAGCTGATGTATTATATATACCACATACGTAGATTAAGTATGTGCATTTTCACATACCATTACATACCAATACATAACATTACATACGAATTGTTTGCCCTATTTATTGTCACATGAATATTTTTCAAAAAGAAAGCTTGTCACAAGGTTTTGCATCACTTCTGTGGACATTTTAAAAAGGTTAAAAAAACAACTAACTCTCTAGATGGCGGCACTTATCCTTTCGTAGTGGCAAATTAAAGAAGAAGCAGCCATGTTGAAAATGCAAGCAAGTTGCTTTTAATAAGTTTGAAATCTTTTGGGTAAAAATTTGGTATTTATGTTCATTCGTTATCTGTTCTGCTTATGTCATCACCTCTGTGACCTTTTTTAAAGTAACAATTTAAAATTATATTTTTTCTTCAACGTGCCATATTAAACAAAATATGATGTTCTAAATGTTATAAATGGCACAAACTCATAGAATTAACCCTAATATAATTATTCAATAAATCAGAAATTTTCATCACTTCTGTGGACATCACTTCTGTGGGCATCCCTTTTGTCTCAGAAAATTTACGCCATGATTCGGCAGCTATATGTATTCATCTGAAACCAATTTTTCAAGAACTTGAACTAGAAACACTACAGATACTAAGTGATGGGCCAAGCACTCAATATCGAAATAAAAAAATGTTTTATCTCTTGAGAGCATTCATTGCAAAAGAAACAGGAGCAAGTACATGTGTTTGGCATTTCTCAGAAACTAGTCATGGCAAGCGAGCGCCTGATGGTGTTGGAGGAACACTAAAAAGAACTGCGGATAATATTATTGCACAAGGTTATGATATTACTGGACAAGATGAGTTTGTTTCTCTGCTAAAAACAAAATGCCCTGGTATCAAAGTGATTGATATCACTAAAGATGCTGATGTAGAAATAAAGAAATTGATGAGATTTTAGAAAAAAAAATATCGTAACATTTAAAGGTACAATGAAAATACATCAGATTACTTGGTCAAAGAAAAACAAGCACTTTCTAGATGCTAGACGTCTGAGCTGTATAGCGTGCAAACCAGAAGAAAAGTGTGTTCGTTTCTCAAATTTATGTTCATTTTGATGATGAGCTCTAATTTAGATGAACTTGAAGCATTGGAAAATAAATATGTGATTGTCTGCTTTGAAGGAAAGAAAAAATTTAAGAAGCATTATATAGGAAATGTTACAAAAGAGCATCAGACTGAGTCCAAAGTGAACTTTTTAAGGAGATCTGGAAATAAAGTTTTTTCTTATCCTCAACAGGTTCATGAAGACATAGTTGATAGGAAAAACGTAATTAATATTTTTAAGTTTCCAACCAGGAACAGAAGAGGTTGTTATACATTTGAGGATGATTTAACACCATTCCCAAACTCAGAATAAATTTCCGTAGTTAGTAGTGTAACTTAATCTGTTACAAAATTTGTTTTGTCTATATTTTTTATTTTATTTACACTTTCTTTTTTCGTCATAGAACTACTGGATTACTTTTATATGTCAATAAATTTTTCCTAATTATTAAATACCAAAATTTTTTTGCATAAACGCGCTGTCTTTTTCTTTTTTTCCCATCAGAAAGTGTAAGTTTTCAACGATATCACTTCCGTAGACATAGTCATCACTTCTGTGGACTGCTAAATTCCTCATATTTTTTTTTCACAAAATCAAAACGGAGTTAATCTGTGCGACATATGTTATTGATATATACATATCATAAGCCAACCTTCAGATTTTTTTGAAGAATTTATCTTGATTTTTTTAATTTGAAAATTTATGTAGTCAAATGGCAGGTTTTCTGTAGAATGACCCAATAGCGTTATTCGGGAATCGAAACGAAAAACCTGAGCCATCACGCGTCATAACTGGTTATTCTTTACTAAAAAGTAAATGCAAATGTTAAGAACCTTTTTTTAAATGTTAGCACAATCATTTGACACTGAATGCCGCTTATAAAGCATCTGCAAAAGCATTGTGTGTTGAGGGGTCAGTACACTTCACGTTCAGTAGCTACTTTAAGTCTTAAAAAAAATGTGCATCCTAATTGCAGATAAACATGAGTAATAAGAAATGACACTTTTTTAGTTCACATTTTGCCGTGGATAAGTTTTGGGAATTATATCTAATACAAACGCATTATGATCCAAAACTACGAGTATAACAACAGTAGATGTTTAGCACGTAAACATAAAAAGAAGCCCAAGAATAGGTTCATGAAAAAAAGAAGTTGATCAACGAAATGTCTTCAAAATTTGGATTTTGAAATATAGCATCTATATTCTTCAAACGCGTCATTGTATTTCAGATATATATGTTCCATTTTTCCCCGTGAATAAAATTCTGTTTTTATTAAACATCCAGCTCTCTTTGAAGGATCTTTGTGACATGGGGCTAAATGACTAAAAATTTTACTAATAAAAGATTATTCGGATGACAAAATCAAAAGCTAATAAGAAAACATTTAAATTTATATAATATAATTTAATATTTAGATGTTGTATCCATTGTATGCTTCAGATAAAGTTATTTTTGTTATGGGGACAGGATCATTGATCTTGTACGATAATGTAATGCATTAAAACAATGAAAAATCAACTGGAGATTAAGGAAATTAAACAATCCCCTTATAAGAGTTTAAATCATAATTAACAGTTCCTGAAATCTTTTAATGCTACCTTACGACAAAGAACATTAAAGCGAAAATACATTGTTAGCTCAGAAACGCGATTTTATTAACCTTCGGAAAAAGAGTCCGAGTAAGAGATTAAGATATTAATTGTTTTCAGAAAAAGTTTTAAACATATGGACATTAAACATAATCTTAAAATAGGTCTTTGCTAATCCAATATTCTTCAGATTGCTAAAGTTAATGTCAGGAAGAAACTCTTCGAGTCTGTAATGTTTTCGTTTAAAAAAAGTAGCCATGATTCAATTTATGTAAAGTCAATTTTTTTAAAAGATGTTTTTGTAATTACAGCAATGAATAAATAATTAATCAAAAGATATCAACTTTCTAACGTTTTAATTACGAAACTTTAATTGGATTAATCTGATTTAAAAAAGCTGATTAAAAAGACTTAACGAGAGAAGAAAAGAATAAAAAATATGTTCTAATTCCTTCTATGTTTTTTATCAGGGAAACACATATTTATTACATGAAAATGATTCTGAAAAGAGAAGAAAAAATGAATAAAGATACTTTCTAAGTTTTAATCTGTCAGGGACACACTACACGCCCTAAAGAACTTTATTAGAAAAAGCTACATCTTTTAATTTGGCTCTTGAAAAATGATTTGTGGGGAAACTGTTTATAAAAACTCCGCTCCCATTTTTTTACTTGGTAATCGAGCTTTGTTCTGCAGAATACTTTTCTTAAAGCATGAATAAATTCCTATTTAAAGTATTCAGGCGTTTTTGGAAGATGGAAAATTCTAACCCGGAGGCAATTTCCTTTGTAAAGATATCTAATTCAATTGAGCTTTCTACAGTTAATGTTCGAAATTTTTATTTTCTTCAGCTTTTAAATTCATTCCATCTTGCTTAAATATTTTTCCTGTTAAGAAAAGATATTGCTAAAAGAAAACTTTGTAATATAAAGTAAATGGAATTTTTAGCTTAATGCGGAATTTGACTCTTCCCCCCCCCCCCCCCCCACTTGCTGAAACATTTAAATTTCCATTGTTCGAGAATTTTTGTTTCAATTAGTCATTAAAGCTCATTTGTGTTTTTTATTAAAGTATAATGAAGTTATATACAGTTTAAGTTTTTGAATTAATTAAAGTTACGTGTATTTAACTTTTGTTACAGTTTATAACTTTTTAGGTGGACCGAATATACGTTATATTAAGGGTTCCCAACCTTTCCCAAGCCGTAGAACTCTTTGAAGAAAAAGATTTTTTCACGGCATCCTAGCAGCTAATTCATATATTAATCTGTGATCGTATATACGAGTATATATATATAGTTTTCAGTCCCATATTTAGCAAAATAAAAATATTATGAACGCATAATAAACTTTAAGATATAGTATTTGCAAACTAACAGTCAAATTAAGCATAAATTCAGCATGTTTTATATTATAGACATTTTAAAAGAATGTTCTGCAGAGGGAGGAATGGGACATGTCCTATTTCTCCCTAATTATGCTTGTTCCTTTTTATTGTTATTTTTTTAAACAGCTAAATATGCTAACAACTCAAACTTTTAACTTCCATTAATGTTAACAGTTTATAAAATGAAAACAGCACTGAAGGAGAAGAAAACAGGAAAAATTGAATAAATTATCCATTTATGGAAAACATTTAATTTGATGTTTTCTTTCCACGACTCTATGATGAGTTGTTTTGTTTATATCCTACTCGTGATGACAGGGAATTTTTATAATAAAAATAATTGGTCGACGAATAATCCAAAAATAGGAGTTAAGACTTTATGCTTGTTAAGTATTTGACAAAGAAGACAATAATTTATTACATTGGTCATTTTCCACGAAAAAATTACTTGATTGCATTAGAGAAAAATAAGGTAACTATGAAACCGCCCCAACCACACCTAATTGTTGGTTCCAGCCGAGCCCAATCTTATTTTCATTTCAGTTTTAATTTGTCAAAATACAATATTCGTGAATTTAATTTTTTCTAAAATCATGTCCCACTTCTCCCTCATGTGTCTCCCATAACTCCCTCACGTGAGGTGTGGGACAAAACTTTTATAATGTTTAAATGGGTAGAAAAGTAAAAAGTAAAAGTATAGAAAAGTAAAAGTAAATGTAAAAGTAAGTCTCTATTTTACTGTCTTTCTATTTTTTCAATAGCTAAAAGAACATACTATTATTCTTAAAAGCTGCACTCTCGGTAAGTCGAAATCAAAGAGAAAAAAAATGAAATTTGTACCCCCTGCACACTAATATGACAGGAATTAAATTTATTACCGAAAAGTATAAATTAACAACTTTGAAATAATATTAAGTATGCTGTGTTGTTACATGAACCATAATATTTCTGCACCTCAGAAATCACTTTTTGTCATAACCATTTTCTTATTTGGAATCACAAAATTTAACGTATAAATATATATTTACTAATTTCTTCTCGCTTAATAAATACTCATCTGATTATTTTGTGAAAAGTTGTATTTTCCCTACAACAAAATCCAAATCTTTCATTTCAAGTTGGTTCCCCCCCCCCCCCCCCCATGAAACTCAAAATTCACTATGTGGGAATAAATTTTAACTTCTGAACAAAAATTATCAAATAATGACTTCTTGAAACGCAACAGATGTAAAGCTCTTAACAACTTTCGCGATGCCCACTTAACGCAACTATATAAAGGAATTTGGTAACCTAGTGCTTCTTGTCGAAAACTATCCATTTGAATCATTCGGAAATTGCAGCGATTCAATCGAAAGCAATTTCTTAAAACGTTTCCAACATGTGCTTCTAATCTGATAACGGTGGTAAGTTATCTTAAAGAGCAAAAAAATATGATAATAAATCCAGTGTTGAATGACTGGAAGGATTTCGGTCGAAAACCTCTTTTCCCAGTTGTAAATTTAAGGGATTGCAACGGAAAGTATTTTTCTCAATCTACGAAATCACAATCATTAGTCATTTACAGTCGAGAAAAGTTTTACAAATCGATAATCAATATTTTCATGATCTGAGGTACTATTATAATCGTTGCATTATTAGTGGTAAAATTACCTGCATGGGCTCGAGGCGATAGGCTAGTTCATCATAATATTGCTCTGCGTTTGACTTTAAAGTCAAGTCCTCCAATCTCGACCCCTTTTAAAACGCTTCTAGCTCCTTACATAGTCGATCCATTTTAGAAAACGTGCATCACTTATGTTATAATAAGTTTACGTGATTAATGCGTTGAATTATTATTCCACCTTTCTTTCTAGCAGAGAAAGTTTAATATTGCATTTTCTTAAGCATTACACATTACTGAACTTTCTTTTTTGACTCTTTTGTAGTGACATCTAGTTAGCATCTAAATGTATAGGGGCTGCGTTAAAGTGATCAAATGGAACAAACAGATTAAAGTATCCCTATAACGATATACAAGATAAACAAAATATGTTACTTTATTACTTCAAAAAAATAACATTTCATCTTAATTTTGATACGTGAATACAAATACCTCTTGGTTTTCTGTCACCAATATCGCATTCTATCGTTCTTACTGCGGGGACCTATTGATTAAACTATTATTAAATGCAGATTGATAATAATTTATACAAGTCGCAAATTTACATGTACATTAGAGCACTTCGAACTCGACAATCCAGCAGACCCAAATAACACGGGAAGGGAAAATAATTCAAAGAGCTGAAAGTTGTAACAATTATTAATGTTTTGAAAAATTCTTTGCAAATAGCTTTTGTATCTTAATATACATGCTGGAAAAATACGTATAAAATATGTTTTTAAAGGTTATAGATTTTTGTTTTTACTTATACAAGCACATTTATGTTCTGGAAGGGATTATGTTCGGAACGGATTTGGAAAGTATTTTATGAGGCATGCCTAATTTCAGAAATATACATTGTTTTTAAATCCACACGGAAAAATAAAATTAATTTTACCTTTCCTCAAGTCTTTTAATAAATTTATTTGAAATTCATTAATTTATTACAATTTAATAAAGACTTCTTAGCACTTAAAGCTTAATTTTTTGCCACTTGTATCATCACATTTTTGCGAACTAAACTCTGTACATATGCTTTCTTTACAATACGACTACCTTAGCAGTGAAAAACTTGCTGGTACCTCCCATTATACAACAACCTAGAACACATTAATAACCGAGACATGAGCTTTAATTTTTTTTTTTCCGGCGGGGTTCTTTTTTTCGATGGAGGCAATGCGGGGGGGGGCGGAGCAGCTCTTAGAAGAATTTTAAAACGGTACGGTTTGTCAGTGTCCTTAAACGTTTTTCGAACATTTTGCTAAATTATATTATATATATAATACATTTAATAACTTTTACCTCCCCCTCTGTTCCCTAGTCACCCCCCCCCCCAACTAAAATTTAAAAAAAATAACACACTATACCTATATATTCATTTTCTACTTAGAAAAAATTTATCAGTTTTTACTACTTTTTCCGGAAAAAAAAACCTCGTGATTTAAGGGGTTAAACATTTAATTTGTTGAAATTGTATAACAAAATTATACACTTCTACGCATATAGATAAAAAATAAGAAAAACGTCCAAAATTTTGCAGGCACTGCATTTAAGCAAAACTATGTATTTGTCCATTCATTAATGTATATGTTACGGCCAAAGCCCGAAGCCCAGCCACTTTGCGAATTGGCCGGCCATTTCGCACTTTGGCCGAGAGGTATGGCCAACGTGCGATGTAATTGAAACGATCAGTGAATATTCTACTTTGGTCGGCCATTTCTCGAAGTGGCTACGCTGTTCCGGCGAAAACGCGATGTGCTCATTCGAGAATACCCGGTAGGCGCTAGGCGGCGCATCTGCAATTCTGGAGACCATTTTACTTCTTTTTTAATATCTTTTGTATTTCTAATAACTTTTACATTACAGAAATAAATTGTAGTGGTATGTTTTTTCACATATCGGGTGGGTACGGTGTGACCACATTTTTTTAATATTTGTTTTATTAAAAAGTTAATTTGCTAATATTTCCCGTTTTGTTTTCTTTAATTTAAAAATAGAAATCTTCTAATTTAAAAATATTCAAAAACAGACAAATTTTTAAATTAAAATTCCAAAAATTTATTTTTTTTTTGCTTTGTCTCAAATGACCAAATCCCACCGCAGTTATCTGCGGGTACAGCAGCTAGTAATTTTTAAAGAATGAAGTTATGGTTATACAGAGCCAATAATATTTTCCCAATAATTTTTTCTTCCAACTTTGGCTGATCCTCCCATGCCACTTCGCGATCGGGCCGGACAATTCCCGAAATCAAGAAAAGATCGGACATTGGCCAGCCAATTTACAGTGTTCTTAGCCATTTCGCGATTTGGCCGGCCAATTCGCGAAGTGGCCAAATTCGGGATTTGGCCGTAACATATATAAATCATTCCAAAGAAGTTCATCAAATTAAGAACGACAAGTTTATTGCAAGAAACGACTAGTAAAAATGCTGTACAAAAAGAAAAATAGCTGCATAAAATGGCAAAAAATATAGTTTCCTGAATTTCCACTTGCTTGAAACTTATTATTTTGAGTATTCATTCCCGTTGGTTTTCAAACTACGGAAAACTTTCTTCCGAGTCAAGAAAAAAGGTAGGCAAACGGAAAACTTCAGTAAGAAACGAAAGTTAAATAATTCAATAGGATAAAATGTATGCGCTGCTTCATTGATTCTATATTTATTATTAGTAACACATTTCCGGCTTCGAATTGGAATTTTCCAGACCAGTTTTCGCTGATCAAAAAAAGGTTCCATTTAACATTATTTCGATAACAAGTTAAGGAATGAAGGAAGGATCTCCCACTCCACTGAATTTCTGAGCTTTACGTTGTTTATGCATTGATAGTTTTCAAATGGGATTAATGTTCAGGAGTTAAAATCAAATGTCTTATAATGTACAGTAAAAATGGTTACAGAAACAGATTTTGAAAAATATAAAACACGTACTTAATTTATCTAAAGTCACACATTCACAGCAAATGAAACCAAATTTGTTACAATTGTATTTTTAGGAGAAAACTATATAAAATCATTTTTACCGCAATCAAGCTCCAAACCCCTGCATATCATAGAAATTATTAAACGTGCGAATACTAACAATAACTTAATTATACTCGGGTGGAAATATGACAAAGATCGTATTTGGAGATCTGTTTCAATTCATGGTCACATAGTACTCGTATGTCAAAGGCATATGCTGCCCTGAATTATTTCCCCTAGTTAAGCACATTTTTGATGATATGGTGTGCTAAAAACGACGGAGAATATCTGCTGCGTATGCTGCCTAAATACCTTTTAATAAGTATTCAGGGAAAAAATCCTAATTCGTTGAAAACAATCTTTCATAAAAACTATTATATTTTTCTACACCTTTTTAGTATAACGCAACAATTTTCACTGTGCCAAACACGGATTTTAAAGCTTCGGTATTTTAAATTTTTTAGCAGTTTAAACACCATTCTTTGAAACTCAGTTAAAAACGGAATATAGCTTTATCATATGTTGATTAAATGACATTTTTACTACCAATAACTGTAAAAAAACTAAATATTTGTTTATTTCAATGTTTATTTACCTTAAAATACCTGTGACAATAGCATTAGTGACGAAATGCTTGTTGCTAAATCTTTATTAGGTACATTAAAAGGAAAATATATCTCAATGCATTAATCCAAAAGTTTCATCATAAAAAAATGACAACATTAATATGGTAAAATTGGAGCCTTTTAGCTGCTTTACAACAAATCATTAGTTTTTCTTTTTGTTCTATTATTTTTTATTCATTTTAAATTTGAATGCGATTTAGTTAAGAAAGGAGAGCAAATCGATTAAATGTTATGCAGGCAAAACCGATTACTCTCTTAGACATAAATTTATTCCTTGAAATATGGCGGTGTTACTTTATGAGAAAGAAATCTATGTGTAAACGTTTACGAAACTGCCAATACTAATGATATTTTTTGATTGATTATTAATGCTTTCCTAGCGCATAAATGTGTAATTGATAAAATAAAAACTCCTTTTCGCTCTACGTAAGTACTTCCAAAATATCGATTCAAAAAAAAAAGAATGCTCAATAGACTTGTCTCCCTTATTTCAAATTCAAATAACATTGAATCAAAGGTCACACTAAAAACCTTTATAAATAAATATAATTAAATATAAATTATTTTTTATTAAAAGTTTCCACATAAATGTAACAAAAGAATTTCATCCAGAAGGAAACTTTTATTTCCCCGTATGTCAACATGGATTTCGTGAAATTAAATATCCTAAAATTTATTTATCATACAACTTTATATATTCGTTTTCTTTTCGGCTAAAATGGAAGTATTTCAGAACAAAAAAAAAATTTATATTCAAATAGATTACTTTCTTACTGTGAAAACCATACACTTCCTTCTATTACTTTGTTAAGTTCCCTGTTTTTGTAAATGGTTAGCGATCAAAAATTTAAAAAAACTCGAACATCCCCCGTGCTTTAATGTACAATTTATAACAAAACTACAACAAAAATGCCCTAATATGAAATTTCAAAACTGAATTATTAAAAAGAGAAACAACGTAACATTAATTTTATTGAACAATAACGGGCGGCAACATCGTTTGGTGGGTTTACCAGAAGTTCCCGTTTTTCCGTGTCACCCTACGTATATATGCATACTATGTATATATGCATAATATATACTAACTTATGCATTAGCATGTAAGAACCTGAAAAATTTAAGAAATAAAGCGTAGAATGAGAAATTACTGAGGTAATATTTCGACTGCCTGAGCATGGTTTGAGCTGCTATCACTAAAACCATTCCTTATGTCACGTACAAGTGTTCCACTTTTTGCAGCATTTCTGTTCTTGGTCATACGTTATCACTTAATTTGGTATTTACAATTTAATTCAATATCCCCACAAAAATACACTAACACTTTAAGCTTTTTTGATTTAAACCTTCTTGAATTTATTTTTCCACAATATGTGACTAACTAATACGTGCAGTAAAAGCTGGGACACATATCCTAACTTTTAAAACTTAGATTTGACTTCGGCAATTTGAAATTACTAAGCCCAATTAACCAACTTCGCTTATTTTGGGAGTTGAAAATGTTAATTTAAACGTTGAATTTCGTAAAATGAAACCGCATTATAAGCAATGTAAAACAAGTGTGTAAAATATAAGTGCAGTTGACAGCGTTGCAATGCTTCTCCAGCACCCATTTTGAACTCAACGGGCGGTATCTTAGAAATAAAGTTGAACTATACGGATTTCAGTGAAATTCACATTCAATGCAAATAGCAATTGTTCGTTAATTATATTGAGCTAAAAAGCACTATAGACATCATACGAGACATCTTAAAAAGCACGCAGCGGAAAAAATAATTTTACAATGATTTATTACCGTTTAATATTTGCATAATGTCTAGACAGATTTTTTTTCATTAGAAAACTATTTTCCGTTGCTGATAAATTAGTAGGCGTTATGAGTGCAGTTTGAAAGATAGCTTAAGTGTATTAAAAAAAAACCCGTGTTTCGAAAGGACATCCAAATAAAAATATCTGAATTAAATGACCTGCGTGCATTTTTCGACAAATAGAAGCCTTCTTTTATCCATATTTGCATTTGATGCTCTCAAGATGATTAAATATTGCTCTTTGTGTATAAATATAAAAGTAATTCTCATTGTTCATTACAAAAAAAAAATTTTTCCAGGTTATTGATTCTTATTTATAACGCTTTTTATTTTAGAATCAGGCATGAAAATATCTTTTATAAATAACTGAATGCTTCATTTTCTTTAACTACAGATCACATAACTAGTATATCAGCTTATATTACTTACCAAATGAAAATGTTAAAGAATTAACTTCTAAATTTTGAGCGCAGAAGTAGTAAATGACTAAACTTAACTTAGAGGAACGAGGAACCCACAATGACTTTCTCACATATACGATATGCTACAAAATCTGTCTAATTGCCACACATTTATCAGAACAAATCTACCGCACAAGAGCTGTAATATAATATAGTAAAAAGCAGTTTCAGAAATAATGAAATAAGTACAAGAAAGTTCATACACACACATATAATTTCTATACAACCCAATTGTTTTCGGTTATATGTCCTGTTTTTTTCTCTTCAAACAGATTTTGAAATGATAAATGTTATAACTTGTGTGAAATTTAGTTTCAAAACAGTACTCAAGAAAAGTTTTTGGTGATATGTATATTTGCTTTCTATGAAACAGAAACACTAATGAAATCATGCATTTTAATAGTAACAGCGTTTTAGATTTTAACTTTAACACATTTCAGATTTTATTTGTTGCGGTTTTTCTTGTGGTGTTTCTCATAATATGGCAAAAAACAAATAAGATTAAAAAGAACTTCTAATGCTCTTCAAACGGTGCTTTTTAACAAATACATATTAAGTATTTAAATTTTACTTGTCCCACTTCATTGTTATAGCTAATGGACACAAATATTTTAAAGTAAAAAAGTATAACGCATGAAAAAAAACATCGGAATTTCTGATGCAAGAGTCAAATTTATAACAGCCTTAGGATTAACTAAACGGAAAATAATATATTTGAAAATGAGGGAAGATAAATAAGGGAAATAAAATAAAAAGTTTCAGGAAAAAGAGAGTGATAAGAGGGATAATACATAACATAGCGATAATTACTTTAAAATAACCTTAAAATCCTATTCACCTGCAAAAAATACGTTACAAAAAAAGTAATTACATTAAAAATATCAAGGAAACATTTTCAATGGGAATATTTAACACTATTTGATTTTACTAGTGATTAAAGTTAAAGCATAATTTAACGCAATGCTTTCCAGGGGAGAGTCGGGTACAGAAATATAGCACCAAATTCGTTCGATCATTGCTGAATTGCTAAAATCGCTGGTTAAAATTCGGGAGAGAAAAACAGCAGATAAACTAAATAAATATAAAAAAAAAACTAAATTAAATCTCGAGTAGTTTAACATATGATCTTCATGAAATCCAAATACATTAAGTATTCATATTTACGCGATTTGTCAAATAAGATCATCACGTTTGCACAAAAGCATCTTCTAACGCTAGGATACATCGTAAACTTCGTCTCATTAGGCTTCAATACAGCAGCGTAATGAAGCGAGCTAAATTCTCTCCTAGAGATGCAGTGTTTAACGCGCAATGCGAAAACCCAGCGATTTATCATCAACGCCCAAACATATAAGCCTGAGAGATTCTTATATGACGAGTGACTTAGACATAATTGGAAGTTATGAAGCGTTTGATTCAAATATCATGACTGCGTGTTCGTAATTTATTAAATCACTAATCACAAATTCACAATTTTGTAGTTGCATAAAAGGAAATTTTAGCTATTTTTTGTTAAACACACTAAATGAATCCTGAACACCTTCGTATTATGTTCGTGTAAAATTTGTAACTCTTGCTCTTTTTATTTCTCAAAAACTTTAGTTTCATTAGTAGGTAAATATGGGGCAATCTGAAAGGGTAAAATATTCACTCGGTTTGCAGAGACGTATTTAAAAACATTTTAACTATGTTTCATAACAGGTAGTTGATTCCAGTCAAGAAATAGTTAAATCTAAAGATCAAGTTATATATCCATACAAGCCCCATCAAGTTATATATCCAATTTGTCATGTGCATATGGGGCAAAGTGAAATAGTATTTTCACTTCATTTTGTTTCTACATTAGTCATCAGATAACTAAATTTGTCGTTTATTGATCCATTCATTCAATTATAAATTCTTTTATTTGTTCTGTCAGCTGGATTTTTCATACGCTCATTTAATTAATCATTTATTTTTTTACATTCATCAATTCATTCCCTCGTTTTATCAATCATTCATTAAATTTCTTATTCATGTTTACTAAAAATAATTTTAACCCTCTGTACTCGTAAATATGAATCATTACACATTATTTGGACTACCACAAGACGACATAAGAATATAAAGGGTTAATTGTTCCATAGGAAACTATTTCATTAGGAAAATATTTTAATTTTTCACTTTGCGCCATGTATGGGACAAAGTGATAATTTTCCACTTTTATTGTATTTAACAAATTTACTGCTTAAAATGAAAAATGATACCACAAGTTCTATTATACAATTCATAGTTATATCTTTAAGCAGTGTCATTTTTGAAGAAACATTCCAATTTATTCACTTTAAAAAAATCAGTTTTTCTTCATTATTTGCACAGCATTCCCCTACTTATTGACACTTTTTTCAAACATATCTATATTATGGATTTCAAATGGAATCAAATATGAAAGACAACGAAAGTTTTTAGGTGATATTTCCATTGTCCACATGGGAAAGGTGCCTTCCTGGTGGTTAACATTGCGATATAAAAAGCGAATTAAAGTACATATTCACTAAAACAGATAGAAATCAAATTTTCCTTATGATAATTTACTACATGCGGAATACTATAAAGCACACAAGTTACAGTTTTTCAGAAGCACGTCATTTTAATAAATACATATATATATAGATTCCAATTTATTACATTTTTATCTTAGGTAAATTTATTGGTTTTAAAACCGCTTTTATTGTAGTCAAAAAAATATATATTCCAAAGCCGAAATCGCCTAATCATATCCATTGTGCAACGGACGCATCAAGAGCATAAAAAATTAAAGCTACATCTTTTGTGATCAAATAAATTTCAAAGCGCTTTTCCAGCAATCTGTTGCCAGTCAAACTAAATGCTTACACATTGAAGCCATTTTATTCGTGTATGCCAGCTTAATTTCTCACGCTTTCTTTGAGATACATGTAGAAAGCTCTATATTGCTGAGAAAAGGTGTCGGCCGGATGGATATCATATTTCAACTGTCAAGCGTTGCAGATAAAGGATTCAAAATAACATCATAACATCTCTCTTCTATAACACTGAAAAAGAACCACCGTATTATAGATGAGTTGTCAAAGTTTTCCCTTTGGCACGTTTTATCTCCAGTTCTTGGCGTCGGATTGAGATTGATTAAGTGTAGCTAGCGAAGAAAGTGCGTTCTCCACCAAGAAACTGGTTTTATTCAAAACATTTCTAGGTATTGCACCAAACTACTATGTAATGCCTTAATTTTCTTATTGTTTCATGACACTTTATTATCGGATAGTGGTGTATACGTTTAACGCTTTCATATAACGATGAAAATATGTAAAAAAAAAACAAATATTTTTGATCAATATTTTTTTTTTCATGTATAAATGTATTATATATATTTTTAAAAATATATCCTGGATTGATATTTTAAAATTAAGAAAATTACTACAAATTATTTTATGCTCGTTTTTGTAATTTATTTCTATTGCTTGGTGAAACAAATCAGTCCAATAATACGCACCCAATTATCATTCTTTTAATACGCAAAAAAAAAAAAAACATTTTAGTGAACTTTGTATTAAAGAAGATATCTTTCTCTCCAACTTTATACTTATTAACCTTACGATTACCGTATAGTAACGCCAGATCGATAGATGCGTTCAAGTGTTTCTCAAGTTCATCAAGCCCCAGCTGCATGAACTAAAAATTTCTTAAGGATTTTTACAGAAGAAATTTTAGTGAAATCACTGATGCCAAGGGATAAAAATTAATCAATCCTGACTTCTGAGAACAAATTACTTCTGGTACAAATGCAAAACCAGAACCTTTTGAGAACCTTCTCACTTGATTTTATTTTCACAGACTGTATGAAAATTATAAAGGCAACAATTTTAGAAGCCACAATCAATGCCAAAAATAGTAAGTAGTTCCAACTATTTTGTATCCAGTATCTGTGAAAATTTCAAGAAAAAAAGTCTGCTGTAACATCACGCTTTCTTTACAGTATACTAGATATATTCTGTTTTTGTGGTAGTACCAATTATGTGATATTATTAAATCTTAAAAATGTACGACATGTCTCAAGTGGAAATAAAAGTGGTGAGGACCTTAACTAATTTACTGTTAAAATCTGTTAATCTTAAATGAAGATATTGACAAAGAAATAGATCTAATACATTGATATTTTCAATTTTCTAATTCGTTTCTTCTATATGTTTGGGCATTTTTAAACAATCCACAAATACTTTATAAATTCTCAACGACATGTTTTAGTTTTTAGTTCTTTCCCCAACTTTACTAATCGATTTCGATAAAAGGTAATTTTTCCAAGCCTATTAGGCATGGTTCATTCGAGAATTTCCCAACTAATCACTCTATAAACCGTGAATTTTGGCTACATTAAACAAAACATTTTGAAAGATGAGAACCAATTAGAAGAGATACAATCTAATATGAAATATAGTCTCACGTGCTAATGACTTTTTTTTTCTTTTCTTCTATTTGCTCATTGAAAAAAAAAAACATGCAAAGAGAAAATTGTTTTACACATTTTTGGAAAACTCTTAACATTAATATTTAAGTTATTGAAATTTTGCTTCAATAGCTCCCTTTTTTTTTCTTCAAAGTTGAGACACAAAAAGTAAATCGCTTACTAGAACGTTAATTTTTCTTGTAAACCCATTTGTTTAAATTTGTACGAAATTTATAACGAGAGCAAAGAACAAAAAAAGCTAAAAGTTACCACTCTAAATATTTGAAAACATTAAACCATTTTGCTTCCAACGCTTCGTTCCCTTACAAAAAAAAGTACGGCCATCAAGGTATTAAGGCTAAAAAAGGACACAATTTAAAGGGAAAAAAGGACATTTAGGGAACAGCGCGAGTCCCACTTTGTTAATGGAAAACATAAAAAAATGCAATGAACGAATAGCTTAATGCATAAAATGGTCTCGTTTAATATCTAACGTTTATAGAAACAGAGAGTACCTATTAGTAGAATGAAAAATGATGAATTTAATGAAATTTTGCTTTCTGTTCAGCTCTGCGAAATATTTTACGGAGCATTATGCATCGTCCAGAGTAAGATAAAAATACTTATTTCACCATTACATATTGTAATTTGGAAATGCATTCGAGTCTTAGAAGTAAAGTTTTGGTTGCCAAATGTATGTAATTAAATTAGCATACTCTTTTAACTGAATGTATTTTTAGCAAGAGAATGAGTTAGGTTTTTGGTAGATAGAAGTATTTTTTAAGCATTAACAAATTCTTAGAATACTTCCGATTCAGTAAAGTAAGTAAAATTGAAAAATTACATCCAAATTCAGTATAAAAGAAAATTGGCCATCTCACTTACGTGTTTTCTATATGAATGCAAGCAACGCTGTTCTCACACTTGGAGAACAAAGTGATAAAGCCAGACAAAGCGCAAAGCAACACCACATAAATTCCAATTTGAAGCCGATTTTTAAAGCACAGTAACGGCCTTTCAAAAACAAAATCAAAATGAAGCATCTAAATTGCAATGATGAAAATACAACTTGATTTTAATACTAATTTGCTGCCTCTAAAATTTGTAGAACTTCTGAGAAAATTTTTTTGAAATTCGACACTCTGTGACAAACAGCGCTTAGTACGCGATGTAATGCAAAATCTCACACTATAACTATACAGCAAAAAAAAAAGAAATCACGAGAAATGTATTTAAGTATTTATACAATGTGATATTTGTAGAATCTATATAATTACGATTTCATAGTTGAAAACGCAAGGAATTTTAATATCAGTGCATGTTTTTTATTTATAATCTACAAATAATGTATTTTATGACTTCTTTTTCTTCCTTTTAAAGATGACATCGAGTGAATAATACAAATGTAAGACAGTACGCAATAATTCATATTTAAGAAAACATAATTAATTCAACCATAGTTATCGAAGCCGTTCAGTAAGTGAACCAAGCCCTTTAGCTCTCTGAAATCATTACTTCTACAAAAACAATCACTTCAACATCAGTAAAACATTCTTTTAAGTAATGCTTCACCTCTTAGACGTTACATAAACTACGATTTATTGTTAATTAAAAAACAAAACTTTGTACCTGTTCCGAAAATAAAACAGTACTGTAACAACTAAGAAATAAATAGCTTAATAACTGCAACTGCAATGAAATAAGAGCCGGAAAATTAGTTTCAGATTCACCTTTTCGGAAAGTTTGCTGTGAAAGAATTATCCTCGCTGCCAAAAATGAAAACGACCGCTATTGGACAGTGTCTTTACTGGGAGAAATGTTCCGAGTTTGAAAACAAAGTAAGAAAAAAGATCTACGTCGAAGAATCTTCGTCTTTCATGGTCGATTGAGTTTGGAAGTAAGAAAAGGCTACCAGTTGCAAAGCTCATCATACAAAGGGGGAAGGATTTCAAACAAAATTGTGCACTTTTAATTAAAAAGCAGAAGACTGATATGTTAACACGTCATTTTGAAACGTTGTGGTTAATTTACGTATTTACGCTTTGGAAAAATTAAATATGTTCCGTTTATATTTGTTTCGAAATACACTAAAGTGACTGAATGGCATAACAAGGATATTTTTATTTTTGTAATCTGCGTAGACGAGTGCCGTTTATCAAAAGGTAAAGAAAGACCAAGGCAGTTAATAAATTGTAATTGTCAGATACTTATTAGTCTACTTTTTGCCTGTCATGCGGATGTCTCGACTTTGAATCTCAGTCAAACTTTTATTTAATTATCACCGTAAAACTAAATTTTGAGTCATTTCTGCTTGGTTTGGTTTGGTTTTTAAACAGATGTCCGAAACTTCAAAGACTCCCACAAGTTAAATATTTAATAAATAACGTGAAAATTGTTTTTAACTTTTCAAAAGTCACATAGTACATCCATTCTGATGGGAGAAGATTCGAAACGTTGGAGTCGGGTTTTACCCATACAACTTTAAAATCAAAACGGAGCTACCGTGCTTTCCTCTTCACTTTGCGAACGCCCGGCGGATAAGAGAGAATGTAGAGCCAACGATCAAGGTTCGTCCAATCGGCTTTGTCCGTCGTCTTTTGTCTTATCTGCTAAGTTTCTTCCAGCAGCGGGAAGTGATCGCTGTTTAGCATAACTTCTGCTGCAAAACTCCCTGATTAACGAAATTGGTTTTTCAGGTTGGACACGTGAGCGCGACCTAACATTTATCTGAGTGCCATCAACTTTGTCTAGTTCTGGTAGCCAAACGTCACCTTTAGCCAAAAGTCAACTCAAATAGGGAAATTTATACAAAAAAGGAACTTATCTGTGAATCTTGTAAAGATAAGTACAAATGCTCCAACTCTATGAGGATTAAACTCTTATCGTTTTGTAAAATTAATTATTTACATATATTCTCCAAAATGTCATACGAAAAGGAATAAATTTAAAAACGTAATTTAACACAAGCATAACACTGAACTTTTACACTGAACCAATGAATAACAAAAATGCTTTAACTAGGGGTAAAACGGATTCAAACATATTAAATTACTCAAACGTTTGATGTTTCTAAGTTAAAAAGATCTACAACATTAAAGAAAAATGAACTTAATTTGAATTACATATGCAAAATTTGAATCGAATAAGTTCACAAAGACGATACGAATAACATAAAAATGTCAAATCTTTTATGATCGGGTAATCTCATTTCTTTTTCAACCCTTGCTGCTTTAAGCTTTCTTCAATAAAATACGTTTTACAGTTTACCGGTTGTTAGCATATTCTTTTTGAAGCGTTTATTTGAACATTAAAATGCAAATGCAGTGAGATTATTGAAATGAAAACGCAAGAGAGATTTTATCAAATTGATTTTGTCAAATTCAGTGACACTGCATGTAATTTATATGTGTCTAAAGGTAAACATTTTTTTTTTCCAAAATGGAAAGAGTAACTGGCAGTTGACATTTCAAAAGAATGTGATAAATGAGATAGAAAATTCACTGAAGTTCCGGGCCATTCCTTGCTTTTCCGGAAACATTAACGTAAGAAATTTCCGTTAGAGTAAAAAAGCAAACACATTATGCATAAATATCCACTTTTGTATAGGTTAGTGTTAAGCGCGACTGTATACATTTGTTGACAATTTATTTAAGTATGTTTGCTGTTGCATTGCAATGAATGTCTTTTTTATTTAAATGAATTTGAGGGAAAGTAAATCATTAATCAAATTTAAAGCGTGGTGGGTAATAACATTTTCTGCACAGAGACAAAACATTTTGTTCATAAAAGATCCACATAATGTTTATGTTGTGTCTAGACTAGTTTACGCTCGTATTCTTCTTCATTAATTTCAACTTTTTCTTAAAAGAAATAAGAAAAGCCCAATTATAGTAAACCATGGCATTTTGCTAAAGACGTGTTTCTATTTACACTACATGTTTTAATTTATTTTTAGTGAATTGACTCATTACTAATGCGTAATTTGCAACAAAAATCAGAAACCATTCGATGACTAATTCATAATCAATTCTGAATTGTTAAATGACTTTCAATGTAATAAATCAATCCTTAATTATTATTTTCTTTAGCTAAAATACTATTTATCATTTACAAGAATGTGCTTTAAAGAATATGGAGGTGTTCTCAATTTACGAATACTGTATTTAACAAAAAAAAATTCGGATTGGTAGATTTAAGTTAAAAAGTAGCTCGGTGAATAGTTCTAGGGATCTAATTTTGAACGCTTTACGGTTTTTAAAAATGTTACGTGAGAATTCGTATTGATTTGTTTTCATCACATTAGAAGAGAGGTACGCTATTTACTTTGCGATTCCAATTTTTATTTATTTCATTTTACTTTATGTTTTTTTAGTTCATTTCAATACGGTATCAAATAAATGTGAACGGTAAGGTAAAACGTGGTGAGATGGAACGGTCGGAGAGATGGCACACTTGAATTTTTGGAGGGAAGGGAAAATTTACTGCACCACGATTCCAGGTATTTGTACAGCCACAACAGCATAGTGTCTGCTTGAATTCATATTTTTTTTTCTAAAAGGGTATGATACAACGTCGTTTTTATTCCTTGCTCTCCAAATATAAGGGCTTGAAGTTTCATTACTGCTCCGCTGACTTTCATTGTGATGAGAGCACTGAAAAATAATTTTTAACAGAACGTTTTTTCAGCTATTTTGACAATTTATTTGACGTTTTCATTAATATAATCTACTTATTATAGAACGCCTTGTGCATGAACCACCCATGTACGCAATCTCACCCGCCCTATACATAGAAAAGCGAAAAATAGCTGTCGTTTTAAATTTCAGGATAACAGGGAAATACAGATGGAAAGGCATACATAGGTAATGTGTTCTATAATATTCACGAAAAGTTTGGCCAAAAATTACCGTTTATTCTTTTTTTATCATATTTTCCAGTTATGAAAAAAAATGGTTTTAGCAGTTGCTTCAAAACAAATTTTACTTTTCTTCAATAGAACAATGTTTTACACAAAACTAAAGGAATTGCTTCCAGTGCGAATTAAATGCAGTCTTATTCAGTACCTGAGTCATGAAAGTAGATTGTGGTTCTAATTCCTTACAAGATGTTATGTATGTTCTTGACACTCATCCACGTGTAATCGGGGAATATAGCACCTATAATCACTTTAAACGGATTATCCATCTTAGCCGGTAGGTTTACATACTTTCGTTATTTATAAATTTTGTTTGACATGATGCTTCTTAATGCAACTAGTATTGCAGATGAAATACTATTCTTGGACAAATTATTCGACGCACTACATTTTTTTTTTTTTTTTTTTTTTTTGCAATTACGCGTTAAACACTCATTCTGATGTGAAGCTCCGTTTTTTCACTTATTTGGTAATGCTTTTATTTACTATGTTCCCTTTCTAGTAAAAAATCAATCGCGGGCATCTAAAGAACCAAGAACAACCTGAAAATGTTAAAAAATAAATGTTTTTTTTTATCATTCTGCATTGTTACAACTGGGAATAATCTGAACATTTATAAATAGTTCACTTTTCATGTACAATTGTTCTAAACATTTTCCTAAAAAATGCATGTATATTCATGAAGATGTGAGCTTTTCTGCAAAAAAGCCAATTTACTACGCTTATAACACGCAAAATTTTGTCGTGCAATTTTACAAAATTTCGGAAAACTTGACAAGACAAACATTATGCACTGAAGTTTAATGCTAAAATACTGAAGGTTTCATAAATAATGATCATTTAAAGAAAACTTCAACTGCAATGTTTTTACAAGTTGCCATATGTAATAATGAAAGTTAAAAATTTCTCTCTTCCGCGCATAGGCAGAAAAAAGTCAATTCCTTCAAATGCTCATCATTTATCATAGTTGTTTTAAATGTATTTCAGCATAATGTTTATTGTTTATGCCGTCAAGTTTACTGAAAGTTTGGTAGAGGTATGTGGAACGTTTCTGCATGGTTACAAGACAACGTTCGAAGAAAATTTGCGTTTTTTTAAAAACGCTTCATATATTGTATGTGTGTTTTTCTCTTTTGCGAAAATGCATAGAATAGTTGTCTATGGCAAGTAACTTATTTTGGGATGTTTACAGCTTCTTTCCAGCTTTTACGGTGCAGAGTTTTCAATATGGTGTTTTTCCCTAAGTGTCCCCTAAATGCAGGCATGATTCAATTTTTACTGGAAACTAAATGTTATAAATTAAAACATTACCAACTAAGTAAAAACGGATCTTCACACCAAACTGAGTGCTGAAAGTGTAATTATAAAAAATCTTTAGTGCATTTAATAATTTAGCCAAAATATTCTCTTGGGATACTGATAAAATGTTAATCACTGATCAAAGACATTTCGTATAGATTTCTATTTTGTTAGAGAACCATCAATAAGAGGCTACACAATTATGTCATCCATCATTTCTTTCCAGAACCTTAATGCATTATCTAAATTCAAAACTTTATAGCTGAAATATTAGTCTCAGGGAAATAGTTAGTTTTTTCGATATTGCATATTGTTTGACAGCACAGTAATCGATTTTTACTAAGCTTATTTGTTGAATTTTAAGGAAAATATTAACAAATCGGTTGTGTATTATTATTATTCTACTAATTTTCTGTCTATGAAAGATTTTGTTAAAAGTAGTTTATTTAAGAATCACCCTTTAAACGAAAATTCCAAATAAATATTTTTCGGTTAGAGGAATCTCCTATTTAGTGACTTGTTACTATTCACGCATTGCAGCATTTAACATGTTTCTAATTTGAATACATAGTGACTTGCAAATTCTTAATCATTACAAATCCATATGACCTGTTTAGTTGGAAAGGAAGAGCAAATCTTTTGGGATGAAGTGGGAAATGACGAATTGGCGGCTTTGCATACACAAAAGCTCATTGTTGCAATCGTATATTTACAGAAATTGTGAAAATGCAATGTGCAATGCCTGCCATAAACAGTTACTATACGAAATTAAACCGATTTTTCATTTAACTGTTTTCGTGCTTACTAAGGATTTTAGTCCAAGTAAGCTATCGATACATATAAAATTAAACACAAACATAATCCTCCTCAAGAACGCTTCGAATTGGGTAGCGAAGTAACACTAATGTATTGTTTCATCAAAACTTGATAGTTAAAAAATATGTAAATACATCATTAACATTTCTTTAAAAACTCTTTAATTAATAAATTTTAAAATTATTTTATGTATTATTTTCTATTTTTGTATAGTTTATATGAACTTGTAGGAGTCAAATGTCATTATCATAACACAGTTCAAACATACGAAAAACAATATCAAAGTATTTTAATGAAAATTACTTAGATTGTTATGTTTTATTTGCATGTATAAAGTTTCAATTACAACATCATACACTAAAAAAGCAAAAGTTATGTAAATCAATCATATATCCACACTCAATCATGTATTTCTTCCCACATCTACCCATATACTTCGAGTCTACACTCTATAACCCTATCTTGCAAAAACACTGCATGTGCATCGAGAACTAATCGATAAGAATTTTTTAGTGCTTTTCATTTTCCTCACTAAACAAACATGATGTTGTGTGCGAAGTAAACACTTTTATTCTGAACCTCCAGGCGTTTAATCGCCGCTTGATCACTGAAAATATGGTTAAAATAAAATTTCGGAAGAAAAAAAAAGCGTACCGGATATATTTTTAGCTTCAACTAACTGTGACTGGGGTTGCATTTACACCAACAAGCAACGACACTTTCAGCACGCATCATTGGTCAGACGCAAAATGTATCCGCCCCCTTAGTGTGAATGCACCCTAAAGTGTCGAAACGAGACATCAGAATATTTTTTTTTCATTAAAGAAGCAGAAACTGATAGCTTATTTTCCACATAACTGCAGAGAATATCGGAAACGAAAGCAGAGAGAAAGAATATCCAATTGATGCAAATCAATGCATTTTTAAGGAAATTTCCCTTCAATTATACTCAGTATACACGGTAAAATTAACGTTCCTATTATTCATTATTTTATCAATTTAAAATAAATTTTTCCTTTTCCCCAAATGATGTCTTTAACCAGTCTTGAATTATTACCCAAGTGCACGCCATGTGAAAGAAATCATGCATTCTAAGGTCATCCTTCGCAAAATATGATTGGATCCATAAAGCACTGCAAAAAGTCAAGCGGTTTCTTCGCTAAAGACATGATAAAATAGTTTTCATGACATATTGCGCCGCCGTGTTCGCGATGCGGATTTTTAGTATTTTATGGAGCATGTCCAAGTGAAGTATCACACAGGAAAAAAAAAGGTTATTTACGAAAGAAAACTACAGAAATGTTTAAATCTAAGCAACAAACCGAGAAAGAAATTTGATAAGAATATTAAACATTTGAGAGATTATTTATGTGCTTCGAGCTTTATGAACGATACGTGTGTTCGAAACTTTTATTTGCTCACTGATGCATATAATAGGTACGTGCATGATATGTGTTTACAGATTAATCTCCATAAGGTTCAAAATGTAAGTACCAAAAGAAAGTCTTCGAGGGGGTAACATATTTTTTAACAGTATTTTTACAACACTATATCGAGTAAAAAAATATAACTTTGTTCTCGCAGTTGATCAATATTTGTTTTTAAAATATTATCAGTTAGGTGCATATATATAAATTTGATTTTTACATGATATGCTCAATTAAACTCATTAAACATTCTGTGAGAGAGGATAGTTCTCATTTAAATTTTATTTATGTTTCGCATATTTAGTTCATTAACTTTAACTTGCAGTCAAGGCGCTGTTGAAAATATATAAAGAATGGCGCAAGTAAAATTTCGGTTGGACAAAAGAATTGTTGGCTGAGTCATTGTGTTTGTAGTTTTGTTAATATTTCATGTACAATGGGAAATTTTCCTTGTTCGGGCTCGTCTAAGCAATCAATCTTTTATTAAATATCTTACATTCTTTTGTATTAACCCCGACTTAAAACGCGTTGCATGAGTTATAAGAGCGTAAATATATATCTAAACATTGTAAATTACTGAATCAATATATATTTGGACATAAAAGCATTCTACAAGGTTTTATTTTATTATTATTATTATTTTGTTGAAAACTTTTAGAGAGTTTTGGAAAAAAAACGGTGGGGGTGGTAGATTATTAGGTAATCTGCGCTCGCATTGCATTCTGAGTAGCTGAAAAAAGTAAATGGATATGTCCAAATTGAGAATTGCATACTGAAAGGGCAGTGAAGCAATGAAACAATAAGTTACAAAATCAGTTAAATTAAACGCTCAAAGGTGTGGTCAAGTGTGGCGTTGCACCACTAACACTGGCGACTGGAGAATTAGTGCATTCATAGTAGAACTTGATCCTAGGTTGCATAGTAAATACTGTTTGATTTCATAAACTTAATCACTCCTCTTATTTTTACTAAAGCCTTTTCGAGCTTCATGTACACTCATATCTCGCACGTACTGCTTAAGAATCGAAAAAGGAAATTCCAAAATTGAACGCAGAGTTTCTCAATCCCGTAAATGATAATGCTAAGACAAACACATTAAAAAAAGCTGACATTTAAAAAAAATTATAGATGGACCAGCTTTACAAATGTTTATCCATCTTAAACCGGGTCAGTCTGTTTCGGAATTAAGGCTAGGTTTTAGAAAGAACTTAAATATATATCTCAACGTCTCACCGCCCTAACGTCACACATTCTCTTCAGATAGCGTAACGATGTTTTGGGCATGCGAATGCAAAGTCACGGTGGCATGTACCGCTCTAATCAAACCAGGATAGTCTCTTAAAACCAGAACCTTTACGAATCAAATGAGCTAGCTATCTGGACAGGAATCGCAGGAACATGATATTGCTGCTAAATTGGTATCGAAACCATAATATTGGTTCCTTTGACAAGTCGGAAAAGGTGGTGTTACTAAACTCGACATTCTGAACTCTAACTTTATGAAAAAAAAGGTCTTGTTAAAAAAAATCTTAAACTTACAACCTTTAAAAAAAAAAATTTTTTTAATGTTACTGTGATGTAACGATAATCGGATTTGTTCATTATATATTTTTTCTTTTTCTCCTTTTTCTTAAAAGACCTAAAGTGGATCAGCATCATTTTCTGATTTACGATTAAAAAATTAAAAATCATTGTCCTTATTTTATTTTAATTTATACTTTTTGACAATTGAGACTTATTTATGTAATGTAAGCATGCTTTACTTTGTAACATGGCTAAAAATTCATAAAAGGAATATATATATAAACTTTCTCCCACGAATTTTTAAAAAAGAACTACTAAAGTAACGTAGCTGTACCGGATTGTTTCAAATGACTCCAATAAGGTTGACATTTAACAGGAAAAGGGAAAAAATATTTTTTTCCCATCAGAGAGCTGGTTTCTTAAGAGGGGAAAAAATTACAAATAGCAGTTTCGAAATAATTTTCAGCTGAAATTACATACATGTGTTAATCGCCTCATTTTAATTTTGACATCGGAAAAAAGAAGAAAGTTTTCATCGTCAAAATTACAATACTTAAAAACTGCATCAAATGCCTTATGAACCACACTCACTGATCACCAGCAAGTATAAATGAGAAAACTTATGAGCATAATCATAAAATATTTATGTTGATGCACGCACAGCAAGAGAGAACGTAATTTTCATAATTAGTGAATCTCGTAAGATTCGCGCATTTTAAGTGATTTTTTGCATCATCAACGCACCATGCATTTTATTAGGAATCCCGCTGAAAAATCTTCGTCATGAAACTTGCTGAATAAAGATCAAGCCCATCACAACCTGCGTGCTGAATAAATTGTTATGCTAAATATACTTTTCCACAGTTAAACTTTTTTAAAAACCAAGTAAGGAACGACGGAGCGGCATTTATGCTAAACTCTGAATAAATCGTTGAATTTTGTGACGTCATGTAGTAAGGATTCAGTGCTGAAATATTTTAATTCATAAAACCTAAAAATAATATTATAAGCAGTTTCAAACAAAATTGTCGTAATTGTTGTGTATATTTGCATTTTTGCGTAGTAATTATGTTTTTTAATGCTAAAACCAAGTAACCAGCAAAAATTGCAAGTTAAGACAGCACTTTAAGAGGGTATTAAGTATCATTACCTTGCGCCGTCATTACTGTCGCAAATTTTCTACAAAGCAGATATACTTCACGTGCAAAAAATGTGTAACTTTTGAATCGGAATCCTACTGACTGTGCTCAGAATAATATCGTACTAGTTTGAATTTTGCTTATAAGAAAGTTCATAATTGACCTCTCACCGAGAAATATTCAATAGCTTGATGCTCAGTTGATATAGTAATGACGTTATTTTTTAAGGTGGTTAAGTTAAAACTGAATCTAGAGATTGGCTGTAAGTTCATAAACGAGATCTAATTTATACTTTTGCGTCCGCAAGCCGTCTACACGAGCTATACTTTGCAATATTTAACCATCTGACGGTCTTCTTCTGGAAGTTCAAAAATAGATTTTTAATATTTTTAAATACAAAAACTGCTAGACGTTAACGGTCCCTCGAAGTTGTAAAACCTCTTATGACAAGCAAAGAAAACTCAATACAAGGGTTCTGACTACTGAAATCATTTTCGAAAATATCACATGCTTCAGGAGATAACTATTTTCTGGGTATTAGCTTAAAATACAAAAATAGTTACTTAGAGTATCACTTCTCTAGCATTGAAGGAAAAGAAATTATTCTTAAAGTTACAACGCATGAATATGCAAATATTTGGTGAGAGCAAAATAAATCAACAGTTTTGCTTAATCACCATTGTCAACAAGGTTGATATTAAGTATTCAGAAAACGAGTTCAAGTTAATTTTCTCTGGAAATGCGATGAGTATATTCAGTAAAGTAACTGCTTTAGTTTTCTAATAAATATGTTCAAACGATTATTTAATTTAGAGGGTTTTCGCAATAGTTTTAAATATAGATGATGGGGTCGGCAGGGGGATTAAGGCTAGAGAGTTTTCAACAATGATAAGCATTGATTAATTGGAATAACTGTAAACTATAACCGATTTTAACATTAAACGTGTAAAACGAGTTTTTGGAAAGGGTGAAGATTTATGTTTAATTCATAATTCAAAAACTGTTCGTATTTTACCTCATCCGGTAATGTTTGTCATTTAGAAACTTTGTGTCTGTAACATTCTTTTCTGATCGGTAAAATCTCGTGATCTCGAATCCTATTAAATTTTGTACAATGCTTTTTAAGGGAGTTCCTTAAATACATCAATGGATTACATTTAAACACTCTAATCTGGTTTTCTTTAATGCGGTTCTAGAGGTAAACTCAGTGCAAAAGAATAAATTTCTGGGAATGAAAGACGTATCCGATGATACTTAGATGAGCTTAGTTCACTAGTAATTTCCAATCGTTTAGCGAAGGCTGCAACAGCAATGAAAACTTATCACGCAATTAACAAGTAGTTGGCCACTATTCTTTGCTAACAGTTAGAAAGCCAATTCTATCGGGCTTAACACTCATTAAATTTCAAATGCATTATTTTTACGATACATTCGCATTTTGAAAGCTATTACCGTAATATCAATCTTTGTTTTAAAAGATCTATTTCTAATGAATTTCTTAAAATTGCATGTTCTTGATCATATACTATTACAGCCTTGGTGATTTTAACGTATTAGAAAACTAACCTTTTATTTTGCTAACCTTCCGTTTACTTTTTTTTGTACCATTTACTTGTTGTGGATAATCCGTACCTTAAATTCTATTGTTTTCTTTTATTCGTATCTAGCTTAAGACAATCTAATAAACTATATTTGACGTCCTATTGAGTTAAGTACAAAGTAATTGTTTTTAATTAGAATCTCCGCTGCAATTAATGAGTATGAAGATATGCATGTATTATTAACTAGCACATTAGCAGTATTATTCAGGAATACTTTTATGACATATAGCGGTTTCTTTTGATTCCCAATTTTCATTTCAAGTGAAGCATCATTGAAAACAGATATATTTGTCAACGATGAGTCAGGAAAGCTCTTGAGATGATAATATTGATGATCCTAGATTTACTTAGGGTTGCCTCGAAGAATCTTTCCCGGTTTCTCTCAATTTGACAAGTCAATAAAAAGCAGCTCCTTGCCGATGGTTTGTAAGTATGGTATCGCGGTTAAAATGAATTATAATCAAATTCTTACCCCCGTTACCTTAGTGGACATGATTTAATTACGATGTTAAGACAAGTAAAAGAACGGAAAAGAATGAAAATATTTATCAAAAATTCATAAGTTGCTCACACTCCATTTTCAGACATAAAACTAGAATAGTAAATATTAATTACATTATCTAATTATATCACTGTGCACTTAGGTAATGTCTTGCCTTCAAAATTTCAAAGAGAGGTTTCAACTCAAGGGCCAATAAACTTTGAGAAGCATTCGAATAGTCTTACCAATAAAGTCGTAGATTCTGAAAAAAACTTTACATTATATCGCGTCTAATAATACTATCCCCACATTTATTTCGTGCTACTTTCATCTTTTTTATAGACTTTCATTCAGTATTACCTCAACGCAACGCTTAATTCCTTCCGTTCAATCATATTACGTAATATATTGCCCTTTGATGTTGAAAGTAATCTATAAGTAATAAACAAAAATCCTATAAACCTTAGGAGTGACAAATAATCGGATTTAAGATAAAGCGCTTATATCTTGAATACCGGTTTACGCAGACATTTCTCTAAGTCGGAAATAGTGAATGAAGGAATGGTTGCGTTTTCGTCAAAACTTCGAAATCACGAGTAATGAAAATTCATTTTTTAAGCGCTCTATGTTTTTATAAAACATCAGATTAGTACAGTACATCTTCCAGTTTTTACTGCTCTAAGGCACAATTTGATACGTAGCTATTATACATCCATTTTTCTATAAAAAATATGAAGTACAAAACTAATATATACCAGAAATTATTCAATATCCAAGTAGTTCATTCAATAATGTTTCTGAAAAATTGTTACGTTTATTAAACCTTTATTTTCTTCGCTCTAACTCAATTTACATTTAATAATCGGTGGCAGTATCATAGCTCCTAAAACTTATCTATAAACAAATGTAATCATGCAGATACAGTTCGTAAATTCTGCTAATTATTAAAAAATTAAATCGTTAAAAGTATTCAGAAAATCCGAGTGTTCGTAATCTCGAAGTAAAAGCCCGTTTCATACTAATTTGAAAACTACAAATTTAAGGAAAACCTAAGCATAAAAAGAAGTATTTCAGAAATAATTAAATGCTGAAACTTTTGATATGTACTCATACTGCTGAAAATATACACCTACGTATTATATGAGTTTCAAGCAGTTACTGACACGCAACATAATTCTAATAATGTTTTTGAAGAATAATTATATCAATGCAAATGAGATGCATGTACTGCAAATTGAATATATTATACATGGACGCATAATGAGTTTGAATATTTTACACCTGTTGTAAATGAAAAATATATTCATAAAATATATCGTTTAATCAATCACAATGATTTTTGACAGCAATTGTCAAATTAACTACATAATATTGAATTTTACCTTTCAAAAAACCTTAAGTTTAACTAATGAACACGAAAAAATTACATGAGACAGGACTCATGACTGTAAAACTATTTGTTATAACAAATTTTAAAATAAATGCAATGCCTTAAGCTAAATTCTAAAAAAATAATATTATGTGCAGCCATAAACTGAAATAGACGTAAATGAAAACCAACTTTTAAAAAAACTGAATAAAGAGAACTTTTTTATTCGCATATATATATATATATATATGTGTGTGTGTGTGTGTGTGTGTGTGTGTGTGTGCGTGTTTTCATGCTAAATAGAAAAGAAAAATAAACTTTTAATATAAAAAATAAGCAACAGACACGTCTTCCTTTTATCATAATCTTCGATAGATCTAAGCAATTTAATAATACTCAGCAATCATTGTAAGTAAATACGTAACTGGCATTATTGTGAGATTTTACTGTGATTACGGTGAAATCAAGTTTTCTTTTTGCCAATATTTTACACGGACAAAATACTAAAAAAACATATTTACAGCGTTTCGGAATGATTAATTACAGAAATCTCTGAAGGAAGAGTGTTCTAGAAAGTTAAAATTGGCTGAATGTGATATGTGATGAGCGCAAGTGCTGGAAAACTGCCAATTTTTCTTTTCCATAATATTTTTCAAACTTGCTTATTTTATGCGACACATTAAATAAAATGGATATTTCGCTTGAAAAACATTCAGCGACAATAACTATGGTTAATGTCTTATATATATGTTTAAAAAAACCTAGAATGTTGTAATAAATGTTTAAAATGACATTAAAGGTGGTAATGATGGATATTTTTTCTAATCATTATTTTTAATTAAGCGGACAAATTTGCTACAAATATTAAGTAAAGTATGTTAAATGCATTCCTGACTTGCTCATGATGCGCAAAACTTAGAAAATCCTGTAAGCAGAACACATGAGCATTTCACTGATTACTTGAAAAGCTCAACATCTGTTATTTCTAGTGAGCAACTTTCTTTAAGTTGCGAAAAAGATTTCTTATACTATTATTTGAAGTTTAAAATATTCTTTGAATTGCAACTTGCAAATAATTATTCGAAAAATGCTATTTGAAATATTGGCAATATAAAATTGCAAATACGAAGAGTATAGAAAATACTAAACCCTAATTAAAGGTTCTTCTAAAACTTGTGATCGGTTTCTTGAAATTTAGGTCTCTTCCTTTTTTTTTTTTTTTTTTTTTTTTTGCAGCAGATCCATCAATTACAATTCACTATTTTCAATAATTTTGAGTTTTTCATCAATTTTTTGTGCAGAAAATGCCAAGTTTTATATATTATGCATTACATTGTAAGACAGGCAATATTAGGTCGGAAATCTAAGTTAGTGTTCTATGTATTTATTAATAATGCTTTAGGTACACAGTTTCAAATGCCGATTGAACCGGTATTCAGTTCAACGTAAATTCCAGTACGTTGGAAATTGGCGTTTTCAGGCTTTGCGAGGTCACTGTCCTGATCGTTTACTTTTTAAAAATAATGTGTTTAAAATACATTGGTTTAATTTCCTACCTCAACTTCCCACATTTGCAAATATCGGTTCAATTGTTTTGCTCCAGTAATACATGAAACGTTTTACTTAAAGCAAATTTGCTTCAATGAAACAGTCCATATGACGAGTGATTGAGAGGGGGTACGATTACAGTAATAAAGATACAACTAAAAATTCCAAAGTGGTGAATTTCAGAGCAATTCTACCTACTTTCTATAATTATATATCAGTTTCAATAATGAAATTCCTATCTACAAGATTTCAGGTGCGTACAAATTTATGTATCCAAGTAAAAATTACAGAAACATAATTCTTGGAAACCTTAATGAAAAATGTACACCCGATTATTTTTTAAATACATCAGTTTGATTTTAGTAGCGTAAGTTCAAAATTATGTCAAAGATTTCAAAATTGATTTTGGCACCCAGAAAACATTTGTGTCAATGCAGTTTGTAAAAATAATAAGGCCAGTTACGTCTTGTAGCATTTTAATAGATTTAAGCTAATAATATCGATATCACTTTAGTTTGAAATTCAAGGAGATACATTTATTTGCCCTTCTAAAAATCTATAACATTCAAAACCCTCACCACGCAACAATTATTCCACAATACAGAAAAAAAGTAAATTACCAGACACAGTGTGATGATACTACTTTGTAAAGAGTAGCGTATCGTACTCAACGGAATTATTCTAAGCTTAACTCATTAAAACCTATCATTTCTGTGGAAATACCGGCTTTTAGAGGAAAATCGCGTGACTACGTTGAAGCCGCCGTACTTCTGGCAGTTTCTATGTCGTGTATGGGGGGAAAAGCTTTCGAAGATCGTGAGACTGGGTGGTTTATCAAACTGTCAATTGCTTCTTTACGTTAGCAAGCTAAATTGAAAGATTAAGAACTTTCATAGCAGATTTTCGCTCACCGTTCGTATACTATACAGTTTGCATTGTTAAAAAATAAGTGCGTGGATTTTAATGATTGTACATTAAGTGATAGGCGGCAATTAAAGTAGTTTTTTCCAAGTAACGTAACCGGACAATTATTTTAGCATTGAATTTGCAATATCTTTTGCACATTTTATCATTTGTTACAACTTCAATAGACATTTAGACTATATAATAGTACTGTATTTCTTAATTCAGGTATAACCTTAAATTTAAAAAAAATCTTCACAAAAGGTAGTTTCTCTTACAACTTACGACTATATCTAAACTGAAATGGGCACTGTTCATAAATGCATTGTTGTGTATTTTCTTAAATGAAACATGTGTATTAAAATACACTTATAAATTATTTGGCCTTAAAATACATTTATAAATTACTTCAAATTTGAAATTCTTAACACAATTATGCTAATTTATTTATCGGCAATAAAAGATTTGAGCTTTATTTTGAAGTCTCAATTTTTTACCTACGATATATTTTAAGATACATTAATTTTAAAGTTAACCAGATGCAATTATACCATTGATAAACACATAAAAATGGAACTACTAAATTGCTTTGTTTATATGTAATTGAAATACACCAAATTAATATGTTTGATGACATGTTAGCATTTTTAAACATTAGTATGTTTAAAAATGCTATTTTTTGTAGAATTCTTAGTTTCTTTTTAAGAGCTTCAATGACCTATAAACATTAATAATCCCGAAATAAATTATTACCACGGTATTTTATTATTTCTTGCAATCAAAAAAGAATTATAAAGACAGGGTTTTTATACAATGCTCTATAATTTTTTTCCTATTCTTTGCTCTTGAAATCAACTACTATAAATTAATGTAATATGAGGCAAACTTGATAAAACTCAGCAGGTTTCACTCATTTCGGAAAAAGCATCACATTTGCGCTGTTGGGAAGAAAAAAAAAAACGTTTCTCATAGTTTAATTAAAGTTGTCAAGATAAGCAACCTACATTTCAGTTTTCTTCCAAACCAGAAAACTGCAAAAAAAATATTATGATCAAGGTTTTATGATTCGTTTAAGTGGTATTAAGTTAATAAGGAATAAACCTGTAGAACAAATACAAAGTATTTTCTGAATTTGCATGCATCTCACTCAAAAAGTAACCAGGCTCAAAATATTTCAGCAAAAAGACATTTTTACAAAATTTATATTAAAGTCCGTTCATTGAATGAAAGACATATTAAAACACCGTGGCAATGTTAGACATTTTTGCCTAAAGTCTACCATACTACTTCACACTTCAAAGAAAATGCTCAACTATGATTTACTTGAAACAGCAAACATTTATTTATATTTACATTAGGAAAAACTTATTTCTAATATTAAAGAACATAGGTGAAAAAATTATCAAATGAAAAACATATTCAAGATCAGCAAATGTAAATAACATTGCAATAGAACATTGGTCTTGGTTTCCGTTCACAGAATTTATCTAAAGGTAAGATTCTGGGCAGGTAAATACGTTTCAGGATAAATAAACGTTTTCAATTACTCTTGCAAATAAATCAACAGTTTGCAGCATGCATGCACCTGTATGAATAAACAACAGCGCCACACGTGTACCAGTAGTATATGATGCAATCCGCAACAAATACATAAAATTGCTCTCAATTGCTTAGAAGCAGGTAAACGTAAAATGGGTACTTACTCCTGCGCCGCTATTTCTTCCTCATTTACAGATACTGTTGGGTTGCTTGGAAGGATAAGTGAAAGTAGAGATATCAACGCTAGCAAGCATGCTAACAGGGACAGTTGACCCCCGACAGGTAGGTGATCTCGCATTTGGCGGAGACGCCTACACGGGGCTGCTTCCATTGTCGGTTTTTCGGTCACATGGGTACAACTGCTTTTGGACAAAGTAGCGAGAAAGCTCAGCTTAGAGCTGCCCTGACAAAAACCATTCTGAAGGGTAAGGTCTCCGTTTCCTAGCTACGAAGAGGATCGCGCTCGTGGGCCATTGGCGGCAAAGAGTCACGTGCCGCGATATCGATTACGTACACGGCGTGAAGATTCTCATTGGTTCGCCGGTATTCGTATCGGCCGCGACAGACAGGGTGACGTCAATATTGCTGACGTCATCACAGGATCACCATCTGTCCGCAAGAGGTTTTAGCTCAGGCGGCAGGTAGAAAAATGCCTGAGCATTACGTAATCGCCTTACCTGTTCAATTTTTTTAAAAAAAAAAATAATGCTATTGGAAAGGTTTTCCGGGAAACATTTATTAAATTAAGTGATTGATGAAATTAAAAGTACCGGGGTTGCATAAATTTACCAATCCAAAAATGAAACACAAATTATATCTTCTGCAAGTTTGGCTTTAACAATTTTGTGAAATAAGCAAAACATTTTATCTTATAATTTCCTTCATACAAAGCAAATTCACACAACTATTTTCTAGTGATTACAATGATGCATTTAAGGAAGACGAAATCTATACAAATTTGAGCGAACTAATTTAACTCAGAAAGTATACCAATTCTTCTTCTTCTAATGTTGCTTAAATGTGTTCGAAATCAAAAACTCAAATATTAAATACTGAATTTTTTCTCTTTGATTTTTTTTCACAACTTATGTTTAAACTTAAAAAATAACGACATTTTTCTGCTACAGTTAAAAAAATTATATGTGTACATTGCTTCAGATTTTATGTGCTTAATGCAAATAACTACGGAAAATATATAATTTTATTAAAAAGATAAATTTTATTACGGGGTATAAATAAAATAAGCGGTAAATTTTTAGTTGAATTTTATTTAAGTGTTAAAGTTAGTTAATAAAGGAAAGTAATTTTTTAAAACTGTTCATGCGTTTCAAAAGCGTTTTTATGTAAAGATTATAAAATACGAATGACATCAAAATCCATTTTGTAATGAGCGCCTGCGTGATCTTGCACAACGTCAGAAAACACACACTCTGTAAATATATCTTTTCCGTAGAGATACCCTTCGAGCAGCAAACACAACACTAAGACTTTTATTTTTTTCGATTTGAACAGGTAGAAAAATACGATACAGCATAACAAATGCATGTTAATAATGGGTGGGTGATTTTCAAAAAGATTGACAGTTTGATGTCCGCAGCTTAAAATCTGAATTTCTTGTCGATATAACTATTATTCTGACATTATAAAAACCCGTAGGGAAGCATCATTTCATACTTTATTAAATACGCTCATTACATTTTTTTTCAAGTAGTGAAATAGTAGTCTACTTCCTTAACATTAGTTAGTAAGTAATGGAAATTTGCGTGTACGAATCAAAAAATTCACATAACCTGAGTCTTTTTTTTAAACATTCCAAATAACTTTTTTATTTAATATGATTTAAAATATGAAGTAATATGTGTTTACTTAACAAAGTTTCAAATGATTTTACTAAAATGTTTACCTAACAGTTTAAAAGTTAAATGTAGTATATGTCCGAACATGCAGCTCATGAGTGTTACTTGGCAATGGTAACTCATGAGAAGGAAGTAACAATCAGAATCATAAGAGTAGGGATGTTTTATTACTTTTTTAATGTAACATAACAGTTAATGGAGTAAACAAAATTTCAATTGTGGTTTTCTTTTCATAATTATTGTTATTTTTATTATTATTATTATTATTCGTGCATTATTGCAACGGGATAATTCACTTGTCTCATAAGAGTTACCATCGCTCATGAGTGTTACTCTATTACTGTAGCTAAAAAGTAGAATTGTATCAATGTATTTGTCATTTAATAGTTGAACAATGGTGCGCTAGTTAAACCTATCCAGTTACTTCTCATACCTGTACTGAAATCATAGAATTTGTAAGAAAATACATTTTCATTTAAAGTTATGTCCTTTATTTAAGAAACAAAATAACACTTCTGAGATAAACCGCTATTAAAATACTTTTTTTTAAAAAATGAATAAATAAATATTAATTCCATTTTCACTTATTACGAAGCATTTAAGGTTATCAAAACAAGATTTATTAGATTAGTTATTAATAAAGATTATTTTACAGAATGTTTATAACGGTAAGAGAAAAAACAATCACTTGTCAAGCTACTTTTTGTAGTGTCTGAAATATAATTAAATTAACTCGAACACAATCACCTGCTCATAATGCAGTAAATTATAAGGAATTCATACCTAGGCTAATTTTTATGTTTAATGCAGCAAAAACTTTCAGATTGTGACAAACCCAATCTGCAACGAATTTAAAAAAACCACCGGGGTACTCCAAGCAATTGATTGTTAAAATCAGTTAATGTAGATAAGTAATATTTTTTAATTTGTATACTTTTAAAAGCTTGTTGATGTAAACATCATAAAATACGAATTGCATCAAAAAACATTTTATCAAAACTGCATTTTCCCCTAGAACTATCGTGTAAAGGGCCAGAAATCACAACATGTAAATGTATCTTTTCCGTATAGATACCCTTCGAGCAGTAAACGCAGCACCGAGGTCCAATAAGTGGAAATACAATACAGTAGACACAAGTTACCAGAGATACACCTAACAACGTTTCCTGTTTCCGTACCATTAACCTACCATGATTATTATTTTTGTTTTTTCTTATTGTCGGAATTATTTAATAATCATGTGATATCTAGAATATTTTAAATAATAATAATTTTGAATTAAAACAAAATTTCAAGGCATACAGGATGCTACAAAGGAGAAATGAAGTAATGAGTCAGTACCGGAGTTGATTTAGTTTTCACGAACACAAAAATTATATATGTGCTGTTTTTTATTTAAAATTCTTACTTATTAGAACGTTTAAGAAAAAATAAATTAATTTAAATTCAATTACTTTCTACATTATTTTTAAAAAAAGTACTATTGTCATTTTTTTTTTTTTGGATATTCTAAATTTCGCATTCTTTATTGAAGAACATTGTTTACTAAAACTAGGGTTCGCCAACGCTCTATCCACTGAGCTAGGAGATCACCTAGCGGATAACGGGAAATTTGTATTATATAGCTTCCGAACGTACCAGCTGCGCGTGCTAAAGAACTTACGTGAAAAAATGTCTTCATAGAACACTCTAAAAGAACGTTAATTATCCACTCTCCCTTCTGTTTTCTTATTTTACTGCGTCCTATCTTAATCCGATGAACTAATCATTTTCTATTTTTAATCTGAAGAGATTAACAGACTACCCCCGATTCTTGAATCGTTCTGACGTCTCGCGCGTCAAATAATTAATTTTTGCCACAAATACTAATGTTTAGAAGAAGTAACCGTTAATTAAAGCCCTGTACTAATTATGAACATAAAGGTGCTTTATAAATTCGTAATTTATCGCAGTAATTAGTTTCCCTTCCTGTAAGTATAATTTCTAATTAATCTAAAACTGTGAACAGCCCTTGCTTATTTTTAAGTAAAATGCACTTTAAAAATTTAAGCATGTAAATTTTCTCATTTTTAAGCACATCACTGTTGACTGTATAATTTCTTTTATTGAAAAACATCGTATAACGTACTCAGAAATAAACTGAATTAAATTTTAATTACTTTCTTTAAAAAAACTAATATTCTCTTAACATTTTTAGGATCGATTTAATTTTCTACGCTTTCGGTTTCTTAATTTTCTACGCTTTTCTTACGGATAAAACATTTAACAACTTATTGGAAACAAGGAGTTTTCCTATTATAAATATAACGTACTACGCCATATTACCTTTTAACAAATATTTAAATAAGAAAAATACTCTTCCTAGTTTGTTTTAAAAGACTCTTTGATACATCTCAGAAACAAATGACTTAATGCGTTAGAGTTAAATGTAGAAACACCCACATTATGAAAACAGTTTTGAAAGCGATACCGCGTAACAAAGTTGCGGCTTAGTAACATTGACTGGAATGAAAGAATCTTTTTCCATTACGAAAAATTCCCACACTGGTAATAGGTTGTACGGAATATATCTTTAAGGCGATTTATCTAATACGATTAAATCTGCCCGTCTGCGTAATATTTGTACATAAGGGAAGCGGAAGTATCAAATCCATCTTCAAAGTTAAAAAAGAACAAATGCCGGCATTTAGAAAAGCATGTTTTCGAAACAGATTCTTGATTTATTTTTATTTCAATGCCGCTTATTTATTTTGCAGCGAATACTATTGCTTTAATTCATAATTTTATTAGAAGAGCAAGTAGTTACATATACGCAGCGCTTTTAAATTATAACGTAAAAAGATTGCATTTGAAAAAGTTCAACAAATAATTATGCATTTTATGTATAAATTTGATGTTTTACATAATTAAATTTTATTTAGATTTATTTTATTTGGAAAAATGTTCTCAAAATAGATCCGAGCGAAAATGACCTGGATTGGAAAAATTGAGTTCTTTTTTAAGTAGCCATTTTCTCAAAAATGATCCGATATGATCTCATTTTTGAGTTACTACTAAGAAGTTATTGTAAAAAAAAAGATGTTTCCTCATATTTAAGGTAACACTATCAGAAATATCCCAACATGGGCAGCGGAAGATTCGTTCTTTGAGAAGGCTGCACCACTGACGACGCTGGGGAATAGAACTTGGACCTTTCTGCCTGCAGGTAAAAGCTCATCCACTATGCCAGAGGAAAACTAGCGGGCCCAGGTGGATTATATAACTTCCAAACGAACCAGCTGTAAGAGTTTACGTACGTCCGCGCCAAATTTCTTTATAGCCCAATTCAGCAGAGCATTAGCTATGCACTCGTCCATTCTGTTTTTTTTTTCTTTTCGTATTACTTCGTCCGGTCCGAATCCAGCGAATTATTCATCTTGTATTCCTGCTTTGAAGAAGTGACTAGTCTGCTTAATTTCTTGAATCGCCCTGACGTCTCGCGCGGTAAATAGTTCCTTACGTTTTATATAAAAACTATTGTTCTGAAGCTATTTGCTTATACAGAATGCTATTTACCTTGTATTAGTTATTAACGTAAAGTTGATCCGTAAAATTTTAATTTATTGCAGTAAAAATAAAATAATGCCTTTCTTTTCCGTTACTATAATTTCTAAGTAAGCATCGGAACTTAAAAGTGAGAGGGACTCTTGCTCACTGCCAAGTCAAAATTACTTAGAAAAAAAAGGAGGTATATTTTCTCGCTTTTGAGCACATCATTTTTAACAGTGTGTCATCCTTGTTAGCTGTTCATTTTTTTGAATACGTTTGAAACAAAAAAACTCTTGCTGTTTTAACAAATATATCGAAAAGTGCATGTAAAAGTGTACTTTATTAATTGTTCTATTTTAAGTGTGACAGTATCTTTACGTTTTACTAATAAATAAAAATTCACGTTTGAAGAAGTACCTCTCCAGCTGTTCTATTATATGCATTGTTTAAGTGTATCAAAATTATATTTTTCTAAAATACATTTTTTATTTGTATACGTATGCCCTGTTTAAAAAAAAGATTTAAAACAAGTCAGTTACAGCTACAGAATTCTACTCGTGAATACGCTTTGGTGTGCCATAACAATTTATCACTAATGACCCATGACGGCTCACTCAACGCACGTTTAATTTGCATAATAAATATCAGTTAAATGAGCCAATGCTCAAATGTCAGTAGTTGCTTTACGCTCTTATTAAATTGCTATTACTTTGTTTCATACTATTCTATAAAGCAGCTTCCGTTCAGAATGTTAAAAATATGTTTGTCCACTTAAACATTATACATTTTTTAAAATTTGATATTAGAGTGCATATTTCTTGCAGAAAAAAAATTATATATACTTATTTTTCACATATAAACATGATAAATTAAAAAATCAAAAACATCCAAAAAAGTAAAAACAAGATGAACACTAAAGCATAAAATAGATGTCGCCACCACAACTACGCCACTTCCCTTTTTGGACTGAGACTGAAGTGGAGGGAAATTTTCTCCAGCTTCCGGTACCCTTGGAACTGTCTCGGGACTTCATGGTCCTCGGATTTTACATGCAAGTATACCCAAGTGCACATGACGGGTCTTCAGCGACAAAGACCAGAGTAAAACTTTGTTAGCATTAAGGGGCATCCTAAAACATTCTTTGAGAGACTCTTATACCTTTATATCAATTCAATATATTCATTTTTCTTAAAATCTCTTTTTATGACAACAACATTTAGCACTACTAGTGTTATTACGAAAAAATAAGGAAAAAAAGTCGAAACGTAGTTATTATTGAGAGTCGTGAAAGGAACAAAATGTTTTAGAATTCTTTGATTAAGTTATTCGTAACGGCCCCAAACATGACATGTAGATCAGAGATTCTTTTTAGATTGATGCAAACGAAATTTCTGCTTTGTGGTACGTAAACTCTAATTAAAAATACTTCCTTGTCCAAAAATCTAGCGAGTATTAGATAAGGTAAATAAGAGTTTCATAGTGAAAAAGCTTCGTAATTTTTAGCGATTTTTTTCTTAAATGAGCTGCCTGTGTTTGTCATGAAGAAGTAAATCACTTTTTTGACAGCCCCTAGAACTTATAAGTCTTGATACATTTTAGCAAAATCAGTCCGGTATTTTTACTCGTACATTATACGTTTCACTAGTTTCCAGTACGATTGGTAAATGAAGAATGTTTGGTGGTACACACTTTGCATTATACCACCAAACAATTTCCATAAAAAGATCATGGAGACTTTTTGGTCGCAGTAACTTCATTTTACTTAAAGTATCTTTTTTTGCAACTTTGAACTGTACTTCTCTTACGCTACTTTAATTTTAAAATAGAAAATAATTTTTTAAAAAGAATGCATATATTTTTTTTTTACATAAACTTTTTAAAAAAACTATAGAAATCCATAACTTTAGGGCCGTCATTTTACCTACAAAAGCATCATATAACAAAGATGTCAGTCTTAAGACACAAAAATTCATCACATCTAAATTTTGTTCTTCATTTTCCTTAAGCAAACATTTTATCATATAAAATATTCGTCGTTTTTCAGCTCAGGCAGCAGCACTACGTATTGCAGCTATAACTCTGTCAAGCACCTTTTACTTCTGCATTCTGAGCAATTGCAATTATTTCCACTCTAACGCAGTTTCCCGGCTAAAAATTAATCAGCTGCTATGAAGGAATAATAGCCGCCATGTTTTATGCGAAAGCTCGCCGTTTCTGCAGAGAGTGTTAATTACAAATTCTCTCAAAGATCATTGCTTATTATTAGAGTTTGTAGCCTCTCTACTTGAAAATCGCACTATGTAGAAAAAAAGTTGATAAAGATAAATGATAGGCTCACGCAAAAATTAATCAATATTGTCAGAGGAAAAAATATTCAACGGAAATGGTTATTACAGAAAAAAAAAATTCTTAAATGATGGGGAAAAATATTTTTTCAGTTAGTCCAAAGATGTATATAATGCAACAAATCGGTTTAAAGTGCAAAATTCAATTTGCACGCATATTGCTTAGTGGTTTAATTATATTATTTTCTCTGATTATTTATTCTTTATTAGAGTCATTAGCAAATTTCCCTTGAAATTAATTTTTTATTCGAATTTACTTTGATTGATGTTTGTGAAAATTGTGAACAAAATAAAAGGTTTTGTTACCAAAACATTATCTCATTTTCTGTGCTAGGTCTATGTTAGCGTAGTTTCAGCCCTAGATTTTAACTAACTCTATAGTTAAAGTAGCTCTATAGTTAGTATTTTCATTCTACACTCTTTTTACGCAAATATTTACTGACGAAAAACATGTTTTTGCGCATTTAACGAATGTTTCTGACACGTTCTTCACAGCACTTAAATGAACATCAAAGTTAGTAGTAGATATTCCATACGGCTCAAGTTACAGTAAAACAAAACATCCTACGAATTTTATGTTTTCTTTGACTGCGAAACATTCACATAAGTTTATTCCTATAAATATATTTCTAAAAATATAAATGTATTGTTTAATCTCTGCGTCAGTAATTTTTCCTTTGACCTATATGTAGGTCTCATTGATTACTCAAGCGTGCAGGTGTTTTTTTATGATTCAATCGACATTAATTGTAGAATCTTCAACATAAATGTTTTATCTTTGAGTATAAATATAGCATAGAAATTATTAAGCTTAAAAAAACTAAAACACTTCCAATTACGATATTTTTGAAACAAAATTGAAACAGAAAGCATTCTTGTTTTTTATTTCTTGCTACTCTAGAATCAAAACTAAAAAGTATGCTTTTCACAGTTTATTCGCAATGGTTTTGCATTTTCCATAAAATTCTTAAGCGTACTGTTGAAGAAAGCTGAGAACACTTTGCAGATTTTATTAGAAACCTTGACGGAATTCGAAAAAAAAACAAGATTGGTTTCTGTCGACTTCCTCAGGCGGTACTCTATATTTTTAGAAAACTTTTTGCCACAACTTCAATGTCGGTTTCCGTTCGGAACATTTGAGACGTTGTATTTCATTTTTTAAGTTTGTTCTTTTCGTTTCGTTTTTCTTACATTGAAAAATGACTCGAACAAAGGATTTCAGCAAATTCATCAAATATTGTATGTGCGTCTATATATATGTAACAGCTTTAAGGGAAAATGCACAATTTATTAAATATATGTTTCATACCAAATAAAATAAACCAATTCAGACTAAACTTTTTTTATACCTGATCTACTCAGTATAACCCCCGGTTTTGAACCGCCAAGGTTTATCAAGAAAAATGGGGGAAAATGCGCTAAACTACAGTAGCTCTTATGTTCTGATTCATTTTGTGCCATTCTTTGCTTCAAAATTGTTTTACCTTGTGAAATTTTACTGTTTTTATAACTTTTCGCAACCAATCCAAATGGTGGTTAAGATCTTAAGTACACAGCATTGTTTTTTTTTTTTTTTAGCATTAACAATTAAGTAGAGTTTTCCACTTTACATTTTAATTTAAGAATTGTAGTTATATGTTTTAAGCTACTTTTTAATTCGAAGACTACAAAGAGGTCATTTAAAGTTTTAGTATTAATGGTCAGCCTAAAAAATAGTTATGCTTCTAAATTTCTTCTAGTTGCATAATTTGCAATACTATGACGATTGACTTCGCTGATCTGTTTTAGATAGATGAATGGAATTTCATAATATTTTCATTATCTACGCAATGATTTACGATGTAAAACATTAGTTGGAGCGGTAACGTTTTACAAGTTAGTATCAGTTGATTTCTAGTTCCATTTCATATGTTTATCAATTTATTATTTATTTATTTTTATTTTATTTTTTTAATTTCATTGATTTATTTATATATTTATTTATTTGACTTTTTTCAAAGCTTTTTAGACAAATTACTATAGCGTTAAATCCTATAATTTGCATTCTTCAGTTGAAATATATGTGGAAAAATATCTACCTTATAGAAGCCAAATGGTACAAGACTACTAAACACCACACATAATCCTAAACCAATTAAGGAAAACTACAGTATGGTCAAGGAGGTGGTATGTTAATAGCAAATCATATGCAGAATGATTGTGACAAACTTTGAGGTGTAGAACAGATTACTAAAACACTTTGTCGGGGAAATCCAAATCTGTGGCCAAAATTGCCAGAGGGCATAAGATTGCATGGTTGGAAGTACACGTTGATGCACAAACACAAACGATAAGATATGAAATAAGAAACGTTTTTTATGCTCAACAATCAACGCGCAAAGTAGCTCTTTGCAACAACGTTCACAAAAAACTATTCAAAATTGCGACCACTAAGGGGGGAAAAAACATGCTTGGTAGTGTCGAAGGAGAGATGGTTCCACAAATGCCAGGCACTTTGTGCACTCTTGCAGTCAAGCATATCAGGCCGGTTCCAATTAGCAACATTCTACGATAAAAAAATGCATGTCTGCAACGAAACAAACTTGACGTTGTGCGGATGAGTCTTTCAGGAATAATATATGCTTATGAAAATTTTAGTACTTTCGTAGCAGAAATTTTGGAAGTTTCGTTTTTTGCAACATTACATGCATAAAATTTGACTTCTGAAATAGAGGCCATAATTTGATTACTGTTTTCCTCTTTAATTTTAGTTGTGCTGTTAATCATGTTTTTTTTTTTTTTCTTCTTATTTCCTTCAAAGCTGATATTGTGGCTTTCTGATGATTATAAATTTCGACATTTTAACATCAGAAACGGTTTAAAGCAAGATTTTCTTCATAGCATGATACAAACTTCCTATTAAGTAGTGTTATATATAAAGGTTAAGCACTTTCATTCTCCCCAATCACTGTGATAGTATTAGCAATAATCATGCTGATAACTTTACATCACCATTTATTCCATTTAACAACTCATCCTTCCCATTTCTTATCACGTCGTTTGTAAAAATACAATGTGCCTTATAGCATGCCTCGCTGATCAGACTCATAAAATTGTTGCTAACCGAAATAAAACGTATTAGCTCTATTTCCCTCGTACCACTCCACTTAACATGATATGTTTTCAGTTCTTTAAGTGTTTCTTCTCGCGACCTTTCACATGAACATTTATTTTCATTGTCATGTTTTATTTCAATCTTTTTGACTGTCTTCTTTACTTTTCTTGTGAGAGCATGAATTTTTACTGGCATTTTTCCGGAAGGGGCACATGATTTACTGTTAACATCTGAAGAGCCAGAAAAAATCATCTTACATATTTTCAGAATTTTCCAATAACATGTTAAATAAATAAGCAGTTTGTCCAGATCTTAAGGCGCTATTTCCTGAGTAAAAGCGTTTTGGAACTCTTAATTGAAATCTTTCATTTCAATCAGCAATGCCAAGCCACGATTTTTTTTGCTTATACCTAGTTTTTAGTTTCATGGAGCAACAAATAAATATATATACATTCATAATATCTCTAAGTTTTCCGATATTTTAGTGTACAATTTTCATTTCAAGCACTACTAATTTTTGATACTGAAATGTTCTGACACAGATACTGAAAATTGGAACTAATTTCTATGTATCGACTTTACATAAGAATCCATTAAAGCTTAAAAAAAAAAAGAAAAACCCCAATATTTGACACTTTAAATTTCATACTTTAAATCGAAAAATTATAATGTGTTTTAAAATTCTAATCAAATTTGAAAACACTTTTTCAAACATTTTTTTTTAAATCAAGCCTCGTTTTAATTTAATAAACCTACAATAAACACATAAATTTATATCCGGTTTTAATGTTATTTTTCTTGATCTAAAAGTCAATTTGTTAATGACGTTTTTGTAGAAAACGACCATTAACAGCTAAAGATTCCATTTTACGTGTTTAATTCAGAATAAACATTTTTTTATCGCCTTTGGTTATTTTTCTTTTCTATTAATTTATAAGTTTCAAAAAGAACCTTCCAAATGGTTTTAGAAAACTGTTAAAACCAATTATCCTGCTTTCCAAGATGTTTATTTCAGTTGTTTCAGGCAGCTGTGCTTATTACAGCCATACTTCTACCGAAAGCTATTAACTTCTGCAGTCTGAGCAATTGTAATTATTTTCACCCTTACATAGCCTGAGTCGAGCATTAATCCACTGCTATAAGAGAATAATAGCTTCCATGTTTTATGTGGAAGCGGCCGTTTCGAGACACAATGTTAATTATAATTTTCCTTCTAAGATCACCGCTTATTACTGCAGTTTAAAATCGTTCTGCTTGATAATGGCACGATGTGTAAAAAGAAGATAAATCGTTTTTTTTTCTTTTTTAAAGCAGAACTAATCACCATAGAAAGAAAAACGGAACCGGAATAAACACCACTTTAAATGACGCTAGGTTGGTAATCGATAATGAAAAAATGCTGCAAACACTAATGTTTAAAATGCGCTAAAATGATCATTTTAAAAAGACGCGAGTTTAAAAGGCAGAAGGTTTTTTTATTAAATAGCATGAAGGAAAATGTTCGTTCTTCCTAGTTATTCTTTAAAAAATTAAAAATAAAAAATATATATATATAAACCAGATGTGTTTGAAAACAAAAATTAGAAAATCGAACCCATTTATTCCAGTTTACAAATGATGGCATCTTGATGACAGTAACTACATAGTAACTCCCGATAATATATTTTAATCAACGTCCATATTTACATGGAAAATCGAAAACAGGGACAGTGAACCACTGGGCATGTAAACCGTAAATGAGCTTAAAAATAACAACAATCGTCTTTTGAACGTGCTTAATGGACGTCAGTGTGGACTATCTACTTCTGGAAGGAGCGAAGGCCCTTATTCCCCTTATTCTCTACCCCCTAACTTAAAGAATTGATGCCTCGAAAATGGCGCTGCTGATTATTCACAATAAATTAACTTAACTTTACATCAAAATATGTGATTTACTATGCTGCACAAAAATGGTGCAAATTTTCTGGCTACATCAAATTTGCATCATTTTTTAGTTACACAGCAGATTCACATCACTGGTGCATTATTTTCCCACAGTCAAACCTCTCAATAAGGGATATGATGGGAATTCGCAATTTTCCAATTAACTGGAGGTGTCCCTTCTTTGGAAGTATTATGAATTGATGCGTGCATCATACGTAGTGTAATAGCTTAGTTCAGTAATAAACTTATGTTAACATTTAAACTAAAATGCTGAAAATGTAAACTTAAACTCAAATACTGAATAAAATAAATTTGTATCCGATATTAAATTCGAAATTTTTGAAATTTAAAATATTGTTTTCACTAAAAAAGTAATAATTTTTCAGGAAGTTGGCAAAGTTTTGTAACATATCGAAAATTTATCTGAGGTAGCTGTTACATGGGTCAGTTTGATAGTTCATTATTTACAATGCAATATTGTGTACCCTTATATTTTGTATAGAATACTTCTCGAGAGCAATTCACTATCTTATCAGAGCTAACCCACCTGAATGCCTAAGAGTGAAAACGTTTCGCAAGTATGTTATGTCAAGACTTTTAGAATACGTACTTTGTTGTATCTATATACATCTAAGACACGTAACATTGTTTACCAATTATTTTAAATCGAAATGGAACCTTTGGTTACAGTAAATGTAATATTTCTTACATTATTTTTGCACTGTATCCCTTAAATAGCGTCCCTTATTCAAAGTTAAATGCACTAATGTCCCTATTTAAAAGGGACTTGGATCAGAAAAAATGTCCCTTAATTAGAGGTGTCCCTTAAAGGAGGTATTACTGCATATTTTGGTCTAACATACTCTATTAAGCACTATCTTTTGTTGCCCCAGCAAATGGGTACCTTTTCTTGGGCATATTACCAAATTTTTTACAGTTTTGCCAGGCTCGAACTTTGGCAGTAAGGCAGGGAATTAACATGTTCTACCACTCTTGCTACTGACCGGATACAGGTCAACTAGAGCAGACATCATTTAAATAAGCTAGCCGGTATCGAACATCAAATGCTGTAGCAACTGCTTGTACCACCAGCCAGCATTTCCAAATTTTTACTCCAATTTATGGTGAAAGTAGCATGAACTTGAATGTTCAGTTATCTAAAGCTTGGTGCAATTAGAAAACTTGCATCATATATTGGTATAAAGTTCATTTAGATTTCATACTATAGCAAATCTTCTACACATTTAATAATTACTATTGTTCTAAATTTTTACATTTGTACCTTGGTAATGCAAGAATGCACGAGCAATGCTTCGATTACTTTTAATGTACACAAAAAACTCAAAAAAGACCGAACATTTGGATGATTCTTTTCTAACTGTGTAGATAATCTTCAAGCTGGATTCAGTGTAGAATGAGAACTTTCCACTTACGTCAATTATGAATAAATATATTTTTTAAAAAAATCCACGATGCCTTTCAGAATGCTAGACGGCTCTTCACAATTTGGAGAGAAAGTGGATCCAAAAAAATTAATTTCAAACGGAAATTTTGCAAAAAAATTTTGAAAAGCAATATATTTAAAATAAGCTGAATAACTCGGGAAACAGCAATCTCTACAAACAATAGCGAAATCAATGAAAGTAGAACCAAGCCAATTAGTAAAGAAAGCGAGGTTTAGTTTTTTCTTGAATACTTTCTTCTGTTTAGATAGCGCAATTCTTGTTTGTTCTTGCTCATTTACAGCTTAGCTCTATTCTTTGAATTATCTTTCTCTGGAACCGAAGTAGAAATATTCCTTGAGGCCTTGAAACAATGTTTGAAAATGTGACAATTACTTTCTGCAGTACCAACATTGACTTTTTTGATTTAATTTCTTACATTTTTCACAGAACTTATTATAAGAACAAACATCTTTTCCTTCGCTAAATCCTTCCTCGAACAATATCATATTTCTGACACATTCTTTGAAATTACTTACACAGAGATGCTTACCATCTCGTGATTGAATAATTTAATCTTATTCAAATTCTTCTTATAAGGATTTAATTCCATAAAAAAACAAATGTAGCATCCATGTATCAATATTGGTAATGTATTACTTACGCTACTGAACTAAAATTTAGAAAGAGATAAGATAACATTTTGATACAACGTATAGGAAAAAAAGTTATAAGCTAAATCAAAGGAATAATATGCTGGACTGCACACTTTTAACAGAAACTGGCACTTACGATTAATTTAATTGATTGTAATCGCGATTATTTTTTACTTACCGTTTTGTTTTCATGTTAATTAACATAAAAATAACATTCGCTTTAGAGAACTCATTTTTAAATAACAATTACAATATAGAATCCATTTATATCGTGTGATATAGGAATGAAACACAAATTCAATACGTTGTAAGGATACATTTTCACAGTACCTTCATGCATATCCTCAATCAACTGGTCAAGTGTGTTAATCAAATATCTTGCTTAATAAATTGTTTTGACTCTTAGAAACATATCAAGCTACTTTATCATCTTCAGTTCAAGCCAAATTTGCATGGTTCTAGTCATTTGTATTTCTTGCGTGCCCAAAAATCGTATCCATACATTGGATTACAATTCATTATTTTTGCAGTAACAGCTCTGCAGACGTACATCATTGCTAAACTGTATCTGCTTAAGAATGACTTCATTAAAAATTGTCACATTTAATTAGAAAACCAGAATTTCCCAATATTGCCCTCCCTTTGTCAGTAATAAAAAGAGACAAAGGATATTTATTGGAACTGTTCCACATGAAAGAACCCTATCAGCACCTATGCTTAAAATGAGGCTATATTCTTAAAATATCTTCTGGGAGAAAGATGCTTTTGGTAAAATACAACGCCATTTTTTATTCACTACTGCGAAAAGGCCATTTATTTGTTACTGAGAAAGGTGTGTTCCTTTCTGTCAAAGGTTTTAGGAAGATAGTGGGTTTCTGAGTTGATGGGCTTAACTTTAAGGGGCTGTTTCGTGGCTTAGAAAATTATCTGCCGAGTTATCTTTCTAAGCTCGAGTTGTTAGACATAGAAACTTTCTCTGAAACTATACTCAACTATAAACTTACGGCCTCGCAACTATAAACTACTGCTTGTTTTGGGGTTTTCTATTCCGGCTGGCATTTCTTGAGTTTATGTTTGCAGCTGTTTATTTTTTTACCACTATACTTTATTTGATAGTGCAATGGCGTTTAAATCCCATACTCTGGAAATTAATAAAGGAAAAAAACGCTTTGTTTAGATCCTTAACGGTATTTTGTCAAAATTATGTACGAAAACAGGAGGAATTCTAAGAAAAACAATCTAATGAATACGTTATACAAAGTATTTCAACAAAACCAAAGACCTCTCCAAATATGTATTAACTATACACATCCATAATTATTCAACATAAATTGTATATAAATTGAAAATAGTTCTCTGAAACATTTTACAAAAGTGGCGAGAGGTTTGTTTTCATTATGAACAATATGCAGTTTCGATGGAATTGAAGACGCAAGTCTCATTTTCTGTGTTTTTCATATTATTAATAATTTTTAATAATTTTGAATTTTTTTTAATCAAAAATATTTTTTATTGGTTTAATATTTAAAATTTTGTCAAAATATACATAACCAATGCTAAAATATAAGTCCAACTGCAGTAAAAAAATTAAAAAAGGAAACTTTGATCTCAATTGTCCCGTGTCCCTTTAAAGATCCAGAACAAAGGGTAAAATATTTGTCTGCTCTTTTTGTACCAAATTCCATGGAATCTCTTTCAGAAATTAATTTTGCTTTAATGAAAACGCACTATCCAATTTTAATGCAATTTGTTATCAAATAAAAATAGCATATAAATTACCTTGCTTAGAATTCCTTTATCGCGGTCTTCATATTTCAGAAAGTTGTTTTTGTGTCTAGGAAAATAGGAGTAACAAAATTCCCGGAATATTTCCAAAATAAAATAAAACTGAATTCTTTCTCAAAGAAGGAAAGAAAGATAATGTATGCTTACGAAAGCATATACTGGAAGAATGCTCGTATTCTTCGAACTCTTTTACTGTTTATAATAAAACAGGTTTTGAAATTGTTCTTGAGATCCATGTTTTATTTTTCAACTAAATTCATCAATTTTATACGAGATATTTACTTTCTCTGCATTCAGAAAGAAATTTGTTAAAAAATGGTCCTATCCAGGTGAAAGCTTTAGCTCTTCCTTATAATGAGTTACTTATTAATAACATACATCATGCAAAAAATAAACTAAATTGCAAATTGTATTATTTAAAAAAATCATTGTTAGGTAAATCATACTGAATAGGAAAAAATAAAGAAAAATTAAAAAAAAAAAAAGAAATGAATAGCATAGGGAGAAAGCATGTTGCCAAACACAAAAATGAATTTGTAAAAAATTACTTCTTTTCAAATATTTATTATTACAAATACTTTTTACTTTTTTATTTATTTATTTATTTTGTCTTCACGCAAATAGGGTACTTTTGGTAAGGGAGAGCGCTGTAATAAAATATACACAAGCATGGGCAATAAGAGAAACAAATTTTAAGAAAAAAAAATGTCCGACTTTACTGCCTACGCGACGGAGATAACGCTCGGCTGACTTCCTGTTTTATCAGGAATAAATTAATTTTTAGATTGGCAACATCGGATAAACCTTTACGACTCTCATTCCGGAGCTTTTAAATGAAACTTCGTTTAGAAATTGGGGCAAATTTGTTTTAAATACTGGTAAGTCATATTTATGTTCATTATATATGAAGGAGTACTGTCGATTTGTTCTAAAAAAAAGTTATGCTTGCGGTTTTTTTCCTCCTGTGTCTCTTATTTCCTTTGTTTACATCTTCGAGTGGATCACAATAGACACTAGTAATGAAAAATAAGAGATATTGTCTTACATCAGCTCTTAGTGGTGAAAAAATCAAATGCCCATTTTATTGCAATTCTTTAAAGTTTGTAATATTTTCACCATTTTTTATTAATTCCCATTATATTCAGAAATATTATAGTTTAGTTTTGAAAATGTAAGTTATAAATGCGAATTAAAAACTTACGACTTTTTTTCCAGGTGGTTATCATCAGTGACTAGCCTCCTAATATTCGGTTAAAATTCTAACGGGAAAGAGTGCCGGATATCAAGGTCTGTACTTCATTGACACCTACGGAAAATAGAACACATCGATTCTTTTAATTTCAATGAATGGAATAGTTTGAAGTTACATCTCCTCCTTCATTTTTATGCAAGATGATTATTTCCAATAGTGATCCAACTTTGAACAAGTGTGATTGCGTTTACCAGTTTGCCCTTTGGTTGAGCAGCAAATAATATTTTCAGATTACCGGGAAAATCTCGAAAATTGAAATAGCGCCTACATTAATGTAAGACGCTTTCTTTACAATACGAATTGATAGAGATGGTTTTGGTAGGAAGTGTTATAGAGAAGTAAATAAAAATTGCCAAATTGTTATTATTATTATTATTTAAAATTTTATGGATTAATATTTTTTATTATTATTTTAAGGGCATTAAAACATAAAGTGTCCACTTTTTGTTCAAACATTATAATCTTTGAACAAATCTTTGATAACTGACCAAAATATTCTTAAATTATAATTAAAATTAAAACATGAAACAAAATTCCCGTACGCGATTACGAGTAGAAATCACAACCAGCTAAAAGGTAACTAACCGAGATGTTTCACAAAATAGGAGATTACCCATAGCAATGACAAACTGCCGACTCCCACTAAATTGCAGTTGAACAGTTTTGTGATAGTAGGCTATTATTTCTGTCTTTTTCCAGGATTAATAGCCACAGTAGAAATAAATCTATCTTCTTCAAGGCCTTAACTATACCATAATCCAAAATACATCGTAAATGATACATTTCATGACTCATAAATGATACTATATTTCTTGAATTTCTGACAGGATAATGCGATCCTATCTTACAAGTAAAAACATGTTTCTGAAGTTTGTAGAAAGTGTACCGGATGTGATATTATTATACTGAAGCACTATCCATGGCAACGGTGCATATCTCGGCTAGCTTTTTAAAAAAATAGCGGACAACACATCTTTTTTAATTTCAAAATTAACTTAAGTGTATCTAAGCATCGAATATTTAGTTTGATCAATATGCTTAATTAATAAAAAAAAATGATTGAGTATAAAGTAAATATTGTGTACGACGAAATAAATAATGTTCCCCTAGCTACCCTCGTATTTCAACCTTCACACAATCTTCTTTTAAGCAACAGTTATCATACTAACCTCATCTCGGCGTGGTCAGAAAAATTGGACCCGAAAGCCGCGTCAGTTTTATACGAGCAAAACTGAAAAATGTCAATGAATAGGTTTGTGATTGTTTTATTTGCCTAGGAAATTCAGATTAAGACTTTAAGACAATGCTTACAAATATTTTTTAAAAAAAGTTTTTACTAAGCGATAAAATTATACATAAAAGTTGTTACCAAACAAGAAAATAGCTATCTACACATTTCATCATCTGAGCTTGTCCCCAATGTACCCCCATTAAAAATAAAAGTTTACACCAAATACTCTAGAACCTGTGAGGCATTCCATGCGACAAGGGTGAACCCGCCAGTCCCTTTATTTATTTATTTGTTTCAATAGAAAGCCTTATAATAGGAGAGCTAAGGAACACAACAAGATGGTTCATTAACCCTTTTTGTCTGAAGCTGTGGCATGTAGAGCTCGGCGCATAAGTCGCGAGAAAAGGCAAAACTGCGATAAATCGTGTGTGGAACAAGGGCAAATGAGCCATCTAGACGTTTCTTCGACCAGCTGATCATTCACCAAGCATCAGAAAATAATCTGACTATGCCAACTACGGAAAATGAGGATGGTATAATGTATTTTACTCACATTAATTCCTTGGATTACTTAATTTGATATACTTAACTATTTATCCTTACTTATACCGATTTACAAATTTATCGATTTTTACACTCCATTAATTGCATCAGCTCCTCTTAGGAGGAAATTAAATCATACATAATACAAAACTGCTTTCAAAAAGCTGCGCTTGATTGGTGGAACAATTTAGAACAAACTGACAGCTGAGGTCTAGAAGATGAGGATTTGCAATCAGTGCAAATTTTTCTCGATTATGCAACATTCGACTTAAGCGAGTTTTACTATAATGTTTGCCTTCTAATGTAAATTTTTATAACTTTTATTTAACAGTACTTGTGAAGTTATAGCCTTGTCGTATAATTGTTCACAGATTTTGCACTCAAATAAAGTTTCTTAGATAATTATTTGGACTTATTATGTCTGGGATTATATAATTATAACTGTCAAAAATTCCATGATTCTATACGCTTTACAGAAAGTTAGGAATTGTGAAATTTTTTGGAATCGAAACTTTATGCAGTATGTACGATGTATGATCGTGCTCTGTGTTTATTATTTACGAGCCACACTTACATTGTACAAAACACTGAACCGACATAAAATGCTTCAATACTTATTACATTGTTTAATTTAAAAAAAAAAAAAGAATCATTTGTGCATCAGAAGTCAATCGTTACATGGAAACTAAGAATTGTTTTAAAATAAAGCTGTAATAAGGGCTATTCTCTCATTAATTCTTCTATTCTAGCTAAAATATTTTGCAAATAATCGCCAAATGAATATTTATATAGAATTAGGGAGTAAAAAGCCATATGTACGCGATATCTTTAAAGTACATATTCAAAAGGAAAAGTAATCGTCAGCCGTTTAACTCTCCTATTCTTCAAAGCATTCGTTCACATTGTGAGATTTTAATGTTTTTTTTTTTTTGGGGGGGGGGGGAATCAGTAGCTTGTTCTTTTTTCTTGCTGTGAAAACATTTTTTCTTGATTTTGGACTGCAGTTTTCTTTAGCATTAGTTTTCCAACCAACTGTGCATCGCCATCTTGCTCTTCTAAATATTGTAACAAAAATCAAAAGACTGCCACTCCACCCGAGAAAGCATGTAGGCTTTCGATCTACAATAAACCGTGTTCAGTTGTCTTTTCGTAATTGAGTACAGTGGCTTATTTTTTCTCTGGACGGTTTCGGATAATCCGCTCTCGGAAATCGGCAGTTTACTGCATTAATGAAATATTTCAATATAATTATCTTTCAAAAGTCAGAAGGAAGTTCACTAATAGTTTAAGAAGCACAGGAACTGTAAATTGCTACATCCCTTGAATTTCATTTTAATTATCCCGAAAAAAATTTATTGTTAAAAATGTAATGATAAATTAACAATCAATGATAGTTTTTGATTTAAAGTGCTGATTTCTAAAATGTTATAACCTTGTTCACGTAGGTGGGAAAACGTTTGCCACTTTTATTTATATATGCTCTTTCCAATCCCCATGACTTGTTAAGGGAAATTTTTGATTTTAAGCACATTGGAAACATCTGGTATTTGAAGACAACCCAAGATATTTACTTGATATAAAAGGCATTGTTTTACGGCATGTGCGTGGGATTTTCTAGTATGCACTTTGCTTAACTCGGAAGTATACATCTTGAAGTTTCGTATGGTAATAGAAGTTCATGGCGATCGTGTGGAATAATGATTTTCTGCAGCTTAATTTCTAAGAAAAAAGTGAGGGATCGTACAGTCTTCAAACTTATTTCCGTACATAAACAATCTGATTTCATTCTAATGCAAACTTTCCCATCGAATTGAAAAAGAAGTACAGAAGGTGGTCTACCTTGAGCTCCCATGCAAATTAAGCCCAGCTATAATAAATACATAATTTATTAATAAAATACCTTCCGATCAGAATATTTAAAGATATTTTTTTGCTGAAAGAAATTTATGCTTCCTTTGTAAGTCATTTACTTATCTGATGACTGTTTTGGCCTCAAGCAGATTAGAAATAGTGTTGTTAAATTATGGACGGTTTTTATAACAATGATTACATGTTTCAAAAGACGATAAACAATGTCCACATAATGTAGAGGGATTTTCCCTCCAAAGTTTTACATATGTGTAGTTCAGAAATGTCTTTCAGGAACACCTTTTATAATATAACCATCTAACCTTTTTATTATCCAGTAATGAGAAAGATATCATGCAAAATAAAAATGCAGTCAATAAACATTAAAACAGAAAAAAGTTGAAATATATGTTTTTTTCATATAATGTTTTATCAAGATACCGTCTACTTCATTGAAAATGGTAAACAGAAGGTTTCACTCAAATTAAGAAATTTTCTTTTCTTCTCTTGCTACGTAATTACCTTGATTTTCTAACAAGAGTTGCTTAATTTATCACTTCAAAATTGCCTGATGTAGAGGGTCATGAATTTTCATTTTTCATCTTATAAAATGAATTGTCAGATTTTGAAGAAAAGAAAGTAAAGTAGCGTTGAATATATGATGTATTCAGGCCTGCCATTGTTAATGTGTGTTGCAATACATTGTTGATTGTAAAATTACAACATGAGCTTCACATTTTCACCCCAAAAACATTTTTTGTAGAATTACACCCTCTGGAAATATTTTATGGGATGCTACTGTAATGAGTTAACAACAGAAATTGATACATTGCATTAAAATGCACAAAAATTCCGCAATTTTTTGCGAACTTTGGTATAGTTCACAAATGATTAAAAGAAAATAATTATCAAAATTTTCGGATAGCATATGTTCGCTGCTGAGTAAGTAAATGCATTTGATTCGAAGTAAAGGAGCATATTATTAAGATTCATCAAATAGAAAAAATATTAACAGTTCTTTGTTTAATTCAGTTATACATCTACGCAGTCACAAATCTTTTATTTAAAATGGTTGAAGTAATAATAAGTAATTAATTGTAGCCAACTTTTGTGTATTTTCGTATTTATTTCTAAACCATTTCCTTTTCAGTAAAGAAACTGTCGTTCGTTCTATAATTTACGTTTGTAACTTTGCTGTATAAGTTTTTGTATTTCACTAATTATCACTTTATTATGATTTTCCTAAAAATTAAAATTTTTCTTGCTTGTCGTACTTGCGTTTGCATACCTGTTCGCATAAAATGCATCAAATAAATCTATTAATTGAAAAAGAGATATGCTGAAAAGACTTTAATGATAAACTTACTTAAATTCATAGCGAAGAAATTAGGACAACCATAATTCTACTTCGCATATTCACTACATAATTAATCTTTTCATGATACAAGAATAGCGCACAACGACAGTTACTTGAAGTTATGAAGTGTTTTACATTTTTAACAGCCGTAAAGTAAGGCATATTTTAAGTTTGGGAAGAAAATATTTCTAGTTTCTGAAAGCGAATTGCTTAGAATGCAAATAATGCCAGACATTCATTTAACTGAAAAATCTTCCTATTTATTGTCGTGCTCTCTAAAATAAAATATCAACTCTCAGAGATCAAGGGAAGGAGGTGTCATGTAAAAATGTATATAACCTTGTCCAATCATTATACAATAAAATCAAAGTGTTTGCACTGAAAACGCTTTTGCCCGCAAATACATGAGAATCTCCTGGAAATTATTTATCCGGAGTCTAAAGTAAAATTACAGAGAACTTAAAACAGCAAACTACAAAGTCTTTAAAAAAGGGGACCACCACACAGTGCGTATTTAACTTGAGGTAAGTGAAATAATAAAAAAGCTTACTTTCCTGAAGCGTTAGATTCTAAAATTATATTTCATTCCATGTATTAAATAAATTATCAGACTAATTTGTTTTTTTCACTAAAGAATCCAAACACCCGTCCCTCAAAGGACGGGTGTTTGGATTATGTAGGAGAGACAAGCAAAAATTAAGTGATAGCCGTTTTTTAAAATCGAAACAAGCAACTGATTTCAATAATAGAGTTGCTATATTAACTTTCTTTAATGTTTGAACTTTGATAGTAAGAGTCGTCAAAAAAAAACGTGTATTCATTGAACCAAAATAAATGGCATTTGTGGTATAAATGTAAATCTTTCATACACATTTAATTAAAACGCCGTGTATTTAATTTTAAATTTTCTTCCTATGTAAATACTTTTGACGAACTATGCTGACATTCATTTGATTCGGTCATGAATTATTAAGTTTATTTCAAAGTTTACTTCTTAAAATGATTCAAGAATTTTGGCATTTAGATAAACCAAATGTTAAATTTTACTCGAAAGTACTTTAATTAAAGTTCGAAATATGCTCTAACTTTGACGTAAAATATACAAAGGCGCACCTGAACCACAACTAAATGAACTAGACAGGTAATGCCAAGCTTTATCGTAACAGACATTAACTGATTTCCACTCAAGCGGTGTTTGGTCGATATTTGGCAAAGCATCAGCCAAAGCACTCAAACTCTGTTCTGATATTTTCTGGTAGTAGAATCGTTACTGCGTTTCAGAATTACATCGTTTGCTAAGAGTGAATTTCTAGGACGAAAGAAAATATAGATTCCTAAAGCACAAATGTACATAATTCATAAAGCAAACGAAAATTTCAGTCAGGAAACATATGAAATTTTCACTGTCACCATAAACATTTTTCTTTGAATTAAAATATTCTCTGGTTTAAAATGATTTAAAATTTTATTTTAAGATGTAGCAGCCTTATATGTAACGAAATATTATGTGTGATACTTAAACACAGTTTAAAAAGTACTCATAAGTAGACTTCCATCAATTTCTAGAAATTAAAAATTTCAATTTTATGGCATTCAGAGAGAAAAAATACCTAAATATGTTAAAAAGTTTAACAGTAAATATGATTTTTTTTCAGTTTTCATATGAGTAAAATAATTACTTAAATCAAACATAGTCACTAAAGTTTTACCCGTTTATTCTTAACTAAACCCATTTTTGCTCTACTTAACTTATATCTTGATTATGCATTATCTTCTGAGCCATAGGCGTAACCAGGGGGGGGTTTTAGGGGTTCGAACCCCCCCCCCCCATTGGGTATGTACTTATTTAGGCATATTTAGGCGCACAGAAAAATTTCTGGCTACGGCCTTGCAAAGCACAATTTTTTTTCCCCTAAGAAAATTAAACACATATGCATATGATTTTTTTTCCTTTTTCTCTGAAGGGTTGCGATCATGGCCAAAGTATGCAGCTCATAATAAAGAAGACTTTTCATCTGGTTATAAGGTTATAATCAAACCCCTTATCACCTTTGGGGGGGGGGGGGGGACAGCGCGCGCGCGAAAGGTAGCTTCAATCACCGTACCACACACAGAGATCCTTTCAAACACTCCAGAGGGTTTTCTTTCCTTCTTGATGTCTTTTTTACCCAAAGGCAGCAATCTGGGAATACAATCGCACAAGTAATAAGTTTCCTGGAAAATATTCTCTGTTGTGATGGAGTCCTAAAGTCCAATTGTCCTAATGGGTTAAACCCTCAAGCCAGGAAGGGATGCTCATTAAGAAACTTAAAGAGCAGTTTGTATTTATTTATGACTTCCTGTCGAAACACCCATTTTGGTAAAATCTTTTTTGTAGATGAGCCGATTGGAAAACTGAGGAACTGTATTTGCATTGCATTCTCATTTACAGATGTTCTCTCATCTTTTATATTTTAAATGTTTTTTTTTTCTTATTATGGTCCATCACTGATTGCATTACGACTCTGGAAATCATCCGTTCAACGTTTCCAATCTCACTGCTACGGTTTAATGCTGCATTTTAATTTACAATCAAGTATTATTTATATTTTAGCTAAATTTTTAATTATTTTCGATACATAATAATGTTTGCACTCCAGCGATGGACACGTTCGTCATCCAAAAAGAAAAGAAAATTTGATTCCGACGCTTCCACTTGTGAGGTATGTTTTGCTACAAATTTAACAAATTTTTTAGAAATTTATTGTGGGGATGAGCATTTTTGTTTTGCAATTTGAATTTTTTTCTCTAAAATTTGACTATTTCCCGGTTTTAATATTATGAATGCCTGGACATAGAAGATTGCTTAGTGCTAAATATTGAATTTTCTATTGCGTTTGAATTAAAAAATAAACTAATAGATCTAGTAAGGAATGTTTAATGTTTTTGTGAATCAAGGCCGTATCCAGAGGGGAAGGGGGACCCACGGGCAGCCCCCCAGAAATCTTTTGCAATGTATCATATATTCCTCCCTGAAACTTTGCTTTACATAAGTGTGTCGAAGTCTGGGCTACCCGAAAAAAAATTCTGGATACTGTCTTGGCTCCGGAGCAGGGGGAGCATGTTAACAATGGGCAGTGTATGCTTCACAATCATACCCTTTATATATACATATATATAGATATATATGATTAGAAATGATGTTAATATGAATTTTTTTACATATATGATAGCTTTTTGATGTATATATAGTAGATGTATGTTTAGATCTTTGGTGAAGTTAGAGGAGTGGGTGTTTGGGGTCTTCTGCAACTTATATTTTTGTAACTGGTCTTACAGCTATAATGCTTAGAATAACTCTGGAGGCAAGGGTTCGAGGGCTCTCCCCAGGAAACTTTTTGAAATCTTCCTAGCAATGCAATTTCGGGATACTCTTTGGTGATGTTAGAGGAAACAGAAAGGAGTTTGGTTACTCTCCCCCCCCCCCCCCGCAATTTTTTTCAAAATAAAGTCTTATGTCTTTTAAGTTACTTTTGGTGTCACTCGTGATAGTGCTCAATGTCCTTTCCCTGAAAGTGTTTCTGAAAGTAAAGTGTCTTAAAAGCGTAATTTCTCTTTTCTTTCTCTTTTTAAAACTTGTGATCTGAATTTTTTTGCCCGGGGGGGGGGGGAGGGAGGAGTTGACTTGCGCCGAGGGGGTAGTTCCCCCCCCCCGGGAGATGCCTGAAAGAAACACGGAGTATATCTTTAGAGATAAGTATTTATGACTAGTAAATTTTCAACTCTTTTGCACTTCTTATTGGTGTTTAGTCTGTACATTTTTAGGGTGACCCCCCCCCTTTCACCAACTCTAGTTACGCCTATGTTCTGAGCTTCTCTCTGTTTTTTTTGTGTGTGTGTGTGTGTTCTCTAATGATTTTAAGTTGTAAAGTTTCGCCAGAAGATTTTAAAAAGTTAAAAGCATTTGAAGGGCGACACATAAATCTAATAAGGATGTAAATAAGTGTTGCGAACAATTTTTTGATTCCTGAAGAACATAGAGACATTCATATGAAGATAATTTCAGGATAAAACCTTTAACTCAGCCTTTTTATGGGAAAATGATATTTACCAACAGAATATTTCCCTTGAAATCACATGCACATGGACACTGTTGCCCTTACACTTTAAGAATCCAACTTTCCATCTGATAGATTATTGAAAATAAAGAAAAGTTGTAACCGACTTTAATTTCAATTTTACTAAAATTGTCCCCCCCCCCCCCCCCGTATGCAACATAACGCGCAAAAATAGATGCAGTCGCTGTATTCCATTCCTGCTCTTAAAAATATTTAAACTATGAAATACAATAACGGTTCAGTAAATATAAAATAAATGTGGCTTAGACCTATTTTTCATTGAAATGATGTGCTTAAAAATGACAAAATGTACCTACTTATTTCTTTGAAGTTATTTTGACTTAAATATGAGCAAGCGTCGTTCTCAGTTTCAAGTACCGATGCTTCCTAAGAAATTATAGTTACAGAAAGTGTAAGCATTATTTATTTTTACAGCAAAATGTCTATAGCGACTTTACGTTCATAATTAATACAGGGCTTTTTTAAGGATTACTTCTCCGGAACAATACTATTTGTATCAAAATTAGGAAACTATTTACCACGCGAGACGTCACAACGATTCAAGAATTTGAGTTGTCATCTCTTTGGAGCAGGAATACAAAACGATTAACTCATTGACTTCGAATAGAACGCAGCAAAATATGAAAATAGAATTTACGTTTGGCTAAACAACGCTCTTCTGAATTGGGATATGAAGAAATTTGACACGGACGTACTTATGCAACCGCAGCTGGTACGTTTGGAAGCTATACTATTTACTTTGGAAGCTATAACACAACAAGCAGCGGGATCGCTTGATGTCTACTTGGCTCAACAGTATAGCGTTCGCATATGGTCAAGAACTTCCGAGTCCGATATCTCTGCGTAGACAGCAGTTCACTGTTTCCAACATCGGCATTCCCCTGCTTCATACATGTTTCGTTACTCTCTAATAGAGTGTTACTTCAAGAAAAGAAATTATTATTTTTTTTTTTTTAAGGTCGTCTCAAAAATGAGATTGTACCGGATTTTTTTTTTTTTTTTTTTTTTGAGAAAAGAATTTCTCAAAAAATAAAAACTCGGTTTTTCAAATCTAAGCCATTTTGACTCGGAGCTATTCCAAGAACATGATTCTATCACGATAACATTTTTTTAATTAATAGTGCATCATAGATGAAAATGCAATTAACTAAAATATTAAAAATCAGTGCAATAGTGTGCTGAAAAGCTAATTTCGGATTAAACTATGCAACGACTGTACTCTATATCATACAAATTTAACAAATGCCTCTCACTCACCAATGAAAAAGTAATATATTCTTATTAAGTTTTATCATAAAATCTAAGTTCTTTCCGTTGATATTTGCAGGTGTTTCATTTGCATAAAAAAACTTATCTCTGCAAGAAAAATGATTAAAAAGTTAATACTGCTAAAGAAAATTCCCTACTTTAGGACCCGCTGATTTAAGTTACAGGATTTATTAACGCCCTGAACTTTTATAAAGTAGAACTTCATTTAGTCAGTCAAAAATCTATTAAATCAATTGAAACTCGCCTTATATCAGATTAAATCCTAGACTCCAAAATTATAAAATCAATTCCCGTTTTTATGAATAGGATTGACTTTATGTGACAAACACTTGTTCGATTCCTTGGTTTATAAACCGAATATATTGCGAAAGCAACAATTCCGAGCTTGGCAGCGGAATTCCTGTGCGTGGAGCGCTCAGTTTCCACCAAATCAACTCAATTGTTCCTCATTCTATAGAGAAGCATGAATTATTAATGACCTATCTGTGGAAAGTTTAAGGACTGCAATGCTATTAAGCTCACAATAGGCAAGTGCTTTAACTGAGAATTTGTTAAAGATCTAATAAAAGGCATTAGATGAAGAATTTTTGAAATTTATAACGCTGATTATAAAATATTGCTTAACTCAATATATATTAAATATTGCAGCACAATAATAAAATGACTAAACAAGTTAGTTTTAAATATTGTATTAGTTTAAGTAGTTCATTAACATGCAGATTATAAGTACAATTTTATTACGAAATAGTTCTAATCTGAGATGCGGAATTTTCAGTAATTATTTTTATGGGGCATTCCCCCTAAAATTTATTCACAATAATATCGCAACATTACACATTTTAAATGCGAATCTGTAGCTTAAAGTTTAGAAAAAAAAATATTTTCTACATTTTACAGAATAAGCATTAGTTTATTATTATTATTTTAAGCACTGGTTTTCAGATTTTGTAAAATGACTTTTATCTTCTGTGGTCAAGAACATTTAGAATACATTTCTTTTTATAATATTTTTTTAATACTTTAAACGTCAAATGCAAAATCGAATTAAATACGTTTTTGCTATTTTTTTAATTATGTTCAACACCTGATTTTCAAAATGAATTTTAATTTACTTGAATGTCGTAATTCTCTAATGCTTCTGAAAACATTTCTGATCATTCTGTTTAAAACAATACTTGCGAAACAGCTATTACTCTTTTCTTTCGTTTTTCGGACTGATGAAATGTTTTCCGACTTGGGTTTCGAAAACAAAACATTGTTTTTCTGAAGTTCAATTAAACATGAAATTACAAATTCACTTACATTTAGGCAGAAACCCCAGAAGCACTTTTAACAAAAACAAAGCTCCTCCTCGCTCAATCGATACTCTTGTTTAGTTTGTTTCACTTTTCTTTATTTCATTTCGGCAATCTCAATAAAAATTGCGAAAACCTTTTTTCAAGCGCTTCATTCTTGAGCAATTTCACTGCGGATTTATTATGAATAGTAAAATTTTTTGAACAAAAACAAGTGCATCTTTTTTTTCTTCTGGTTTTTATTTCTTTATCCCTTACTTTATCGATAACTTTTACAGTAAATTAGATTCGAGTTTATTTCTCAAAGTTAAATTTCTTTTCTACACTGTATTTAACTGTGCATTTCTATTCAACAAAGAAAAATGATACGATTTGTAGATTTTCTCCTTTACTTACTTTCAATGCGATTCTCCAAACAATATTAAGATCAAGGCAGCAGAATATTTCTGGAATAAGAAACAATGCCGTTCTGTAATGCAACGCAGCAGCAAATTTCACGTTATTAGCATAATGTTTGCAACTGTATTAGACACATAATATATGTGTGTCCAAACAATGCCATTTGGATTGAAATTCTAATAGCCATATTTCTGCGAGCGGTAAACTGATCGGTGCCTTATAATTCAAATCGCCGACGAGCAAAAGAGCCCACAAGCATGTTAGGAGTTCCATCTGAAATACAAATTTAGTATAGTACGGCACCGATTATCTGAACTCCAATTAACCGAGCTTTCCGTTTATCCACATGCAATGACTCTTTATCTCTCTCTCAATTATATTCAGCTTGAACTCCCGAAATCAAAAACATTCCCTTGCTCACTGTATCATTGGGAGCAATAGCAAGAGAACAAGAACTTGAGAAAAGTGAAATCAAACTCAAGACAGTAGGATTCTATCAGCTGCCAACACAAACAGAAAGCATTAGTTCCGGCTGACCACTTTACCCAGACTAACTACTAAAACTAAGATTAACTACGAAAACGGAACTGCTACCATTGAAAAATTCGGAAATAAATAACATTTTTTTCATCGTATAATTCATTCCAGAAACTCTTCATCTCCATCTGCTGCTATAATATATGCTATTTTCATATTCTATTAGCTCAAAGTGTTATTGATGTTGTTGTTTCTAATACCACTTAGGTATCCAAGCTCCCCTTTGCAGAACGACCAGGAATTAAGGTAGTAAGGAGCGCCTTCCTTTTATAGATGATCACCACAACGGTGGAAGTACGGCTTGGTTAATTATGTACTTGGATGACACCAGATGGCGCCACCACAAATACGCCTCCTTCCTTTTTTGACCTAAGAGTGAAGGGAAGGGAAATTCGTTCACAAACGCTTTCTTATACACATTCATTAAAACAATAGTATTATCTTTCAGGGCCTCTACCGAAAATATTTTGTCGGTCACTTTCTTACGTCAAGCCTGAAAGGCAGTCTGAGAGGTGTTTTCCCTTTTATCTTACTCTTCTTTAGAATTCAGTAATAGACGTGCATATGATTGTGACGATTTCCTTTCTCCTGAAAATCAATAACAGCAAGCGGTTACATTGAACTCGTTGAAATAATTTTATGACTGCCATTATTTGCAGTTGTGGAGAAATGGTTGAAGATCCGCTAATATTTAAAAATACTTTGAAGTGGTAATTAATAGGAAACGGTTGCATTTAATTGCAGTAATAATCGTTACACTTTCTTAATGTAATTATTGCAACACCCTTTTAAATGGCTCTGTGAGTACATAATTGAATTATCCAATGCATAATTGAATGTTTTTATTTCAAAATAAACTTTAAAGCAATTTGAAGCATTATCACTAATTATAATAAGAATCAAAGTAAATGCAATGTATGAAGATCTATGCTGAGAAATATCCTCAAACAAATAAGCACATTTTAAGGATTAGAGAACGAATGGTTCCGCGGGAAAAAATTCCTATTGACATTTAAATGCGGTTACTGAACTTACTTAGGTTAAGATTTACTTTTAATGTAAAAATAAAACTCCAAAGCTGACGTTTTGATTATATGAGATGAAGAAGTTCGGCTGTAATTAAACTAGCCTACTTTCCCGCACATCAACTTCAATTTTGTAGCAGAAGTTATTACAAGGCTACGGCTCTATTCCGTTTCGTGTTCCTTTAACCCTCTCGCGCCGACTGTCACGCATACATACCACAAAGAGATGTACCGACTCTCAGACGTGCCAATGACTTAGAACGTTTTAAAAACTATAATTATAGCCACAAGATGACATCGTATGTCCATAAGATTTAATACACTTGTAGATTTGACCTTCTACTCAAAATGAGAATAACATGACACACATGCACGTGTATTTTGATTACATAAACCACTCATAAACGTAAGGGGGAACATAAAGTTTCCTAATCTTAAAGCACGCTAAGAAAAAAGCTAACAATTTATCGTAACGATCGAATTGTTTCGATTTTTTGTTGGGTTTAAACAGGACATCGTAGCGATTAATTGGAATTGGATTAGATCATTGATACCGGCCGGCATCAATTTCATGGAATCGTAACGACACGTTGGAACGTGTAAGCAAGTGGCAGCCATTTCTTGCTACGAGTTGACTCAGTTTGCATTTGCATCAGAAAGGTTATGTCATTCGTTCTTTGGTTGACTGTTCTTTTTTTTTTTTTTTCGAATAGGTAATGAGTTAAACTCCTCGAGAGTTCTTCAGTGAAATCATTGAACTTTATCGGAGTTTTACCTGCTGTTGGCTCATTAAAAGCAAATAATACGTCAATAGGAGTAAAAAAGACATTGCTTATACAGAGCTCGTTAAAAAAGAGAAGGAGTTTGGTCCGTCGGCGGACAGAAAGACTGTTGTGAAAAAAATTAATGCATTGCGTACGGTTTATGAGAAAGAACGCTCAAAAGTTAAAAATTCGACAAATTCCGGGACAGAATCGTTACGATTTATCGTAGAGTAAGTAATACTCACTCTTTCGATTTATTGGCATAACAAATTTCTCATTTACATCGTCACGATTTATCTTAGCGTGTAAACCTGCCTTTATGCTTCATGCTCTTGAATAATTATGCTCTTCAAATGAGCACATGGTCTTTTGTTCATAGTAAAGCGTAAGGGAGTCTTATTTTCTCTAGGGGTATTTGGGTTTGTAGTGCAGTTTCGAATCGATAACTATGTTAATCTTATATTCGTGAATTTTTCTGTTTTTGACGCTGCTATGTTAAATCGTCGGAAATATTCGACTTAACTTTAAATAGAATGTATTACATCTTTAGAAATACATTAACCATTTACATCTTATATACTTAGCAGAACCTTATTAAACAACGCGTTAATATTTTGGTAATTTCTTGGATTTAGGCAGATTTTAACATAAAACCCTCCGACCTGATCGGTAAGTGCGAGCTTTGCACCTCCAGTCGCGAAATGGTTAAAAAAGTTAGAACAACTATTTCAAAACAAAACGAAATGTATTTTATGTAAACAGAAAACTAGGTTATTGAAAAATCAATGTAAAGTTTATTTGTTTAAAAGAGTTAATGTAAGAACACTTTTGAAACAATAATTTTTCCAGCATATGATTAAAAGCAGTAAATATTTTTTTAATGTCATTATTTTCACCTTTCAACTGTTGGCAAAAAATGATAATAATAATAATAATAATCACTTTAAGCCCGTTTTTCCGGTTAACAAAAAGAGAGAAAATTATCTTTAAAAAATAATAGAAATGAATAAAAGCGTGAAAATAGGCTTAATAAAAATATCGTAAAAGCAAATAATAATAATCATAATAATAAATAATTCTAAAAGATTTTATAAGAAGAGGACATGTAATTGCGTCTGTTGGTCTTCCCATTTAACTAATACTGGTATTTTGAGAATATTCAGGAAGCAACTAATATTTGACGTTATGTTTTTCATCAAAAATATTTTTTTAATCATTTAAATAAATTAATAATAACGCTGTACTCTGTTGATTAAAGTTTAATCAACAGAGTTTATCGATTTATCAAAATTTATCAAAATTTAACCATTATCGTGGAAATTATTTCAAAAATTTAAGTTGGCTGTAAATAAAATCTTGAAGAATCTATCAAGAACTTTCGAACAAGTACCTCAATAATTAATGATGTCTTCCATCATTTATCATAAGTGATGCTTCTTTTCTCGTTTCACGAGCTATCTTCACTTCATTCCATCTGATACTTTGTAACTCGGTTCATATTACTCAATAAGGTTCGAAAAAGTCCGTTTACAAATGGCAACGACCAGTCTTTCCTCATTAGTGGTCACATGTCACTTTCTTTTATGACTTTTTCTCTCGTGGTTGTAGGATTACATCCGCTGACAAAAAGAAACATAATTCCGCCTTCCAGCCATTAAATTGGGCTAACTTCAGAAAGAGAACTTCCTTTAGTGACTTTGGATTTTAGGAACGCTTTGTTTTATTGCAGATACTTTTGAAGGGAAAAGATCTTTAGCATTTCTTTGTTTTCTTTTTTTCTTCCTCCAGAAATTCACGTAATGTGTTCTAACTAAAGAGACTTAGATTACAGTTTACTTTGGCAACGCTTTATTATTTCTGCGTTTGATTTTTGCAAATGGTTTGGAAAGCTGATTTGAGCTTTGGAGCGATGTATTTATCTAAGATCTCTAGAACGATAGTATGTTTGAATTGTATTTTTGTAATATAATTCCAGCATACTTCAAGAAATGTTTAGAATTCCAGTGCTATTACTAAAGTAAAAAAATATGAGTTCATTTATTTTCGGATTCATATATTTATTATATGGAAAACGATTCCATTTTTTCTCAGGTTATTTTGTAACAAAATATTATATTTCAGAGAGTAAAAATAAAACTGGCATTTTATTTCTTTGAAATAAAAGCAACTGAGTAAACTAATGAACATAACCAATCAAACTGTGCACTTTCATCAGCACTATATATTTCTGTCTCATCCCGCATATGTGCATTATATTTTCCTCTCTATCATCTTATTAGAGCCAGCCAAATGGTGATGTAAAAAGTTAAATACTCTCAAGGACTTTCATACGAAGTCTCTGAAGCGCATAAACAACATTAATTGCAATATTTCAGGAGAAAAACTTTTAGACTACAGGTATTTACAATGTAATTGACTAAAACCTGTATTTAGTACTCTACTTATCGGAGCTACTTAAAAAAACTATATCCAGAACGTTTCTGAATCATACTTGTTTAAGGAAGCTCAAAAAGAGATTAGTGTCGCGGCTAGTTCTAGTAGCCTTATTAAATACCACAACTAAGGTGAGACTAAAGCACAGAAATGTAATATTAAAGCATAATAGCTAAAAACGAGTACCTTCTGCTAAATTATCAAGAAAGTGTTTTCTAACACGGTGAAGTGCCTTAGTGAATTTTCGCATGAGTTCTCTTGGTTTTAACTTTACCTCTTCAAGGAAATATTTTCATTCTTAGATCATGATGAAAATGTTGTGATAGTTTGTTTTTTATGTTTTCAGCATATTTAGGAATCCCTACATTTTGAAGTAAAACACATCATGAAATAAATTCGTTTTTCTTTTCATTTTTAATTATAAGCGCAAAAGTTTTCTTGAATACTAAACTGAAAAATCCGAAATCATCTCAGGGAAAGTATTGTCTTTCAAATAAGCTTTAGGAAACCTAATACAGTTGTAATAAATAGTATACATATATATAACATATTTTACAGCATTTTTAACATTCTTAAAGTGCTGCATAGTCTGCTATTATATAGTTAAACTTATAACGAAATTAACGTGAACCGAACGGATTTTAACGTGATTCCGTATTTAAGAAGGATAATGGAGTCTTTTGTGTGGTATACTGCTTTGGATTTAATGGATAAACTTTCCCAAAGATTATTTTTCTTTAGTTAGTTCTGAAGAGATAAATAATTGTAGAAGCATGAAATAGTTACGGAAAATTGAACTTTTTTTTTAATTAAAGGGACACATCATTGCATTCTTTTAAAATTGTGGTATGTAAGTCATTGTGGTGATTTGAAAGCACAAACACTATCTAAATCAAGGAGCTGTACTTGTTCTACAAAATCTTGAACAGTATTCTTAAAATTTTTAAATTTTAAACATGTTTTCAAAGAAATAGAAAATACAGATGACGATAGATTTAAATGCATTAGAATTCTACTTTGAAAAGTAAATGAAAGAAAATTTTGTAAAATTAAACAGTCAACTTCGTTTTGACTATTTTTTTAACATCTGAGTAATTAGCAAATCATTTAAGTACTTTCTAGGTGCATTTCAAACTAAACTCGGATTTAGTGAGCGACGGAATTAAACGAGAAATTCTATACCGGGGGTTTTCTGAGCTCTTGTTAGATACGACAGATTAGGTGAAATAATTTCTGTCCTACTCATTAAGTGAAATATTATCTGGAAAAACAAAGTTGACTATTTCCACCATTTTCCTGATCTTTCACTTTAAACTATGCTGAGATTTTATACAGCTGTCTCAAAAATGGATAACAAGTGATAGATTAAGTCATTGATTTATTAATTAAATCTAATGGATTAAAAGTCAAGCTCTTTCCCCTGCGTAATGTTTTCAGAGGAATTGTTCTAAATATACTTTTAAGATGTCGCATTGATTTTATTCTTAGGTAGCATCTTGCAAATTATACTATAAAACGGTACTGTGAGAAAAAGCTGTTATGTGACACTTAAAATAAGCTTTTTACTAAAAATTTCGTAAAACCAAAACTGAAAATGTTGTTGCAATATGTTTTATCGTTGAAAATTCAAATTTAAGAATTATAAGAAATAATGAGCGATTATTCTGTATGTTCTGTATTTTTTGAAGCTTAGTTAGTAAGTTTCCAGTTTAGTTTTTTGTTCTTGGCATGAACTATATTCATTTAAAAAACAAGACTAATGATTTAATGATTTATATATTTATGAAATTTGTTGAAAGAGTGTTATTTAATTATTTCGTCCATTGTGTAAGCTAAATTCCTTAAAAATCGAGTATAATGATTTAAGTATTTACTATCTTTATATGGTTAAGAAACTTTCTATATTAGCTCTTTTGCCTAATTTTTAAGCTAAATTTGTTAAAATATATGAAGGTAAATTATTTAAATAGTTATTAAGTAAGTAAAAACACAAAATTACAAATTTAACTTGAGAAAATTTTGGTTATATATAACATTTTCGAAACTAAATAATGGAATAAAAAAATTTACGTGAGACTTGAAACACATAAATAGTTAATCAAGCGATTGAAAAGAAAATTCATATGTTTCTCTATAAAATATCTCCTTGTGGAATATCTAGATTCGAGAAATAAACGAAAACTTTATCCATTCTTCATTTTGCAAGAAAAAAAAAAACTCTCAAAAACTTTGTCTAATATCCAAACTCGCTTTATTAAAAAACGTATGTCAAATGATTTCAATAATTACCAATGAAGTAAAAATCCTTCGTTAAAAAACAAATATGAATCAATGACTTTCTTAATTTATGTTCTCAGAACTAGTCCCTTAACAAAAGAACTGCGTTGTTTGACTTGAAATATGTTGATAATTAAGAAAATCGCAGAAACAAACTTAATTTTTTTCCTCTAGAATATCCTTCATTAAAAATCCCAAATGAAAAATAATAAATGCAAAAATAATAATATGAATTCCTTTATTTGGAGAAGAAAATTTCTGATTTAATTGTAATGAGTTGTCCATTTACTTCGTATGCTTTCTAAAAATAGGATGCAAAAGAAACACCACAAATTATTGGAATAATTATTTTAATGCAGTAAAAAAGAAAAAAATAAATTTCATTAAGGTATAGCTTATTAAAGTCCCTGATGTGAAGGAATTTTTGGTGACAAAACTACCTAAAAAAATTTACTTTGATTGGAATTAAGTAAGTAAATAATAATTTCGCAGAAACTACGATGCATTGCATATGCTATACCCTGAAATAGTTTCTAGTACTTTAAAAATCGAAGTCAAAACGCTCTAGGATTAAAATTATTTGAATTTGTATTCTTGGAAACTTGGAAAAATTAAGCATACTTTATTCATTTAAATATATTCCTTCATTTATGTGTAAAAAATTATATGTTATTACATCTCGTTATGAGTTTACTCGTTTGCACTGTTAAAAATGATGCGCTTAAAAATGAGAAAATATACTTTCTTATTATTTTTTTTAAGTAATTTTGACTTAAAAATGAGAAAGCGCCGTTCTCAGTTTTAAGTACCGATGCTTATTTAGAATTTATAGTTACAGAAAGTACAAGTATTGTTCTATTTTTAAAGAAATGAAGCATAAATTTATTGAGCAACGTTCATAATTAATACAAGACTTTTCTTGACGATTACTTCTTCAGAACAATAGTATTTGTATCAAAATTAAGGAACTATTTCCCTCGCGAGACGTTAGAACGATTCAAGAATGTGAGTAGTCTGTTCGTCTCTTCGGATCAGGAATACAACAGGAAAAATTCGTAGGATTCGGATTGGACGCAGCGAAACCAGAAAACAGAATGTCCGAGTGGATAATTAACGATTTTCTGGATTGCGATAAGAAGAAATTTCGCACGGAAGCCCTTTAGCACTCGCAGTTGGTACCGTTTGGAAGCTATATAACTCAACTTTTCCCGCTTACCTTTCGGTATCCTCCTGGCTCAATGGATAGAGCGTTTCTTATCGTACAGATTACCCGAGTTCGATACCCTAGCGGCTAACCGTGACAATGACGACGTTCTCAATGACGACGTACTCTTGCTTCGCACGTGTTGTGTTATTTCTGATAATGTGTTGGCTCAAATATGAGAGAATATCTATCTTGTTTTTAGGGGTGTCTCAAAAATGAGATCCTAAGGGATCGTTTTTGCGAAAAGGGATAAGGGATTTTGAGAAAGAGATTACTTAAAGAATAAGAACTCATTTTTTTTAAATATAGGTCATTTTGACTCGGAGCTATTCCGAGAAGCCATTTTATCCCAATAACAAGAATTCTGATTTAACAGAGTGAGAGCCTAATGCTACTACTAGTCAGTTATTTATTGTAATTTAAACACTTTATTTAGAAAAGAACATTAAACGAACATAACACAGAAACATGTAAAATTTATCATAAATTATTTACTTATGAGCACTAATTATTTTTAAAAATGTTCAAAAATTTATTTTTGGCCTAAATTGCGATACAATTGAAACTAAACTTCAATTGAAACTTTTGCTTCTATAAACCAGTTTTTTTTTTCTTTTAAATTCATAGTACATTGCTACATTCAAGTAATCGCTCGACAAATGACGTTGGGGAGTCCTAATGGTCACATGTTCCTGAGCAAATACGTTTTCCCTTGATAGAATTACAGCCAATCACGAAATGGTGTTTCCTATCTCTCGTCATTAAAGATAAGGACTATCTTCTAAAAAGGAAATTTTTCTGGTTCAAACGATTGTAATTCTGTTTTATGGTTGGGTAAAGAATTGTCACCGTTCAATGTCTTGATTTCAAGTTTGATTTTAAATTTAATTTGTAGAATTTACAATACATTCTACTACAATCTTACATCGTTCTGAATTTCCTGCTTAACATGATTATCGATTTCAACTGTTACCCGTTATATGATACTTAGTCTTTTACAAATTAATGAGCAATAATGCACAGAACTTACAGTAATGCTGTTACATTTAAAAACTTTGCCAATTTCAAGAACAATTTTGTTACAGAATTTGCTTTACAGTAAGTAATATAGCAGCGATATGGAAACAATACTAATGTAGAAGTAATGCACTGCAAAGTCGTTTTGCATAGAGAAAATTTCTTCGATCAAAACTGCACTTGAGCCATTTCATGGTATTTGGAATATTGTAAAGAGTTCGCAACATACATATGCATCCTTGTATTTTTTATAAAATAGTAAAAAGAATTTGTTACTAAAACAGAACTACATGTAGGTATATTAAAACCAAAAAGTTTTTGGAACTGTTTTAAATGTATAGCAAATATAAGGATATAAATGCATGTTACGGACTCTACAATAGCGTGAAATGGCCCACTTATAAAAACATGATCCGACCACAACCTTAAGCTATGAAAAATGTCTTAAGCTATGCATAATAGTAAATTTAAAAAATTGTTTCTTGGATTAATAAAACAAAAATCAATGAAATGTATAGAAGGTACAAAAATCGAAGGTCCATGTAAACAGAATGTATGATAAGAACTTAAACTATACGATCTTGAGTTGAGAAGATTTAATTAAATGATAATGAAGAAAAACAATGCGTAAGGTTTGGCGTGCAGATGTTTCTTATGTTTCAATATTGAGAAGGATATTTTCAATAAACAAATACTTAATAAAATTTTAAAATTCTACTACAAAAATTTAATTTAAAAAGTTACTTAAAAGAACATGAGGAAACCTTTCAGTGCGAATATATCATTGCAGCCAAATATGTTACTTCATTTTGCCGCTAGAATTTGTTCTCACCCTTTGGATGTATTACACTTTTCCTGCTTTGTATTATATTGAACAAGAAATCTTTCATCTTTCTTGTCGCATTAATTTTGGAACAGATTTCTCAGAAACTGAGCTTTTATTCATGAAACTTTGGGAAATCTCACAGAAAAACTTTCTATTTCTTTGCATCAGGCGTAAAAGTGAAACATCCGTGAATTGCATCGGAAGGTATGAAGTTCTATTAGGTGTTTTTTTTAATGTATTAAGGAAGTGTCGAATATATTTACAAAGCACTATCTAGGGAAAGTACACATTTTGTATTTTATGTTGTACTTGCATTTGTGCTTTAAACTTTGATGTTAAATATGTCTTATGTTTTCAATACTCATTTTTGCTTTATTATGTTAAAATCACCTTTCGATTGTTTTCTTGTGTTCTTAAACAGAACCTGATAAAAAGTAGAACGTACGTCGTAGAAAAACAGCTTTGTCGCAGAATATTTTCCAATAAATCATTGAATGACGGAAAACGGATCTATGGCCGTCAAATACATTTTCGAGAAGGAAACCTTTTGTTATTTTGTCAGAGAGTTGTGAAGAAGGAATTTCACTCAGGTGGAGAAGGAAAAGTCGACGAGATTTGATGAAAATGTCTTTAACTCATAGCAGTTCTTAGAATAAAAGTCAAAAGATAAAACCATTAGAAACATTGAGTACTTAAACATCAACTCGTCCGTGCAACGCATAAGCTAGCGTAACAAAGTCTGTTCACCGATAAAAGGACTTTTCTCTTGCAGAAGCTCCAACTGAAGTGCCTGTTAATGGGAAAAACTGAGATTTTGACCGAACGCGGTATGTATATAAAACCATAACGGTCGACTCTAGGACCTACGAGATTGCTAAAATTCTTGGCTTTGCACTTACAACAGTCCCTGAAGTGTTTCAAGAATGACTAACTAAATCAAAAATTTACCAAAAGAAAGCAAAGAAGTAGACCGAAATCACTTGTGAACAACAGAGTTAACAGGTGAATAACACCTGTTTGTCAAGAGCAGAAATTCTACAAACCAGACAAATTCGCAGAGAAATACAATGTAGGACCATCTGAAAGTATCGTACGCTCTACAAAACATATCGTAAAACGGACTGTTTATGGGTATTATCTTGAAGACACTCTTTGCATAGTGTCCCCGCGTGCACCTAACTTTAAAAAACTTCATCAAGAACGCAAATGTAATTCATCCCATTGATTTCCTATTTTTGAATGTAAAAATGCAAATTGAATCTCATTTTATTTTATGAGGGAAAATTAAAATGAAAAATAAGTAAGGTAAATGATTTTCTTTCTCTGGACCTATCCAAATAAAAATTTAAGACTATCCGGACCTTACCTCACCTTATTTTCCGACGACCCCTGATCTAACGCATAAAAAGAATAATTTAGTAAAAAACGAAAATCAAAACTCAATTAAAAATATCAGCATTTAGACACAATACTCAAAGCAATTCAAGTAAGACTAATTTTTAAAGATTTGTTTTTAAAAGAGACGAACAATGAATTTAAAAAAAATCAACCTTGATATTCTTGTTGCACTCTTACTTTTCTGCAATATCTTATTTGCATATAAATTAGTAGATTAACCAAAAATACTTTATGTACTTCACTCCGCAAACATTCAATTTAGAAAGCATGAAAGAAAATCCTGTAATTCCAATCGCCTTTCCCAAAAGAAGTTCCATAAAATAAATGGGAAGCGACAAATAAACTAACAATGGCTAATGATGCTTCCTTTCAAAAGTACCCATGATAAAATAAATAGCTCCTTTAATCTGAGCACATTAAAGAAAGTCTGCCTTTGAAGCATGTGTCAGCTAATGACTAGAATGTAGGATTCTATTTATCTTTGTCTCCTTATGTAATCCTAGAACGGAACGGCGGGATATGACATTTGGGACTCTTTAACTAAATCTGACAGGTCACTAATGACCTCGAATATCATCGTAGAAACTTAAGTCTAAAGAGTTTAGAAAAAGGGTTAATTTTTTTAGATAAACTATATCATTCTGTATGATAGCTTTATTAACATGTAGTTTGTGGTAAAGGTTTTAACCTCGCCCTGAGTGGGATCTTGGGAAGCAGTTAAGCTTGGCTAGGGGGAATGAGGGGCACGATGTATGGCTGCCGATTTGTTCATATAAATGTTTTTGAACAATTTGTTTTAATTCTTATCGAATACCAGCGTATTGCGCAAGCTGAAACTCCTTGGGGCTACAAGACTAGAATGAAGTATCAATAAAGCAGAGTTGGCAAGTTTCTTCCAAAGCTGAAAAAAAGCTGGTTTCTTCCAAGTGGAAGAAACTCATTCATTAATAATTTAAAATTTAAGTTAGTTTTGTAGCATAACAAATATATTTTTCAATAAAACTTCAGGTACGTATAGTTCGACCTATAAACGTTTAGTTACACAGGCTAAACTAATAGTTACACAACTTAAAAAAACTGACAAACATATTTTTAGCACAATTTTTTATTCCTTAAACTTCTTATAAGTTTCACGCAATTTATACAAATACAAATATTTTGCTTTGCTGAGTTTGAAGACTTATTAAATACATAAGTGGTATTAAAAAAAGTGATAAATGAAGATAAGCTTAAGATATTCATTATTTATTCAAAGTTAAAGACCTTTCATAAAATATACATATATGAGGGTTAGCAAGTTTCTTCTAAAGTGGAAAAAAATATTAAAAGAACCAGCCGGAAGAAATAAACTTCTTCCAAGAGTGGTAGAAATGAAAAAAACTTATTCCTTAAGAATTGAAGAAAACATGTTTCGGCTATCTTTAAATGTATATTTTTTTTATCAGAGAATTAATAATTAATACTAATGCAAAAGGTTTTAGCACATTAGTTTTTGAAAATCAGAATTCTGGTATGTATGCTGAAATATTTATTTTTTTATTAATTTATTGCACAATATACATTCAAATGGTAATGTATTTTTATACAAGTATATAAAAAAAGCAATTATCAATGAATTTTTCCATTGCTGTATTTTTTTTTTTTTTTTTTGCTTTTACACCAATGACAGGAATAGCATTCCCCCTTTACAACTTGTCAAATTTTATTTATTTATTTTTTTTTTAAATAATTTATTTATCCAAAAATACAATTTTTAATATTAATTGTAATTTTCATTTGGTGTAATTAATTATACTAATAGTTTAATCATCACATTAAGTTAATATGTTTAAAATTTTCTTTATTTGCAATTTATTCCTTCCAGTCCCCCCCCCCCCTCTTTATATTGGTTATAATTTCTTCCACTGTCCTCGAAGAAATCAGTTTCTTTAGGAAGAGCCCAAACCCTGCAAAAAGGGTGCAAATATGGATGCTTCAGATTACAAATTTTTCTTTATTTGTATGTATGAAGTTTTGTTTTTACTTTCAGAAAATATTTATAACGAAGTTGTAATTGCCTGTCAGCGTGCCCGTTCAGTAGAAAATTATGTTATTAATTAAGTACAGGTTCTTGTACTCAGTTCATGCTTGTTACCGTTGATGCACGTGCTGTTGGGAAGTTTTTAAGCTTCGAAATGAAATTTCGAAGCTCAAATATTTTTGCATTGCATAAAGGGTACCTTCCTACTCCAAAACGCCACCATGCGATGTTTTTGTAAATTTTTCTTAGTTACTTGTTTTTATTTATTATTTTATCATTTTTGCGCTGACATGAAAAGTCTTTGTTTTAACAAGTAGTTTACAATCTATAGGGCAGTGTCATTTGACACCTAGTATTCCTATGTTATTGCTACTCATACCTTTTGTTTTCCTTTTGAGGATAATTAAGCATTTTTGCCTTGCAAACCATATTACCGTTACTGACTTTCAATCTTTTTCTTTAAAAACCAGATTGAAACTTTAAGCAAAATTAAATATTACGTTGAATTTCAATAAAAATTGAAGCAAGAGACTTTTAAAAACCAATGCTACACCATCTCAGATGAACTGAGAACAAACAGGTCAAGAATTTATAATATTCTAAATTTTCAGTTGTAAATATTTGTTATATTATGTAGTAAATGACGCATTAAATTTGTGTTCATTTTAATCGACAAAATCATTAAAACACACGAAGTATTGTTTTTAAAAAACGCAATTAACCACTTTAACGATTGAGTAATTTATTTAATTGCATATAATCTGAATTTTTATCCGTATCCATTTGAGTTTATTTTATTCAAATATACACAGGTATCGCAGTTCAATATCTCTGTGCTTTTTTTTATTGTTGACCTGTCTAGACTTCTTAATGGTTGTGTTCATTTCTTTAAAATAAACACTTTTCAAAAATGTATAACTTAAATACATAACTGTTCTTTCATAAGGCACAACCGGGAAGTTTAGAAATATACGGGGAAATGTCAACTAAGTTTTCATTTAATTCCTCTGCGGATTTTCAATAAGAAAACAGCATGAAACGAATGAAACTTTTTCTTATTACGGATGGGTTCCCGCTGAATTTGGAAATAATCCAGGGTTCAAATACAGATGTTATTACGTCTACATTTTAAAAGAAACTCAATTCCATGAAATGAAATAGTCTCTATTCAATTTTAAACTCCTAGATTCGTTCTACAAAGAAAATACAGCTCCCACTGCCATAAAAATACCAATTCATTCTTCATGGTATAAATATATGCTTTCGCACACTTTGTATTTATACATATTTTTATTATTCATTCGTTATTCAACAAATAATTGTGAAAAAAAATGGATAGCTCAATGACCATGTTGAAACCGTCCAAGAGATAAACTTTTTTTTTTTTTTTGCTAAGTTGGGAGTGATCTCACAATGATTTTGAGAATATATATGTATATATATATATATATATATATATTCATAAATGGGAATTCCATCTAACTTGAAACCAATTGGAAAAATCATTTAAAACATTTCCCTAAATATCCTTAAGTATTATATACATCATTGGTAAGCTTGAGTGGTATAAGCCAAATCAGCGCCCCAGTACCTGTGTCAGCTCGAGGACTATTTGCATTTCCTGTAGATGAAAGCCATTTTTTTAAATGCATACCTATAATGTGTCACATTCCTTTTGTAAAAGTATTGTATGAATTAAAATTACATCTTGCATTAATTCAGTACTTAAAATTCTTAGTCAAAGTATTTTTTTAACTTTATAATTATAATACAGTAAAACCCCGTTAAAACGCGGGTGTCGGAGGACATGTTTGGCACCCGCGTTATAACATAACCGCGGTATATTGAAACTATACCCGCGGAACCACATTATCCAAACAATACTCGCTTCTGTTGCATCATTTTTAACTTTATCAATTAATCGTGACTTTTCTTCTATAGCATAATTTTTCTTTTCTTCCTTGCTGCCATTTTATTAACTGTAATTGCTGTGCAAGAAGCACACATGTCAACTGCGCAATCTGTCTATCGAGCGATAGGTTATAAAACCAAAAGGTGTACATCAGACTAGTACAATAGGGATTTATCTGTTAGTGTGTGTGGTGGTTCGGCTAGAATATTTGTGTGCTCGGGCTGGCTTTATTTACAAATGTAAATAAGGAATCACCTTTAAATGGCAATGATAAAAGATGGCTTAAACGTCGGGGGACATGATAGTCACCGCGGTATATCCGATTCCGCGGTATACTGAGGTGCGGTATAGCGGGGTTTTACTACTACGATTATCATTTGTATTTATAAGCTGAACATTTTAATCTTAAAACACAATTGAGGTGACTTTTGTGACTCCATTATAGTTTTCAAGAAAACATATTACAGATTCATCTATTTATTTAACATACAGTTGCAGAAATAGCATGCCTGTCATAGAAAGTAACATAGAATGCTAGTAACGTCTTTTGCGCAATATATTTAATTTTAAATAACAGCAAATATAACTGATTTTTTTAAGGCTCTGATAAATTACCTGCATGTCTTGTAATGTTATGTTTGACGACCGATTTTCTGACTTTCTTTGTATTTAGTAGCACATCTTTCCAATTATAATACTATAACATTTATACAACAGGATACATGGCAGGAATTCCCTCTTTGCACACAAATATATATTTATACACAATAGAGCATTCCTTTAGATACATAAATGTCTATACATAATAGAGCATCTCAAGTTAAGAGAGAATTAGCTGAATAAAGGAAAATGTTTCTTTACCTGAAGCAAAGGAATTCTGCGGAAAAGAATTTCTTGATTCAGAGTAGGAGGAAATATTAGGAAAAGGATACCTTTTATTTTCAGGTTTACTACTTTTTTGAATGAAAGGTGTCGCTTCAGGATCGCATCCTGTGAAATGTGTGTCGCTTTAAAATTTCAAAAATATCCTTCAACCAAATCTGCTGTCTTTCCAAAGTATTTTATGTATTGTAACAATCCTTAAAATTACGAATCGAAAGAAAAATCGTGGAAATTGAGAAAAATAAAATGATTTTTTAAAAAATCAGTTCTGGTTATTATATTTTACACATTTTCTTTTTAGCTTACTTTACCGTAAAATTTAAGAAAAAAAAAAGACTACAAATAATCAAAAGTAATGATGAAGGTTTTATTACCGGTAACAATGTCTATAAACAACAAAAAAGTCAGAAGAAAATTTAATAATTCCAAAACTATTTTTAAATTTTTTGGGTTACAAGCAGGGCTGTGCAGTCGGAGAACAAAACGTCCTACTTCGATTCCGGTGTCCCATGTCTGACGGATATATACCGGATATTTTTATCTAATGCTTGATGCCTGTAAATTCTATTGCATATTTTTAACATTCCAAAGTTTCCAATTCCGTTTGGGAGCTTTTAATTTACATATGATTTCAAAACATACTGATAAGATAAATTTTATGGCTCAAATTTGACATGTTGGATCACAAGATCTTTAGTGCAGTGGCCGGATCGAATACCTGTTGTTTAACTTTTCTCTTATATCCGATACCTTTTTTTAGGAGGGAGAGGAACGGGCTGGTCCAGAAGGCATCAGATAGCCGACACCAGACCGATTTTTAAATATCTGGAATCCAATATAGCCTCTGCAAGAAAGATACGGTTATTCAGCGTGTCACATTTGATTTTTAATTTTTTTTACCATATTTTAAGAATAGCATTTCATAATATCATATAATTCATAGCATTTATTTATTTTTTCAGTGGTGTTGACTAATTATATTTTTTAAATGAAGCTACATTTTAAAATGTCCCTTTTCTTCCAGGACATGTTATCAACAATGTTTGGAATAATTGCAGGCTTCAGAACCCAATATAGACACATTTGTTGTATCTTAAACGATGAAAACACTTCTAAAATGTATGCACAACGCATGATTTCAAAAGTATTTTTTTATATACTGGAAGACTAAAGTGTGATATTTCAGATTAAGCTTTAAAAGTATGATTGGAATGCCACCATGTTCTTAATCAGAAAAAATAAAAAATAAAACCCGGAGTCGGAGCCCGAGTCAAAACGTTTCTAAGCGGCTCCGTCTCCATTATCCAAAATGAGCCCGACTCCGGCTACACAGCCCTGATTACAGGAAGAAATGTGCGTCTATCGGTCAAAATGTGCTTATCCGCCTCCCCCCCCCCCTTTTTTTTGTAAAAAACAGAAGATTGTAACATTTGAACATAATTTAAGGTATTTTGTTAAATAAAATGATCTCTCAAACGTTTTTGGTCAGATTACACCTCTCCCCCCCCCCTTTATTTCTAAGCGTGATACCAGGTTTAGAAATAGTGATTTAGAAGATTTTTTTAAAGAATATTATTTGTATACATTATCGCGTACGGGAGGAATTCAAACCTTTCATCTAAAAAAGAAAAGAAAAAAAAAAAAAACACCAACACTAAAAAGAATTTTTAGCACCAAAAAAATACAAGAAAAGGAATTTAAAAATAATTTTATCGAAATAATAATAACGATGAAATAACAAAGACATTATGTTTAAAAGTGCTTTCGTCTACTTACATGTATATTCTGTGACATCACAATCAGAAGCAATGAGTAATTGTAATCAGTAAGTCTTCGTTTGAATGAGGGATCAGAGCTGTAATGCAACCAATCAGCGAATCTGTCATCGTCTGTCGGGACTGTCAGATGGGTGATTTGTTCCATTCTCTACTAAGGGCCGTGCCACTTTCTTTCCGGCAGTAAATCTAATTTTATTTCTCTCCGTAAATCAGAGCGCTAGCCCGGATGATATATATATATAGGAATGCTATCAATTGACCTCTGAAATGCTGAATAAAAGTTACCTATTGAAGCGAACAGAACGGGCAATAAAATACGTATCTTAATTTCCAAATGTCATTACATGTTATATATATTTATTGTATATGTGTAGATGTACAAGAAATACCATTGTCACTATTTCTGATATTGAAATAACTGAAGCTGAAGATAGTTACATATAAGGAATTTTTTGCTTCTAACTATTGGTACAAAAATTCTAATAAGAGCTCTAAATTAAGCACTAAGTAAATAATTTGGATTGCAAAATTTTGATAGTATATTTATTGGAAAATATCGGATAAAAACAATAATAATAGTAATGAGAATAATTATTATTGTTATTATGTTTATTAACATGACATTGGTAAGGCATAGGTAATTAAACAACACTTTTTCTTTTTCTTAACCAAAATAGATTATAACTCTTTTTTTTTTCAAAATCTGACATCGGCATTTCTTGCACCAAGCCACAGATAGCATATATATATATATATATTATATATATATATAGTATTTTTCACAAAACGTTACCAAACTTTCAGAAAATTTGACAGCATACAAGTGAAGCAATATACTGAAATTTGAAATAAAAATGTTGAATATTTGATACATTACGGACATTTAAAAGAGTTTTTTTTTCTGCGCATGCGCAAAAGGTAGCGATTTTTAACCGTCACAATTTCAAACTCAAATATACAGGGCAACTCATTAAAAAAAATCACGTTTCCTAATAGAGTTTAGCGTTTAATTTTTGGATTACTCCATGGGAATGTTAACATTAATTTTGTTAACTGCCGACTACAACCTATTTCCCAATTTTATAGATATTCTACTTTTCAAAAATGTCAACATTTCTGATATTTGTTAAATCTTGCAACCGCAGCAATATCAAATGCACATGATAATGTGCCAAGTTCATAATAAAATGGAGTGTAAAAGATTTGCTTATAATGTTCGCACATTTATATTATATATTGCATTACTTTAGAATCAAAATCGTAAGCTATTTCAAGAGCTTACAAGTTTTGGAAATTATATTATTAACGGTATGCGTTCTTAATTAATACTATCATTGATAACAATTTTTGTGTTACGTTGAGTTCACAACTTTTTCTTTATTAAAAACCTAATATTATGTCCTTAAAGTTATGACTTGTCTCTCTCTTCGACCTATCCTTTACAGCTTTATTTTTAATCTTGTTGTGATTAGTTGAATACGTACGCATGTGGCCAGTATAAATGAGAGTATGTGTAAAATATGTATCACCTGTAGTTAAAAGTAAAATTATTAATTCAATTGCAAATAATTCAACTCGTTTTAAAGTTAGAGTTGTGTGAAAATGGAAACACAAATAGCTTAAATTCATAATTATGAAAGGACATATTAGAATATTTTTCCTAAAGGAACTGATTGTGACACAGTTACTTGCCAATCGTCACGCTACCTAGTTACTTCAATAAAATACTACAGTAACGCGGATTGACCATGAATATTTTAGCAGGAACAGATTGTACTTTAAATCAGCACCCATCTGTCTTAGTAATTCCCGATGCTTTTTCAAGTGGACTGAAGATGCAATCGATGTTTCATCCAGGTGCATTATTTATTTATTTTTTAATGAATGAAGAAGCTTTTGCTTCACTTAAATAAATGTAATTATTATTGTAATAATAAAAATCAATTATTGTTGGAGCAGACAATTTTTCACAATGCGTCCTTGGTTTCAGCTGTACGATTTGTGCAGTGTGCATTTTTATTGTACCTACTTATAATGTTTAAGTCATTGCCCCTGTGAAGCCCGTCAGAAAAAAGCCAGACAAAAACAATATTCTGTAATTAAAACCTGAATTAAAACTCCCTTGTTGTATAGCCATTTTTATCACTAAATCTTAATGAATATGACACTCTACAAAGCATCACTGATTCTGTCGAAACCAAGCCTCAGTTAGTAATGATTAAACTTTGTGCAAAGTAATAGAAATAAAATTTCACGTTAAATTAAAGCACAAATGAGCATTAAAACGCAGACATATGTTTCGGGATTGCTTGGAATCCCTTTTTCAATGCGACAGGGAGCTTCTAGATGCAAAACATTTGGATGTTTTGCATCTAGAAGCTCCCTGTCGCATTGAAAAAGGGATTCCAAGCAATCCCGAAACATATGTCTGCGTTTTAATGCTCATTTGTGCTTTAATTTAACGTGAAATTTTATTTCTATTATTTCTACAAGCCTCAGTTGTTGTGATTTTATTACATTAAAAAAATGAAATGCACATTAAGAATCATTTCATTTCTATCTTAATATGTTTTTTAATGTCTTGATTAACTTATTTATCAATAAACTTTATTTTTCATTTAATAGTACTGTTACAGTTACACATGGCAATTTTAAAAACTCAAGTTTTTTATAAAATGCAACTTAAATGCAAAGTATTTTATTTTAAAATTTGTTTTGAGTGAACTAGTTAACTAGATTCACACATATATTTTGAAGCAAGAAATGTTAGTAATAGATTTAGCAAGTGCTGCGACCCAAGGTCATTCAGGAAACGAAGGCATTAAGGATCCCACGTGATTCGAACTTTGCCCACATTTTATTCAAAATCTATATTCTGTCACTTGCATCATTTGGAACTTACTCCATCATTAAACTGTTTTCGTGATATATCTTTTTTTAAGTCTAGTTAATGATCTACAAGCTAGTTTTTCTTCCGAACATGTATTATTTTTATTTTTAATGTGGTAAAAATGTTGATTTAAAATCCACAAATATTTACAAGATCAGAATTCAAAATCGAAAACTTTGGAAAGACAATTACTTCATGCACGAAAATTTTTACATAAATGCGATTGCATAAATCATTTTGTTTAATAGAAAATCATATAAATATGTACTCCCGATGCGGAAAATTATTGCTTAGTAAATAAGATCAAGTGGTTGAATACATTACCTCTATTGCGTGATGGGCTGGGCGTTTAGGACATATTCCGTTTATTCCACAATAATTTATTCATAGATAATTTTTTAAATATAAATTATTTATTTGGCATAAAAACGAAGTTCCAAACACAAAGCAGTTGTGTTTGAACATGTTAAATTGCTTCGGGCGAAAACTACATAAAAATGTAACTAATTAACTAAACGTGTTAAAACATTATAGGGACGAACAAAAACAAATTATTTTCTGTATCAATTATTTTCTGTATCTGGCAACATAAAACAATGATAGCACCGAGCTGCAACGTAATTGCTTTTGTTTTTAGTACAATTTATTATGTTTTCGAAACATAAACTATGTTTTCCTATTTTTAAAATTTCCCGAATCCGGTTTACATTTATGTATGCTTTGGTACGTTTGCCGTCCTTTTGTAATGATACGCGCAGGACTAGGAGCATTTATTGTACCCCATTTTTATTGTTGGACTTTTTATAGTCATTCTGTATGACGTATTAAATACATGCACGCAAAATGTGAAGCAGAAAATTAGATGTACCAACTACAGATAAATACGGGTTTTGTCTCACAAGAAAATCCACCAAGTAAAAAATTATCTTTGAGTGTGGAGCGGTAACAGTGGGAGACAGTGCTGTTCCTTGACCCGCATGTACTTTGCCACCAAGTGTAAATATTTGCTCCACCGGGTGCAGAAGTTCTGCGTTCAGTATGCATAGTTGATACCCGTAACAACAAGTCTATCTGTTGATGATTTCAGGTTTTACATGCTTGTACTGAATAACTATTTTTTATTTAGTAGTTGTTGAGTAATTTTTTCCATCAATTTGATTGGAAAATTTAATATCCTTCATTACTTTCATTTGAAAACAAAACTAAGGTAGCTAAGTACCAAAATTTTTCATTCTATGCAAAATAAATAACAACTATTAAGAAGAATAATTTCTTTTATTAAGACTAACAAATTCAAAAAAGTATGTTTGTTGTACCTTGGACCGTTGTCAGTACTGTACCTTGAGGTACATCCTGATTAGCAGCTCTTCGTGATTTATAATTTAATCACATAGCTATGGATTTCATTACATTAAACATTAAGTATCATCATCATTGCAACAACTTATTATGACCTTTTTAAAGCATCTGATGCGTAAAAGATCTATTAGTACTGATCAACGAAGCAGCACCGTCTCCTGATGTGATTCATTATCCAAAATATATTTCGAAAGAAAAGGTCGAAAAGGAAGAAAACAAAAAGAAAGAACAGTTGCACCAGAAAAATGAGAAACCCGAAAGAAAGAAAAGTGATTAAAGTAAAAATATTTGCTCTACTATATTTGCTGACGAGGATTTGGGTAAAGAGTTGTGTTAACGAATTTCAAATCTTGGGAGTCAGCCTTCTGAAACTATATGGGGAGTTCCTCCCAGGAAGCGATGATAAACAAAAAAAAAAAAGTTGAAAATGTGATAATGACATAATAAATCAAGATAACACATGTGATTTGTTCTCCATTATATTCGCAAGTGTCTTGTTAGTAGAGAACAGCGTGTGATTTTGCTTGATATCTGCTACCATACGGTGCTCATTAGCTAAATAAAGGCTTAGTTATGAAAAACTTCATAACCACCTTACTAGTTAAAGGGGCTATGAAAACATAGATTGGTCCTACTCCCCCCCCCCCCCCCCGATGGTCAAACCTTCCTGATTTTCGATACATCTGCTTTTTCGTACACACAGGCGAAAATTAAAAGCAAGATTATGCTTTTAAAAAATCATTTTACTAGGTTTTTAATCTATATTAGATAAAAGCAAAACCTCTTATGAAGCAAAGCTAAAACACTTTGCTCCTTGCTTTGATTGTTTGGTATAATAATAAAAGAATATAAGCTACATAACTTGGATCTGTGCACTCCTTACCATTATAAGATTTATTTATTTAATAACCATCAAGCCCAAATATATGTACGTTTCATTGCGGTAAAGCGTTCTGCGTGTTGATTAAGTTCCCAGTACCGAAACAACGGAACCATTCAAATCGATCACAGAAATTGCAACCACTTTTCCGAAGATCAAAACACTTTTAAATACTCATACAGCTAGCCACCTTAGAAATGACCGCATTTCAAATATATTTGCATAATTTACAGAAAACTATTCAGTTTAACCGTGGAACAACTAACTCGTTTAAGGTTATATATATTATATTTACGGTATTTGTCACATAACTTTTGTTATATAACAACATCACATGGCTTTACTTTAAAACCCTTCTTAAATAAGACCGACACTTTGATTATAAGATAAATGATCAAAATGCTTTGTGCTAAAATGTAAGTACAAAGAAAAAACAACGTAAAAAATCACTTTTTATTGTGAATTTGCTTTTTTACGTTGTTTTATCTTTGTACCGACATTTTGATTCCTTCCCCAAACAAAGTACATTTATTATTTATCTCGTCGATTTGCTTAATCTTATTTAAATATGACTAAATGCATTAAGTTTTGTTAAGCTGAAGTTAGTTTCGTAGAAATGTAACATTTTTCAAAACAAAAGTAATAAGATTAAAGAGAAGAGATTAAAGAGAAATTAAAAAGAAAAATGTGTAATGCACTACAAAAGATTTTTTTTAATGTTACAAGGATTACTAAAGTAAGATTGTATTTAAATATTGGTTTATGCATTAAATATATGGAAACTGAATAAACACGACATGTAACTTTTATAAATAATAAACATACCATGTCTGCTTCATAGAAGTTTAACATTTCAGAAAAACAAACTCAAAAGTTTCTGATATAATGCTGGATTTGTAGCTTCTACTAAATTTTTTTAATGTCACAAGGATTACTCAACTAAGATTCCATTAAATATAATTTCATTTAAATTAATCAAGAATTAATAAACGTAACCTGTCATTTTTAGAAATAACAATAATAAATGGAATTTGTTTACCAGAACTTTAACATAGCTTAAGAACAAAAGAACAGGTACACAATAAAACCTTGTTTTATGCTCAAAAAGATCTTTTTGCGAAAATGACACAAGGATTAATAAGGAAATAATCTATAAGTGATAAATATTTATATTTCCGTTAACTGTAGACTTCATTAATTCCAATGTAAATAAAGTAAAAGCAAGTGAAAGGAAATTTTCTTTTCAAATTTATTCCTTATTTATGTTAGAATTAATGAAGCCTAAGGATCAATAGATTGTCATACAAAAATTAATTTTTCGTCTCGTTTGTCGACGCTTAATTTAACTGCAAACGCTTAAAATTCCTGTTCTTTGCTTCTTTAAAAAGGTTGTTCATTTAAAACATGAAGTTTTAAAATATATTACGCAGTTTTTAAATTTTTATGCATTCAATATTATTGTCTGTATTCTGTTGTATTATTCAACGAAATGAAATTCTCATTTGTGTATTTCCAGCAGGAATGTTAAATTATTTCCATAAACATTTATGGAGAAACATAAATATTTTTGGTTTAAAGCTTTAAAAAACTGAACCGTAAATACAAAGGATTTATCAATAAAATATTTGTCTTACTCGATTCCCTTTCTTGTAATTATTGAAAACATTTCTTGGTAACTGTGAAATAATTTTTTTTTTTTTTTTGTACTAATGCATGGATAAGCGGATATTGTAAAGAAAATAACCATGAAAGTAAACCCTTTCTGTCATTGATCCGATATGCCTAGTATTTAAGAAAATTTAAGAACATTGACTGAAGAAATAAAAAAAAGAAATGAAAATTGACAAATACAAATTTTTTCACTCTTATCATAAATTTTACCCCTGTTCATGCAGAACTAAGCGAGACTACTTTCCCGCGGATCAGATAGATTTTATGACGTCATCACAGAGCTTCCATTAAAAATATACATTGCTTCTAATCCAAATAAAACAAATGTGTGCAATAAAATATCTGAAAAAAAATACATAACTTCATGAATATAGATAGAAGGATAAACAAACGGCTGAATGCGTATTAAAATTTTCAGCACTTCAGTACACTGATTTGGGGAAATTAGTCGCTAATGTAAAATCTAACCTCAGCAAAATTTATCCATGTGTACTTGAATTACATATAAACTCTAAGACGTTTATATGTAGGGTAAACCGGCCCGGTGAATGAGTACATCCCAGTGAAGGAACAGTTTGTATATATTTTTTTTTTTTTTGTTATCAAAAATAAGTTTGCAAAAGATTTTTTCTAGATGGATTGGCAACAATATTTTACTTCGATGCAATTACAAAATAGCACTTGTCATTCAGAGGCCATTTGCCACTTTTGTTGTACCACTTTTTATTTACACACCCAAAAACACCTGAAGCAGTGTTATTCATCCCCCCCCCCCCCGTTTTTCTAAACAAAATTTACACATATCAGTGAAAGTTTTTACCGTCGTACATCAAATATCACACATTAAACTATATATGTGATTTTTTTAATGAAATTGTACTTAAGTTCATAGACCGGTCAGACTACCCCATACGAATACAATCTTTGAATGTATTCTACATAATATCATATACGCCTAGTCTTTCATTTATTTTAAGCAATTAAACCTTTTGTTTAAAATTTTATATTTTCATTGCAAGCTATATCACTTATTCCTATTGGAGAGTTTCGACGAATAGCTATGAAGTCATTAGCATTTTAAATTCCCGAAAATGCATAAAAAAAGAGAAGTTTATTGCGGTTAGCGCCATTGGTTAACTGGCACCAGTTATCAATATCTACGAACAGTTTAGTATTCTTGGCGCGCTTGAAATCATGTTTCGTTTTATCAAGTGAACTAGAATTGGAAAAGCTTGTGTGTCGCTTTCACGAAAGCGCTCGCATTGTTCACAACGGGGGATAGCTTCTCGCGGGAGTTCATTAATTATTTAATTAAAGCACGCAATGTCGAAACTTGGGGAAAATGTCACCTCGACGCTCGAAAAGAGCTCGGCTAATGATTTTATATGGAATACTTTAGGATCTCCCAAATGTTTAGATATTTGATTCCCAGTGGGAAACAAATGAGTAGTTATTGAAAAGCACTCGTTTTAAATTGGAATGGTCTGCTCGGATGAAAATGGAATTTGGAGTATTCTTGGCTATTATAAGTGTTATATATAATTGGCGATGAACTTTAAAGTTCAATTGTTGCTTTATTAATTAACTTTAGAATCATCAAGACGTTAAATTCAAACTCGGTTATAACGAGAGTGCACGGACCGTGAAAATGTTTCGTTAAATCCGAGTGCTCCTTATACCAGAGCTTTAAATTCAAATATTAGTGTATAAAAATAAATTTAAAAAATGATAATGTAAAAACAGACTTTCGTTTCGTTTTTCATCAGTTATTATGCAAGAAAAAAGTACCTAAACGGTGCCATTTGAAAAATTTTTGCTTTCTGTTCTTCTGGAATTGTTGATATAGAAATTGTAGATGAAGATACGCCGTACTTTCTTCTCATTTCAACATGCTTTCTACCGATATCCAATTCTCATACTATTTTTCATGACAATTTCAGGGGAATTTTACAAAATTCGTTTGTGCAAAAAAGAAGCTATCATGTTTTTGTTTTTTTAGAGACATTATCATGAAAAAAATGCTCTCTAAATTCGAAATATACTTGTAATAGCCGGGTTTTTAAAGGACTTTAAACAATATACCAACCATTTATTTTAGTTCCATTAGTTAAACTTGGGTTCTTGCAAAATCCGTGCTTGCACTAACTGTGTGAGAGTGTACTAATAAATTATTCGCATATGTATCGCTGTGATGCTTCAACTACGTCAAACCGGAAAAAATATGTTTTTTGAGTCAATACTATACGAATATTTGAAAAGCTTGATGACAATTATTCTGTGCCATTAACTTGAAAATCGTAGTTTATCGATTTATGACCTTGTTCCAGAAAATGAGCCATATGTAAACAAAATTGCTTTTATTGTCAAAATTTCTAAGATATTAAAAATTAGTCAACAACTTTAAGTCCGCTGCATATCCAAAGTATGTTTTCTGTAGGCAACAAAAGTCGAAAACCTGTTGCAGGTATGTCATCACTAATTACGCGTAGTACTCTTACAAATATGTTGACCAAATGCCAGAGATCGCAATCGTGATGGCAAAAAATGTTTTGACTTGCACAAACAGCATTTTAAAGGAGCTGTTACAGACAAGTTATATGCAAGTGCTGTTACTCCAAAAGTATAAACTCATAAAGAGAAAGAAATACGTATAGGAGAACGGTAGCACTATGGGACATTCAAACAAGATAGCAGCTTCATGATCTAAATTGTTAGAACAACTCATTGCACCATGGCTAGAAATTTATATTACTCTTAGCAATTTTCAAAAGATATATTTTTATACCGTAATATATTTTTAATGGCATTTTCTAGTGTGCGCACGAATTATGTTCAAAGCAGCATGTGCGAGCTTGCAGTTTGAATTACCTAAGCTTCAGTACAATTGCACCATATATTGGTGGGAAGTTTACTCAGATTTTAGGAAAGGAAATAAAACATTTTTAATTAAATATCTGAATACCTATTCTTCGAGATTAATAACATACAAGATACATAACATAAATCAGTTGTAATGAATCTAACATTGTTAGTTAAAAAAAGGTTTTCAATAGTACTTGTAAATTTTATGAAATTACATATAGTTCATTTTAGTACCTTTGTGACAAACCAACTCATGATTAACCAGATTTTTATATACATTCAGTAATTACCATTAAAAGTTTCTAATGCTTTCACATTATGCTTGTAAAGCTGTACAGTTGGAAAATATATCATCAAATAATGAAAGTCGATGGAATGTCAAACAATTGCAACAAATGTCAAACCAACAGACAATGTGCTGTGCACATCGTTTTTTAGATCTTTTAGTGAAACAAACGTAATTAACCATCGACTTAACTCGAAAATAAGCCTATTATCCTGATGTCACCTTGAATACTAGTTGAAATCAATACAGCATAAAATGTGATACAAGAGTAAATAAATTCGGGCATAAGAGAAATAAATAAATCTATCAACGAAGATGTTAAAAATAAATACTATCCTAATGCCCAGAAATAATATTTACACACTCTTAGTTCTCTTCACGGTAGATTATTTTACTTTCCATAGAGAAGGTTCATTAGACAATACTCTGAAAAGAGTTTGAGAATCGTTTAACTTTTCAAAATTTTCGTGATAAATAAGTTTTATTAAAATTAAACTAAAAATTTTATAAGCAAAATTTTTGCTCGGAAAATATTTTATCACAAAAATTTTACACTCATTTACTCCGAAAGCCATTAGGCGCGTGATTGCACTCAGGGAATTTAGACTACGCGTCTAATCCTCAAATTATTTTGTTCCCGGAAAGAGTTGGTAAGAGTTATTTTGTTGAGTTTAATCTACGCTATTCTTTTCATATTTTATGCTAACGAAGGCAGTGTAGCTAATTGATTGAAGAAAACGAAAACTCAAATGTGTTTTCAAATTAATGACTATTCATTTCAATCGACAAGATCGTTATTTTCGCTGTTATTCATACAATGCAAGATAAATCTTCTTCCAAAAGTTTCGTTTTCTGTTGAAAGTAAGAAAAATGTTTTAATATTATGTAGATTCGGATGGTAGTTTATGGAAAATGTTATATCAAACTTTGCGCGGGTTTCAATTAATCACCATGAACTTTATTTCCCTTGTAGTGTGACACAAATCTTTGTCAAATGACTTCAATTTCTACTTTATGAAAGAAGTATTAAGCAATATATTATTTTACTACACGCAGCTTATAAGAGCACTTACTGAAAAGATTTTGTCACGAACGTGTTTAACTTTCTGTATTTTAGTTACCATATTTTATAATTAATAAAAAATTTGAAGAATCAGTCTGAAAATGGAATATATGTTTTAATTTGAAGACTGGCCTGGTATGGTAAGGTATTTTCTTTATTTTCAGGATGTTAAGAATGTAAAAAACAAGATGTTACATTTCATGGGCCATTCTGTCATGAAGAACTTTGCAAATTGAAATTGCATTTTACTTTTTTTTTCATTGATGGCATAGACATGGCATACCTATGTATTTCTTGAATTAAAAAATATTAAGCACTCAAAAAAGGTTAAAATAATTGACTTTGAGTTTCATTTACAAAAAATATGTAGGCAGCAAGTTAGGTTATTTCCTGCCTACGTAGGGAGAAAATATAGATTGTTTTCTACCAATTTTTCAAACTTTATACCCCGCAATTAAGCAGTTTGCACAGGAAACAAACAAAAGATGAAACTTAAGTCACTGTCATCTAGGCACCATCCCAGTGTATCGTTCAAGTCCAGTTTCAATATCACCAAGATTTACAAATATTTTTCTCCAATACTGAAGATTATTTATCGGTAATCCTCTTAGTGCTATCTTTTATTTGCCACTTTTTAATTTGAGTATTTTGGGATTTTGAGCTTGGGTTTCAGTCATCAGCTCTTTCTCGGTCTATTCGGTGAGTGAGGATTTTTCCAATAACCTATTCTTTTCGTATCTTTACTCAATTAAATGGCAGCTTTGAAGACCGACGATGGAGAAGGATCAATTTTCTCAGTTGGTATTTGACGAATTGCAAATGGATGCTGTTATATGCAGAATTCGTAGGCTCCTTCTCAAGGCAAGTATAAAATAACGATACATTTATTTGTACGAACTATTCCTCATTACAGAACTTTAAACAGTCAGATTATTTTGGGCCACTCCGTCCTTCTAACTAACATGCCAGAACCTCTTTCAACTGCCTCTACCTGCCAACCTAACTGGCCTTAACATACACTTATGCGTCACAAATGCTCCCTCTTCCGGCATCATTTAATTGGCTGTAGCAGATGCAGTTGTGAAGATGTTCCATCTACATAAGGTTGAATGGAGAACGAAGCAAGAACATTATCTGCATTAATACATAGATTTTCAGTGTTCTAGACTAACACGGTAAACCCATTTTTAGAACAGCAGTATACTCAACTTTAACTGAAAGCCAGCAGTTATGAATACAAATTATTATTTCATCAAAATTTAAGTTAGTACTACGTAATTTTAATGATCAAAGCATGGAATGTTGTGTATAAAAATATACAGAAATTCTATTTTTCTCACCTTATAGAGTTTTAAGGTGCGAATGCATGTGACTATTTGGAAAGCACATGTCTTCAGACTTTATTAGAAATGACGACTACTTATTATGCAGATGAGAGTAAACTCTTGTTTATTCAACAAGTACTTCCTAACCATAATGTGATACCTTCATTATATCGTCATATGGGGGCCAAGCTTTGTAATATCTCATTCTAACTAGCCCGATTATACTCATATTGCTTTGGGACCTAATCCTCTATTTGCACCTTTATGATGTGACAGTCGTAAAAACAATTTTTGAAATTGAACATCACAATTGTTATCCAGCAGTAATGCTACATTACTATAGCAGTGTTTATTATTTCAGGCTAATTACTCATATTTTTCTGACATCATTACCATAATGTCTTACACGCTAAAAGCCTGACAAGCTGTCAGTAACGTTAGAGTATTTTCATAATTTTTATGATTCGTACGAACACTTAGTTTACATTATTTTCCCGATCGATGAGTCAAAAAATTTCAGTAAGAAAGTTTCTCGTTAGCAGGTTTCGTTTCAAATTTCAACATTTCTATGCCGGTGTCCAATTCTCATACAATTTCAATTTTTTCTATTCGAACTTCAATGAAATTTTCTAAAGCTTGTTTCCATAAAGGACGTTATCGTGATTTTTGAAGACGTTATTATAAAAATATGTTCCCGAAGGCCGAGTCATTCTAGTAATAAGCGGGTTTTACAAAGAGAGCTTTTAACCAATAAACCAAACATTTATTTTATCAACCCTCATTACCTCGTTATACCCGGGCCCTCGTTGAATCTGCTCTCGTAGCAGCCGAGTTTTACTATATATATATATATATACATATATATATATATATATGTATATATATATATAAATGTATGTATATATATAAACAGATAGATTAAACAATATGTTCGTTTTATTTCGTACCATTTTGCTTATATAAGTAATAAAAAAAGAGATTTTTTATTCTTTTTTAACAGAAATGCAACGATTTTTCTCAATAATTTGTTAATACTTACTTTGTTTTTTTATATCGACAACTTATTATGTCCATACCTTTTGTTATTAAAACTAAACTGATAATCAATATTGATAGTTGAATAGCGTAGTAGTAAATTTATTCAGCTCCCTTATCTAAGCTCTTGAAAGAAAATGAAACAATTGCTTAGACACTTAACCATCTCATGAGTAATGGTGCTTTCATTTTCACGAGGATCAAAAAACGTTCGTAATTTATCATTCTTTACCCGCCACGTCATGCTTTCTAAAGCAAATTGAAAACACCAAACATATTCATTGAAAGAGCATTTATTTAAAAGTTCATGAGATAATTATTAGACAAATTCTGAACACACCATTCTAACATTTTTAAAAAATGTAGAAAAATAGTGAAGCATTGAAATAACAAATAAGTTACCTTAGAAATTTTATCAATGAACTTGAAAATATTTTCCTTAAATTTTCAGTGCTGTGAGTTATTTTACTATCCTAGTGTGACTTTATATAGGAATTTCATTACTTCTACATTTTTCATTACTTCTAAAGAATTAATGGTATCTCCTGACTATGTGTTTGATTTGTTTAGAAAAACAAATCCAGTACGGATAAAATGTTAAACTTAAAAACAAATAACATAATTCACGAAAATTGGAAACAGCTTTAGATAATTACGTTAAGTTTGCAGTACTGCGATTTTATTATGATCTATGTCGTGGAAAGCTAGAAAAAAATGTCAGCAACGAATTGACCCGCCACTTGTTGTAAATATACGTTGATTTTAATACTCTTAGAAGATTTAACCGTATTTGATTCATACTTGCTGATAATATCAAAATGGGCCCTTCCAAGGAAAAATAATGATTTATGCTCCACACGTAGCAACTGAAAAATTAAATTTAAAGAAAATTGGTGAGAAAAAAAGTTGCTTAAAGGTCACACATATGATTTCTCAGAATATATAAATATGTTTAATGTAGGCAAACATTCACCATTAGGCCGGCTGAATGCTTATATAATTCAAATGTATAGAATAACTGAATTAGTATTATGTAAGCATTCAGTCGGCCTACTAATATTAATGAAGTCTATTGTCCAAATGAATGTGAACAATCAAGTGCGAACATTTCATTAAAAATGAAGTCATCATTGTTTTACAGTGCTAACTCACTATATCATTCCGTTTCAATCTTCAAATCAGTTAATATATTTAAAATTTATTTTCTGAAATACAAAACTTTATATTTGTTTCCTCGCATTGATGTGCTTTTATGTCCTTGTAAGCATCGTGTTTAAGACAAATGATGCTCTTAAGACAGCATTCTGCAGTTCAATAGCTAAGCAGTGATTGACAGAATCCGGAAAGCAAAAACCTCATCGATATCAAACTTGTGTTGCAAGGAAAATATAAAGAAGAAAGATGAAAAGCAAAAGGAATCGGGTAAAAATGGAATGTCTGTTCTGGATTTTCGTATCGAATTTCCGATAATATCCACGTTCTTCGCCAAAGTAAAAATGCAAACTAAACATCGAAGAAACGCGTGCTGTTGTGGAAAACTTATGCTCAAAACTTCCCTCAGCTTTTACCATGATATTTCCTGTTTGGATATTTTTCTTCCATGTTCCTTTACTTTAATGTTCCGTTGGAACGTTTAAAGAAATGGGAGGAAGCTATTTTTCTTCCCATCCGAGATAGCCTACCTAAATGTAAAAATGTAGATTTGTTACTATGATCATTAGTCATGATGACCACATTCTCAGCATGACCAGAATATGAATCCAGAAAGCATCTTGAGCTCATACGCTAAAGTAACGTCAAAAAAGTCATATTTTGCTCCTTTTTTTTTTTTGGAATGTGTTATCGATTTGAAGGCTAAACGATTCTGTTCTAAAAATATTTTTGAAATAATATTTTGCTGCGCTTCGCAATTTATCAAAAAATAATGCTGTATATAAATTTCTTAACAATATAAGAAGGTAAATTTTCGATTATTAACGTGTTCATATTTCCTGAATTGATGCAGTAAAAAAAAGTCTAAAATGTTACATTTTTTTCTCAATATGCGTTGTAATTAAACATTGTCAACTTCGGCTAACAAGCATTTTATGACAAACCTTGATCTCAAAATTTCTCGCATTTTTTAATTGTGTATTAAATACAGAATGCCTATATTTTGTTGAAAAGTAAATCGATATTTAATGCGAACTAATCTGTATCGTGAAAAGTAAATGTGTAATGAACATTGGAAAATCAAAATCCTTTAAATTGAAAATTTGTTTCTCGATAACGAACGACTGTATCTAATAACTATAAGGTGTTTTAGGAATAAGTCGTAAAAGATTATAATAATCTAACAACACGACTTTTCATATTTATCTGTAACTTCATACCAGTTATTTATCAGTATCAGTTTTCAAACGAACATTGCAGTAGGGAAAGCTATTAAACAAGTAGATTTCTCTGTTATAATCAATAACTTAATCGTATTCGGTATTTTTGGTAAACTTTAAATTTTTCTGTTAAGAGAATAGTTATAATAATCTATTTACATGTCATATTTTAACTTTATTGTGTATAATAACATGTATAAATTTTTAGAGTTAACATAAATTGGTCCTTCAAAATAAAAATAAGTATCATATAGAAAACTGTTGAAGAAAAATCTCATTTTCTAAGAAAAGAATTGATTAATTTAAACCACGTCTATACCTAGTAAAATTACTTAATGTTTTCCTTCAATTTCCGCAAATTAACTTTTTAAAATTGAAATCCTTATTATTTATACGTACAATAAGAATGTCTCCTCAGTAATATGCATTTTGGCCTGCTGTTTAGAGCAGAGCTCCACTTTTAACTTTGTACTTAGTACATCGAGAATATTTAACTTTACTTTAACAAACAGAACAGACTGTGAACAGCCCGCCGAAACGATAAGCTTTGTGCTGGAGTCACTATCAGTGCGGCACAGATTTGAAAATAGGTGCAGAAACGCATTACGTAAATACACAATAGACAGGCAACATAATATTCTAATTGTCACACACAAATATGAAATAAATGCATAGAAAGACGATTTAACATCTGAATATACAAAAAAACAATCATATGCATAGGCTCGTGGATATATAAGTATAGATACATTTAATATTATGCATATAATTTAAATAAAAAATTTATGCAAATGGATACAGAAATGTATCGAATAAATAAAAATAGAGAGAACAAAAATAAAAAGAAAACATAAACAAATCGCAAATACATAGTTTGCACTAAACTTCAAAAACTTTACGGTAAATTCAAAGACAATATTCATGTTTTAATTCACGCCTATAGAACCACGCCAGATGGGAGAATCTGAATCCCATATTTCTTTCGCATATATCAAACAAAAGCCGAAATCAGCATAAAATCAATCTTGTCGCTTTTTCCACACTTGCAGCCAAAGCCCTATAAAAGCTGCGAAAGTACCTTTTTTTTTTTCTTTCTCCACTCTCGTCAGCTATCTTAGCAATACAAAGAAGCCCCGACGAACCTTATGAGCCGGATCTTAAGCACAGTCATCTCCCGGGAGATTTTCCACACGGAAGGCAAACAAATTCAGCGTGTTTACATATCCAGCGGTGTTAGCTTGACATTTAGCTGCAGCGAATAGAAGAAACAATACCCAATGGATCTCGCTTATATTGGAGAATATATTTTTGGAAACAAAAGGGGGGAGGGTCGTGTTGAGTGTGACTGGTGTCAGTGAAAATTTTTATGAAACGAATGCTCTTCTTGCCACCTTTTATTGCAGCGAATTTTACTGAGATAATAAAGAGAATAATTTATTTCCCACTCCATTGCAAGAAGGTTGTTCTGAACCGACCAAATAAATATGATATATATATATATATATATATATTGTCAAAAGGTACTTTTTCGTTTGGTGAAAGCGTTGTTCTATGCGAGGCAAATATATACTACTAGACAGTCTCTCTTTACATTAATGATGAAAGGTCATTTTAAAATTTTTTGCTACTACCACGACGCATAGAGGTCGATTTCATAAATCTAAATGGACAATATTAAAAATTGCAACATTGATATTTTTACCTATTTTTATTGATAATTAAAATACCTATAATGCAGTAAACCATGTCTAATTTAGGCGGTTAGTACCTGGAATTTTGTCTGCAATGGGTTGAAGTTGGCATATTACGAGGAGTACATTTTTCAACCCTCTGGAACGGAGAAAATTTATCTGTGTTATTAATCGTTAATTTTATCGCAAAACATTTGCGCTTATCTGCTTATATATAATCATTGCGTACGTACGGTTAGTAGTATATTTGTAAATGTGCTTTTATTTATTTATTTTCAAGCAATCAATAATTACTAAAAACCGAAACACAATTTTTCGTAGAGTTAACATTGAGGAAGGTATGTTATTGATTGATTCGATGCTTTCTGATTCTCACTCAATAGAAACAGCTGCAAACTATTTTGCCTTTAATATAAATTATTATTGTAATCAAAAGTTCTTGATCTAATTCTAAAGCTCAAATATTACTTTTATGAGCAATGATTAAAAAATAAAATACTTTTCAGAGAGAGACGGCAGAAGAGGATTGTAATTCAATTTATTGTGACCTTTGTAAATTATTTATAGTGATTTTTTTCATTTATTTAGCAATCAAATTTGAAAGCTTATATTGGATGAAGGTTGTTTTATGTATTTATTTATTTATCTAGTACTTTTCTTAAATTTCATCTTATTCTACGTATGTGAGCCAATACATTAAGGGGGGGGAGGGGGGGTGCTCGTTAAAATGTTCCTATCAGGAAAAACCTTCAGGGGTGAAGGAACTAGCGTGGACAGTCTTTATACATTTTTCAAAATGTTATACTAAATACAATTCTTCGTAAAACATTGAAGATTTTTCTTATTATTTTTTTTTAAATTTAATATTACCCTTAAATTGGTCGGCATTCACAACGGTATTTATTTCACAATACAGTTAGGTTTTAAGTTGTTTCTGCCCACACTGTACCGCATGGTGGGGTTAGTATGAACAGGCTAGAATGATGATTTAGACAATTTAATACAATTATTAAAAATTAATTGAAATTAATAATAATATAAATTTTAACCTAAACAGAATATGCCTAAGTAAATATTCATCTTAATAAAATATATTTTAAATACTGTAATGCCTAATATATTTTTATTATAAAAGACTTCAACTATGCAGATTAAGAATCTATTTTAAAGACAAAATTAAAAGCTTCACTAAGTTACAAAGCAATAAAAAACACAGGTAAAAATAAAATGTTGTTTACCTCTTTCCAATTCTTCACATATCTGTAACGTTGAAATACCTATCAAAACAAACAAAACATGTTATTTTTTTTGTGTGTTTACACAGCTAGAAAAAACGGAAGTCTTAGAATAATCCTCTTCAAGAACTGCATTTCATACTTACCAAATGACTTTGAAGAAACTGATACATATGTTTAAAATGTTTTTTCCCCGCCACTTAAAGAAAATAATCTCCCCGTTTGATCTTCTCTCCTTTCTCACTCATTTTCTTCAATTTCTAATTCAGATATTTCCATATCAAAAAGGTTGTCTACACCGTCTTTTCATATAATCCCACTGTTAAATTAATATTTTTACTCCTGACAGCTGAAGAGGGCTATTGTCTACATGTCACCAGTAACCCCACCACTATGTGTCCACACTAGCCTCCAGAAGCTATTTATTTTGCTTAACACTGTCAAATTTAAACCATGTAGATCAAAATAGAAATATTTTAAGAAGTGTTGATTATATTCACTTATAACATATTATCCCGTTTATTTGGAATTATAATTTAAATAATCTAATTTAGACATTTAAAAATAAATCAATAACTCACTTTTCCCCTTAAAAATTTTGTTTTATGTATTATTAATAAGCTATGAATTCTCATGCAAATGCACTCTTAAATGTATATGAGTGTAGTAAATCTGACAAAATTTAGAGATAAATTTTATCTAAAAAATAACAGTTATTTTACCTGTCCATAATAACTCCTGCTTCTCTCATATTTGGAATATACTAAAACATAATGCTTAATAACTTGTGATAATGTATTTCATATTGCTTTTATGTTCATTAATAGTATTTTGTTCCACAACGAAAACATATTTTACTTTAATTATTTTGCCTGATAAAAAAATCGAGTATACGCCTAATGTTAGAAAATTGATCTTTGCACTCGGGGGAAAATTGACTCGTTTAGACATAGACAAAATTTTTGGCATCAGCCTCTAAATGAACGATTTTGTACTTTTGACTACTTATACGTGAATTTTAACTTACCATAAGTATGAGGGTGTAAGTTTTTACTCTTAGCCGAAGATTGCTTTAAAATCAATTTTTCTACGTTTCAAGCTCAGGAGGAATTTACACAACTATCAACTCCATGTCTTTAAAAGGCATTAGTTTAATTTTCAAACACAAGTAAACTTTTATGGAGGGCAGATAATGTCAAACGAATGGAGATTTGATTAGGAATTATTACCGGAAACAGAGATGGAGGAAAGGTTAACCGAGGTGCAAGACCTCAGAGGGTAAAAGACGATTATTTAATAGGAATTTAAATAGGTCACACAAATGGAGGCATAAGGATCTTCGCTTGTCTTTGACATGAACCTTTTAAATACATTAAACAAACTAAACACATTATGTATTTTACTTTTAAATGTTGATTATCATACTGGTGCTTAAAGTTTTTTTCTGTTCTGCTTAATGTTCTTCTTAATTTATAATAACATTAACTAAAAGTAAACACAATAGCATTGTGTGCGTAATTTATTAGAGATACAGCGCATTTTTAGTGCATATGTATATGCACTGTAAAAAAATCCAATAAAACTTACGGTTCTAAACCGGAAGCCTAAAATCACTTGTATTTTATAGCTATATACACACACAGATTGTGAAAAAAAGTCCCGTAACACTTACGGTTTTAAACCGGTAGCGTGGTTGGCTGCGGAAAACCGTAAAAGTTACGAAGCAAATCCGTAGTCGCAACGGTTTTTTACTGTAATGTTATTCCCGTGCGCTAATAAACCGTTGCGCGAGACTACGGATTTACTTCGTAACTTTTACGGGTTTCCACAATCAACCATGCTACCGGTTTAAAACCGTAAATGTTACGGGACTTTTTTTTACAATCTGTGTGTGTATATAGCTATAAAATACAAGTGATTTTAACCCTCTATCACTCATAAACGCGCATTTTTTATTTTATTTTATTCTTTTTTGGATCAGAGATAATAACAAAAAAAAGAAATACACATGTTTCAAGATTTTATTTGATAATTTATTTTTATAATTTAAAAAGAAAATCAGAAACACAACGATGGAACGAGGTAAAGAGTACATGTTCATACGGTCTACTCCACACTATGATACAGAGGGTTATGCTTAGAAAATGACATAGGGAGCCATTTTCATGAAACGAAACGGTATTTCGTTTACTTTCGAGTCTAATTCATGCCTCATAATTTAATTTCGTTTTCAAAAGTTAAATCAAATTAAACTATTAAGTCACGAAAATATTATTTTCGTTACATGCAATGCATAATTATTTTCAAGGAAGAAACGATGTTTCGTATATTTCTTTTTCTAAACAAAGATATTATTTTTTTGGACCCCCCAAAGTTTTCTAAACGTATGTATAAAGTTTGGAAGAGTCGTGGGTAATAAACTCAAAGCGGAACCGCAATCATTCGACGTTTTAATTGTACGGGATTTAATAATAAACTGAAAAAAGGCCTTCAAAAAATTTTTGTCAGATATTTTCCTTCGTAATGTACTTTTAAGCCAAATTGTAATTGTTTATTTGTTCTCTGAAAATATATTTTCTTTTTTTTCTTATGACTCCTTCGAATCTGATGCCATTAAGGATGAGACAAAAAGAATCATTATCGTTAATTAAATTCCTCACTCCGTCTTTTTAAGTCTATTTTGCATTAAAAAATTGCATCTCTTTACACATTCACAGTAAATAAAAATTTCAAGTTGAGGTTATATTCTAAATGAAATTAATAGTGAAAATGTACTCTAATGTCGTTATAACTTTAGTTTATGTCCAAAGGGTTAGACAAAAATTCGAATCATAAATATTGCACTGTAAAAAATCTAGGTTCTTTAATTTTGATGAATGAACACCGTTTGACCATTTTTGGAAAATGTTTGCTTTTTGTGCATACGCGGGGGAAGAAATTACCGTGAGCGCTGTGATTCAAAACATTTTTCTAGGAACAGAACCAAATCAAGTATACTGATAACCCAGAGAGGAATTTTAGCAATCAGTCTTTTGCACCAATTGAAAAAAGTCCCGTTTAGCTCAACTGTTAGATCTGAAGAAGTAATGTATAGAATCAAACAAATGTTGATAAACAGAGGAAACTCGATAAGAACTAGTGATGGTTAGTTTTTGGCACCAAGTTTGGTGATAATCACAACATGCTAGTTTCCATTTTAAAATGTGAATAGAGTTTTCATGAAATCTGCCAAATGTTCGATGTATTAACTTCCCCCGAAAAAAATAAGCTATAAAATAATCAGCTAACACTTAACGAGGAAAAGTTTTTAAGAGTTATTTCACGTTAGATAATCCAATGGCAAAAAATTGTTAATCAATATGCGTCAGCTTGTGGCATTCTACCTTCAGGTACAATTTTCAAAATTCAAAGTATGCCGTTTTTGCAATCGTTAAAAAATGTTATCAAATTTCTTCATTTTCGCCAATTCCTGTTCCGTTACACTTTTCCTGCCATTTCAATTTTATCTTCCCTTTCTTCTTTTATCAACATTTAAGTCCTACGTTAGTATTGTAATAAATATTACTTGTAATTGTCGTTTGTATTAACTGAATTTTTAAAGGCTGCAAGTTGTAGCGTTTGCATTTACTGCTACTCCGTGTTCAAGTAGGGGAGACCGGGGCAAGACGACTACCCTAACAATTTTTGTTGTTTATTAAATTTATTTTTAAGGATAATAAAATTAATTTTACATCAAATGTTAGAGTAGTCCTCTGTAGTATTAAATATAATATCATTTAATTTTTCAAGTAAAAAACATAACGGATAATTTTATTTTTTCATAAACCTTAACAAATCGCCACCTTGCCCCAGTACTGGGGCAAGATGACTTTGGCCTTGGGGCAAGATGACAACACTGAAAAATTTTGAACATATTTCGCCTTTTGAATATGTTACATGGGTTAACGAATGATAACTGTGTTTTTACCAGGGTTCGAAATTAGGATGTAAAAGTTAGGCGTCATTGGCACCTAGCATTTTTGTTTTAGCTGCCAAAAATATTCCGCTAGGCGTAACTTTAAAATAATTCAAATTGCTTGGAAAGAGATAACAACTGATAACTATGAAGTCAGTTGCTCAATTGTTAAGAAATATCTTGAAACATGACAACCTTAGAAACTGTTGATAAGTAAGAGATACATGTTCAAAAATCAAATTATGTTAGCAACTTTTGAGAGGTTGGTCATTTTTTATAAATTTATGAATCAACATAAACGTCCTTTTTATAAGTGCCTAATAAAGTAAAAGATGAGTTAATAGGCTTAACTATTTTTTCAAGTGTTAGTTACAAAACTTCCCTTGTAAGTAAAAATTCACGATTCAAAAATTTGGTCAAAAAGTTACGAAAGCTTCCATAGGTATCGTAAAAGCTCAAAATACAAAAGATTAGATGAAATATGTACATAAAGATATAATTGTACAAATTTATGCCAGATTAAGAATAAATAACTAAATATTAAATGACAATTTGGTGAAAAATTGTAGTTGTCAAACTAAAAGTTTTATGAAATGTTAGGCGTCAAAAGTGACGACTGGATGTAAAATCGCGGTCGTCAAAACGGGAATTTTTAGTTGCAAAATACGATTAACGACCATTAATTTCGAACCCTGGTTTTTACATCTTGCAAAGTATCAAACTAAGCGTAATGCATTGTAACATAATGTTGAAGTGCTTAGTTGTGTAGCTAACAACAGTCACAAATAAAAATGCCATTTTCATTAATTGGAACATTCCTCATGCCACCACTCTTAGCATTTACAGCACTGGATCCATTCTTCTGTTGGAGGGTCACCAAGATTCCTCTTTACAAGCAAAACATCTGATGACACCATCCTTTGAAGCTCATGCAACTGGGCTGCTTGGCTTGGATTTTATAGACTTAGGCCTACAAGGACTTAGTTTGAGTTTTTTTTACTCCCATTTTAGCTTCACGAGCTCCTTTTCTCTGTTTTTTAAAACCTTCCTGTACTTCCTTCTGCTTTTCCCTTTGTTCTAGCATTTCTTTGATGGGTGTGCTTGTAAGAATGCTTGAGCTCAGTTTTTTTGCTTTTTCTTTTTTTTTCACATTGTGTTGCTTTAGGCAATGGTTTGAAAACAAAAACACTAACAGTCTTCTTTCAATCAGCATTTACCATTAGTTCTGGTTTTTCTGGAGGGTTTATATGTTGGTTTTCTATTACCAGGATCTGAGGATTAGCACTATTATTCTCAGTTTCATCGCCAACAACATCATGGTCACACAGCTGGAGATTCTTTGCTTGGTTTCACGTGAAGGTTTCTCGTCATCTTGCATCAGATTGCCTGTTTAAAAATATTTGTGTTCATTGCCATGAAGGAAGGCGATTAATTGACATTTATTCATGATAATAGGTACTATTTATACTAAATTACTCATAACTATTAAAGAGAAACGATATATCTTGCCTGTATCTGTCGCAGAGCTTATTTACACATGCATAAAAGTTATATCGTGGCAACGGTAAACAATCAAAGCTTCACAACTAACAGAAAAATGACGATTTCAGTGTCTGTATAACTATTATTTAACGAATGGCCGATAGGAGAGTCGGTAATGTTCGGCTGATGCTGCCACCGAGTAGAAAACGGAAAAATTTAGACATTCGTCATCTTGCCCCGGTCTCCCCTACACCGTGAGTCAATTTTTCGTATTCTGAATAAAAAGTGCCTTACATGTTTGGTAAATTTAACTAGAATTATTGCTCCTAAAATACAAAACAAATTGATTGGAAAAAAATACCCAAACATAAAATAAATCGAGCTTGATTAACTATTAATATTAATCTGAAATACAAATGTCAGTAATGCAAACTTAGTTTAAACGCATTTTCACTCAGTCGTAAAAAACCCAGTAAAAATAAATTAACAGAATGCACGCAAGCAAATGACAAAGCTCATTAATATTGCTGGAATACATATCTGATGCCATTACTGCGAATAAAAAGGTCAAACATTAAACAGGTTAGCCGAAGTCTTCTCTGAAACATGGTGAGCGTTTTTATTTATATGCTGAATTCAGTAAAGAAAATATTTTACACAAGTATGGATAATAAAAAGTAGTTTTTTGAGTTATTTGTATCGCAAAAATAATTTTCAGCACGTTAAAGCAAAAATACTATCCAAAAAGCAATATGTTTTGAATGGAAGCAGAAATAATCTAAAATAATTAAAATTTTTAAGTCATCGAATGCAAAATTGTTTAACAATATTACCTCGAAAACCTATTTATTATAGTGCAGGTAATTATCCCCTCCATTATCTTCAATTATCTTCAAATTTTCCATTATTAACGGTTTAAATACACATCATAATTTGACTATCAAAGTTCTTTCTCTTGTCGCTCCTCTCAATTCCATTCTCACAGGCCAAATAATTTATGCAAATTAGAAGAAACTTCGTGAATAATGTCCCTTATTTTGGAGATTTTAAGTGCAATGCTTTGTGATAAAATGGGGAGAGCTCACCTGCTTTTGATGTTTCATAGAAAGGGGATAGAGAGTGAAAAGGCAGTGATTAAAAATGGGTTCAGTGTTACATGAACAAAATTTCCACGTATAGAATGTCGCTATCAGCTACCTGCTGCACTTAGTACTAATTGCAGCACTCTTCAGATGCGAAGGAGTTAATTTCCTTTCTTAGAAGACAGAAGTATATCAATAAAGTACACCGTTAAATTTTTGATAAACTTTGGAGCATTTCACGATTCAGAGCATTGTTTCATTAGTATTTTTATATTACTAAACAGACTGACGCATTTATACTTTGCGCTATAAAAATCCTCGATAAAAATAAGATACACTAAATATTTCTCTACTTTATTATACTTTATTTTTACATAAACGATAAATGTATCAAATCTGCAAAAAGGAACAATACATCATTATACTGTAACGTAGAAAACTTATTTCAAAATAAACACAATTTACAATTGGAAAACATCCTGTCTTTTTATTTAATGACATTTTGCATGAGTGTAAAATGATTTAAATTAATGTAATAGCACTTTGTTTCAGTTCATTCTAATTTTTGTGCTTATTCTTGTTTTAGTAACAATTATTCTAAGGCAGTCCGCCGAAAATCTTAGCTGTGTAACTTATTCTAAAAATGCTATCGAAAATTAATTAGTAATCGAAACCAAGAAAACTATTTCAAACAATTCAGGAAAATTAACTTAGATACAAAAAAAAGGTTAAAAATTGATTTTTTTCTTTTTTGTTTAAATGTACAAAGGTAAAAACTTACTCAAAAAGTCATACAATTTAAATTCATTCGAAGTCCATTCCTCACCATTATTTTAATCAATTGAAACAATCAAAACAAATTACAGAACAGCAGCTGCAAATTCCAACGCTTAGGAAAAGTCCTTTCTAAATTCTGCACCATTACATAAACTTCATTTTAGCCCGTCTCAAAACATAAATTCTTGAAAATTGAAAAGGATAAAATCATTTCAAACAAAACGAGAAAATCAACTTATATAAAAACAAAATTTATAACTAAAAATAAATCCATTTCTTAAGTTTACACAGAGAAAAACTGGCTCAAAAGCTACTTGGATTTTATTAATTTCTAGAATACTTTTTTTAACTTGCATATGCATAAACTAATTTAAGAAGCCCCTTGGTTTTAACTCATTTTTCTTATGATCAGTTTAATAATAGTCCCGAAACCCAGCACCTAAGAATGTTTCTTTTATTTTTTTTTTCTGTACACAAATAATTTTTCCAGTCGATCCTGAAGTATTGTATCACACTTAATTCTTACATAAATCATAAGTTCATGAAAACCGAAAGGCAAGCCGAAACATTTCACGCAACCTTTGGAAAAATAAAAGATTCCCTAAACCTTCTAAACATTTCCGTCATTAACAATTCCTGTTAAATCTACCTCCTGTATAGTTAATAACATTTATTGACAAAACTCACCATACCGTACACGCCGAATTAAGTCTGGTTTTCCCGCTCTTCATTATTTATGCGTAACAAATAATTGCGTGCAAAATATTCCTTTTTATGAAACTGCAGATGTTGACTTCTCTGCATCAACAATCCTAGTTCGCTCTTCATGAAGATCCCTTTTTTTTTTTTTTTTTTTTTTTGTATCACTCGAAAATTTGGTAAATTGGATTACGCGAGATGAAACGTTAAGTTATCTGCGTATAACTTCTTAATTAATTAAACTTTTTCTTTTTTTTTTTTTTACTGGAAATGTTTATCTGCATATTCTTACGCGGTGGGAACATGTAGTTAGGAGAGTTTTACCTGTTTTAATATATGATAGCTTTCAGATCAGTGTTACAAACATGAAAGGAACATAACTCAGCCTTTGTAATCATTGTATTTTTATTTTGTTTATTATTAATGTATCAAAATAATAGTAAAAGTATTCGAATGCATAAGCCGTACTGAACAAGATAGTTGGACTATTTAAAAATCCCTACTCAAAGCTCCGCAAAAAGCACAAAAGTCATATCTGCACTTTTTGGTGAAATTGAATTATTGCCATCAGTTGATTCTGTGTCACTTATTTTACTTGAATACAATATTATGTGATCATATGGGAATGAGAAACTTTTTTTTTTAATTCCGTAAAAGTGGTCTCTGAATTAAAGAGGCGCAAAACTTGATTCATCGATATCTCAGTTTGAGCTCAGCTGCAGATACGACATTGGTGCTCAACACGGAAGAAAACATGTGATTTTCTTAGAAATCTTGTGTGCAATCCTAACATAGTGTTAGCACCAAACTGCTCAGTGAGAAAAGTTGCTGAAATAAGCATTTTCTCGGAGAGAATACATATGCTAAGGAGCGTCACAATTTCAATTAAAACAATAATTACTAGGCATCATTAAATAATATCTTGCTGATAATCAAAGTTAAAACTTTCCATTGGTGTTAACTTCTCTACCGTATTTTCAAGTAATGGACTGTAGCTCCGTCCTATTAAAACCACTAAAGGGATACATAAATCATCATATATATACCTTGGAGCGTAGGTAAGGTTCAGCCTCAAAAATAATTAAATCTTTCAATTGAGAGTTAAGAATCTATTCAGCTAGAGACGGGCTAGTTGATGCGGAGTGTAATTCTTGATTTTGTAATTCTGGATGGAATGTTATTCTACAATAAATCAGCTTGGAAGGAACGCACATAGTGTTTCTAAAGCTTGGATAGTACAACTAGTGGAGAACTAGTAGAACGATTATCTTTGTCCTTGATTCAAGCGAAGGTTCAGACATATTTCTAAGTATTTTTTTAAAACTTAATCTAAATTTCAACATCTAATTACACGCACAGATTGACAAAAGTGTGCAATGCTCGTCCATACCCAATTTATAAGGAACTCAAAGTCAAAAACAAGATTATTAAGGTAATATTTATCAGTTATTTCTCCTAGCTTGGGATAACTGCAAATAGTCATTTGAGGGGGGTGGTTTTTGCTTTTCAATTTCCAACTAAAAAGAATTAAAACTAATTCTCTTCAAAAACAGTGCTTAAACACTTTTCCCTGCCTCACGTATGAAAAATGTCTTTGTGCGCTAATCCTTTCCTAATTAGGGAACTTCCAATATCCTGTTCTTCACAGAGCTTATCAGATGAGCCCACAATACGGAAATTAACGTAACTACACTGCTGATCGGTAACTTCTGGGAAAAGATCCGTCAGACTTAGTGTCAGCCACACGCAATCCATCATAACTTTGCATACTCCGGTAATCCGGTGGAAAAATGGAAAAATAGCTGATGCTCGGTTTGGAAAAAATAATAAGTGAAAAAGAAAATGGGGTGGACTCCTCGCTAAACAAACATTGTTCTTTCGTTTTTATTTCTAAGGTATTTATTTATGAAACTTTCAATTAATTGACTGCTGTTTAAATGCGAAGGAAAATTTTCTATCGGGTTCTTAATGAGAAAAATCTTAATCGCATCTGTTCTTCTCTAGCACGTGCAAATAAAAGTAAAACAATGATGATAAAACTTTGCGCTCGAGTTCATTACCTGGTTCATGAATAATAGTTCAAAGATTTTTTCAATTTTTCTAAATGTCGGCCTCACGTGCATGTGTTTTCCATTAGGAATCCATTAGTTTAAGACTTTTTGCATAATTATTCTTTAACTATGTTCCGTTTCATACTTACTCAAAGGTAGTTCTGGAATATATGGTGTTTTGTTAATATCCTTATTCACTTTTTCAATCATATTTATTGATGACAAAAATCTAATCAAAATGTCCTTTTTTTTCAATTCCATTATATTTAAATATAAATGCTATAATATCAGTCTTAAGGGGACTAAGTCGAAATAGACTCAATACATATCGTATTTACGACTCCTTGTTGTCAGCGTCCATATATTTTTAAATATTACCAGCACAGCTTACATTTGTTTTGTGCCTAATAATAACCTCTTCAGACCCCAGAACTAAGCACAAATAATTTTGACGCAATGTTTTGGTTCTCTGATTTAAAAAATGAGTACAAAACAGAATAACTATTTTTTTTTTAAATTTTAATTAACAAAAAATTAAGTAATGATTTTAAATAATAATTAATGCCCGATTTCCATGTTTAAAACGAAGTAAACTATCTGTTGATTAATTTCAAAAACAATTGGGTGTTTTAGCTTTCAAATTGCACAAACAGTAGTTAATAAACAGTATTTTAAAATGTACCCAATTGGGTACACGTGGAATGAAGAGGTTAATAGAAGTGAAAAATATTTTTTGAGTCAAAACGTTAGTTCGTAATTCTTATTTGAAAATGGATTTAAGATTCGGGACCGTAAGTAAAATTTAAATTTTTTTTAAAATTACTATTTTATTTTATTTATTTATTTATTTAATTTTTAGTTAATGCATTTTTGTTCAAACATTTTTTACTATATTTTAATTAATTGATTAATTAATATTTGAAGTGTAAAATGTACGAATAGTTATTGTTCAATGCAGTATCGTTCTTTTTGAGCAGAACATAATTTTAAAAACATATTTTGGTATCTTTATTTTTAACATACATATGTATGAATTTCAAGGAGTAATAAAAACTTTTTAAAGCACTTAATTAAGAAGTGAACGTTAATATATTTGTTTGGAAACCAAAACCTTATGACACAAGAAGGGGGGGAGGGGTCAAATATATTGTTTCGAGGTAAAGGAAAAAGGTTGGCCTTTTATCAATGCAAGAAGTTGCGAGTTTCGGGGAAATAAGTTAAAGTCGAAAATTCGAATGATAAACCGATAAATCGTAAAATAAATAATAAGGAAAAGTTATTTAGACTTGTTTGCTTCAAATGCAGGCCCGTCCTTCACAAAATTTCCGGGAGAAAAGAGTAGGAGGAAAGGCCTGATTTCCTCAGAAGCCAACTCAATTACTTACCACTGCTTCTAAGGAAGCCGTGATAAGTCCCCCATATTTGGTGGCGCCGAAATTTCCAAATGAATAGATTTATTTAAGAATTATTCTAACAAGTAACTTTTCGTTTTCAATAAATATATCAAAAACTCTAAACTAGTTTGCTCTTTTTATTAAAATTTCTGTAACGTATTTTTAAGACCTATTTAAGACATCTACATAGTTTTAAGACCTTGCATATTTAACAGAGAATCCTTTATTCAACAACTATAAATGTATAGCGGGGCATCTCCTACACTGGATTCTTTATGGGGCTTAGAAAACATTTTGTGCCTTGGGCCCCGAGTGATACATACGGCGCCGAGCAGGTTTGGGTTTGAACCAGCCTGCTCGGCGCCGTCGTGCGAATTCCTACTGAAAGCCTATTTTAGGGGTGGAATAAAAAGGTTTTTTTTTTTCGAAAAAACCCAAGCTAATGCTTGGGTTTTTAGAGCTGCTATTGGATTGTTTTTTTTTTTTTTTTTTTGGGTGGGGGGGGGGGGGTTCGGTTTTATTGTGGTCTTTTATTTTATGAGAATTTAATTTTGCGGCCCGGGCGCCGTCGTGTGCCGCACGGCATGCCACGTATGAACAAGACGGCACGGGACCTGGCAAAGAGTATATATTCAATGCATAGTATAGGTAAAAACAGCAAAATGCATAAACGCATGTACAAATGTATTATATTTCTAACAGTCGAGGCTCGAAGGGGCAATTGATCCCCCTGATCGCCCACGTAAGGGGCAAATGAATTTGTCTCTGTATCTCACTATCATTTGAAGCAAAAGGAGCCATATATAATTGAAATTAAAATAGATATATCATAATGTGTAACATGCCCTGCTAAAAGTATAAGAATTTTCATTAAACATTCCTATGAAGATTTCACTTCTCCTTCTAGAGAAAAGATTTCAAAAGAAAGTTGCGTTGGTGCTGCCATCTGTGAAAAAGAGTAGTAAATATATTTCAGTTACATAACCTAACATGTCCTGCAAAACGACTAAAAACATTTAGGGAGTTTTTAAAACCATGCTCTCAAAACTAACGAAATGTCATCCTATAAGTTAATCATTTTTTATTTAAAATATGTGCTTTGTGTTAATTCCAAAAATAAGATGGTGCGAACTGTGCCTTCGCTGACTTTTCTCAAGCTGTAAAACGTCTAGGCATAATAAACCAATCTATGATTTTTTTTTCGCCTGAAAGGACATCTAACGCAGTTTATACCCTATGTGTAAGTCAGCCAGAGATTTTTGTCTTATACATTTTGTGTTCTTTGAATACAAATCTTAATATTCGTAATGGTAGTAAATTCAGCTATTTCTAGTATTCTAGAAAATTTCAAAATTGAAATTAGGTTATGGATTTTAAACTCATTTTTATTATTGGGAATAATTCTAGTATGAGGATATTCCACAGAAAATGGTCCTATGTGACATAAAATTCAAAATTGTCGCAAAATTAAAAATGAAACATATTTGGAATCTAGAAACTGCATTTTCCAAAAATGATGATATTATTTTAAAATATTAAACAGTATTTCTTAAAATTTTGACAATTAGTGGAACATACTGATATTTTTCATTTACTGCACTTTTTGCTTATGTGTATTTGAGAATATAAAATATCATTACAATAATTATTAATTTGATCTATCACTGTTTAAACATTACATTTTTCATACAAAGTTTTGAAATTTTGCCTACCTACATTTTTCATTCATTAAAAGTTCCTTAATGAAGATAACATAATTACTGCTACACACACGCAACAAAATTATACATTTTTTTTTGTTATAGTAATAAGATTAATAAAAAAATTTTTAAATCTTTATTTATAAGTTAAGATTAAAAAAAATTTCTGAAAAATACTAGTTAAGATTCTTAATCATCATTTAATTATTTTTCAATAATTAATTTTACCACGTAACAAAATATTACGTGTGTTACCGTTACATGCGTTTCACTAATATACTATGTTACAGTTTGTCATAAAAATGCTCTAAATGCGCTCAAATGATAGTTTTATTTAGAAAACTCATTGAAATTTAAAAGATTTGGTTGCTTAAATAGTTATAGAACTAACTCAACAAAACTGCATTCATATGACTTATAGTATTTTCTTAAGTTCATTCTTGAAAATTAATATTTAAGATATTTTCTTATTCTTGAAAATCAAAGTATTCTTAGTGTAAAATAAAAAAATACACAATGATTTGTACATAAAGATTTCGTTGAGGAAAAACTTTGTTTACTTGCATTAGCAGAGCCAAATCATTAGTTGGAAGCAAAGTGCTAAGTCAAGATACTAGCAGCATTGTTGTACAAAGTGCTGAAGACTTAGCAAATTTTCCTATTAATTAATGCCTGCTACAACTATTTTGCATATAAGCGAGGATAAAGTCACTGAATTTATTAAAACATTCAATACATGGGAAAATGTAAGTGTTATCCACTGCATAAAATCTATGCAAGTGATACAGGTATCTCCTGATAAGGTTGCAAAACTATGGCCCACAGACAAGCAATTTTTACTTTCCTCTTAATATTCTAGATTGCCGGCCAACTTTTATTAGCTGAAAAAAAACCCTAAAACATACCCAAAAAGTTTGTTAGAAAGAGCATTAAAGTTGAAAAATGTTGTGTAAATGTAAAACACGTAACAAAAGAATCGCCTTTTGGTTTATTTTATTTAAAATTAAGAATTGTATGATGAGTTATTAATTTTAATCACTTGACAAGCAATTTAGTTGATTTCTGTCACTACGTTAATAATATATACTTGTGTGCATGTTTTCAACTTAAACTCTTTTTTTTTTTTTTTTTTTTTTGTATCATAAAAAATTGAGTTTTATTTCAAATACTGCCTAAGCCAGCCGCTTTTCAGTAATACTAAAAATATAAACTGAATCTTCTTAGCAGGTAAGTTCTTGTTCACTTTATGTGGTTTTACGGGTACATTATGACAGACAACTTAACCAATGGCTTTCAAATAAGAAAACATATTTGTCTAATCAAGAAGAATAAGGTCAGTCGGGACCGGTAATATTTTCAACTCATTAAAACTTCTAAGTGAACGCCGAATGTATATTTCTGCATTTATGTTTCTTTCAGGAGATTGTGCCGTATGCCCATTAAAAAAAAAGGGATTTGTTTATAGTCAAAATTAATTTTTAGGAGAATGATGCCTTTCTGCTTGATTAAAAAAAAAATCTTAATTTTCATTAGTTATGTCCACATTTTGTTTTCTTTAGTTTACTTACTTTTTTTTTTTTTTTTGTTACTTACACACTTTTGCTTTTAGGTACCTTACGTCAAAAATACTTTTAAATATTTACCAATTTTTCTGCTTATAAATACAGACGTTTATGCTGCAGTTTTTCACAATTACATTTAAATAATTACAAACTAACAGTTAAGTTTTGAAGTGCATTCCAATCCTAATTTTCAGTTTTTATATCATGACAAACTTTCTAAAAATAGTCTCGAATTCTTGAAAAAAGCAGCACTTAACGATTTTTATGACAAACGCACAATTATACATACTTGCAATCGGACCATGATGCATAACGCGTGATATTCTATGTAACAAATCAAAAATCAATTAACAAATAACATTCTCGTCCCTAAATATATATTTTCTTATTAGTTTAGTCTTGTTCTTGACCGCATAATAAAGAAATTTCCTAACATAAATAATGAGGTATAGTGTATATTAGTATCGATAACCTATATCCGATAGAACTACAAGAAAAGTCATAGGGCTTTGTTTCGAATATCATAATAGAATAGGGTAGACGGAAGCATAAATCGATGATTTGTTTTTTGTTGAGTGACTCTGGTACAAAAATGCTATCATGTTACGAAAGAAAAAGTAAAAACGACTAGTTCAATAATTGCATTCGATTCACTTTCTCAAAAAAAAAAATATATTTTTCTTATTATGAATGCCTTTCTTATGTCTCAAACAAAAATGTTACATGTATCGAGTTTATTTATTATTAACATTTCTGTGATTGATATGACGCCAATCTTGTAGGCTGAGATCATGCTATGTTCTTTGTTTGCTTACGGAGATGGAGATTAAAGTTAACTGTTTATTTTATTTGATTAATTTAATTTCTTAGCTTCTTTTTAAGATCATCTATTATTACAGCAATGAACTCAGTGCGTTTTTTTTTCCTCGTTCAAGTTTACCCACAACTGGAAGGTAGCCTGGTACGAGTTGCGGATTAGTCAAAGAAAGAAAATCATTTCATATTCTAGCAGATAACAACACAATATCCAATACATGCATAGTGCATGCGATTATAATAAGATAAGACGTAAGATATTATCCAAAAGTAATTTCGGTATTAGTTGTGGATGAAAATACAGAATAGTACTTGCGTGCCTAAATGATCACAAAATTACATGATAGTCGTAAAATTCCAAATTAAGAGTTCTAGTAGAGTACAGATATAGTCTGATCCATAACTAGTGTCTGATCCACAGCCAGTAACTTTACCCTATAAGGAAAACAAAAACCACAAAACGGTTTTGGAAAAACAGAATCTTACCTACAAGAGCAGGAATAAGTTTTTGTTAGACTTTCCATTTTTTGAAATAATCAATTAATGAAAAAAAAAAGGAAAAATTATAGCATAGTATAATATTCATTTTAAGTTATTAAATTATTTTAAAAGACAGATTGCTTTTAACTTGCTCAATTTCATTTATTTCGGTCAATCTTGAGCATCCTTAGTTACTTAATCTAAATAATTTGTACGTCTCCGCACTATTAATTTTATGTTAAGCATCATTTAGCTACTTTGAATATCATTTTAGTTTTCAAAAGCGTTTTGGATTTTTTTTTTATCTTCAGGATTTTTTTGCTTAACTAGTAATTTATTCAATGTACTAACTTACTCGTCTTTTCTTTTGTAGCTTTTAACTGTCATTCGTAGCTTCAGAAAGATGTTTATACAGTTTTTTTTTTCAATACCATACTTTACGGCTTACAAAAAAGTGAAAAAATAAATTTAAAATATTTACTGTAATATTTCACCAAATACATTTATCCGAAATTTATTTAGGTGAGTTCTATTTTACAAAATGTAAAAAGAGTCTATTTCGCAACTTTAAGGATAAGTATCGCATTTAAGATTTGCAATGAACTTCACATAAAACCTTAATACAGTAGCGGAGATCATCTCTGAACTGACAAAGTTTGTTTTAATTGAAATATGAATGCATCTTATTATACATTGAACTATCGATACAATATTTTGTTCAGGTAAAGATAGTTTGTAAGAGTTTGGGAATTATTTTATCGTCCTCCATAATTTTATTTGTCTTTTCATATATATTTTTTTTCTTTCTTATTGTTTGAATCTTTGTAATTGATAATTGACTTTTTAAAATTTTCGTAACAGAAAGCTACGATTTTTTTCAAAAGAAACCCTTCCTCCCCTCCTTGGTTTTTTGCAGCAGCGAAAGTCCTCAGTACAAGTAGCTATGTGTATGAGTCAAATAGGGAATATTCCTTGACATATTTTAAGTATTAGAAAATTTGACAAACATAACACTGATACCACGCAAATATCGAGTTATTCTTATATATTTATTTTAGTCAGTAAATATGTTCTTTTTTATTCAATAGCTCATTATTCATCATGTCAGTGAAAAGATATTCAGTCCGTGGGCGATAATTTTTTGAGTTTTAATTTTGATAAAAAATTTGGCGGAACGCCTTGTCGGATGTCATGGTTTAAATGTAGTATATAAATGTCATTAAAAACCAAAATCTCAAAATTCCACCTATTATTTTTCTATATTTTTCTGTCTTTAAAATTTGCGTTTTTGAAGAATGATCCTTTTACATCTGCAACTGAACAGAAATAAAAGTTTATTTAAACTCATTTCAGATGTAGTGTTTCTTAAGCAGCTATTTAAATAATTTAGTCTTGGTACGTGCCGTAGCAGTACGTGTTGAAACAGGCAAGGGGACTAAAAGTAAAGGAAAATAATTAGTATACTGCAATATTTCAATTTCGAGAGGAAGTCTTCGGAGGAAAGGAGTGTAAGTGTCACTTTGCAGCTTCTGGGTACGCCACTGCATGATTTACATTTTCTTTTGAATGACTTAACAAAATTTTTTTATAAAAATGTCTTCAGAACTAGTTCAATCAATCTGAAATACACATACATAATTGAAATATTCCCTCTTAATTATTTCCGCCCAAATCCGATTCCATATCACTCCGTAGTAAAATATTACGTACCGGACAATTTCTCACCCACATTCCATTTCTGATAAGCTATAACTCAATTTGAATTAATAAGGAAAAAACTCCACACGCATACAAATTTAAACTGCTTCTAAGGGGACATATCTCACAGTCTCTTTTCCACATTTTATCTTCCCAAGTCCGGAAATAAGCGGAATTGTTGCCCCTCTCTTTTCCCTACAAGCCATAAAAAAGAGACAGGAAGTACGTGCCATTATATGAGGCCAGAATCCGGAGAGAAACTTTGAAACTTTCATATGAATACTCTTAGTGTTTGGTTTCACATAGGAAGAGTACTTTACCCTTCGAAATTTCCACTGTAAAGCCTGAACTTGGAAGAAGTAAAAATTTTTTATTATTTTCATATAGCCTGTAACTTGCGTAAAATATTTGAAATGAAAAGGTATTTATATTAATGGTTTTGCCATTGAATAATTTAATTCAGGTGAGATTTTCCTAATTGATACTTCTTAAAACAAGGATTGATTTGCAAACATACAAGATGAAACTTACTTCGTAAAAGTATTTACTTTTATTTAGTGTTATACAGTGTTTTCTTCGTTTATAAAATGTTTGACATGAAAGAGATGCATTTGCGTGACTTATAGTCAGTTTAAGCCAGCTAAAATCAAACAAATAAACCGGTCACAATCGAAGGAATTTTTCAAGTTCAATGCTGTGATCAAAGTCTTTAACAAAATTAGTCGTAATTTTATCAAATGAAAGTAATTAAATTGTGTTTATTTTATCATCGTGATAGAATGACGATAATATTAGACAAACAAGGACCTCATTTGTATTGCTTTATCCACAATAACTCTTGTAAAGAATAAGCTTATCATGAAGCTCTTTACACCTATGAGCCTTGGGTTTTAACTGACTCATAGTTAACCGTTAACGAATCATTTGATATTAAATTATTTTTGATTAACTATCTTGTTGTAAACACTACTACGCTAATAGTATGTCATCATGCAGATCTTGTTCCAAATCTAATGAGAACCAACATTTGCTTAACTATTCCAGATTAAATCTTTGTTTGATCAGAAATATTCTTGTCAATCGCTAGTATTCTAACAATGAGACAACACATATTCGTATTTATTTTCGTATCTAGCTTTATACTGGTTGTGTTATTGATTTTGGGGGATACCAAAAAAAATGACCTTTAATGTATGATTTTCCCCTTTTATACGTGACTGGTTTTTCTATTGCATTAAAAGCAAAATATTCATAAGTCAAGACATTTTACTAAAACTCGTTCAGCATCAAATGTCTTTGTTAGCTAGATTAGGACGTAAACTTTGCAAGCAATATGTCATTCGCTTCGCAGAATAAACATCCCAACAACACATATTGCCATCATTTTTTAAAAAATAAAACACATTTACATTACAGAATTTGCAGTATTTGAAAGAGAATTAAAAGTACATAGAAATATTTAACCTTAGACACATTTATTTACACAAAACTGCTGAAGGTGTCAGTGAAGGGAGAAGTAAGTAGTATTTGAAATGAAATCATGAAACTGATTTCCTAAATATTTGAAAACTTTTGTTCCTACTTAAAAACAGTAGGAACTGCAAAACTATTGACGGACCAAACCGCAAATGTAATTGACCACATCATTATTCTTGATTGCATAAAAATTTGTGAAGGTTTTCATTGCAAATAGTATTTGCAATAAAACTGGTGGGATTTGGCAAATATTACTAATTTTTGTACACGTGTTCTTAAGCTGCAAGATATTACTGTGAAGCCAATAACATTCAGGCGCACATACGTAATTTCGTCCCATTTAAATATAATCTAAGAAAATGAAGACCACATCTGATTGTTTTTTGCTCAAAACCGGAACTGAATCCACTTAACATATTTTGAATTTGCAAAACGCAGTTAATTGAAATGCATGCAAATTAGCTCTAAGCGCATTTTGTCCTTATAGCCATTTATCTGCCCAAGGAACGAGATGCCATTCCAGAAACGCCGATAATGGACTAAACCATCACTAGAATACATAATGAATGAAATACACGAAAGAAATAACACAGAGCTCTTGCCAGATAATTTGTGTACAGCTTTAAAACTTGTTTAAGTCATTAGGCACAAGTGTTAAGAATATCGTAGCTGCTTAAGAAAGACGCTGCAAGGAAACTGATTTTTTAAGCATTTGGCAATTTTAAGAAAATAAAATAAATTATCGTTAGAAAATTAACATAAATAGTTGTGCAAAGAAATTAATTTAAAATTGCAATTAAAACTAAATTCATTTAATGGATCTATGCGTCAATAAATAAAAAAACGACCTAAATGTATTATAGGTCGGATCATTGGTATAATTTTGTAACAACAATTCATTTTCGATTTATTTCAGGAATTTTTTATGCACTGATGAGCTCATTTAGAAACAATTTGATCTAAAGACTCACTATTGCTGATATTGAATTAAAAATGGATCTACTTGATTGAAAAATAGTTGAAAGAGAACAAACTAACATTCGGCTAAGAAAATTGTAATTTGTTAATATGCTCAAGAATGGCTATGGAGTCTTTTTTGGGCGTTTTAAAGATTTTACATTCCTTGTTCTTATCAAATTTTACGTAATTTGAACACTCATTTAGTCATTTTGTAACTACTAGGTCTTTCTAAGAGACCACCCATTAACAAAATTCAATGCATAATATTTTTATATTATGCATTGAATATATATATATTCCACGTTAGCAGATTCTCTAATGTTTCGTTTGTAATTTTGTATCGGTTGGCATTTCTTAAATAAAATTTCCCTTTTTCATTAAAACTATAATAATATAAATTATAAAATTGTTAACTTGATCATTTTTATGAATATAATTGAACCATTAAAATGCACATATTACACAAATGTCTGTCCGGAAGGAAATTTAAATAATGTTTTTAAAATTTCAACAAATCGCTGCAGTGCCCAACTTTGTCACAGAAATAATTTTGTCAATCTTAATATAATTTTCATCTAATAATCTAAATTAAATATTTTTTTTTATTCAATAACTTTTTTATGCGTCATTTCTGTGAAAAGAGTCATGTGCGTGGTCACTTTTTTTTTTTTTCATTTTTGATTTCAATGAAAAAGAGAGCCGTACGACATCGTCGGATATCATGGTTTCAATGTAGTATTTAAATGTAATTAAAACCCAAAATTTCAGCTTATAACTTTTTCTTTTTTTTTCTGTCTTAAAAAATTCTTTTTTTTGGGAGGGGGGATGACCCTTATATGAGTTCATTTCAGTTATTTCACGGAGCAAATCCACGTTTAATTAGTCATGCATAATACTTAACGAAATGCTAATTAGAACAATAATAAAAGAAAAAGATGTTGTTGTTTTTTAAATTCATTAAATGTAGTACATCTTATCAAATTTATTAAAACATAATGAGAATTAATAATAACTTTCTTTAAATTTAGCCAAGTAGACTTGCTCTCTATATTTTCCCTATAAACTGGCTCAAAACAATTTCGGTTAAAAGCATAATTTATTAATGGAATGCTTGGGAATAGTCATTAAGCTATTCTTTCTTGAAGCGTCATCGCAATCTTGGAAATTTTAACAAGGGCACTTTCAACTATGATCTAGAGTTTATTGCTCATTACGATCGTTGATGACATTTCGAACAATGCAGGGCTGCACAAATTAGCTTGATATCTTGATAAAGTCTAATGCTAAGCAGCAGTTAGTACGGGTCATTATCAGTAACAATACTTCTTCAGAATCCTCTTCAATTAGAATCCAACCTCCAACCATCGACAAAAGATACTAACTATTGAAAACAATACTTTAAAACAAAGACCTCCTTTAGGATCTAGCATTAGAAATTAATTTAAAATGTATACATTAAGTATCATTGGCGTCGTGTATCAATGTTCTTATGTTGAAATATATGTTATTAAATGGGTAAGACAATCTTCATATTCTTTACGTGGACATAGAAAATGATGTAAGTAAATTACTGCTTAAAACAGCAAACTTTTAACGACCTTATCCGGAATTATTGATTGTCGAACATTTCATGAAACTACACGTAATCCAAACTATGAAACTTGTACTGTTTGATATTGATAGACCTATCTTCTAAAAAATGTCCTCCAAAATTTTAAAGAATATTGATCGGGATCAAAAATACTTTATTCTGCTAAGTTCAAAAATACAAATTATCCTGAATTGAATAGTTATATATAAGAACTAATAGTAGATTGTATTAATTGGGCTGCTCCGCTGTTGTTAAAAATTTTCTTTCTACCAGTTTATTTTAATACTGGTGCACTTTTAAAGAAATGTAAAAGCGATGGAAGAAAAAAAATTGAAATTTCTTACCTAATTGACAGTTTTAGAAGAAGAATTACTGAAGTTTTGTTGTAAAAGAAATGACGCTCAAAAAATGTATCTAGCTGTGAAGAAAATCGATGAAGACTATTTATAAAAATATATACTATACATTTTTAACGAAGAACGCAAAAGAGCATTAACAAATTATCTTCTCTTAGATATCATTAATTATGCTATTATGCAAATAGCACGTCGAAAGAGTAGACACCGCTCTAAAGCGAGCAATTAATTAAGTTTTTCCTCAAAATAAAAGGCCTTTCCGAGGACAAAATATTTCTTGCTCTCTATTAGCTCTTTTAACGAACAAAACGTTATCTTCTTAATTTTTCACGTTGGATGTATCATCTACATATAAAATTAGACATACATTAACTTATTGCTCATATCATATTACGAAACACGATAAGTGGAATGTTGTTATCCCTATACTTTTTTAACTCACCAACTAAGCAAATAAATTTATGCGTTTTAGTTTCTCAGTTAGCTAAAATAGGACTAAAAGAACAAACAATAATGAAAAGTAACTAAAAAATTCGGAAAATAGTTAACAGGCTGAGCTTTATTAACGCTAGTTGCTCATTTCAGATGATTACTGCATCGATTGACGATTGCATGATCAGAGAAGATACTGCATCGATCTTATATATTTAAAATCCCACAAGATAAATCTTCAATTGAGAAATATTTAAAATCTTACAACTGAAAATTCTTTATTAGATAGCATTTTTGAAAAAATTTTCGAAGTAATTAATAGAAATTCTTGATACATAGGAAGATTGCATTGAACTTATAAGGTGTTTGGTTTTGTGTGAGGGAAGGGGGATTCAGGGTAAAAACAGTTGTAAATGTGGCAAAAATTCTGCTGGTATGGCTTTTTCAGAATTTTATCTAAAGTAGAGTTTTTTATACTTTACGTTACAATGGTACTACCAGAGCTAGTTCACATAGTTATGAATAACCACTAAGCTTTCCCTCATAAAGTAATTTACTCACTATCCAAATATGTTCTAGTTTAGTCAAGGCAGTAGCCAGAATTTTTTTTTGGTGTGAGGGGCCCTGACTTTGAAACACTTATGCTGTGTAAAGTTTCAGGGAGGAATATATGCTACATTGCGAAAAATTTCGGGATTTCGGGGGGGGGGGCGGGCCCATGGCCCCCCCTCTGGATACGGCCTTGAGTACAGTATAATATTTCATATATCGCAGTAGTATTTTCAATATACTGAGAAGGCCTTCTTTCTTTACTCAAAGGCACACACAATTGCACACATTTAAAACTGCGCCACTTACAGGCTGAGCCAAATCGCTGCCTATGCTATATTTCTTTCAAAACTAAATGTAAGGAATAAAATAAAAAGAAGACAGCGATCCTTTATTATAATCACATAAAATACAACAAAAGCTTCATTCTAACAAAACAAAAACTCATGCACTATAACATATTCACAGAATACGGATATTCAACTAAATAAAAATCACTAGTTCCACCATTTCAGTTACGTTTGTTTATAACAATAAACATCGTTTCTTACTGATAAAGTTGTTGTATACACCTTTCCTTCACCCAATAAAGTATTCATTTCATAGGCGTAGCCAGGGGGGGGTTTGGGGGTTCAACCCCCCCCCCCCATTGGGTATGTACTTATTTAGGCACATTTAGGCACACAGAAAAATTTCTGGCTACGGCCTTGCAAAGCACTATTTTTTTTCCCCTAAGAAAATTAAACACATATGCATCTGATTTTTTTTCCTTTTCTCTCTCTGAAGGGTTGCGATCATGGCCAAAGTATGCAGCTCATAATAAAGAAGACTTTTCATCTGGTTATAAGGTTATAATCAACCCCCTTATCACCTTGGGGGGGGGGGTTAACAGCGAAAGGTGGCTTCAATCACCGTACCACACACAGACAGAGATCCTTTCAATCACTCCAGAGGGTTTTCTTTCCTTCTTGATGTCTTTTTTACCCAAAGGCCGCACAATCTGGGAATACAATCGCACAAGTAATAAGTTTCCTGGAAAATATTATCTACTGTGATGGAGTCCTAAAGTCCAATTGTCCTAATTTGTTAAACCCTCAAGCCAGGAAGGGATGCTCATTAAGAAACTTAAAGAGCAGTTTTTATTTATGACTTCTTGTCCAAACACCCGTTTTGGTAAAATCTTTTTTGTAGATGAGCCGATTGGAAAACTGATGAACTGTATTTGCATTGCATTCTCATTTACAGATGTTCTCTCATCTCTTATATTTTAAATGTTTTTTTTTCTTATTATGAAATTATATTTATTATTTTTTCTTTATATGTCCAACACTGATTGCATTACGACTCTGGAAATCATCCGTTCAACGTTTCCAATCTCACTGCTACGGTTTAATGCTTCATTTTAATTTACAATCAAGTATTATTTATATTTTGGCTAAATTTTTAATTATTTTCGATATATAACAATGTTTGCACTCCAGCGATGGATACGTTCGTCATCCAAAAAGAAAAGAAAATTTGATTCAGAAGCTTCCACTTCTGACTTCTGAGGTATGCTTTGCTACAAATTTAACAAATTTTTTAGAAATTTATTGTGAGGCTGAGCTATTTTGTAGGGGAATTTGGATTTTTTTCTCTAAAATTCGACTATTCCCCGGTTTTAATGTTATGAATGTCTGGACATAGAAGATTGTTTAGCGCTAAATATTGAATTTTCTATTGCGTTTGAATTAAAAAATAAACTAATAGATCTAGTAAGGAATGTTTAATGTTTTTGTGAATCAAGGCTGTATCCAGAGGGGAAGGGGGACCCACGGGCAGCCCCCCAGAAATCTTTTGCAATGTATCATATATTCCTCCCTGAAACTTTGCTTAACATAAGTGTGTCGAAGTCTGTGCCCCCCCCCCCCCCCGGAAAAAAATTCTGGATACTGCCTTGGCTCCGGAGCAGGGGGAGCATGTTAAGATTTAGGAAGGGCAGTATATGCTTCAAAATCATACCCTTTATATATACATATATATAGATATATGATTAGAAATGATGTTAATATGAATTTTTTCACATATATGATAGCTTTTTGATGTATATATAGTAGATGTATGTTTAGATCTTTGGTGAAGTTAGAGGAGTGGGTGTTTGGGGCTTCTGCAACTTAAATTTTTGTAACTGGTCTTACATCTATAATGCTTAGGATAACTCTGGAGGCAAGGGTTCGAGGGCTCTCCCCTGGAAACTTTTTGAAATCTTTCTAGCAATGCAATTTCGGGATACTTTGGTGGTGTTAGAGGAAACAGAAAGGAGTCTGGTTACTCTCCCCCCCCCCCGCAATTTTTTTCAAAATAAAGTATTATATCTTTTAAGTTACTTTTGGTGTCGCTCGTGATAGTGTTCAATGTCCTTTCCCTGAAAGTGTTTCTGAAAGTAAAGTGTCTTAGAAGCGTAATTTCTCTTTTCTTTCTTTTTTTAAAACTTGTGATCTAAATTTTTTCGCCGGGGGGGGAGGGAGGAGTTGAATTGCTCCAAGGGGGTAGTTCCCCCCCCCCCCCCGGGAGATGCCTGAAATAAACAAGGAGTATATCTAGAGACAAGTATTTATGACTAGTAAATTTTCAACTCTTTTACACTTCTTACTGGTGTTTAGTCTGTACATTTTTAGGGTGACCCCCCCCCCCCTTTCACCAACTCTAGTTACGCCTATGATTCATTTAACATACAAATTACGATTTCAGAGCCAAAATTTCTCCTAACGGCAACTTTCAGCATTAGTATTACTATTTTCTTTTCTTTAGAAATCGAAATAGCATACTCTGTTGTTCAAGTACATCAAATTGCGTTACATTTCGCCCGGTACGGTAAGTGATACAGCCCCCTGAACACTTCTTGTTATTTTACGCTCACCCTGTATCTGCGTTCTTGCAAAAGCTATCTTTAATAAATAAAAGTATAAATGATTGTTTTTTGTACTTTTTACTAAAAAGAGTAGCTTGTAGAAATTTATTTTTTTAAGCCATTCAATTATTTTTCTCGAAACGCACAACCACTCCTCAGGGACACATCAGTTGTGTATCAACAGTTACATTAAATCGTCACATATCACATCGACATATCGTCACATCGACATATCACAACCGAATTTATTGTATACCCATACAACAAACCAATGAAGCTTTTGAAGGCCTTGAAATTGATGAAATTCTGAATACTAGCCGAATTACTATATACGTTATACAAAAAATAATAGACGCGTTAAATAACTTTCGTACTAGCAAAACTAAAGAGGTTTCTCCTTGAGGACACTATAAAGAAATATTGATTTTAGAATAAAAGCCAATTTAACGTCTCTAAAAATTTCTCAGAATTTCAGAACTTTCTAACTTTTTTTAATGAATTAATGCAGAGGAAAGTAAAACTAATTCGATTTTGTTTTGTTTTCTATTGGAGCGCTAATATTGGCATTCAATATTATTTTCAAAACGAATTGCACAGTCCTTATACTGTTGTTCGCTGAGCAGTGTGCACACCATTCTATTTCATTCCCCAACCAGTCGTCCCAAGGTTGTCCCCGTCCCCTTTTATGTTTTATGCAGTCGCTTCTACTCCCCTTCTCAGTACAAAGGTATGCCACATCGGGCCACATGGTCATTGGTCATACGTCTCCCAGTCTGGACGGTCTAGGTACTAACAATTACTGACCTTGACGGAAAGAAAGTCAAACTGGACAATATACTGAAGGATGAAAGATTTGCATTTGAGTTCCCGTTTTGCGCAAAACGAAAACGGACCCCAAGTGTTTATCACGTTAAACCTGAGATCACAATTTCTAGCATGAAGTTATCAGCAAGTTCCTTTAATATTAAAGTCAGCGGATGATAAAAGAAACCAAAATATCTTGCGTTAAAAACGAGTTGTCACAATATAACCAAGTTCCGTAAGATATACATGAATGTTACCGTTCAAAAGTCGTTAATGTGCACATTGCCTAGCTAATCTGCAGATTAACTTATTTGCTCCGTTCAAGTGCGGAATCAAGAGTTCTACGCATTTTATTAGGTAAGGTGCACATTAAGAGCTTCCGATCGTTAAAGTTCAAACATTCTCTACTTTACCCTCCTTTCCCTGTTTCCTTTCCTTCTACTTCTTCCACCTCTAGAAAGAAGATGTCCCTGATGAAAAAATATATTTACATCAAACAGCAATGACACAATCCCTTGGTACCGGGCAGGGTTTCAAATAATGTGACTATTAATATAAAAGCATCACAAATGTGAGCTTGTCGCCAAAAATAATTGCTCTGCAACTCAAAGTGTCACCAATCTTTAGATTGCACTAATAAATAAGCATAAGTTTATCAAATGTTTCGCAAATTCCTTTCCTTAGATGTAATAGTGGGTAAAACCGTTTAATTCTTGGAATTATATAGTTTTTCAATTGATTGATGATTAGTTTCATCAACTATTGTGTTGATTGTTGGACTGTATTAACTTAATGAAAATAAATAAACAGCATTTTAATTTAAATGTACGTAAACTTTATTGTTGATCCAGCAAAGATCTTACTTTCACTTCCGAAATATTTTTTTTCAAAAAAAAAGAAAGAAAAATTAACTAGCCTTAAAAAGTGCTAGCTTTACAAAAAAAATACATGGAGCAACTGCACTTGCAAGTTTATTAACATACATTTCTATTTGCTTGTCCCATATACAGAACTACACATTCCTTAAAAAACTTCTAAGTAAACGTGGTTCGACAACAATAACAGGAAAAACCTTATAACATTCTGATAAACAATAATATGCAATAATTAATTGGTGCTATTCATACGAACAAAGAAGTGATGAAAATGGTAATTTTATTGCTTTATGCGCCATATTATTTGACATACTTTTGTTTAATATTGTTTTAAGGGAAATGTTAATTCTTTAACCACTGTAGTCAACATTTCAGAAGCATTTTTGTTATAGTGGTAAAGACTTTAAGATTTTTTTTAATGAATTCCCATAACCCTCACCCATGCAAACAGGTTTTACAACAGCATCGCAACTTAACGCATGATTTAGTTGCTATTGTTACAAACAAGAATAATTTGCAGGGTCTTAAAGATTATCAAAGATATTAGAAAAGTTTCAAATAAAACAAAAGGCAATTAGAAGCACGCGGTTTTCGTCGATAAACTTGTTAGAGGTCAACAACTTGATAAGTTTGCACCTAGTAATTCTTCTTCGTAAAGGAAGAAAAATAGATAATTAAGAGTTTAACAATGGTATAGGCCTTAAGTTCAATCATAATTATTATTGAAATTACATATGTAAGTAATATGTGGTATTTTAATTTCGCTCCCTTGGTTTGACAAGGTTCTGACTGCATCCAAGTTAGTTTTGAATAAAACCCGAGTTAAAAGTTTCACCGCTTACAAGTTTTTTATTTATGATCTAATACAGGTTTTTTTTTTTTTTTTTTTTTTTTTTTTTTTTATATATATATTACAATAAAGAGTCTTTATTTAGAGACGCCACATTAATTTTTCTTACAAAAAAAAAAAACTCTTACTTATTACGTTGAGACAGTATTGCTTGTTTTTAATCAAATAACAATAGAGCTAAATCTTATGGCTTTTCTTCTTCTCATTACTAGCGTCTCGCATGTTCACCTTCGAAGTTTAGTGTGCATCATACTCATATTTAAAGATAACACTTTACCTCATCAATTTAGCCTTTTCAATAGCAATAATGGATTGACTCTATCAATGATTGGAAGCAAGATTGAACACAAACCTTAAAATTTATCCTCTAAAAATAAGACAAAATGAATAAATCTATCAATGGCCCATCCCCATATTGAGGACAAAATTTTAATCTTATCAATAACTTATCTTCTAAAATTAAAACTAAATTGGTAAATATTTAAATGGTCTCCCACCAGATTAAAGATGTTATTTTAAACATATCAACATAGATTTTAAGAATTTTGAGTTAAATAGGTAATTCTATAATGGGCAGCATATTGAAGACAAAATTTTAAACTTATCAAGTTAGCCTTCAGAAATAAGCGAATTATTTTGGACAAAACTGGAAACACGAAACCCATCTAACTTTTAAAAAATATATAATAATAAAACGAGCATTTCTCTTTTAAACTGCATATCTCTGTGACATTTACAAGGCAATCTCATAATATCAGTAGTCAAACGTCAAAAACCAACTAAAATATTAAATTTCTCATGTGACGTTTCTCTTTTGCTTTTTTGCATGGAAAGCAGACACCTTGTTCAAAAAAAGAACTTGGTGACAGATTTATTTCTTTTAGGTTATCAGAAAAGATGGATTTTTATTTCACAGATCAATTTCAATCTTGCTGTGTTTTTAATTGGAAATATAAGCTTTTCATATTCATTGCTTTTGTTATATCGTAGCCTGATTTATTAAATTCTTAGTACAATAAATGTATAAATTATTTTATTATTTGATGTTCATAGGCGCCGACTTTTTGAAATGTCTGCAGTGGCATTTTGACTACTAGGTATTATTAAGGGAGACATAAAAGATGCATAGATAAACAAAATAGTATACATGTGGATATACAGAGTAATTATATTTCTAGTAAAAAGTACTAAGGCCAACTATTCTTCTTAGTATGCAATTCGGCTTCCTTATTATTCAGTTTGGACAAAAGAATTATTAGCGGTGCATAGATTTGATATGAAGTAAGACAAATTCACAAATTTAATCTTGTCTTCTAACATTAAGAATATATACGAAAATGTTTACCTTCTTTTATATATTTTATATACATATATATATATAAACTTAAAAAGTCTACTTTTCCCTTTAAAATGTCGAAAAGTTTGTAGCATTGAAATATTAAAATATTTACCTTTTTGGAAAAATAATTAATGAACAAATTATTAATGGTCAATATTATTAGGAAAATGTTGAGGGAAAAAAGATAAACCTCCCTGTACATGCTCCAGGGTTACAAAAATGCCTTTTTCAATGTGGAAACGTTTTGAACGATTCATTGTGATTCCTCCCTATCGATCGGAAGCTCAAAAATTTTTCGCATAGAAAAAAAGGATTCCGTGTAACCCCGAAACACGTGCATACATTTTTTTGCAATTTAGGTTTTTGGAGAAATTTATGCATTCACAGAAGTTCAATTTATGCTTTCAGGATTGGTTTGCATATTAATTGAAATAAAATATCAATTTAGAGAATTGTACTTCATGAAACTATACACACTAATCTACGAAACCTTGGCGTTTTGCTACAGAACATACGATTTTTCAAAAATGTTGGTAATTCTTCCTCAAAATAATAATGACGGCAAACTAGCTCAAACTAGTTAGAAAATTTTAATCATGGTTTTTAGAGACAACTGAACCATTTCTGAACTCGTGAAAAAAAACTTTCTAAAACAGTTATTGAAACAACGTCATTGAATCTGAAATTCGCTATGTAGCTCACTCTCTTTCATAAAAATCCTTCCGTTAAGTTAAAGCAAACAATCAAAATGAAAATGTGGTTTATCGAATCTTAAAATCATAAATGTACACAGAAAATCACTTTTATTACAGAAATATTCAGTTAACATTGCCAAAAGTATTATTTAGATATTTAAACATTATGTTATCTCTAAACACTAAATATTTCAACAATTAAATATAAGAAGCACGCAAGCGTAACAGTTATAATCTAATAGATTAATACTATGTTTACTCTGCGTATAAATGTGTGCCTCTATTATTTTCAAGCATTAGCTACAAGGCAAACATTGTCTACAATGATTACTATGAACATTGTTGCAAACATTAGCAACAAAGACAAAACTGGCACAATGTCTTAGATCTCATTAGATCTTCTGTTTATAATTGTTTAATTGTAAATACTATCTCTCTCTCTGCCACCTTTATATTTATGTTTCCGATTTTAAAATACGAAAGCGAATAACAACTGAAAAACGCATATAGAGGTTATGACTTGGTTTACTATATTCAGCAAAGTTATGAAAGTAAAGAGAACACAGAAGAGAAAAACTTGAATTTCGTCAGAAGCAGTAAAACATGTACAATGGCTCAGCGTAAAAAATATAAAAAGAATACTACATTATCAATTTTACTTTTAAAGAATTAAAGGATGTAATTTTAAAGAAACCACACATAATTATTTAAGGGATTCTTTTTTTCTCATTTTAAGGGTATTTTTAGCTTTTTTTAGGCTTTTGTTTTTAGGTGCATTTTTAAGGGTTTTTCTAAGGGTTCTAGTGACAAACTCCGAGCTCGATTCATAAGTAAAATTAATGTATTGTAACACCCCCCTTTTTTTTTCTATAAATTGCTAACCAAGATATCTTTTTTTATTTTTATTTTTCCCCTCAATATTACGTAGTTATTTATTTATCTCATTCATTTGTTTTTATCATCAAAACTCATAAACACAGCCAATACACAGTTAAAAATTTCCGTAAGTAAATAATAAAATAACCATTTGTTTGATTGTTATTTTACCATATTTAATTACAACAGTTGAATAACCATTAAAAAGATGGTACTCAAACCACTGATTGTGAAAAAAAATCGTTTATTCTCTGTTTATCCTAAATAACGTTTAATTAACCGTAATTTACAAGCGCTCAATAAGCATAGGGCGTCCATCTTGGTTGCGAAACCTTACCGGTCGTACGTTGTTGTTAAAATATAAGTAAAGATTTATCAGTTCAAATCTGCATGCGTATATAAAAAAGAAGAAAAAGAAGTGGCTTAAGCAGCGGTTACTAAATAGAAACGCATACACACGTAAATCAAAAATTGGAGACATCGGATTCCCGAACTGTTTGCGAATGAGCCAACCCATAATTTGAGCTGCTTAAGCTTGTTTGTACTTTAATTTTTTCAGCAAATAAAATGAGTTTCGTCAATATACAGTAACTTTAGACTAAAAATGACTTTGGATCCAATCAAAAACTGAAATCTCAATTTTAAGGCAGTTTGCCTGTTGGAAAAGATGATTTATTGATTAATAAACGGCCGCTTGGCGTGGTGTAGATGGCCGAATGACTAGAGCGCAAGGTTGGTATACCATACACCCGGGCTTCGATTCCCGCACTCTTCGTTAATGGTTTCTCACCTCGAAATGGTGCTGGATTACGACCTTTATTTTCGGCACTATGACTTTACAGAGAACTGTGTTAATTACGAATATAATCTTGTAATTATCAAGTGATAATAGTGAATGTACAAAATTTTAACAGCAAAGGGTTTTATGTGCACATGCTCTGGAAATTCTTATGTAACTTTTTTCTACGTGAAAGCGAAAGTAAATTTTCAAAAAAGCGGTTGCCAGGGCCCACTGCTTAATCCACCCCTGTGCATTCGTTTCTTATTTTTATTGACATGGCCCTGTGAATTAGTAAGAGTGATTTTATTGTTTTCTTCATGAGCTTTTCATAAGTCAAATAAATTTTTATGTTTTGAAGTTTTGTTATTTACGCTCCAAATGTAAAGTATTAGGGGAACCTGTTGTACCTTGGACACATTTTTTGTTTTTAATTATTTATTCAAAAACTACTATAGCGAGATGCATTTTACGTATCACATAATGTTTTGTGGTTATTTACGAACAAAAGGGCTTTTTTTACAGTAAGGTAGAAAAATAAATCATATGTCATTTAGCCTTTTGAAAAAAAAAAAGGAATTAGGACCAAGGTACAACATCCCTGTTGTACCATGGACCTATATATGTTGTACTATGGACTTACTATTATTATTTCTGAGAAAAACATTATTTATATTACAAATCTTTATTAAATCTTGTATTAAAGTTAACGTTTATTAATAAAACAAATTAAACAGCATAACAATTTACTTAGCAATTAATAGACATTATATTAATTAACATTCATAATTCTATGAGATATTTGATCAGTTTAACGTGTTATTGTTCATTAATTATCTTTGGAGTTTTATTATTGTTCTTCTTTTTGTTTTTATATACCTCTTCCAGCGCTGCCAATATTTTTTCAGCTCCTTTATTTCATACAAATCCCTTCTGGAGTGGCATTTTGACGGTGGTTTAATTTTTTCTCTCACTCCCAAGGGTATAACATTTCATCTGGTTTTTCCGGCCACTTCCAGCTCTTTTTAGATTTTTCCATTTTCTTGTATTTCTTCCTAAATAACCTCCTCCAATAGACACCCGCCATTTTATCTCGATCCCAACTTTCAGGATATTTAATATTGCTTGACTTGGCAAATTTATACGCTAATTTCATCAATTTTTTTAGTGTAAAGCCGTATTGAAGTTGAGAAGCTTTATTAATATAATCAAGTAACAAGAGTTCTTCATTATCTGAAAACACTTTGTGACTTGCAAGTTTCGATTTTAAATTAAATGGCTCAGTAGGACAATTTTCTTTTTTCAAGTGACGTGTCAGCGTAGTTTTTGATAAACTATAAATCTTAGCTGCACTGTGTAGTTTTTGATAAACTATAAATCTTAGCTGCACTGTAAACTGTTAATTTATTATCTTTAATAAGCTCTACAGCCTCCATTATTTTACCATAATTTGGCGATGGCCTCGTAATTCCCGTTTTACTTCGAGGCATTTTTGTATGTAAGAAGTATCAACAATCTTTAAAAACAATAAACTATTTTATTACACTGTAAATACGTAACATTTTAAATTACTTTAAATATAACAAGGTAAATACAGTCCACGGTTCAAAGTGTTGTACCATGAACCTATCCATAGTACAACTGCTTTCTTAGGCCCAAGGTACTACACCCTACACATTTTAAAATAACTGCTTATTTTGAGTAATAGGTTAGGAATTGAAAATGATTTAACGCTCAATTACACGGCCAAATAAGTTGTTAAACATAAACAAAAAGGATTACTGAACTTTTTAATAAACTAAACAAGTTATTTACAAAAGGAAGAAACTAAAAAAATTTACTTTTAGGGTCACAAATTCTTTTTGGTCTCCTACTGCCAGATCTCGTTCAAGTCCAACTATCAAAATTAGTTATAAATGACAGCTAACAGATATCACATGAACCAGTGTTGCCGTATTGCAAAATAAATCAGTGAAATATATTTTTTTATCATTAGGACCACAGTACAACAGGGTCCATAGTACAAAAGGTCCCCTACCATACACCCGGGTTCGATTCCCGTACGCTTCGTTTACGGTTTCTACGCCTCGAAATGGTTCAAAAACGGTAAAAATTTTGTTTTGAAACATTTTTTAAATGGTTATAAAACCGTAAACTTTTGTATTTACGGATTTTTAACCAAGCTGATTGGAAATGGTTTAGGTCCCGTAAAGATAAAATAATGTTCCACACCGTAAATTTAACGGTGAATTAGATGGACAGATTGCTGCCGGTTATTTAACCGTAATTTCATGATGAAATTTCTAACAGTGCAAGCCAGTTCACATAACTCGCACAAAAGGGGAAAAAGACATCATTTATACAACCATTAAAATATCATACATAATTTCAACATAACATAATGGATGAATTTCAATTTATCATTTACCAGAGGCGTAGCCTAGTGGGGCGGCCCGGGTGTCACTTATTTAGGGGTGACACCCAGCCACGACGGAGAAAAAAAAATCAAACCCTCAAAAGCTCCATAGAATAAAACAAATACTTTAAATTGGATAATTTTTTCCAACATTTTCTTTTCTATTTTGAACTGAGCAAAGTATTTCCTTAGAAAAAAATATATTCGCAACGTTTTTTAACCGCTAATCATAACCTGGTTGCCGTCAACGAATACTTTAAATATTATGAGGCTCATGATAGGAATGGTGTTTTTCTTTTTCGAAGCTGCGATTTTTTTAAAAAATGTATTTAATATATTTCATTAAAATGCATACTTCACGCTTGCATGATTTTTTTTTTTTTTTGGAGGGGAGGGAGTAGTTTTTCCACGGGGTGACACCATGGAAAACTACCCGCCCCAGGTGTCACCCATTTACAAACCCCACTGCATTTACAAACGTTGTTGACTTGATTGTAGCTAAATCTACTCCCTTTAATTAAATATGTTTAAGTGCATTATTTTTACACGTATTTAGTTCTTTCATAAAGCGGAAATTAATAAATGATTAAGCGTAAGTCGCAACTTTAATGACATATTTGACACGGTTGTATGTTATTTGACTTTCTAAGAGTCTTTTGCTTGAGAGCATATTTGTTTCGGAACTTCGTCTGGAAACAAAATAGTTAATATTTACATTATTTGAATCTTTCACAAGTCAAATAGATTAACTTCACTTTTAAAAAGATCATTGTTTCAGCTCTAAAATTTTTTGGCATTGGCGTGTAAAGGATGGGGATCTATAATATAGTTTTTGATGAGTACATTTATCTGGGTTTTTTTCTTAAAATTTCTATTTTTTCAAATTAACACTTACACGAAATGTTAATTAATGCATGTTATTCGTGAATCGGGAAAAATGGTTAAGTGATTAAAAACTCAAAGCATATAAAAATAAACATTACATTATCTCTGAGCACACAACATTCGAGAATCCCTCTTTTCATTTTATTTATTTATTTATTTTTTTCATTTCGAAACAATATAGGAAAACAAGAGATGCATTTATATAAAAGCAAAGTTAAAGTTACCCTTGTCAGAAAAAAATATATTTTTCAGGCTCGTAAGAAAAACATTAACTATGTATACCCGCTTTAACACATAGATATTTGGATGAGACTCAAGAGGTGATTTTAAATAAAGCGAACAACATAAAAGCTATCTTCACTTTTGAAATGCTACAAGAACAGTAAAATATCTAAATGTAAATTTTATTTTGTTTCCGCTTTATTTCGGTTAACACCGTTTTTGACTGGAAAATTAATTCATTTAAAGGAAACTGCTTTTTTTTGTTATTCATTTACGTTTAAATTTTATTTTATCTAAAATGAAGTTGATTTAATTTATAGTCTCTCTCATATATTTTTGTTTTATACTTTGCGCCGTAAGAGAAAGCTTACTTTATGTTATAACCTGATTTAGTGATCCTTACAAAAAGAAATATTTTGAAGAAAGCAAAAGTGGAACTCTCCGTTTTTATCTTTTTGCTTAGGAAGCCAGTATAGTTAGTGACTATAAATAAATACATACATAATATATATATATATATACAGTGTGCCAAAGAGTTTTTAAGACTAAGTTTATAAAATAAAATAAAAACTAGCAATTATATTTTTTTAAGTATTTTTATTCAAGATAAGCTCCTTCGGCTTCAATACATTGGTTACAGCGGTTTAACAACGTTTCGAATGCCTGTTCCAGCTCACATTGTGGAACTGCCTTCAAACCTGGCGTTGAAGAAATGCGTCAAAAAATTTACTGGGACTAAGCTTACAGTCGCGCTATCTGTGTTATCGAGCATTTGTGAAACTCCTTAACTATCAGCTGATCCACTGCTAAAACCTCAGTTCATTCGTTTACTTTTTTTTTTACTTTGATGACATTGACCCTATACAAACAGCTCCGACACGAGCTTTAGAGGCAGTCCCACAAGGTGAGCTAGAACCGACATTCGAATCGTTGTCAAACCGCTGTAACAACTGTATTGAAGCCGAAAAAGGCTATTTTGAATAAAATTACTTAAAAATATATAATTACAAGCTTTTATTTTATTTTATAAACCTAAACTTTAAAATTTTTTGACACACTATGTGTATACATTTACGTGAAACCCGCTTAAGAAGTTTTCCAGGGGACTAAGAGAAAAAACTTCTTATGCGGGAAAACTTCCTAAACGGGTAGGCTCTATGTTTCAAAATGAATATATGCTTTATGACAGTTTGGAATGATATTATTTAATTATTTGGCAATATTTAAAATAGACATAAAATAGACACCCCCTCTCCAAACATTCTACAAACATTCCTTTCTCCCTTTATAAGTCATTATTCTCGTGCCACCTGTTTTCCTGGAACTTTTGGTGTCGAGAACAGGGTATCCGTGAGAAAAAACTGACCAAAACAGCTTTTCCAAACCTTCTTCTGATCCTTTTTCCATTAGAAAGAAAAATAACTGCGTAGATTGAAAGAAACGTGAAAGAAAAAGAAACGTTAGAAGCCTAAAGTGTCATTTGACAGAAAAAATTGACCGATATAAAAACTTATTAAGCGGGAAAAAAATAAAATCAAAACCCTTTAAAAGGTTTCTTTTAACATTAGGGAGATGGGATTGAAATTAAAAACTTCTTAAACGGGTTTTACGTATATATATATATATACAAGAAAAGAAAGAAAGAAAAGAAAAAATATCCCCCAATGAAAAAAAAGGCCCTAATAAATACGTTCGTGACCTTTGACTTGCCTATGTCACTAATTAAACAAAGCAAACAAAAATGGAACAATAAATCGAATCCATCTTCATATACTTAATATAAAGGCACATTTCCAATTAACAAGTTAATCCTCTTGTTGTCCTCTTTTATCATAGCGAGACGCTTTTTCTTGCGGAACATCCTTTGTACAATTACCACTAGGAAGAGGGAATGTAAAGGGAGGAGAGCAAGAGAAAAAAAAAATCAGCACCCCCCTGATAGTCACGGATTTTCGGGTCCGGCAGCAGACGCCGGAAATGACACACCTGCCAAACAACGCCTTGTGAACGGAACTAGGCGCTTCAGAGCCGAACTCGCACACACAAACCGGATGGCTCAGCAGCTGTCACGTCTTTAGAGCTGAAAAAAGAGCCGAGTGGGAAGCTACCGAAACATCTCCTCCGAGATAAGTGCATGTGTTGTTGGAAATGTGACAGAACGCTGTGCTTTTCTGCGTTTCGTAAATATTTGCAGCTTCGGGAAATGCTGGATCACTGATCAATGGAAATACACAATATAATATGAATTGAAATATATAAAAAATGAAGATAAATCCTTAAAATTATATTCCTGAGGCTAGACCTCAAGTCATCGAATTTAACAGAATTGAAAAAAAAAAAAAAACATTTATGAATATTAAATTTAATGGTGCCAGATATTTCAATTCAAACGTGATTTATCTTTGTTGAAGTTATTATCAGAGTGACGTTGAAAAGACAAGTACAATGTTTGTGTCAAATAATTTTAGAAGACTTTTGAAAAAATTCCATGTGCTTCTGTTGACAGTTATTTGTTGTTTTGGTGCTCTAAATGCTCATGACTATTACCATGAGGTGCTTGACAGACATAATCATTTTCATTTGTACTGGAGAGTGGACAAATTAAATGAAAAAATAATTTTTCGCGTTGAAGTTTTAACGCGTGGTTACGTAGCATTAGGTTTCTCACCGAATGGAGGCATGCCTGGAAGCGATATAGCCATAGGATGGGTACAGAATGGAAAAGTATTCTTACAGGTAAGAGAATTTGCTTAATATTTACAATTTTTAAGAACTATAAAATGTAATTTGTTTATTAAATGTATCATTTTAATGCTATTGAACGCACATAATATTTCAAATTCAAGTTGCGAATTTAAAGTTCTCAACTTCTACCGTAGGAAAAGCTGAAATAATTTATTATTATTCACCATTCAATAACGCATTTTTTATGTTTTGATAACCTTTACGAAGTATTTATTAGTAATTTTTTTTTATTCGATTAAAATCAATTTTATTCAAAGATATACTTTTTTCATTCCTCATAATTATTTTTTTTTATTATAGAACAAACAAAACTAAAATATTAATCAATATTAAATTTATCTTGGATTAATAATAATAATAATAATCATAAAACTTTAAAACATTTCGAATAAAGAATTGTACTTTATTTTTTAAACCCTCCTGTCACTTTCAGTTAGTATATAGGAGAAAAATAACACTTGTTCTTTATGCTAACTTACAATTTATTACATTTTATGTTAGATTATATCCGTAACTATTTATTATATTTTACATCGAAAGATATAAACAAAGACTTACTGGGGAAAAAATGTATTTAATTTGTCGTACATTCTTTCAATTTGAATTATTTTTAGAAAATTTCATGATACCCGATTAAATTTATTCAAGTTTATGCGTTTAGACTTTTGCAAAATACTTATTCTTTGAAAAAATAACAAAATAGTTCTCGGTATTTTTTTCTATAATTTGGGAAACTTTGGGACTTTTAAACTAAAAAATGTCCCAACTTTTAGTTAGTATATTGACGAAAAATTGCATTTGCTCTATATGCTAACTGCAATTTATTACATTTTACGTTAGATTATATCCGTAACTATTGATTTTCCGTATTTTACATCAGAAGATATAAACAAAAATTTACTGGGGAAAAAATTCATTTAATTTGTCTTACATTCTTTTAATGTGAAATATTTTTAAAAAATACTTCGATAAGCGATTAAATTTATTCAAATTTATGCGTTTAGACTTTTCCAAAATTCTTATTCTTTGAAAATATAACAAAATAGTTCTCGGTATTTATTTTTTTTCCATACTTTTCAGAAACTTTGTTATTTTTAAACAATAAAATGTGCCAACTTTAACTTGACGTATAAGTTTATTACCTTTAATGAATGACATATAATCAGTTTACTTTTCTTCATACATTTAGTTTTCATTAATTATTTATCCTCATTAGACTCTTTTTTAATGTTTAAAAAGTTAAATAAGTAGTAAGTTTAATGTTTAAAAAAGTAAAAGTAAATAAGTAATGTTAAAAAAAGGTAATGCTTAAAAACTCAAATAAGTAATTTTACTGTTATTCATGTAAAATTAATGCAATATTCGACTCATACAAATGTATATGGTATTATACAATATTTCAGCATGTCATATCGCTCATTTTTGCAACATAATCATAACTCTAAAAGTTATTATTAGTATATTATTATTATTTTGCAATGATATATAGAACATACTAACGTAAAAGTCAAACGTATGCTAATTATGACTCTGTTGCGGAAAAGGAGCGATAGAATGTTCATCTTTTTAGTAAATGCTTCATTCAACTTTACATTGTAATTGAATTTAAAAACTTTAATGAAAATGTTGTGGCAACATCTCCGGTTTTCGATCACACACACGAAGTGATGAAATAATATTTAAGAGTATTTTTAACTTAAACACAATTTAAGATTTAAAGTCCTCAAAGCTTTTTTAGCGCGCTATTAGGAGTATAATAAGCTTATTGTAAACAGCCATTGATAGAAAAAACTTTCCTACTCTTTATTCAGTACGTAATATAGAGACTGCAAGCAAAATATAATAAATAAGACTTTAGCTAATACGTACATACTAAGACTATTATTTACATTATAAGACAAATGATCAAAATGCTTTGTGCTAAAATGTAAGTACAAAGATAAAACAACGTAAAAAAGCACAAATTCAGAAAAAAAATTTATTCTGAATTTGTGCTTTTTTACGTTGTACTTATATTATTTACATTGTATAAGAAATTCGGATTTTATGAATCCGCACTTCATCAAAAAAGTTCTGCTTCCAGTAGTCAAATGAGGGTACGTCTAGGAACAGATGCAATAAAATGTATAGAATATAGTTATATAGTTTAGTTAAAAAAGATAGTCAGGGAAGAGTTTACTTTCAAAGAGGAAAGCGATTGAAATGACCCCCTTTAAAGAGAAAATAATTAAGTTTTGGGCTCTTAAGGACAAGATAACAAATTTTAATTGTTAACGAAGAAGTTTACAGTTTTTAAAAGTTAGGAGGCAACGAAATTTCACTTCCAAAAGGAGAAATAAAATCTTTAATGAAATGTTACTTAGAACAGAGATACTGATAAAGCTCTAGTTAATAGAAAACCTGATAGTAAAGTTTAGCTCTTAAGAAATGGCATCAGAGAAATTTCATTTCTAAGCGGAAGTAGGTAACTAAGTAGCTTATAAAGGAAATTATAAAGCATTTTTAGTTTTACTAAAATTGGTAACAAGATCTAGTTGTTAACTAGGGACGCAGAGGAGTTAAATTTCTAAGAAGAATATAGCGGAAGAAAAGAACATTTTTAAAAGCAGAGTATGAGAATATTAGTTCTCAATGATGACGAAAATTAATTTCTCACAAAGGACGATGAAGAGATATTCCCAATAATTTTAATACACAGTAAATGTCCCTCATCCAATATATACAGACTTGGTTTACGAACAAACACACAGCTTCCTCTTTTGAAGAGGTGGTAAAGACAACTCTTTCAAGGTGGGTGATAAAGACAGTTTATTTTTAGAAAAGAACTATGAGTTGAAAAAGATTGAAAAGCAGCACCGACTCTTTCATGCCACTTCATTATGAGAACATTGCAACGCTCTATTATGTAAAATTACATAGTATCGTGTCGGGGTTTTTTTTCCGAGTACTCAGAATTTTTAATCATATAAACTTTATTTTTTAGGAAAGTTGTACTCGAAACTCTAGTTTAAATTTAAAAAAGATAAATTCTTTCGGGTTTCAGGTCACCTCAAAATTACAGTTATCATTTTCAAAAATACTATTACATACTAGACATGCATCAACTGGTTACTTGAAAATCGCAATCATAATTTTAATAAACAAATAAATAAATAAAACAAAAAAATATAAAAGCAGGCTTTCGGACATTCCTTGTCCTTACCTTGAAACTAGACCTCCCACGTTTAAGAAAAAATAAGATTTTAATTACGTCCCCCGAGAACAAAAATTACAGACAACATGACAAAATGTCATTTAATTTTAATAGAAACGTGTTTCGCTGTCTTTTATCATGGTGTGTTTGCTCAACAAGAGACCGACTAATAGTGCAGGTTAAATTAGATTTTATATCTTCCATACTACACTTCATGTAACGAATGTTTTGAAAAATAATGAACAATCACTTATTTCAGAAACAAAAATATTTTTTAATTATCTTACCTTTATTTTTGATCTAAAATCGAAACACCACCTTTCTGGTTTGGCGCCGGCGGTTTTATTCAAGTCTTATTCTTGTAAGCTGCACTACTTTTTTTCTAAATTCTTTGTTATCTTGATTTAATTAAAGGTGATCCCGTCTTCCTATGCAAATGGTTAAAAAGTTTCATGGACATACCGTGAAAAACTTAAATAAAATTATTTTTAGTCGCTTCTTCTCGTTATGATTATCTTATTTTATGGCTTTCTATCTTCTTGCATTTATTTCTGCAAATAATTAAGCAACCTCGAGCGGCGACACTTCTTATAATTTATCGTTTGTAACGCTGATTAATAAACCTTTCCAATTTACATGAAAATTACCGATTTTCCACCTATAACTTTATTTATCAGGATTAAATTTGGTTATACGATTGCACGGGATAAGTTAGTAATAAATAACCCTCTAGCGGTTAAAACAAAATGTCAAAATCAGTTCATCCGGCGAGAAATTATGGATGGACAAACAAAAAAGGAACGTACGGCATGAATTAATAACCGTACCGTCTTCTTTCGGAACTCAGCTAAATAAATGAGAACGAGGCGATAGAATGAAGCTGCTTAAAATTCGTTTCTTAGTCCATTCAACTAGGAATAAGAGTATTTATTCTACAAAACACGATGAGCCTTTATTTTGGTATGTGTAAGTAGATAAATAGACTCCAAACTACAAAATTAGAAGATTATGATCTGAGAATATGTAGTCTACACATCTAAAACTGAGTAAGGAAAGTTTAATTCTTATAAGGCGTTTTTAAAACGCTGCTATAATTCATAAGAGGACAATAGCCTGAGTACGGTTTTCAAATTTGTAGCTTAGTCCTTTCAGTCCTAATTGTATTAACGTCTTCTATAAAACATGGTAGTTTTTTACTTTAGCCTATGCAAATGGATAAGTAGGCTTCAAACAACGAAGCTAGAAGCTTATGATCTAAGAATAAGTGGTTTAACCATCTAAAGGATCCGAGTCAATTAAGTTTAGTTTCCAGAAGAAGATAATAGGGCTATGCTCTAAAAGTCTTTGAAATTCGATGCTCGTTCTGTTTGAGGTTTGTAGATAAAAGCATTTAAAATTCCTTCCGAAGACCAATCAATGACAATAGTTTGGACTATTTTCATAAAACATGCATGTTGTCTATTTTACAGCATAATATAAATCTGCTCGAAATTATGGAATTGGTCAGGTCATGATCTAGACAATTCATGTTTTGTGTTGACGAAGTTTAGTTCCAACTAAAAGAGTTAACAAGGTCCTAAGAAGACGACGATATTCATAATCAGTTTGACAAACAAATGTCAAACTACTAAGTTCCCGCCCCCCCCCCCCCCCCCCAAAAATCTTACTTACATGAACTGGTGAGGTGGAGGATGAAGGGATATTTTTCTTCAAAATATTTATTTCTTTTTAACGTACATTCAAAAAAGTAAATGTTTCTGAAGTCTAAATTAATATTGGATAATTAAAGGTTGCAAAAATTGTTCTTCTAGATTGGGATGCTTACGCTTTCAAAATTCACCACTATTATAAAAAGCTCACGCCACCACGTATCAGTTATGTAAACTAACTTTGTCAATGTTGTGACAAGAAAAAGCATTAAATTCTGATCTTAAATTAACAATTATTATGGTTTTTAAAAATTTTGAGATATGCTAGTCTTGTTGACAGTGAATGATGTATTTGGAATCGCGCTTTTTTTTTTTTAAATTTAATTCGTATACTAAAGATTTTTTTTTTCTGTTGTGTATTTATTTTACAAAGCATGCAAAACAACAGAATTAGATGCTATGAATGCGATTTTGCTAGTTGCATTATTCCAAGGAAGAACCGACTTCTTCATTATCTGAGTGCATTAGGTGTGTTTCAATCCACAAATACAAGAGGATTAAGTCCTAGAATTGGGACTCAATTGTCATGGCGGTAAGAGAAACTGTGGAAAAGCGTAACAAATGGTGGGCCAATGCATGTCAAAATAGAGGGCGTTAGACTTACATACCGCTGGAAGAAATGATGGCTTGCTGCAAGCCGTCATTTTTTCTTGTTTTCGTTTCTTTTCTTTCTCCTTAATCTTCATTTTATTCTGCTATTTTCTTTCCAAGTGACCATCTAAGCATGAAGCTGTGACGCTCATTTCAAGGTTGTTGATACCGCAGTATAAAAAGTCCAGCTTAAACCCTAAAAGAGGAGATGAAATGCCCCTTGATGACCAATAATCTCTCAAAAACGGGTTTGGGACAAGATTTTGGTATATTTCTCCCTAATAAAAAAAACAAAGGAATAAAATCAGTTTTATTCCTTATTTTGCTTCAAAAAAAAAAAAAACTCCGAGTGCATACCTGAATAAGAAACGCAATTCTATTTCTATTAAATACTGTTTATATCATTCACGTTAAGATAATTCATAAGTAATGAATAAAATGTCGAAAGACCAGCAATGTTTTGAAATAACTTTATACTCTATGCTATAAGGTTGCTGCGGAACTTTTTCGGAAATTGGTATCGAACACAAGTGCGTTAGTAGTTATAGTCTGACAATTTACTCCGTTAGTCACAAAAATCGAACACATTACGTTCAGTCCAAATAGGCTCACTATAATTACACACTAATTTTATCTTTTTCTTACTCCGATAATTATTTTGTGAATGGGCGAGCAGTATTCAGTAACCTCCTTCTTTCCAAGGAAAAATTAATTGCCTTCGAAAAATTAGATTTTTCTTAATCTTCTTCCACTTTGAATTGATTTAGAGTTCTGGCTGTTTTACCCTGGTATCATTGTAAGAAAAGTGTTTAAATTTTAATCTTGTAGCATGGTATAGTTTAATATGAACACAGCATAAGTCGGCCGTTCGTTGCCACACTAGCACTCTATGATTTTAAATCGCTCTCAACAGCTCAGCTGAAAATGTCAAACAAGTAACAAAATATTCCTCATGCTAAACCCAAACGGCTTAAAATACCCACGTACCCATGTAAAACGTTATGAACTTCAGCGTTGTAAAATAAATTCATAAACTAAACCACAACGTTTAACCGTTAAAATCCAGCAGTTTTCATTTTATTATTGTTGTTGTGACCAATGGGGCCGACTGTGCGATGCTTGTGCACACACAGAATATTAGCTAGGTGCTGGAAACTCGAATACAAATAAACAAAAGGAAAGAGAAAAATAAAGACAATCTCATTTTATCTGCTCATGTCTTAAATTTTAAAACAACCAACTAATTTCCATAGAGCAGAGGGGATATAATGTTTCATTTCAGCAAACACTTCACCGGATGGATGAAAATACACACAATAAGAAATGGCTAAATTCTTATACTAGACAAGGCGACCATTCCTCTCATTACTCAAACTTGGCTAATATGTATCTGAAGCACAAGAATCTCTCTTACACTTTCACAATGGAAACACAATTTTGCTTTTTATAAGTGTTTTTTTTTTCCCCCTTTTCTTTTTTGCTTACATCCACTCATTACGGCAGAAAAAAATTTCGTTATTATGAAATTTTCAATAGAAACTACCTACAGTACATTTTCATGGTTGTTGAATTTGGAAATGAAACCCTCATTCGGAACCCCTCACCCCCCTGTTTTGGGCTCCAAACTCGAGCCCTCCCACTGTTCTTTAAAACCTGGCGCTACTAGTAGGCCCACATGCCATGTGCTCAAAAAATGTAATAACCACTAACCTCTCCATTGCCACATGCTGCACCGCAGTTTGACTTATTTCTTCGGACATACAGATAATGGGTTTTCCTGCATGATTTTTAAATGTCACTGGACTGCCTCCGTTTGACAAACAGCTGAAAACTAGGACATATCGAGTCGATTAACGACGAACTATAGTCTTTTAACTGTAAAAAAGGCGGTTCAGAGCCATATCGTTTTTTCATACTCGTATGCTTGTTCCTCAATAGTAGGGAGGGAAAAAACCCAAATTTTCCTACGATAATTCCTTTAACGAATAGGGTTCTGATTAAAAGCCAAAACCCAAAAGTTGGGGGAGAATAACGAAGGTTAAGTGCTCCTTCCTTCATATTTATCAGTCGAAACAAAAGCGAGGAAGATCATGAAACAGAGTACAAAATATCGTGGCGTTCTCATGTTCGAAAATTTTAAAAAACGCTGGTAGAACAAAGGCCATTTACTCTTTGCTTCTTCTGTACTATCACAGTCCATGAACTCTTAACATCTACACCAAAGTAGGCATTATTACCTATGTACTTTAATAAAATTCAAAACTGTCAGCTCTAAAGGCTTAAATCACTTCTGGTATCTAGTTTACTTTACGTGATTTGCATATATATATATAGATTAAAATTCCAGCACACAGGATATGAAAATTTTGGATTTTTGGCACGTTTACAACGAAAAAATAGCGATGGTGGAGACCACACGTGATTACTTAAAAAATATATAGTAATTTGATCAAGAACCGAGGCAACATACTACAAGTGGAGGTGAAAATAGCAAATCATGCAGGCACGTGTTTCAAGGTTGCAAGGAATCCCCCCTCCTCCTATCTCGGCGTACCTCGTTATCCAGATACACGTGTCTGCAATATAACTTTCTCGTTTAAATGTTGTTTTTTCCTCACTTTCAGTTCTCCACAAAGACAGGCCGTCACTTAGAGGGGTCAGGACGGCGCAATTGCCCCCTAGAGCTTCACAAATACAATGTATTTGTAGGTAGTTTTTTTATGTAATATATATTGAATTTATTCCCTTTGCCCGCCGGAAATATTTGAAATAAATATTAACTATTCATAGTATAATCAGAAGCTGGAAAAACCTCCCATTTAAAAGCCCACAGTCCTAATAATTGCCTCAACCACGATCACGTTGATGTGATGCGGGTTTCAGCTTCTCTTTAAAATCAAAATTGTCGAAATTTCTCTCTTTCTTTCATTTTTATTTATTCATTTTTAACTTGTAGTATTGGTAAGAATTGTTTCGAGAAAACCCTTGGTACACTTAAAACACACACATTTCGTTTTAAAGTGAAATAATACACAATTGAACTCTACTTTAGGGCACCATTGAAAGCATAATAAAAATTCGTTAGAAAATACGTTTTGTACAGCAAAAATTACAGAATATATCGCATATACGTGTTCCGAGGTTAAAAGAAATCTTGGGTTCTACACGAAAAACATACGCTCAAATGCCAACGGCCATTTTACATAAACCTAAAGATTTGTTTTTATCACTGCAAAACGATTTCAAAGCTCTTACATGTTTTGAGTAATTTCGGATTGCTGTTCGAATCGTATTGCTGTATCCGTTTGATCTTGTCGTTTTATGAACTGCCGAGGTATGAAGTATTTTCTCAGTCAAATGATGTTTCTACAACCGTTAATCTATTGTATTTTACACTGATCTTCTAGACGTACGGTTTGTTCTCCAGTCGGGAACGATTCCATTTAGGGAAGGGGTATTATGCTGATACCACAGTTTTGGACGTTTATTTTAGACAATTATAATTTGATTTTACTCAACGTTGAGTTATTCCATTTCTCATTTGAATATTTAGCACAAAAAGAAAAGAAAAAGAACGCAGCTAGTTTGTTATTCTTCGCAAAAATAAACATATCCCTCACCCTTATTTCTTCCATTACCCCTATTTCGATGAAATTGAAGCAGTTCTGACGCATGCGTAAAAGGAAGGAAAGTTTCGGCTTTGAAAAACAGACGGTATTTCAAAAAGTTAATATTTAGCCATAAACTCCTTTATAAGCACAGGCATTTCTTTCTTAGCAATTGATATTTTATTAATTATTTATATTATGATAAGGTTAATATTGTTATATTGTAATTATACTGAAAATCCAGCAAATTACCTTTAGATAAAAAAGTAATGTTTCAAGAAAAAGTTATTACTTGCACTTCTGCTTAAGAAGGCAGTACAATAGTACAAATATTATGATTTGCAGCAAAATTTTCCATAAATATAAGTTTATTTAAACCGCCATATGTTTCTGAAAAAAATTTGTTTCGCTGATGTTTCTTTTTCTCTCAACAATGACATGAAATATTCTATCCTTAGTATCCAACTGTTACTTTCGATCACAATTACTTCTGTTCGCATGGTATTCTCCAACAGAGATCTTATCATGATAATAATGATGCACTCATGAACTGCGCAATTCGAATCACGACATACCAACTATATACGCCTACTAACAATCTTACTTCTGTGGCGTTTTCTTAAGTGTAAGTTACTGTATCTAACTCATATGTGTAAAAAAAAAAAACATGTATCAATTGGGGTTGAAATACCCAGCATCTGGAAACATGTGCACTTATGGGAGCCTCTAACTCAGCATTTAAATGCTAGTAGAAATAATAATAAATTCCTTAAAATTTATTTTTATTATTCTCTATCACTTTTATATCAATTGTTTTTATTATTTCTTACTCACTTAATTTACTGTAACCTCCACATGTAAGACTTAAACTTGTTCGAATGCTTATTGAAATTTTTAAATGTTAAAGCAAATGCAATCAATTTCAATCAGCCCTCAGAGAATTTAAATACATTTATCGCACCAGGTATTCAGAAATGTCTTACATTTGTTTGAAATAGAAATATTCCAACTGGCAGCCTGAAGTAGTCACATATCTAACCTTTTGGAAATATAGTCTAATAAAACGTACCAAAATTACGAAAATCAGCCGGATTAAATTTAAAAAGGCAGGTGAATAACAGGTCACCTTGTTAGATAATAACAAGTGTGCAACGCGCTACTTATCTAACAAAATTGTACGATTGTGAAAGCAATAAAAATAAGAAAAATAACAGCAGTTATAGTAATGAAATTTTTATTATATTTTATCAATTAAACGTGAAAATTTATATTTATAACTGAAAAAAAAATCGTTTACAAAACTTACTCAGATATTTCAAAAAGCATCATAAAAGAACGTCAAATGAATTCATCTTTCTTTTACAGGAATGTTATTATTATAAAAACATGAAATACGTAATAGAACAGAAAAATCCCAAATAAATTTATTTTTCATTTTCAGACTCGTTATGCTGATAAATATAGAATATAAATTAAAAAAATATAATTAAAGTGTCATAAATTTCTTTTATCATCGTTATCTTTAAATAAAATGGAAGACTAGGAACTAATTTAAACAAGAAGTTCCGTCTGGAACAATAAAAGCCTACTTTCCCGTATGCACCAATATCAAATAGATAATCTAGCTATTTCTCCCTCTCTCATTTAGATTTAGTTTTTATTTATTCCAAATATACCTTTTTCAACGGTTTGTTTACTTATATTAATTCACTCATTCATTTATTCATTCATTCGTTCGTTCTTTCACTTACTCATTTATTCATTCATTCGTTCAGAAATATCCTTAAGAATCCCGATCAAAAAATTTCATAGGAAAAAAGGCTCGTTTAGTTCTCGTTGAACTTCGTATCTGTACATGTTCTACGCCATAAGAACCTTTCGATAAAGTTTGTTTCAAGCAAACCCATCTGTTAGATCGGAATTTATATAGGATTGAAATTTTCCCGCGGGTGCTAATATGATTTTTTTTTTAAACTGTTCAAAATTGATGAAAAATTGTTCAAATAAAAAAAATCGCGTCGACAGCTCCATTCGAATAAGCTTGCTCAAAGGAGCTTGGATTTTGTGTCCAGGGTTTATAAAATTTGCTTCATATTTCCCCAACACCGCTTGTTAAAGTTTTTTAAACTGTTCTAAATTGAAAGAAAAAAAATTTCAAATCAAAAAGTAAAATATGCAAATGAGATGCCCTCTCCAAGATCTTTCGAATTCCAAAAAAAAAAAAAAAATCTTTCTAATCGTACAATTCCTTCAAAAGTTATTAGGGGGGACAGACAGACCGACAGACACAAATTTTGCCCATCTCAAAACCCTACTTTCAATTTTTCAATATTTAATTACTTACTACGATATTTTTACGATACACTAAGCCTTCTTTCATTGTTTCCTTTTTTTTTACTTTTACGGGAAAGTAAGCTAAAAACGTATTATACATAGTAAGTATAATTAATAAGAAAGTTATTTTCCTTTTCTAGGATCGTTATGCTTATAAAAACGGACTCCCTTTGTTGGATGACCAAGCAGATTGGGAACTGCTCAATGGATTCGAGAATGATACGCATACAGTATTGGAAATCAGCAGGAAGTTCGACACGTGCGACCCTCAAGATTTCCCAGTCACGGTAAGCCAAATATTTTCTCATATTTGAAGCAATTTTAAAATTTTTAGAATCTTTCTTTGAACATTTTAATAGGGGAGGTGGACAACGGGAATAATTCTGTTATTTTTCCAATCAAGTTTCTCAATAAATTTTTACACTTTTGCAACACTGAAATACATTTCTATGAGAAATTTCATGAAATTCCATTTAATAGTTATTTCGGAATTAATAAAATAAGGGTTTTATGGTGTAAAAGTAAGTTCACGATTTGTTTTTAAACTGCTAATTTTGACTACTTTGGTTAAAAATTTTAAATGTAAGTGGATGGTATGTTACAAATGAATATAATTACAACATTTTTTGATACTCACTTTTATTTCGCAATTTACCAGTGTTACGTGATAAGTTATAATAGTCTGGAAGCGTGGTGGGGGGCTACTGTGGGCATTTTAAAATTAGCAGTATTCAGATTTCAGTGATAAAAATATTAATTCAATATAAAGATCATATGGTAACACAGCGTAAGAAACCTTTTTTGACATGGAAACTAATAAATTAAAAATTAAAGTACTGAAAATGAGCCAGAAAACAGAAATCGAGGCAGAAGATTTTTTTTGTTCAATTTCTGCAAACCTTGCAAGAAATAGAGCCTTACCACATTTCAGACATTGTTCAAGAAAGCAGAATGCTTATCATGCAGTTTTCTAATGTTAACACACATTAATTTTTTTTTTTTTGTTTTGTTTTGCAAAAAATGTATTCTTACAAACAGGTTTAAGATTTAAACCGAATGTAAGCTTAAACTATTTATCAATTTACACAAATGAAAATTAGTAAAATACATTCCAATATTTTTATTTGTGCATTTTATTTTATCGATTTTTTCCCTTTTTCTTTTGTAATTTTGTAAGCCACGTAAGTGTCTGCGTTGGGAACAGATTCTTGACATACCAAACTGCACTCCTTTACAAAAAAATACATAACTATTTAAAATATACTTTAGTAAGAGTAACGGTTCTAAGTAGCATGCTGTACAAGTTAAAATTTATGTCATTAAGTTTTTACATAAACTTTTATGAGCTGTGTTATATTGTCTGAATCGGTATTCTAGACATTCCCTACGTGGTAAGGCTAGTGTGGACAAAAACAACTTTTTAATAAAATACGTAATTAATAAACTGTAATTTCATATATCAACCAAATTAAAGGTAAAAGTTCAATTTCTTGAAGAAAAAAAATACCTATGCTTAAAAAAAATGTATTTAGTGCATTTTGCTTGCAAAATTTATGAAAATTGTTCCCACACTAGCACCCTTCTCCCCTACTATTAAATGCATGAGCATAGCAAGTTATGTGAAGCACGTAATAAACAATGTGATAAGGAAATTCCTACTAAAGCTGTGCTATCATATATTTGAATCAAAAACTGATTGCTCAAAATTTTCTTATTTTAACAATTTTTAACATTTTAGTCAAAGATATTCGTGTTTAATTTCTATGAAGCAACCTTTGTGCCTTTGAAAACTACAAACAAATACTTAGTTTGAGTTTTACAACAGAATGCAATTAATTTATGAGTAGAAAGGATGATTAGTTTCAAAAAACCTTCCAGAATATATTCAAATACTTTTTAAATTGCTCATTTAATATTTCAGTAGGCTTATGCGTGCACCTTTTCAATAAAAGTAACATCTAATGGCTTATTTGATACACACCAACCGTATGAGTGAACTCAAGGATTTATTTAGTTAAATAAATCTCAAAGATTTCTTTATTTTTGGGAAAAAAAGAAATGTTATCAATAAAAACAGCATTTAATTGTTCATTTGGTAGTTCAGTAGGCATATCTGTGAATTCAAGAATTCTTTAAGTTCAAACAATTACGCAGCTTCTTTTCCTTAAAGGTAAATTTTACTTACAAGGAAAACCCTTAAAAAAAATTTATTGCGCATGAACAATTTTTAAACACATCGAAAACGTCAAATTCATTTTAAAATTCAATAAGTTAAGTATGTTTCCTTATTGCGCTTGCAGTAATAAAGATTTGCTAACAATTTGTAACACTTTTTTGCTTTCCTTATTTTTTCTCCCTAAGCTTTTAACGCATCACTTTAAAGATGAATGCTCATAATTTTTCAACTTAAAAATAGATACTCTTAATTCATCACTTTAAGAATGTATCTACGGCATACAAAACGAGCGATCATCGAAAACTTCAGATACGTGCCAAGTAAAATTTTCTTTTCTTACATATAGAAGCAGTCCCATAAAATAAATCTAAATAAATTTAATTTCATGTTTTTAAAATTGTTGGGAATGAAAGTGAACTGATTATTTAAGAAAACACGAAGGCTTTTACTGAGGGATTACGATGTGTTTTTATCTTTAATGGGTTTCATAACAAGCAAAACTTTTATCTCACGTTCTAATTCCATCTCACGTCTGTCGGATGCTCACGATTTTCTAATGGCAAAGTACTGCAACGAGTTCGAAATGCATTAACCAATCACGGATTCCTCCGTGAAAGCTGAGCTTCAGAGCGATTATTATCTTAAATTTGCACGTTGGAATATCATACTGTGTTCTCTTTGAACCGAAAGCTTTGTATTGAAACTATGTATAATCTACCGGATCTTGTAGTTGGATGCCTGATACGGTTTCATTGACAAATCGCTACTTAAGGGACTTGAGTAAGCTTTCATATATTGTATTGACGTACATGCTAAAAAGCGCTCAAGATCTCAAGACCAAATCGGCTTAGTAAGTATGCAAGAAGAGAAATGGCTCATACAGACTTAGCGTAAATTATAGAGGCCTCAAAAAAAAAAAAATAATAATAATAATAATTCGAGACAAATTTCCAATACCGCTCATAGAATGAAGCTTTAGATCGATTACAACAAGCCTAAGTGTTTAGCTCTCTTGATTTGAAGAATGTTTTTTTTTTTTTTTTTTTCCTATTTAATGAAAATTTAAGCCTTGCAAAATACCTTATTTTTTCCCAACTTTCTTCTACTTTTAGTGTTGTTCATATAAAATTCACGAAATTTTCAGCTCGCAAAATCACCGATCTTCATTTTCGAGAGAATAAGTGTTTTTATAACAACAAATTCAAGACTCGTTTTCGGCGACATATCTCATTTAAAATTGCCAGTACAGCTTACATTTCTTCCGTGTACAATAATGATACTTGCCTCATTATATAGAAGCACAAAAAAAAAAAAAAACCATTTTCAGTCACAAAATTCTTTTTTTTTTTTTTTTTTTTTAATTTTTAGTGGATTATGAATTTGCGTTTTGAGAGCATAAACAGATGGGACTTTAGGTACCATTTCAAAATTAACTATTGTAAAACATGCTTCTCCAAAAAATACTAGCGAAGTAGTGAATTAAAAATATTTCTTCCCTAAATGATCCCTAAAATAAGATAATAACTTTATACAAGAGGAGAAAAAAAAATGACGAAGATCTACATTTTTTTTCAAAATTAGGAAGTTTTACCGTTTTTCTAGGAATAATATACAGTAACTAACTCAGTGGCGCGATAGCCCAATGGGGGCCATGGCTACTGCGCCTATCCTAGCTTTCGAGACGGAGGGCCCTGGGGTGCAAAAGCAGATGTTCAGGTCAAGTGGTCGGCCTGACGCGGAATCCACAGTGTTAGTTCCTAAGCGTGCTTGGTCCTCATTTTATCGACCCCACTGAAAGGATGAAAGGCAGTGTCGACCCTTCCCAGCCCGGGAATGGAACCCCGGACCTGTGGCATGGTAGCACGGAAGGCTTCCACTCAGCCACTGGGCCTCAATATACAGTAATATCTCTTTAAAAGTAGGTTCACTCTATTAACAGGCGTCCCTTGTAGAAATACAAATAATTTGGAAGCATGTAATTAATTCTTTTAAGAATGGTACCGGAATTCATATGTGATCAGGGCCCTGGTCTATTTCTAATCTATATAAAAAGACCTATATCCTCCTGAGACCCGAGCAAAATAAAATCCACATATTCTTTCAACTATTAGTTTTTCTGAACAATTGGGCATTAAAAGTGATGTTTTTCAAAAAATTAATAAACTTGAATGTTTAAATTTTTCTGGGGGCACATCCATTTGAATGTATGCTGAGGTCATAATTACAGTAGAACTATGCGATACTTACACAAAAATAGATAAACAAAAAATTTTATTCATTACTTATAACATAAGAAAAACGATCAAACGTGTATAAAAATCCTAAACCATTATTAAAAAAGAAAAAATAATGTGAAAATCAAAACAACCGCGAGATCGCCGAATTCCAACATTGACTCGTGTTCTTTGCCATATTGTAAACACATAAACTACCGTTTCCGAATTCTCAAAGCTAAAAAGTGATTTTCTATTCCTCCTTTATAATTCCAGTCCAGGTCTTGCTTGCTAAAATAAAATCTGTCACAACAGGGAGAAAAAACAAAACATTCATTTTATTGGATGCCAGGTTTTCTCAGGAGGATAAAATCTATTTTTAACTAAGAATTTAGAAAAATCTTTACTAAAAAAAAAAATACTTTTGTACTTTATAGAGTGAGGAAGATATCATTATTAGGCACAAAGAAAAGTTAGCTGTACTGTGTAATATATAAAGATGTATGGTGCATAGAACAAGTAATAACGTTTCGCTTTTGATCTCCTAATAAGATATGCCTACATTATTAATTTTCTTAACGTATAGCTTTTTTTTTTTTTACAAGCTTTCAAAACACAACCAAAGGGATAAAAAGAAAGAGAAAGCAGAAAATGAGAGAAACTCATAGTGTGAAATAACTAATAACTAACATTAGGGGGCCATCCAAAAAGGTATTAATGCAATAAAATGCTTGAATAAAGAAATAATAATGACTGAAAAGTAATTATTCATCTTTTGAATCCGTAAATATTTTCCAGATACATTAATTTTCCCTTTCAGAATGACACAACTCGAGTAATTTATGCTTATCACGATGAAGATCCTCTTTCGGATGAATCGATTGCTTACCATGGAAGAGAAAGACGCGGTTCTAAAAGTCTTATTTTGCTGCAACCTTTAACTTCAAGGCATGAGCTTCCAGAAGATGTCAAAATATGGTACATCAGATCCCCAAATGTAAGTAACACTTTTTCGTGTTAAATAGGGAAATTTTCTAGATATACAATATGTGAACCGTTTGATTAGCAAATGCACTTTTTTCCTCCATCCCTTAGCTATTAGCGTGTAGCTTTAGGTTATGCCCCAGCGGCCTGGGATATGGAGGCCGTCGATCGTCCATGGTTAATGTTATTGCTCGATGGTTTGCTGGGCGTCAGCGCAACATAACCAGTACTTGCGGTTTCACCAGCTCCGCGCGCAAACAGTCCCAATAACGTTTCGGCTAACAGGTAGGGGTTTGGTTGAGATAAGTATTTGCGGTTTGAGTCTGGCTTTCTTTGAGATACTTTATTATACTCCATAAGCTGGACTACATACTACATGAACTACTACATGGAATTCTAAACAATGCTTATGCATTTTTTTGAATGTAGGCTGCTCATACTAGGCATATAACGGAATGCCAAATTTTCCTGCGTAAAAACGAAAAGAAAAAGAATTTTATAGCATCGAACTCGAATACGACCAATTATTACATTGCAAACGTCTTACATTTAATGAAAAATCAATTTACTTTAGCAAGCCAATGAAATTCTAAACAATACTTATGCATTATTTTGAATGTAGGCTGCTCATACTAGGCATATTACAGAATGCCAAATTTTTTTGCGTAAAAACGAAAAGGAAAAGAATTTCTTGGGATTGAACTCGAATACGACCAATTATTTTAATGCAAACGTCTTAAATTTAATGAAAAATCAATTTGCTTTATCAAGCCAATGAAATTCTAAACAATACTCGCCTTCCGAGGCTATAAATGGGATATCCAAAATTGAGCTACAACTGCATTACGGTAAGAGCTTAGAGCTGCACACAATTGAAAGTAGGTTGCATAAAATCTTAAAAGGTTAAACATTCGTAGAAAGAACGGAAACATGGAAAAGAAGTCACATTTGAAAAAAAATCATTGTTCTGCGTGAGTAATCAGAATAAGTATTATCAAAGTCAAGTCACTACTTGAGAATGGCAAGTAAAAATATGATGCTGCTCCTAAAAATATTCAACTGCCGAAAATCAAGACCTGAGTTCCAATTAATTTCTCATTTCGTTTAATGAAAAACACATTTAATATTTAATAATAAAAAGAAAAGCCAATTTTTGCAAAAGATCAGTGCGAAATTTCTTTTAACGTTTTCTTTTAAAACATTTACATGAAATCTTCATCTATTATCTAAAGCACCGCATATTGTTGCAATAATGGCCAATTGATCGTCTTCATAGCGTTCAGTGCTTTTGTAAATGTTCTGGAAGCCCTGAATCATATGTCTTTTACAGTCTTCTCAATTTTCAACGTTTTTAGCCTACTTTCCCGTAAAAGTAAAAAATAATAATAATAAAGCATGAAAGAAGGCTTAATGTATCGTGAAAATATCGTTAAAAATCAAGAAAAGTCAAAAATAAGCGAAGTAATTAAATAAAGATTGAAAAATAAAAAATTTGAAAGTAGGGTATTGAGATAGGGAAAAAGTGTGTCTGTCGGTCTGTCGGTCTGTCTTTCTGTCGGTCTGTCTGTCTGTCGGTCTGTCGGTCTGTCCCCCCCTAATAACTTTTGAACGAATTGTCCGATTGGAAAAATTCTTTTTGCATTCGAAAGATCTCGGCGAGGACATCTCATTTCTATATTTTACTTTTTGATTTGAACATTTTTTTGTTCAATTTTGAACAGTTCAAAAAATTTTAACATTAGCGCCTATGGACAAAATTGAAGCAAATTCTGTAAACTCTGGGCACAAGAGCCAAGTTCCTATTGCAAGCTTATTGAAAGGAGTTCTCGGCGTGAAATATTGATTTGAACAGTTTTTGTTCATTTTTGAACAGTTCAAAAAATTAACACAGAGCTTACGGGGAAATTTCAACCCTATATAAATCCTGATCTAACGAACCGATTTGCTTGGAACAAACTTTATCGGAAAGCTCTTATAACGTAGAACATGTAGAAATAGAAAGTTTATCCAGAACTTACGAGCCTATTTTGCTATGAAATTTTTTGATCGGGATTTTCAAGGATATTTCTCAGTGACTCAATGAGTGAAATAATGAATGAATGAATAAATTAAAGAGTGAAAGAATAAATCAATGAATAAATGAATGAGGAAAAGAAAGAATGAATAAATTATTGAATAAATGAAAATATAAATAAATGAGTGAATAAATACATGAATGCGTAAATGAATGAATAAACACTTGAATGAGGTAACGAATGAATGAATAAATGCATGGCTGAATAAATGAAAGAATGAATGAGTGAGTGAATGAATATGTATTATCCGTTGAAAAAGGTATATTTTCAATAATTAGAACTAAAGATAAATAAGAAAGAGAGAGAAAGAGATAGCTAGATTATAAATTTGAATTTGGTGTATACGGGAAAGTAGGCTCGTATAGTTCTAGACGGAACTTCTTGTTACATCTCAGTTGATATTCCTTTGCGTCGTATCCACTAGTAGCAAAATTCTGTATAAAATGCGAGACAAATGTAAGGTTTCCCGTGTAATGTCGCGAGATAAGTATTTTGTTCGTGTAAAGCAAAATTTCGTCCTAAGTGAATTCGTCTCATCGAGGTTATACTGAACTATATATTACAAGGCATGCTGCTTAGGAAATATAAAATATAATAAATGATTTTTTTCTTTTTTAATAAAGATATTTAAAAGAAAGTATAGTTTATCAATATAGTTACGTATTTTTGAAGGCTATCATAACCTATATATAAATGATAACCAATAGGTTATGATCGCCTTCAAAAGCAGATTACTTTTTTTTCGAACAGTGGTTTCTGATGAGAAATTTATTACTCATTTCAGGTAACCATCCCAGATGACGTAGACACTACTTACTGGTGTAAGATTGTGAAGGCGCCTCTTTTGAATAAGAAGCATCACGTGATACAAGTGAGTTGGAAATGAAGTAATGTGATTCTTTTTTTACGGCTTTTTTCTTGCTTTGCAGACTGGTACTAACAAGCGGTTGTGAAAGACTGCCTCGCATTTCTAAGAATGGTGTAATGATGCTTAAATCCAGACTTCTTTCAGTTAACCATCTCTCGCTCCTACACGAGTAATTTATGTGCTTGGAAATATAAATTGCTCGTTAGATTTCGTTTGACATCCTGTTATGAGGATTGTTTTAGTATGTCGGCACCGATAATAGAATTGTAGATACTGATAATCCAAGAGAGCAATTATTTTACGCGGGAACTTCTCCCGAGACCAATAATTTGGAAGTGCAGAAACAAAACATGAAGGTTTTATGATTTATTATGATTATTTGTGGCAGAGTCAAAATGTTTCTTACTCTTGACGTCAAAGATCATTCTTTCTCGCTAATGTTTAAGATTTTGTTGCGCTTGTCCGTCTGTGAGTGGAGTCATTGAATTTTAGTAAACCAATATTGCAAGCAGTAAAATTAATTTCTTATCGGTTTAATGACTTTTTATCAAATTTATTTAGCATAAAAAGGTCTGTTTAAAGTGTTCTGTGTGATTTCACATTAAAAGCTTAAAAATAGTGATCGTTTTAATCATCCTATCTACCTACATATCTGTAGCGTCACTACAGGTGTTGGTTGGAACACCGGGTGACTCCTTTTTGAGGGGTGCTGAGGGTGGCACCCAAAATGAGAACGAGTTTTTGAAAAATAACATATACTTGAATTATACAACTTTTCTGATACTTTTCAATGTATCATAACTGAAAATAAATGTAGCTTTCTGAAAGTTACACCAAATAAATAAAATGGAATTTCTTCTTTTTTTTTTTGCACGACTGAAAATGATGTGAACTACAAAACTACTAGTAAGTTGTTTATGCAGCGCAACAACGATTTTTTTTTTGTGTGTGTGTGTGTGTAGAGGGGGAAGGTAACACTCTAAATTACCGCCCGGGTGACACCCATGCTAAGAACGTAACTGTATATATATACATAAATATATATATTATATACATATATGTGCAAAATAAAATGCAATGTCTAAACTGATAGCAATAAAGAAGAAAAATGGATTTTCCGGTGTAAGGTGCTTGATATTTTTATTTTTTTAGTCAATAAATAAATGTTTGTCCTCCCCAGATACTATTGTCGTATGGTGAGCATTTAAAAAAACGGTTTCCTAGTCAGTACTGCATTAGAAAAAAGCAAGAATTTTTTATTCATTGTTTATTTTTGTTTTATTAGGACATTCAAAATACTTTTAATTTAAGGTTGATTTAGAAACAATATTTTGAATAAGTAATTTACGAGCTATTTTTGAACTATCTAATCCAACTTTTTCTTTAGTCCCTTTGAATAGATTTTACATGGTTATACATCCGCCCAGTAGCACATGCGGTAGAATATAAGTCTCCCGCTCCTTGTGGCCGAGTTCGAACCTCGGTCAGAGTATGGATGTTATTAACCGGAACAGATTTTTTTCCGATTATGTACTAGCGCTACGTAATCTACTGTAGTTCCCCCAGAAATCTTTAGGGGCACATCATGTTCAGTTTATTTAACTAAACGTAAGTGCATAAGAAGGTCGGCAGTTGGGCAGTCAACACACAACACTTGAAATTATAATTTTTTTAGAAGGGAAGTTTTTTTTCTAATAAGAAGGACCGCGTGTTCATGATGTACTTGAATAAATGTAGTACTTACTAAGGTATAATATGCAATATTTATATGCTCAAATTGAATATATTGCATTTAATACAATTGAGCAAAACATTTTCATTTAATTAGCTTTGACGCTAATCTTCTATTGATTGCCCAAATATTCATACTTCGAACTACAATTTCAAATGCTGGCCATATCATTCTTTCATTAATTACTGTAATTCATGCTTCCAACTGCAAATTAATTGCACTTAATAAAGGAATCATAAGAGCAACCTGCCTAACTATAGGGAAAACATGGCTAAAGATTATTCAGTCCTACGTGGTTTAAATATAGGTTTATAGAAATAATAAAATAATAAATAAGTGCTATAAAACTGCTATAAAATTAAAAATATAAAAAAACTAGTGCTTAAATATATAGCACTACGAGATTGAGGCACAACATGAGCAAGTTCCGTACTTCATTTTGAGCTCCGTAGTTTCAAATTATTGACTGTAGAATCTATAAAAAATGGATATCACTTGATTCTTGCGGTTGTTTCTGATGCCACTTGCTTCACTAGATTTTAATGCACTGTGACTGACATGAGTTTGAAATCTTAAAAACGTATTGTCCATGTCTGAAATTCGAAAACTGCTAGACAATATTTATTCAACTACGCTGGATATTTTTTTTTATTATTATTATTTACAGAGAGGTTTTAAAAATGTGTCTATGTTTATCCCACGTTTCTCTTAAAGTAAAAAACTTTTCCTTTAAATTTTCCACCTCTAACGTTATTATAGAAAATTACCTCTAATTACCATTATTCAAGGAGTGCGAACAACTTTTTTTGATGGTAAATTATGTGATATTAATATGCATTAATAGTTTCACTTCCCATTGTTAGCTATTATATGGTTCCTCAAGGTTAGTCAGAACGTTGCTCCTAAAAGACTCGTGAGTCTTAAACATTCTTAAAAATAAATGGCTGAACTTGTTTTTACTAACAATTATTTTCCCCTACGAAGGATCAGAAGTAGCTACTGGAAGAAAAAGTTACGCAAAATTGCCCACTTTTTATTTTACAATCACTTGATTATCTTAGAGAATTCCTCCGCAAATTGAAGATCAACAAAAAGAGATTCCAGTAGCAAACTACTTCGAAGGCTGGTGTGTTCAAAGTGTGGCCCGCAGGCTAATTATGGCTTTGAACTATGCATGAAGAGAATGAAGAGAAAGAGACTGAGAAAATTATTTTCCCCAATGAGTGATTATTTAAAAGGCGAGATGCCAGAACTTTGCTTCTTTCATTATCGCATGGGATTTGGTAACGACTAGAACTTATGCTGTTTTATGTGGAAAGAAGAGACTTTTTATATCAAATGAGCTGTCTGAACGTAATTAATCACATCAATACAGAGTTCTTTCTTCTTTTTATATTTTAATGATTAATGTCACAGCATCTTTAGTACTTAATGCTTGTGAGGAAAGTAATGTGACTTATTTAACTGAAATAATTCATCTACATTACACACAAAAAACTAAATAAATTGTGGTTAAAAGTGATCAACATTTGAACTACGATTACGCAGATCAAATTACTAATGAAAACAAAATGCCTATCACGTTATATATATATATATAGTATTTATTTACTTACTTATTTATCTATATATACATACAGGGGCGCACTGACGAGGAAGGACCCCCCCCCCCCCTCCGCAGATGACATAGAATATCCAGTATCCAACAGACTTTCAAACATTCGGAATCCGATCCGGTCCGGTCACTGCACGAAAAATCCGGTTATTTTTTCCTAAAAACTTTTACTCAATTTCAGTTGATAACGATGCCTTCAGATTCACGCTGCTAATTGTGGCGTAATTGGGCCGAAAGTAAATCTTGTTCAAATATCTGAGTTTGAGCAATATTAACAACTAGTTTTTAAAAAGTATGCCTACTGCCAGTTGTGCCGAATATATATGAATTTGACACAATTGGCAGAATCTTTTGAACTTAATTAGGATTTTTTGACATGTTTTCCAAACGATGTTCCCAATCATATTTTCTATTTAAAATGCATAATTCCACCACGAAGTTCTGACACTTGGGCGCTTTTGCGCATGGCAGAAAAGGACGACGCCATTCGAGTTCTAACGAAGTTCATTTTGCAGGTGCGTTTATTAGCAAGTTGATCAGAATGTTTGCTTCTCTGTTGAAAGCAACCAAATTTATAAACTGGCAAATAGATCTGTTCGGTAGAATTCAAGTATGGTAAACGAACAAAAACGATCACAGAATGCGACGCATCCCTTATCCTCTTCATTCCAAGTGTACCCAATTGGGTACATTTTAAAATACTGTTTATTAACTACTTTTTGCACAATTTGAAAGCTAAAACACCCAATTGTTTTTGAAATTAATCAACAAATAGTTTACTTCGTTTTAAACATGGAAAACATGGAAATTGGGCATTAATTATTATTTAAACTAATTATTAGTTAAAATTTAAAAAAAAAAAAATTTAGTTATTTTGTTTTGTATTCTTTTTTTAAATCAGAGAACCAAAAAAAAATGCGTCAAAATTGTTTGTGCTTAGTTCTGGGGTCTGAAGAGGTTAAACCAGCAGTTTCTTTCCTGAACATGAATGGATTATTGTGGATACTCAGTGCGACAAAATATCATTGGTTTGAAAATGAATATTTTGTCACCTTTATTACTAACACATGTGTCTATTCATGGTGAACCTGTTGTCAATGATTTCGTTGAATTGAGAACTTAAAAGGAGAAGTAATTATTAGTTACTGGGTGGGGTCAGAAATAAATAAAAAAAATTGTAGGATTTGGAAACAGACAGAGCTTAATTTGCGCAGACACGCACGGGAGCTCAGCTCACTGGCGTAGATAAGGGGATGGTTTGGGGGGATAACCCCTCCCCCACCCTAAGATTATCTAGAATTTGACCACTTTTTCGTGGAAAGGAATAAAAATAGCTGACTTCTCCCGAAGAAAATCCCCCTAAAATCCGGGTCTAGCTACGCTACTGGCTCAGCTCCTGTACTTCTTTTCAATTGCCTATGAATGTTTATATATTAGACGGAATTCAGCATATTTACGTATGAAAATAAGTTTTGGGCTACCATACTTCTTTGTTAAAAATTCAACCCTGAGAATGGAAGATTTTTTTTTTTTTTTTTTGAATTTTTTTTTCTCTCATTGTGTGAAAATGGCGCTAATTTAAAAATTAAAATTAGAAAACAAATTATTTTTATTAAATAAGAGCATCGAACAAGAATTGGGAGAAAAGAAAGTATCCTGAGGTATTTTCTTGAAAGTTGGATTCACAAAAGCAAGCATCTGCTGCATGGATGACCGCCTTGAAGGCAAAGGAGAGCTTCGCGGTGACCATTGATGTGGACGGGACATCCATTAACCTCTAATTAACCCTTAGTGTAAAAAAGGGGTTCGGAAGATGCGGTCCCGTTCCTTCCCCCGGAGATGGGAGTGAAATTCTGCGCCTTGCCTAAAACAGAAGTTACAGGTGAGAAAATTAGGGTAGGCACACAGCCTTAAAGCAATTACTGGTTGCAAGGAAGTGTATCGTCAGCGACGATTATAATTCCAAGAGACCCAACTGATGATTTACTCTATTTAATTTCCAAGCCTTTCGTTACATCACCGGAAATTTTTAAACAAAAAGAATGTAACTTCTTTTTGTACATGATAGTAAAAGCAAAAGCATTTTGGAATCATAAATTGCAATTTTGATGTATTGTTCATCTGCGTGATAATAACAGTATTGTAAATCCGGAAAATTTGAGAAAACAAATAATTGTAACCTTCCCTCTTAATCATGGCTTAGTTTCTAACAACAACAAAAAAATGTACGGAGACCTTTTACTCTTCGGATCTTATTTTTACACATAAATCCATATATATGTTTCACTTAACGTGGACCAGTTACGATTAATTTTGCATTACGATACGATACTGGCATCATGCAAAAAACAAACTATGTAAAACGATATTTAAAAAATTGTTTAAAATTTAGCATAAAAAAGGAACAATATTTGTATTTATCATCGTAACTTACGGGACTTTCACAAATTTATTTCTATTTCTTAAAAAGTGTTTCCATTCGTAACTCAATTTTTAATTTTCGATTCTTTGGAGTGGCAACACTTTAGTTTGTTCATATCGAGCGATTATTCTCATGTTTATGTCTAGCGATCTTTTCTTAAACCTTTTGAATTGTAAAGCGTTTTTGCGATTTTAAAATGGTTAAGTTATGATTCTTTGGAGCGGCAACACCTTAGTTTGCTTATATCTAGAGATGAACATATAGCCCACAGATGTTCTTCGCGGAATCACCTAGTAGTATGAATTTCGTTTAATATATATGTAGCAGACTCACATACAACTAAAAAGCAGTGCAGGAGCTGAGTTCCCGTGAGCTCCATGTAAATTCAACCCTATTTTTTTTTTTTCTATTCATGACGGAAATCGTCAACAGAATGAGGAGGTAATTCCCAAAATGAAGTAAATTTATACTTAATTGGTGTTTTTATGCTTAATTACAACAAAATATGAATTATTTAAAGTAAGTGAAGTCATTTTTGTCTCGTACGAAAAAAAATTTCAACGCGCATTTTTTCCTCCCTTATTTTGTCAAATATTTTCTGTTTGATAGTGCCGCTATAATTACAATTTTTGTTTAAAGTTCTTGTAAAATCTAATTGAATCATTCAGAACTTTTTTTATTATCTTATTATCGTAAATAATCGTGAGAAGTCTATAAGAATGCTGTCCGTTTTAAATGAAATATGAGATCTCAGTTAACTTATTAACTTATTCGTGTATACACAACGAGTCAAGAGCCCCCCCCCCCCCCCACCCAATTTTTTTAAACAACTGTTTTTGAGATATATCCCAATTTATTTAAATCTGCGTGACCGATTCCCCTAATAGATCCAAACAGAATGTTCAAAAATGTCCGTGCCTCATAAGAAAGACAACAAAAAATACTAATTGTAGTCACCTGTTGCCCCTTTAAATAAGTACGTAGAGCCCTTGATCCCAGTACCCATAAAGTTATCTGGATTGTGTCGCAATATTGTCAGAAACTGGAAGAGTATGAATTGCAAAAAAAAAAAAAAAAATTTTGTTTTTAAACGGAAGAAAATAGGAAACGTTTGCTTTTTTTCTGCAATAGGTGGAGCCACTAATCTCAGAAGAAAGTGCTAGTTATGTTCATCATATGGTACTTTACAGATGTTTGGGTGCCACTGCTAGAGAGTTAGAACCACATGTTCATCACAATGGGCATCCCTGCTACGTGCCAGATATGCCACATACATACACGAAATGTGAAAGCGTATATACTGCATGGGGAGTGGGAGGATTGGTGAGTATTATCATATTTATTATGCAACTTAGTTTCGTTTTTTATTGAAGTTCTTCACATTTATTTTTTCGGATTTTTTTTGCATTAATTACTTTTTTTTTTCTCTCAATAAATATCATTAATACTTGCTTGTGAAAATTAAAAATTTATTGCAGATTTATTTGCTAATTTCAAATATGAAAAATGATTTAAAAAAACTTTTTCTTTATTTGTAGCTTTATCAAACTATGAAGTTATTTGAAGCTTCTTCAAATTATGAAGTTATTATAATGCGCATTAAAATAATTTTAATTATTAAATATCATTGCGCTTTTGGTAGTAAAAATTCATAATAAGTTCCTATCTATTCTTTTCATAGTATTAAGTTGACAGGATGTTATCACCGCTAAATTTATTTAAGAAATTAGAAGAACATTATGGTACATTTCAGATAAAAGCATCTTTTCCCTCAAGAAAATAAAAAGTTTTTATATTTTTTTAAAATATTTTCATTATTATATAGTAATCAATGTTGAGTTCATACTTTTTTAACTTTAATAATTCTCTAAAAACACAGTGGTAGTAATTTTAAGAAGATAATAATTTGTTTTCCTTTTTAAAAACAAAACAACTTTCTATTTGTACTCTTTAATTATTATTTTTTTATTCATTTTTTTATCATTATTATATTGAAAGTAAAAAATAGCATTTTTTAAGAATAAATTTAAAGAACAAAAATTGTAGTAATATCATGAACAACAAGGACCTTATATTTTATTTTTGTCAACACTGTTCGGTAGTAGGTACTTTGTCTATTTTAGTAAGTTTATAATGCAAGAATATAAGTATCAGTCGGCTACAGGATCATAAACATATGCGTTTTTGTTTGCTGTTCATTCACAGATTTGATCGTAAAAGTATTCATAGCCAAGCAGGTAAGGTTTAAGTCTCTGTAAATCAACGACCTTTTTATTATCAATGGCACCTAAAAATCTAACTTTAAGTAAAAATGGTAAATAAAGTAAGCAAGTATAAAAGAAAGTGAAGAGGAATTGAAGTAGAAAGAGTAAGTGTAACAAAAAATGTAAAATTGCTTATGTAGGTAATTGTAACAATTTTAATGGGCTTTTTTAACCTTTTTAATCAAAACTCTTTTAGATTAAAATAAATTATCAACGTTAATAAAGAAAAAAATATTAAAAAACTACTATAAATAGTTATTGCAGGGCTAGAGAGAAGCCTCAGTGCAAAAAAGCTCTTTAGATGATACCAAAATCGTAAATGAACGTAACGTCACGGATCGGATCGGAGCGTAAATTTTAAATAAGCTATCATGTCTAGGGTTTTTTTTTTTACCTGAAACTGTGCAAAGCATCAGACATCCTTTTTAAGCTTTGGAAAAACTGAAAAAAATGCCTTTATCGTGAAAGGCAGACAGTTATAAAAGTAGCTTTCAGACATCAGTGAAACAATGGAATGTTGGAAAAATTATTTAGTAGATAACGAAAAATTTTCCAAACATAAGAAGCTTCCAAAAAAAAAATCTAAGCTATGGATCGAAGAACATTTACAAATTATTCTAGCAGAAGAAATAATCAATAATTCTTCTGCTAGAGTTATTAATTAAAAAATCATTCACCGTCTTGCTTGTGCATGCCTTATTCCATTTACAGCTTTATTTTTAAGGAACTACTTAAACAGACTCACCGACAATACTTGAAAGAGAACTTGAAAGATTGATGCAAAATGTTTACCTTTTTAGAAACAATTATACATTTTTGGGACATTTTCTGAATTATTAAAAATTTGCCGAGGTAGAGCAAGCGATTTTTAAATGATTTCATGATCTTTTGGTAACGATCTTAACCCAATTCCGTTCAGTTTCTGAGTAGTATTCACCTTCCCTTTTTTCTGATTTAGTTAAAGAATAAGCGCTAAAGCAATGGTTTTGGGAATCCCTCAAAGAGGGATTTATAACTGCATATTTTTCACAATCATTTAAAATGCTAAAAATTAGTAATTAACATTAATAATTATATGAATTAGTTTTTGCAAACTCGTTAATGTAAATTGTATGGTAAATTTTAATCAATAATGATCATTTGCAGGCCTTGGTTATGCCAGAGAGAGCAGGATTACCTCTAGGAGACAAGCCAAATTTGTACTTTTTATTAGAAATACACTATGATAACAGTGAATTCCGTTCAGGTAATAAAACAAATCAGTCTCTTTAATGTGCTAATTAAGAATTTAAAACATATATTTTAACCAATATATTCATTATGATATATGTATGCATGCAGTGTTATTAAATTGAAATTATTGAAACAGGAAGATTATTGTTTAAAGGCTGAAATAAATGGATGTAGAAAAGTATTAAATTTAATTTCTTTTTCAGACACAAATGTATGAGTCAAAACATGACAAAATTATGTTTGATCTCAATTTAACTAGGAATTAAGAAGCAATAGTATAAACCAAAATTTCTTCATATTGATCATAGACCATGGTGGAAAAATTCGATTGAATTTGAAATAAATCAATTGTCTGTGGAGATGACTAGGATTATTTGGAAGGGTGCAGCATCCTGCTTCTCTTTTGATTCTCCCTGTTGCCTTTTTGAGGCAGCCTTACACCTTTCAAAGCATTTTACAGCTTTTCATGTCAGCTGCCATTGCAAATACAACATCCGCTAGTCATGCAAAATTCGCGTTCTCATCTCAATGATACTTTTTTTCTTAGAAAAAACGTTCCCTCCTTTAGTTCTTTAAGGTACGTTCACACCAAAGCCGACAAAGACAAAAAACTTGTTTTATCTCTTCTGCGCAAGCGCAGAGAAAAGACAGGAATATTGTCGTTGTCGCCTTTGGTGCAAAAGCACCCTAAGGAGATTGCTTTTATACTAATGAACCCTAATAAATTCGTAAAGGGGCAGTTTTTGAGGCCGTGAATTTTGGAAAAGGTCTATCTTGGGGCATAAAAAGTGCCCTTTTGTAGTAGATTATCCTTTTCAAAACATTTCCCTCTCTGTGGCCCTTTCGTTCTAGCGTCAGCACCAATTAATATGCGAAGCACTATAAGAGCTGTGGTTAGAGCTAAGAGACATGCAACGAAGTACTAGGATTTACATCTGAACACCCTTTCAGTTGAAATTTTGTACAACAATTTTGCGTTATTCTTATTTTTAAAAATATATCATAAAGTATGGTAATATTTTGAATTTTGTATCATTTACAATTTTAAATATATTTTCTATTTCATTTTTAGAGGCATTCTCTTAGCCTAAAAAACATGAGAATTGAAATGATGAATATTTGATATCATTTATTATTTATACAATATAAATAGAACTGTAATTCCCTTGACCAGAATTAGGATTACAATTGTCTTTTATTCTTCTTTTTTTTTCAAATAGAAGCTGTAAAAGCACTGTTATATAAAGATTTTTACTTATTGTAGAGCAATATGGATTTTTTTTCTAAAAATAGTTCGAAGTACATCTTTATACACACAAGAAGTGAGATACCTGATGCCAACCAGTACACTTTCCTCTCATACTCCTCCATGCTCTTGAAAACTATGTTGCCATTCGTAAAATTTAAAAACACAAATACTCAGCATAAATTGTCCTTTCAATTTCCATAGGACGCAAGTACTCATTCTTCCTATATTTATTCATTTATTTATTCATTAGGTGTGGTAGATCAGTCCGGATTTCGGGTCTATTTTACTCCAAACTTACGACGTTATGATGCTATGACGCTTATGATTGGAGCTTCTGTTGATCCATGTATAGTTATACCACCTGGACGAAGAAAATTCACCATAGCAGGACATGCAGATCCCAGATGCTTAGGGCCGGTATGTAGTACTTTCATCATATCTTGATTGTATTTACGCGGAAAAATTCTATTATATACTTAAAGTTTTGAGTTTGTCTTTCAGAAGCATAAATTAAATAAAAGATAATTCAGACGAATAATTCTTTTATTTTAAATATCGAAACGAGTTTCTTTTCCTGTACTTTTTTTAAGGGGGGAAATACGTGTAAAACGGCGTATTAAGAGCAATTTTCATGAATTTTTTTAACTTATAAAGAATAAATATATTTCAGTGAGATTTTGAGGTTATTTTATAGATATATTGAAGAACATTTACTGAAATTTTTAAACATTTTTCTTGAAAAATACCGAAGATATCGGCTGCTGCACACTGTAAGTCGTCACACGGGTCGGCAGTTTGCGTACATCCTGGAGGTCACAATTTTTATCTGAAATAGTTTTTTTTTTTAAATCTACTTTTCTTATGTGTCTCTTCTAGTTGAACTAAAATCATCACAAAAAATTGAAAATTTCTTTTTTTTTTTTTTTAGAAAGGGAAAATTAAGTACGATTTTTAACCGTTTTTTTTTTTTTTTTTTTTTGTTCTTTTTTTACAATACGAAAAGTAAAAATAAAGATTTGTTTATGTTTCTAGTTTAACTAAAGCGTGTATATATAAAGAAAATGTGTGCTAAATTTGATAAGGATTGATCAAAAACTCTGCGAGCTAGAGTGTACGCAAATTCGAAAAAAGTAGTTTCAAGAAAAACGCGTTTGAAAAAAAGAGTGGTATTGAAGGTAAATTTAAGGCAGTAATGAATCAATTTTTTAATACACTTATAGATACTAATACTTATAGAAATTTCTATCCGAGGTCTGAATTGTTAAAAAAAAATAAAAGGACATCTGCTAACGTTCTCTAATACCCTTCAGGTCAGAGGGACTACCTGCTCAACTGCTCCAAAAGGGGCGCTCGCTCACATGCTTATAACTTTTAAACGATTTGGAATTTCGCTTTGAAATTTTCAGGGACAACTTATTGAATTGTTGTAGAAGCGATTTATGAAGAAAATTTTTTTAAAATTTTTTGAGACCTTTACACCGTATTTCCCTTCCCCCCTTAAAGCATTTATGAGTTATTACGTCAAGCCTTACACACTGTTGAAAAAGAATATGATATTACATAAGTGTAGCTTCTTTTTCCATAAACATTTATTTTCCACTTACAGAAGTTTTATCTTAAAGTTCATATATTTTTACTCAAACTCTTAAATGCGGTATGCTATATTCTTTTGATTTTCTGCTATTTCGAATCTTCAAAAACTTCCAGATGATTTGCAATAATATTTACTGCTTAAAAAATCTATTTATAATACATTTTCTATTTCATTTTCAGGCTATACCTCCAGAAGGAATAAGAATTTTTGCAGTATTTTTGCACTCACATTTACTTGGTAAGCTTTCAATATACTTTTTTTCGATTAGCTGCAGCAATCTTCACTAGTAATTTTTTTTTTTCAAGACGAAATACGAAGTCATGAACAGATATTTTGATTTTTTTTAAAACGTTACGGTCGTATTTTGAAATGTCAGGCGTATGAAATGCTAAATCGTGAATGCATTTATTGAATCATCGTGACTTTTACAATACAATTTTTACATACAAATTTTACTGTATGAGATATATTACAGTGCATTTTGTGATGCTTTATTTTTCACAGGAAGGCAAATGAAACTTCGACATTTTCGCAACAGTGTTGAACTTCCGTATATTGCTTCTGATCAGAGATTCGATTTTAATTATCAGGTAAGATACTAAATAAATTTATACGCTAACTTCAGAAGTACACTCTAACTTCATAATAACATAACTAAGAGTTTAAAAGTAAATAAATGAATTATTCTTATGTATTAAAATGAAGGATAATATTAAACAATGAAGACTTTCACAATGAGAAATTTTTTTCATAGAATTATTTATTTAACAAAATTTGTTTCGTTATGTAAAGGAAATTATAGTTTACATAAAGAGGAAAATGGTTATTAATTTACAGATGAAACAAGCTTCATTGAAAATTTTAAATCTTTTCTTCTTCTTGCTGTGACAAATGTAAAAATGTTGGCAAAGAGAGCAAGTTTTTCTCTGACTCCAGAGCAGAAGGTTGCTTGTTAGAATCACGCCCGGGTCACTACTATGGTCAAACAGGCTTGAATAAAATAGATTTCACATAAAAACAACAAGCATTTTATTGCAAAAGTTTAAATATAATTTTCTGACTGAACTTATCGACCAGTAAATAAATTAATCATTTATACAGCCTCTCAAACAAAAACTTAAACTAGAACTAATAACTTTTAAGGGAATTGACCGATTCGAAAGATTTTTTTTTTCATTAGAAAGATCTCGTCGAGCATATTTCATTTCCATATTTTACTTCTTTATTTGAACAATTTTCCGTTCAATTTTGAACAGTTCAAAAAATTTTAACATTAGCGCCTATGGGCAAAAATGAAGCAACTTATGTAAACTCTGGGTATAAGATCCAAGTTTCTATTAAGAAGGTTATTGGAAGAAGCTCTCGGCTTGAAATATTTTTTGATTTGAACAATTTTTGTTCATTTTTGAACAGTTCAAAAAAAAAAACATTAGCGCCTACGGGGAAATATCAACCCTATATGAATCCTGATCTAGCAGACGCATTTGCTTGGAACAAACTTTATCGGAAAGGAGCTAGGCCGTAGATCATGTACAGATACGAAGTTCAACCAGAACTAAACGAGCTTATTTTCCTATGAAAGTTTTTGATCGGGATTTTTAAGGATATTTCTGATTGAATGAATGAAAAAATAAATGAATGAATGAATGAATGAATGAATGAGTGAGTGAAAGAATGAATGAATGAGTGAATAAATGAATGAGTGAAAGAATTAATGAATGAATAAATGAGTGAGCAAAAGAATGAATGAATATATAAGGTCTACCGGAAATTACTGTCCTTTTCTAATCACAACAAGTTTCGACACGTTCTATATTTCATGTTCTAGAATGTTCGGTTCTATAATTCAGAGAAGTATTGCGAACAACTGCATAACTTAAAGACAGCAGTCCACAAAAAGAGGGCGCCATGTTCAATAGGAAGGACATCATACTGCATCATGATAATACCAGGCGACATGCTCTCTGAAGACTCGTCAAAAAATTGCGGAACTCTGGGAAATTCTATCGCATCCACCATATTCCCCAAACATAGCACCCTCCGACTACCACTTGTTGTTGTATTTACAAAATAATTTGGCGGGCGAAAAATTCAAAAATGAAGAAGATATCAAACAAGCCCTGGTTGAATTTTTCGAATCAAAAGATGAAACATTTTTCAAAAATGGGATATATAAATTGCCCTCACGCTGGCAAGAAGTCATTGATAATAATGGCAATTATATTATTAAATAAAGTAATTTGGCAGTAAGAAAAATGTGTATTTTCCTTTATTCCAAAAACGGACAGAACTTTCCGGTAGACCTAATATATTAATCGTTGAAAAGGGGTATATTTGAAGCAATTAAGAACTAAAGCTAAATGAAGAAGAGAAAGAGAGATAGCTAGACTATAAATTTGAAGTTGGGAATATAAGGGAAAGTAAGCTCGTATAGTTCTGGGTGGAACTTCTTTTTTTTTTAAATCTGTCATGTTACTATTTTAATTTTTTAAAATTAAAATAGTAACTGGGCGGCAAGTTTGCTTTAATACCTCAGCATTTTAATTAAATTCAAAATAACTTTATAATTAAGATTCAACTTTAATTGCATCATGAACCAAATGACTACATATCAAGTGTTCTATTCCTCTTTTTATTGGATGCTCTAAATCGAGATTGCTTAACAGAACATATTTTGTTGCTTTCAGGAATACAGGTACTTACCTCAGGAGGTAGTTGTGAAATCCGTAAGTATGATTTGTATTTCTTGAATATTTAAAATTAAAGGTCTACAAAAATTAATCTTCACGATAATTGACGTAAATTAAATCAAAAATTGCAGCTTGAGTTCTACACGCTTGTGTAAAATCCTTCTAACATGCGCTTTGGATACTTTTAACATGTGCATGTGCAACTATTTTTTTTTCTTATACTATTAGTAGATATTCTGCCGTATTTTTGCAATCGAGAAATTTTTGAAAACAGACAGCCATATTATTGAATATAAAAACACCCTTAAAATCATAATCATCAAGTCAACGTACTTTTATCCTGCAGTTGCATTAGTATTTTAGATGCAATAAAAGGAACTGGGAGTTTGCTCAGAACAGCTTCGATTTCATTGAAAGAGAGTGAAAAGAGAGATTTAGAAGATTTAACCTCTACTTTTTATGAAGAATAATGTACCAGATGTGTTCCTTTTTGTTTGCTTTCAATATTCAAATCGGAAATGAAATATATTAACAAATAAAAAACACAAATGCACATCTAAAATATAATTTCTCTCAGCGTATCACATCTTTGCGGCTTATTACAATCACCCCCAAGTCATAGGCGCGACTTTCGTACAAGATGCCTAAAAATTGTTTAAAATTTATCCAGTCTATCATTTTCCCTCCCGCGAACGGATGGCTGGTTACTGAGACATCACTCACACCACGTTTAAGCCTCTTACGCTCACTGACGGTCACTTAGGGATGAATCTTTACTTAATAAACACACCTAAAAGGCCCATTGCAGCGAAGAGCAATTGAAGATGAGCAGCTTTTCTCGCACGAGCTTGTGATTATTTACATTTCATATGTTATTTGCCTATTTGAGCTCGGATAAACGTTTTTTTCTGCTTTCAAAGTTTTGCTTGCTGCTCTTAGTTTCTGCAAGCAATAAAGTGTCGTTTTTCTGTTTTATGTATAATAAATAAAAATTAATTATACTAAAAATTCATGAATTTAAACTTTTCTAATGACTTATAATCGTCCTTTTTGTATGGGTACTTGAACTAAACAAACAAAATGCGTTTTTTTAAATACTAGTTTCTTTTTCGTTTCTTTCTTTTTTAATGTGTGTGTTTTGAGAAGAAAAAAAAGCTGTTGCTTAAATGTGCAGGATCGCCGGTTGATTGGCACGGACGGCTAATTTTTAATTCTGCGGAATTTAATACATTTTAATAAAATAACATAATTTACACATAAAAAAGTTACCACTGGCGAAATATAATGGTGAACAGACTGGTCTTTTCACTTTTTTACACGAGCATGACCCTGCGGGTACCGCTAGTAATCATTAAATACATAACAAAAGGCAACTGGCATCGTTAACATATTAGTTTGACCGCATTTTACAGGTTGCCCATTTATATTGACAATTTTCATTCTTCAGATTTTCGTATGCAGTAAGAAGCTGCAGGGATCGTCTGCAAAATTTTAATTTCTGAAACCATTATTTTTTACTAAATAAGTAGTCTAATGCTTTTAATTTATTTTGATTTTCATCGAATAGCTTTGTGGTATATAAAGTAATTTATTTTTTAAAGGAAAGTGTGAATTTTTGGAAATTACAATGAATTTTCTTTACAGGGAGATCATCTAATTGTTGAATGCACTTATGATTCATCTGGACGAAATGTGACCACATTTGTAAGTAGCAATTCATGTATATCATGTATATGCAATTTAAAAAGCTATTTATATTGAAATCGTGTTATACAATTATTATCACTCCGTCTATTTATGAACAAATGTTTCAAAAATGATACCAAGAGCAACTAACATAGAAGTTTGCTCATTGTATTGCATAAATTTTGTATTAAATGTCTTAAAAGCTAATAAACTGATTAAATTCTTTAAAATAACTGATTGTTTTTGAAGAATAGTGTTCTTTAAAACAGAAGAATAAGCAGTTAGATGCAAAAATTTTATGGAAAATATAAGGAATGCATGCAGTAGATTTTTCAATAAGCATTGATGCAATCGTTAAAAAAAATATGCAAAATAACACTTAAGGTCATTATATTTTTCTACAAATAAAATATTTTCTCTAACAGGACACTTTCACAGCAATTGAGGAATGTCACAGAGCAAAACGATGTACAATTTTGAAAATAAATCTTTATCACCAGCAAATAAATCTTATTCTTTTTCTCGTCAAAACTTTTTAAACAACTTTAACATCAACTATCGTAAAATACATTTTCTACATTTTCAACTAACGAATTCACTATGTTAGAAAATAAATTTAAGTTTCTGTTAAATTTTTCTTATTCACCGTTCTTTAGACAACACAATTAACTTTTGAAGCATAATTTTTATTAACGTTGAATTTGCTTTTGTTTGAGACATAAATGCATCTAAAATTTCCATTTATTAATATGTAATTTCTTTAATTCATTTTTAGGGTGGTCTTGGTACAAGTCAAGAAATGTGTTTGGCTTTTGTTTTATACTATCCACGCATAGCAAGAGCACGGTCTTTGAGTAGTGCCACATGTGATTTAGTAAAAAGTTTAGCAGGAATGGAATCCAAGTAAGAATGTTATCTTCATTCCTGTTAAAGTGTTACTATATATTATATTCATACTGATAAAGGGAAATTAACGATTTTTTACGAATTAAGTCGAAAAGCAGATTAAACCTGCTGCAAGCTTTTAAGTTTTTAGTTAGTATTAGGAGAGCCTGGAGTCAAAAGTAACAAATTTTACATTTCTGTTAATAAACTAAGCAAGCTTTTGCCATATAATAATCAAATTAGGCAATAAAAAAAGTTTAAAACTTCTTGTTTAGTTTTTCATATTCCTAATGGCCTGTACAACCATGCATAATCTTAACTTAGAAAACGTATGACGGACCCCGCTGGGGTCAGTTTATAACACACATTAAAAAACTACATATATAAATTTATATTTCTTTATAATTATACTTTTTATATACCCACACATTATTCTACTTAAAATTATCAAATTTAATCTTCCTATTAATGATGCGACAGAAATTAATAAAATAATATTTTGCATATGTAAAAAATCAGTTTAATATGTAAAAAATCAGTTTGGGCACTGGTATGGTATTTGGCAACGTACCCCTGATTGATAATGATGTTATAGACATAGTGCCAGATTTGTCATTATTAGATATGTTACAAACGCACCTTTCGCGGTTGTTACTATCCCTCATATCGCTATCACAAAAATTCTCCAAAGATTCAATATTTACTTTAAACTATATGGGGTTACACTACGATAAACGCAGTTAAAATTTGCAAAATATCTGTTGTAAGTAGTTTCAAGTATATATATTTGTGATTCAGAGGAGGAAAAAAACAGGGAAAAATAATTGTTGTTTTAAACACAAAAAAAAAATACTTCTTCAAGCTGTTTGACAGGTAACTCTAAAAATAAAACCATGGAAATTCTGCTCTTTGTAAGAGACAGCACTTGAAGTTACTACTCCGTCTTGACAGCTGTTTCAATTATATTTCGCGCAATAACTTCATTTTATTTTACTATCATTCTACTAAATGTGTTACAAAGTTATTGGATAATAAAACTTGAGACGAAACATTAAGACAAATATTTGGAAAAGAACTATATGACTGAGTATTTAATTCACGTATATTATTGTAGTTTTTGACGAAAGTATTAAAACTTACTGACGGTATTCGTAATTATTAATGCATGATGGTTAAATTTCACATGTTGACAAATCAACGTTTATTTCTTTGCTGTAACACTTATATGCATATAAATCTAAAAAATTTCTTCTTGAATGGTTGACTGAACAGTGCTGAAGTCTCCATGTCTCTAGAGGCAAAATATTTCGGGTACTGCTTCAAAATATAAACTGAATTGCAGAAAAAAAAATATAAAAACTAATACATTACTTTCAAATTTATCCACATTTGTATGCAATTATAAACGAAGACTAGATTTAAGAAGTAATTTTAACAGCTTTATTCTTCGAAAGCAAGAGTAAACCTTTTTTTTTTTTTTTTTTCAGTATTGTATACGAAAATATGAAAGTTTTGAATTTGAATAAAATGGACACATTTGATATATATATATATGGTACATGCATGTGTGTGTGTTCACTTAACCACTGCTAATAAGCAAACACCATGAATTCTATATTTTCGAAAAGCTAAGTTATTTGATACCTTTCATTTTCAGATACGCACACGCTGATGATGACAATTCCAACTTCACTTTTTATCAACATTTTCACACAAACAACCCTTGGGATTCCAACTATGCTTGTATAGCAGAAGCAGCTATGAGATTTGGATATCATACAACACAATGTTTTCTCGGCGATGGAAGGAGACTCAACGTAAGTATTACCTTCGGTTTCTCAAAAATTAACTGTACGTTAATTTCAATCTCATTAAATGCATTGATAAGTAATTGTTTTTGGCTGACCTAGAGTAGAACTTTCATCCCTCTATCTAAATCTATTATATATGTGGGTATAGTGCGGGTTTTCCTTTTCGAAACGATAACGTAGAATACCATAAGCTCTGAATTCGACAATTCGGATCTCAGAACAACTTTATTTTCAAAAAAATTTAAAACTCTGAAAATTTCAGTCTTTTTTTTAAAAACACCGCGTTCTTTCTTTCTTTCTTTCTTTCTTTATTTATTTATTTATTTATTTTTTTTTTTGAGCTTTCTTTACTGTTATGTATCGTTTAGGATTGTTATATATAGTTACGTATTACAAAAAACTTTTGTTTTCAATGATTTTGATGTATCTTTTTATATACCAATAAATAGATGTGTATGTATTTAAAACTTGCTGAAACGGTAGTTTTCATTTCAAGTCATTTATCATGATAACATATCATGAATGACTTGTTTCCACGACGAACTCAAAAATATACTGCTGCATAATTACTGCTAATATTGTCACTAAATAAAACGACACATTGTTCTTGTAAGATAGCGTTCATTATCATAAATTCACATGGTAATTCACGTCTCGTGTGGCTATTTAATTTCCTTTTGCAAGTCATCGATTACACTGTTAAAAATTTCCGTAAGAAAATTGTAAAATAACCATTTATTTGATTGTTATTTTACCATATTTAACTACAACAGTTGAATAACCATTAAAAAGATGGTACTCAAACCGCTGATTGCAAAAAAAATCGTTTATTCTCTGTTTATCATAAGGAACGTTTAACTAACCGTAATTTTCAAGCGCTCAATAAGAATTGGGCGTCCATCTTGGTGGCGAAACCTTACCGGTCGTACGTTGTTGTTAAAATATGAATAAAGATTTATCAGTTCAAATCTGCATGTGTATATAAAAAGAAGAAGAAATAAAGTGGCTTAAGCAGTGGTTACTAAATAGAACGACATATACACGTAAATCAAAAATTGGAGACATCGGATTCCCGAACTATTTTCGAATGAGCGAACCCATAATTTGAGCTGCTGAAGCTTGTTTGTATTTTAATTTTTGCAGCAAATAAAATGATTTTCGTAAATATACAGTAAATTTAGACCAAAGATGGCTTTGGATCCAATCAAAAACTGAAATCTCAATTTTAATTGAGTTTTCCTGTTGAAAAGGAAGATTTGTTGATAAATAAACGACCGCTTTGTGTGGTGCAGATGGCCGAATGGTTAGAGAGCAAAGTTGGTAGACCATACACCCGGGTTCGATTCCCGCAAGCTTCGTTTACGGTTTCTACGCCTCAAAGATTCTACGTCTCGAAATGGTTCAAAAACGGTAAAACTTTTGTTTTGAAACCATTTTTAAATGGTTATAAAACCGTAAACTTTTGTATTTACGGCTTTTTAACCAAGCTGATTGGAAATGGTTTAGGTCCCGTAAAGATAAAAAAATGTTCCAAACCGTAAATTTAACTGTGAATTAGATGGACAGATTGCTGCCGGTTATTTAACCGTAATTTCATGATGAAATTTCTAACAGTGCAAGCCAGTCCACATAACCTGCACAAAAGGGGAAAAAGACATCATTTATACAACCAATAAAATATCATACATAATTTCAACATAACATAATGGATGAATTTCAATTTATCATTTACCAGTGGCGTAGCCTAGTGGGGCGGCCCGGGTGTCACTTATTTAGGGGTGACAGCCAGCCACGACGGAGAAAAAAAAAATCAAACCCTCAAAAGCTCCATAGAATAAAACAAATACTTTAAATTGGATATTTTTTTCCAACATTTTCTTTTCTATTTTGAACTGAGCAAAGTATTTTCCTTAGAAAAAATATATTCCCAACGTTTTTTAACCGCTAATCATAACCTGGTTGCCGTCAACGAATACTTTAAATATTATGAGGCTGATGATAGGAATGGTGTTTTTCTTTTTCGAAGCTGCGATTTTTTAAAAAAATGTATTTAATATATTTCATTAAAATGCATATTTCACGCTTGCATGATTTTTTTTTTTTTTTTTTTTGGAGGGGAGGGAGTAGTCTTTTCCACGGGGTGACACCATGGAAAACAGGGTCCATAGTACAACAGGTTCCCCTACCATACACCCGAGTTCGATTCCCGTACGCTTCGTTTACGGTTTCTACGCCTCGAAATGCTTCAAAAACGGTAAAAGTTTTGTTTTGAAACCGTTTTTAAATGGTTATAAAACCGTAAACTTTTGTATTTAAGGCTTTTTAACCAAGCTGATTGGAAATGGTTTAGGTCCCGTAAAGATAGAAAAATGCCCCAAACCGTAAATTTAACGGTGAATTAGATGGACAGACTGCTGCCGGTCATGTAACCGTAATTTCATGAGGAAATTTCTAACAGTGTACCATGTGTATACCAAGGATGAAGTTTTACATTCTAACAGAAGGCGAACACTCAAAATGTGAACATATGATTTCAGAATTGATACATATCGTGTATACTAACTTTTTCCGATTTTGTAAGATTACAATCTACCTACGACTAGAATTCGAAGAAATGTTCGATTATATTATTTTACCTTTAAAACACTTTGTCTGCTGGATACATCCAGCAGCTGCAGAGACAATATGAATTCTCTTTGGAATTATCACGAAAATTGTTTTTATTCTAAATTTTCTTTATTCATACCAAGAATAAGATGTCCTCGGAAGCAATCGAGTTCCAGCGTTGCTAGTTTTCTGAGCAAAGATCTCAAGTATTTTGTTCTAAACGTTGCGGACCCCAGTCTTACATCTATTTTTCATTAATTCACACTTTTTCTGAAATTAATTTTTAAGAACAAGCTCGAGCATCAAATTAAATGGTAATTATTTAAAAGCTGTTATTTTGCGTCTAATGTAGTAAAAGTTTAAAAAATATATTAAAAAAAACGTCAATTGGTCCAAATAAAATCATTAAACACATTAAGAATGCCAAATAAACCCAAAGATTCTATTCCATCGTTTAATCTGGGTCTTGTATCAACTTAAGGTGCTATAACGGTTAGATAATAAATACTTTGGCCACATTCCATTCCGTCTGTAGTTGCATGGAACATGTTAGAATGGATCATCAAGTGTTATATTTCGTCAACAACGAATTCCTCGTTTCTAATTTAAGTAAAGATTCACTAATTAGTAAACATAGATAAAATTAAAAATTATAACCATCATTCTCTTTTCAGGTTCCTGGACTTGTAACTTATCCAAGAAACATTCGAGCTTACAATGAACCTTCCAGATGTTCTTACGCTGTTTCATCTCAAGAGCTTTGGAAAGACAATTTTTCAGATTCCGCAGGAAGTTCACTCAAATCCACGGGGATTTTTACTGTATTTGCGGTTTTTCTATTTGGTAGTTCCTTCAAAAGAAGCTATGATCATCTCATGAGTTTATTTTAACATTTCATCTGTTGATTTTTCCTTCGCAAAACAATTTTCAAAGTTGCTTTGGGAAGTACTTTTTTACGCGAACTGTAAATTTTTCGAGTGTTTAATGTTATTTTTGAATATTCCTGTAATGTGTGTTTTGTTTGGTAAAGATACTCATATGCATCGTAAACGCTTGTTTCACGCGATGTGATAACTTTATTTCCTATCATTGAAGCTTCCGAATTGCTTGTATTATTTGTTGTGTGAATTTTGCTGAATAAATGTTTGATTTTTGTAAGGTTGTATTCAAAGCGGTCTTTTATAGTTAATATATTATAAGATACATAGTACATTTTTCATTCTTCTGCACATTTTTACTTATTCCATAATAAATATATCAGAAGAAATTGTTGGCAACATTTCTTTCAAAGAAATAACTTTATATACAAATCTAAACAGAACACCTTTGAGCATAAACTATCCTGGTGGGAATTTATTTTTCGTTTTTTAAAAATTTTTGCTTAAAAGATAAAAAATGATAAATCATGATTAAAAATGATTAAGTTTTTGTCTTACAAACTATCAGATGAATGATTGATTTTTAAGGATATTTTCTTCGATGGTTAGCTTCTGTAATGGTCTGTCATTATGTGATTCGAAGATTTTGCAGTTTTGCCTTATTCATCAGCTGAAGTAAATTTAAAGTGAAAAATGTGTACGGTTTCATATTAAAAAAATGTGATTACAATAAAATTGCTTTAATTCAGCTTGCTTGTGTTCAGAATGTGATGATAGGGGCTATCACACCAATTTTAAAGCACTCAGGGATTAAAAAGTTATCAACATTCCAACGAGAAACATTGCCCAAGTCACCTGACATGTTCAAAAGGTCTACACATTTGCAATTGCTTCATTTTTCTTATACTCTTGCTTAAAAGATAAATAATTATACTATTCTGATAAATGTACTTATACACACACATGCGAAAGGACCAACAAAGGTCCTCTTGCATGTGTGTGTATCGCAGGATTCCAAGCGTCTAATAATTATAACACATGCCGAACTGAACTTGCATATGTCCCCGCATTTTAACAATTTTTTCAACATTAGTGATCTCTAATTTACTAAGCTTTCCCCCGAATTAAATCGTATAACACTTTCATAGTATAAAAACACTATTTTAACACTATATTTACCAAAACCAGTCAATTTGACTGTTTCGAAGCTTCCATTTTGCATAATTTGTTACTAATTATAGTGCAACTTTCAATTGCATTGGCTTTTCCTAATACACGGTAAGTAGGACAAGTTAATGTGACTGAAAGTTTTTTATTATAATTAGTAGCAACTTTATGTAAAAGGAAAGTTTAGTATTGGTTGAAAACGGCCTAGTAAATGTAGTGTTAAAAGAAAACATTTTTTACGTAAAAAAGAATCACTGTGCACAAGCAATTACTGTAAAAAGGTTGTCAAATTCATTTTCTTAAATTTTTAATACTACTTATGTTTTAGAAAATTTCAACTGACATCTTTTTACATTCAGTTTCCGTACAAAGTTAAACGTTAGCTACCTAAGATAGAAACCAAGCTGAAGTATAATTGAAAAAAATTTAGTGTTGGATTGAACTCCTTACCTTTCTACTTCCACTCACTCGAACAGTTGTCATCAGCACTGGCAGAAAAACGGGATTTGTCTCGGAAGATCACATTCATCCACCACTGTGAAAGTAATAATAATAATGAGTAAACTTGAAATAGTGCAAATTTTCTAGTTTCGTCTAAGTTTAGATGACTGAAATCCAAGTTCATCGTGCTTTCATCATAAATTGGTTTATAAATCTGAAAATATAAGCCATGATATGCAACCAGTTGCTCCATTCGAGCGGTACCAACTTTATCCAAACATTTAATTGCATTGATGATTGATGTCTTTGCTAGCTCACCAGTAGTCGCCCAGTATACACTGCAAAAAATTCTAGTTCAACGTTTCACCCAAAAATGTGAAATGTAGCTGCAACCAACATTTGGTACTAAGCTGAACCACATTCATGGTGAAACTAAACGAAACTACACCGTCATAATGGTTCAATTTAGTACCAAGTGTTGGTTGCAGCTACATTTCCCCATTTTTAGGTGAAACGTTGAACTACAATTTTTTACAGTATTGTCGAGAGAGCGTTAATTCAGCGCCTTGGGTAGTGTGTTCAAATACGGCAGCCCGTAGGGAATGCTGCTAAATTTATCATCTTTTAATGCTATTTTACGTATATGTTAAACTAAAATTTAGTAAAATTGAACATCACCCCTCAAAGTCAGCAAATTAACGCTATTTTTTGATGTAGTGTATTACAGATTGTTTTATGGTCCCAAGGCCGTAGCCAGAAATTTTTTTCGGGGGGGGGCCCTAACTTTGAAACACCAGTGTTGAGGAAAGTTTCAGGGAGGAATATATGCTACATTGCGAAAATTTTCGGGATTTCGGAGGGAGGCCGGGCCCGTCTGCCCCCCCCCCCCCCCTCTGGATACGGCCCTGAATGGTCCACTCACACCAACGACGGCTATTTTCACGACGATACAGTCACACATTTTGCATCCATCGTAATAGAACGTTGCTAGGGTTATATAACTAGCAGCGATGACGTATGCCTTCGATAGCGCAATCAACAAATCACGGCAGTTTGAGTGAAAATCACTTTTAATGACACAATAAAAAGTCCAATCAGTCAATACGAGAGAATGGTTATTAAGTTAGGGAGTGCTGAGGAATTAGTAAACACTGACACACACACTCAAGACATGAGTCTGGAGTCGGCAGTCGTCTATGGTTGGTATGACTTGAACCACTAGATACAAGCCAACTGGCAAGTACCATTGAATAGATGATATTGATGTTGTTGATGTAAGAGTGAACTTGATTCCAAAGTAGCACAAGAACGTTAATTGAACGTTTGCTTGATGCTGTCGTGAATTTGTGTACCAGCTTTGCCAAACCGAAGGTCATTCTGCAACTTAGATTTTTTCCCAAATATATATGTAAAAAGTATTTTCTTCTTCAGTAAATTTCATTCATTGTATGCTCTAAAAGGAATATAAACTGAAAAATTAAAGCTATTTTTCATCGCTCAATTTTGAGAATAATATTTCTGTTCTATAAATTCGCTATGAAATTTGTGATAAATACCAGTTAGTACTTAGATCTCGATTAACTGAATATGAAAAACAAATTAATAATTCTGATGTCTATTTAACCATAACATCAATTTTGAAAGAAAAGATCTACTAGAGTATTTTAAAATACTTGAAATATACAGAAATCTTATGGATGCATAATTCCACTTACAGAGTTCGTCAATTGCCATGCTTTATCCCAAGAAGAAATACTAGACTTTTAAACACGTATCAACTAATGTATTACTAATAATTCAACGTTTCGAAAATTTAAAACAATATTTTACGAAATTTCTTTCAAAGTAACCTATGAGCATTGCCAGAAAACCCTTTTTTTTTTCATTTTAAACTTGTCAAAAATACACTTGGGACACACATTTAGTAAAACAATTTTCCCAATTTTTCAACAATGTTTGTTTCAATTGACTACATTCAAGTTATGAATTTTTTAAACATTGTTGAAGTATTTGCTACGAGTAGCAGCACGTAAGCTTCATTGAAAATGTATAGATAAATACATAAATTAATTTATTGCTATGTTTTTTTTTTTTAACTTAAATACTTCTTACTCATTTTTTACGAGAAATGTATTTGATCCAGTCACAACTTAATGTCCTGTCTGTACAAATCGATTATAAATAGACCAAGCCTGGAGGAATAAAAGTTGAAATAGTTACTTTTTTTTTTCGAGTCAAATTGCCGATTTTGATTAACTGTCTGATTTGCCAAATTTGATGAATATCGTGTCTAAAATAGATTTCGTCTCCCCAATCATTTTATTACTCATTTACTTATTGTCAGTACACTAGTTCTTTTAATGTCTTATCGTGGAGCAGGAGCGTGGAACAGTGAAGCTAAGAGATTTTACTCGAAACTGGAAATGAGCCGGAGCAGAGAAATTTGTTTCGCTCCATTGCTTTGGGTTTCAAAATCAAGCTGGTGTTTTAGAACTTTTTAAAGTTTTTATCAGATAAAAAAACCAATTAACTAAAACAGAAAAATTAATAATGTAATCTATTAGAATTATTTGGAACATACGGAGGGGAGCCGGAGCAAGTATTTAGAGGTGGGAGCGGAGCAACTCAAAAAAATGGCTGCTCCAGATCTCTGTTAACGAAAGGAAACGCCTTATATTTTAGATTATAGTAGTACATCAAAAATTGCAGAATTGCTCACACTTCATATGTTCAACAGTCTACTGCCCATTATATATCTGAAAACAAAATATTTTAATAAGTGTGAATGAATGTACCAATAAGATACATAAGAATATACATTTGGATATTGAAGTACATGCACATTAAAATCAGGAACTAGTTTTAAATGGGATATATACAAGCACATCTCATTTGACACAAGAACCGCCGAAGCGGTCATTTTGACCGTTTCGATACTTTCATTTTGTATCAATTTGAGACTAATTATAGACAGAACAGTTTTCAGTTGCATTGACTTTTCTTAATATACAGTAAATAGGACAAGTCAATATAATTATTATTGGCGCAAGTTTTGAAATTTTCAGTAAAAGTTTCAAAATATTCGGCGGTTCTAGAGTTAAAAATATTTCCAAGTGCGTTGCAAACAAATATAAACGTGTGATTTATTTCCCTTATTAAAAAGCAAAAAGGTGTGATTTTGACGATATTGCAATCCTGTCAAACTTAGAGTAAATGGTAAGGTTGTGGTAAGTGCCGCGTTTTGCCAAAGTTCCACTTTGACCTTAAAATTTTAACTTATTATTGTTGGTATAACTCTGAAGTTTCTCATATAAAAACTTGAACTAACTACTTTAAAACCATACGCATTTTTATTTTTGAAATAAGTAAACATATAAATAAACATAGATACTCTTGCGCCAGGGTCTGGAGTAAGTGTAAATTTGCCTTACTATAACCATGTAAAGCATTTTAAAAGAAACACGGAGTCCATGTTCTCCAGTTTTCACTAGATTTATGAAATAATTAAAATGTCTCGACTGACTGAAATATAAAATACTCGTACATTTATCCCTGCATGTTGTGAAATGCACAAAACATATTAACCTAAAAAATAAAGAGTTAAAGCACAGAAAATTAAGACGTAGTGGTACTTAAGTGATTTATTTGAATTGCATACTATATGCACACTAAATTACACGACTAATTTTATTTTCACATTTAAATTTTTGGGGGAAATATACGATATAGTCTTTAACCCTCTAATGCCCAAGTTTTGTTATCGTAGTCCGCCTTGAGGCCGAGTTGGGAATTAGAGAGTTAATGTCAAAATAAAAAGAAAAAAATGTTTGCTTAAGAATATCCCTTCGCTAACTTTTTATATCATATAAATCTAACTGAGATTGTAAAACAATATTGAGCGCCCCCCCCCCCCTTGGCCTTAAAAATATGATGGATTTATATGTATTTGCATGTACGTTGAGTTTGTACTACCTTTGATCTGTCCCCCATCCCCCTTAAAATCTTCGAAGTGATTGGCCTGTGTTTTAGTTCAGTTTCTTCTTTTACTTTAAAAATACGTTTTGCAGCTTTGAAATTTGTTCCACTGCAATATATTGGGAAGCAGTTTCATTGAACTGGATATTTCATAGAGTAAGCATTGGTTGACACGTTATTATTTGTTAGATATTATTGCCCCCCCCCCCCCCCATCCTCCTCATTATTATTATTTTAATATTAAATTAATTTTTATTTTTATTGATAATATCATTTCATTTTTGATGATAGCTTTGTTGTTTTGCATGTGCTGCTTTTGTCAATTTAAAAAGACCGGTAAAAACATATTATCCGCTCTTTTGAATGGTGTTATCTTCGATAGATGGCGCTTTCATATTTTAGGATCTCATCTTCCTCATCCTTCTCCAAACGGCAATTTTTGGCACAGTGTTTGGAAAAACCTTACACGACATATGTAGCGAACTTGTGCTCAGAGCATGTACATGACTATTCAGACAAAATATTAATAATCGACTAAACAAATTTCTCTCCACGAGCCTTTAATGAATGCGTGAATCTCATATTAAAATTCAGGAACAAACGTCATACATTTTAGCTCTTCGGAAAGAACTCCAAGTGATGTTTTGCGTTCGTTACTCTGGGGTCGTGAACTCTAACCTTTATGCTTCTGTAGGACAACACTGAAACGTCGCCCGTCTCTTCTATTAAAAAGGTAGATAGAGACTTATTTTAAAACTCTAGCATGGATGTTACCATTTATTCAGAGAGTAGCTTTTTCTTTTTTTCCTTATGTTCCTAAGGGTTCCCTTTTTGAGTTTGTTTACGCATGATTTGACCGGCGTGTGCATGTAATGTGTTCATTTGTTTGTGTGGTTTTTATTGCCTGCTTAGTCGGGTCTTTTCTTAGTGGGCTGCCAGTATAATAAAAAAACCTCTTTATTCTTTTCGTGCAGTGATGTTGTCATTTTTCAAACTTCTATTGTCATTTCTTGTATTTACGTCGCTTTGTTGTTGAAAGAATAATTTTAGCATTGCAATGCACATGTTAATGCTAAGCGCTTGCGGTTTTTTTTTTCAGCTCAACTTAACTCATTCGTTTCAATTTGCATGACTGCAAAACTTTATTATTTGATTATTTTAAGGTCTTGTAAACTATAAACTTTGTAAGCTTCTTCAAATAAATAATTTCTTTAAAGATTTTTCTGCAGCGTTCGATTATGTATGTATATGTTTACATAGTGGTTAAAGAGTTGTTAAAACTCTACAAATTAATGTTTTAAATTTTGATTGTTCTGATGATTATAAAGGCTAAAAGTCATCTAGTAGTAACATAATTTTATATAGTGTTAATTCAACGTAATCCCATGCGGAAATTAAATGCATAATACCCGCGTATTAAATTGTGAACACAAAAATTTTAACCTTGGTTAAATTAAACCAGAGAGAGGTTTTAGGTCATAAAATGAATTCCATTCGTAAGTAATCTTTGTAAATTGCTCCAAAACCAATAAAATTCATTTTAATATTTTTTCTATAACCATATATTACATCTTGTCAAGACAAATAACGGTTAACAGTATGCATGTAGAAATCCCTTAGTGCACACTTGTTGGTATTATGTGAGTGCACGCATTTTTAAATTTATAGAACTTTTAAATATTATTATAGCAGAATAAATGCTTCAGTTTTTAGTTATCCTAAAATAGTTGTATGAGTTCCCTCAGAAACTTATTTCAAGAGAGAAAATAAAGTTTGCTTCACTGCATTGCCGAGCAAAAATACACGGTTACTATAAAAAATATTATATTAGAAATTTGCACGTTTCCCTAATTATCATCCTAAACGTTAACGAGTTTACTGAAAGTTTTGACTATTTATATCTCTATTGTTAAAATGAAAATTTAAAGAAAGGAAAGAAACGCGCAAGCGTGCGCGCGCACGCACACACACACATACACACACAAAAAAGCATATTTATATAGATATATATATATGGATGTATCTGGAACTAACCTTGCAAATTACACTAATTACACTAAAATGTATTAATTTCAAATTAAATTTTGAAGTGCGTTGAACAAAATATGATTCAGCTTTATGTAAATGAAAAAAATAAAATAAAATTTGCAACAGGGTTATATTTTGTCAAATAACATTTCAAAATGAGATTGTTTTAAAAAGAAATTATATAATTTATGTATTTAAGCATTTTATTCATAACATTAAAATATTATAAACTTATGATATGTAAGTATATATTATAATTATGATTATTGTTAATTATTACTATTAGCAGGTCCCGAAAGTTGATGATAATGCATTTTTCGACGTTTTATCTGTTTTTGAGTTTTTTTTTTTTTTTTAATTTTACGGCATTTTTAAGTATTTTTCTTATTTTTCAGAGCATTTTTCTATGTTTAGCTCGCCTCCCCCCCGTTGTCAAAAATTGAGCTTTGTATTTGAAAATTCAATGTTAGTACTCATTTTAATGGAAATATGGCCCCATATCAGAATTTTATTTCAATAATTTAAAAGAAGACATAAAAATCTATGACGATTGACACCTTGTGTTTCTAGATCACATGATAGCACACTAATTTTTAGTGGTTCATCCCCCCCCCCCTTTTTTTTTGAACCCAACCCCCCCGCCCTCCCCTTTAGTGACACCCCCGTATATATTCATCCGATGCGGACAAAAAATATATGTCATTTATCCCGTCGTAGCTAAGTGTTCGTAACCACTAAACAAGATACTACAGTTTTTGTTTTCCTCAAAATATTTAAAATCATATCAACTTAATATATTGATATTCTAATTTTTGATTTAATATTTGGCTTATGAAAACACAAATTGTGCTCATTCCAATTCTACATAGTAATTGCTCCTAACGCAGCACGTTAATATGAAATTATTTTATAATAGCCGCTTCAAAAACAGACACATATAATTTTCCGAAGCGCTTCAGCACTACTCATATAACGGTAATCTATCTAAGCAGACAAGGTAAATTGAAACTCAGGCGTGAGCTGAAAGAAATTTCCCGAAAACTTTTTCACCTGATCACGATTCTTTTGTTCGAAAATATGGCCAATTATCTTTCTAAATGGGTGATAAATAAAGAAAGATATATAATGATAAAAGACAAGAGAAGTGTCCTTTTCTTAAACGAGGTCACTTTCTTTTTTAGAGAATCTCAACCAGACCTTTGTGTTTTCGGAACCACGATCGTTGCTTTTTTTTCTTGAATATTAGTAATAATTTATTTTCTTCTAAAATGAAGAACGTGAGAATTTTAAGCAACATCCCTCACACTTCTTTAAATGGAAAGTCAAATCGTGACAACATTATGAGCAATCGAAGGATTTGCTTTCTGAGACAAATCAAAGGTAAAAAATGCACAAAATGATATTTTTAGAAATTATGTGTCACAATTCATTACTTTAGCGAATGCGAAGAATCCATCGAAATTTATACTCAGAATGGTGGTTTACTAAAACATTACGTTTACCTTATCTGCATTTCATGTTTCACATAAGAATAACTAATTATCTCAGTATAATAAGGCGTGTGAGTTTTGTGAAACAATTGCACGTCACAGGCCACTCAGCTAATTTCGAATTTTTATTAAATTTTTCTGAAGCAACTTTTTTTTCTTGAAGTCCCGTATAATATCAAAAGTATTTAGTCGGTGTTTTAAAAGTCGCCAAGACTAAAGTCTTGGAGACTTTAAATAATTTTAATAACACATAATTAACGACAAATAAATTTAAAAAATAAATAAATTGAATAGACAATGTCTTCAAACTGGAATTTTAGGCTTACGGACTTTTACCTAAACGCTGATGATGTACTATGTTGTTACTTATTAAATATTTTGAAATATTTCTTAATCATTAGGGCCAACTCAATTCCAATGTATAAAAATATCATTTTAGAAGAACATACATCTTATGAAAAGCTTTCTAGTTATTGCATTAACTCAAAAAAGGTTCATTAACATTGAGTTCAAACACATAGCTGGAGAGACATCTGTCAAAATCAACTATGGTGCATGGCCCGGCAAAAGGATATTATTCCCCCAAGAAACTAAAAGCTAAAAAGGGGCTTTCCTCCATTACATCGCGCTTCGTCCATAGCCAGTAATGGTAAATTGAAACTAAATTTCAATTTTATTATACCGTAACTTATTTAAGGGGGAATCTTTTGCTGCATAGGGTTGATAAAACCGTTGAACAAAAGACAGCGCATTACAATTTTTCAAGTAAGACATTTTACCTGATTTAATTAAAGATATTCCTGATTCTGTCTAAGTCGTTCGAAGCTTGCTATTTGAATCGTGAACGAATTTGAGGCATCACTTTTATGGATTTTTTTTTCTTCAATATATTTTAATTTGTGTACTTAAGAATGCTTTTGTAAAGGAAATATCAATGGCGATAAAAACTTGGGATCATTTACTGAGAGCGGAGTTTCTTCTCCAGCTGCTAAATGGTTGTAGCTAACGAAAACGGATTGCTAAGATGTTTCTACAATTTGTTATTAGATCAATGCTCATTATCTCGACAAAATTCTAAGAAAAGTATGCATTACGCAATGGTCCAAAGATTTCATTAAATAACTTTTTCTGATAAAACGTAGTGAATAAAAAATAAATTAAAAAACGGTTAATGATAGAATACATTCCCCCACTGAGAAACATGCCTCAAAATGTATGTTTGTATTATACATTTTCCAAAAACAACATTGTTTAGCTTGAAATTTGTATGTCCGTATCTTTTATTCTAATTTTGATTTTATTTGAAGGAATTTATTTTAAGCTAAAGTAAACATGTGAAATTAGAAAATAGATGCAACGATGTAAGCAATATAAGCTTTTGGTGCAAGCCAGCCATATAATGTTTCGCCCAAGTATATAACAAATAATTGCATTCGTTTCTCCCCCCCTCCTTTTCTTTATTATCAAAAAAAAATGATAAAATAAAAATTTGACCCCAAATTATGAAAAGATTACTCAAAGTTTTTTTTTTTATATATAAAGGAAGAAAGATTTAAGCAAAAAACGAAAATCAAATTCCACAAATTCCAGGAAACGTAATAACATATCCTCCGACAGCTTTTAATACATTAAGCGATGGTTATGAAACATCAATATTCATAATAAACGTTGACGATTTATCTCAAGCGCCGTAAAGAAAGTGAAAAAAAATTCTTTAGAGACAAATTATTAAATAATTCTTGAGAGACAAATAAGAAAATTAAAGAAAAATCAATTTTTATTTTCCCTTTCTCGCATATAGCCTTTATTCAATAGCGTAGCAATTTAATAATCCTGGAGGAGGCTCAAACAATTTCATTTCCAAATGTTCAAAATTCTTTTCAAGGAAAACCAAATAACAATTGAAAAGTAATTTGTATTCATTATTATTAGTTAATATTAACTACAAAAAATCACTAATAAATGAATATTTTTATAGATCATTAAGATAAATTCGCTTTAAAAGCAGATCTATCTCATTTGGCATTAAAATGAAAGTTTCCTGATTTCTAATGGAGGGGGCTTAAGCCCCCTGAGCCCCTCCCTTTACTACGCGCCTGCCTTTATTACTATAAACATGACATGTGGCCCATTCTTATTGATATCGATACATATTTTAATTTTTCGAGAATAGAGCCCTTCTTCGCAAGTTGACTATCTTACATATTTTGTACATGAAACGGGTGCCAAATGAAATTTCCCTAGTTAAGAATTCCAACCCTCAGTGTTACAGTACAAAGCAATAAATTATTAACAAAGTTTATTGAAGTTTAACCTTCTATTGTACTTTTATTAACTTTCAATTTCTTAAATGTTTGATGTTTTTATGATGTCATAAAATAAACATAAAAATCTGCAAACATAAGATGGTGAGCACGAAACAGCAGGTCACCGAAAGCAGCTTGTTTAAAATATAGTTAATGTCATTGTAAGCCGGTAAATAGTGTTTTTTATGATTATGTCTGTTTATTTGTTTTTTCCCTTATGTATTAGTAGCCCTGGTTACTTTAATTAAAAATTATATTCATATTTTCTACTGTATCTATTAAAGTTCTGTACTTTAATGCTACAAATTTCCTCATTAAAATCCTTGTAGGTGGAATTTCTTGATTATATACTTCAGGAATTAAGGGAATGTGTTCAATATCGTTACCAAAATCGGTACTAATTTTCCTTTTTTTTATATAGAAGTTCAGCTTTGTTTTGAAATAATTATTTCAAGCGGCGAAAAGGAATGTTTAATCATTTGAGAGTAGACACTGTTTAAATTTTAATCTGGATAGTTTACAGTTTCTGGCACTGTGAGTGAATTGCTAATTGGATTAATTCTGAATATTACTCATATTAACGAACCACCCTTCATTTCTGGCGGTTTACAAATATCCTATTTAAGCATTATGTTACACCTACATAAGCTTTGCTTAAAATATATTCGGGAGTTCAAAATTGCACTTTCTAACAATAGAATTACGACTGAAATGTAAATATAAAATAATAATTACTGGCGTACTTGCAATTTTAATAATAATTATTATTATAACTATTATCATTATTATTATTCTTATTATCTTTTAACATTGCCACTTCAAGGTATCTGTTTCCTGGTAAAAGGAACAAATTCAAAAAGTTCCGCACTATAAATTTACAAAATCGTTTCAATACCAATACCAGCTTCTGTAATACTACTCTTCCTAACTGCTCAAACAAACGTTTACCATTATTACATCTTTCATCTATACTTCATGTTTTTTCTTTCATTTTTGGATTATCTTAAAACATAAATAACTTTTTTACTTAATACCTTGTTAAATAACCATTATAAATTAACTTGTAAATTCAATTAGTATTCACATTCATAGTGATGCCTACTAAAATGTTTCTTCAAGTGAAAGCATTTCAAATTTTAATGTATTTAACATGCACTTAAAATAATTTTATAACTATACTCATTAATTGCTTTCATTCAAACATTAGCTTCAAGAGGCGAAAAAATTTCTGTCCGACATGTAAAAAACAAACATTCATTTTTTTCCACATTTCAGATCATAAGATAAGCAAAAAGGGGAAAAAGTTGCACAAAAGGTTTTTTAAACCTTTTATGTAACTTATGAACGATTATAACCTTTGACAGGGCATAAAGTTCACTTTTCTTCCCAGATAATGCAATTCAAGTTTCATTTCTGAACAAGGAAGTGATAATATTTACGTCACATAGATATGCTAAAAATTATGACATTAAGAAGATATGCTCAAAACAACGACTTATAAATATTTATTAGCATACTTACATTTCATTTACCTATTTTTTTACAAAATGTTTTCAATTCCAATAAAAAGGTTTAATAGTATAAGTTTTATCATAATAGTAATTGGAGTTAGATTTTAATATAGGGTGGAGAAGAAGGATCTAAATTTTTAAATAGTATTTGATGTCATTTATTTCGAAGAGTATACAATTTCACCTGTCAGAACTGTAATGTGTAAGGCTATACTTGTATCAAACCAAACAGTTAAGAAAAGTTATGTTTAAGATCCTTTTCATGATTTTGTAAAATTATTTATTTTAAATGTGAAAGAACAACGTGAGGTGATGCTCAAAATTGCACAATATATTCCTTACAAATACATCCGGGTGACAAAAAAGAAAAAAAAAACCTTTTTCAATACAAAAAAAATTTTTGAGCTTCGGGACTCAAACTGGTTCTGAAAAAGTTTTTCACATTGAAAAAAAAAAAAAGAGTTCTTTGAAACTTTGAAATATGTGCATGCAACATATGTTGCTATGTTATAAATCACAATGTTGTTCTCGAACATTCAGTATAAGGTAAACGTTAACTATATAGCTTTTGTATTATTTAGCAAATAAATGTTTTTTTTTTGGCAAATTTTATACCACTAGACTTCCACAACTGACGAATTTCGGTGAGAAAGGGTCATTTCAAAATTATTTTGGAGAAATGCTATGCAAATTATCACAGGACAAATCCTATAGCTGATTATTTAACCTCGAGCCCTCGTTAAAGATTAAATTATTCAGTTTTAATTTATATGTTTCTGTTTTGATGTTTTTTACTCATTAACAATAAAAGCTATGATCATTAGTTTTTATTTTTAATGAACAATAAACAAAAATGATTAATTTCTACATTTGCTTGTATCATTTATTTTTAAACATCTATATAGAATTCATATTTTACAAAGGCGAACAATAGAGTACATAGTTCCTCTTTATTTGCAATCTGTCATGTGATGAAAAATAAATTCCTTTTCGTACAAGACAGTTTCCAAAATATGATACACGAATTACGTATTCACACTTATTCCATCGAAACTTAAATAATTAAGTAATGGAACGTTCAATTTGCAATTCAAATAAGCATTATTGATCCACAGATGAAATGTGCCAAAAATCACTTAGCTAAATTGCGTGGCATAAAGGAAGCCTTGGAATACAATGTCTAATATCTTCGGACACTTCGCTTAATTCAGAATAATTCAGATAGTGTGTAAAGTTTTGTTTAAAAGAGGAGGAAGCACAGATGGTTAAAAGCAGATGTGAATGAGTCAAAATGACAAATCGGATTAATTCGAACGGATGATAATTTAAATAAATGCTTATGAAGAATTTTTTGAAGTGACAGATGGTGTCACGAACCGTAAATATTCATTTCTATGTATGCAAAAAGCATTAAATAAAAATTGATATTTGAAAAAATAATATTCACAGCATTTATGAACGAAACTGTTACGGGACAGAACTCAGAAAAAAAAAAAAAAAACATTTTTTTATGCCTTGAAATTTGATGAGTTATGTTGAGATGCTAAAATAATAACACGAGTGTTGATATACAGGTTGTACAAACGTTAAATAATGTAAGGTTTTCAGAGCCCTGTAGCGTGTTTACTACACGCTACAGGGCGGTTAAATTACTGGGCGAAATTTAACAAAATTTAGCGTGCATGCGTAATAGAGTATGCGGTTTCAATTACCAAAGAAAACCTTTTAATGCCAAAGGTCGCCGCTAGGGAGATTTTTGTGCTATGGTCAAGAAAAATAACGCTCTAGGTAGAGATATGAAGATGATAGGACAAGTTTAGAGAATTCTCATTATTCATCGACAATAATTTCTTTACGCTCTGACTGTGCGTAACATGCCTCATTATTCATGATGTATTATCAGAGTTGCAAAAATGTCAGTCTTTCGTAAAATTCCGCAATTGAAACACATAGAAAGAGGACCGAACCAACTTATAGAAAAGGATTAAACAATTTAAATCTGCAGGTAGTTTATAAATTGCATATGGATTGAACCTGGGACTTCTGACTTATCCCATTACGTCATTTCTGCCTGTTATACCGATTTGCTTCTTAACTTCGCTATATCACGATTGCAGCAAAACGTACGTCTCAATTTCACCATTTTAGTCATTTTTAAATGGTAACAAACATCATTTTTCAATACTAACAAAATTGTTATTTACTGCTCCCACGTTTCATTTATCACACATAGTACGACTGCATCATCAAACTTTCCTCTAACCGTTCACTTTTCTTTTCTTTAAAAATCGAAACTACATATTCTGCCGTGCATATGAACCATTTTTTCTTACATTTCGTCCAGTACAGTACGCACTACAGAACTTTTAACATCTCACAATATTTTATGCTCACCCAGTATAATAGACATTTTGATAACTATTTCAGAAATTTATTTTAATAATATTTTGTTTCAAATACAGAATGTAACAAAATGGTTCCTTCTAATATGACTTACAGACATTGATATTAAAGTTATTCTAAAAAGGACAGATTTAATTTCATCTGTATTCCAAAGACGTGTAAAATACTTTTTCTATATAATATAAAGTTCCTTAATTTTTGAAGCAAGTTTCACGAAAACATCTTCCTGTATCATCTTTTATTTTATTATATTTATTTATTTACTTTCTTTTTAATTTTGTATATTTATTTATTTTATTATTTCCTTCATTCATTTACTTTTGTTTACATCAATTTATTTTCATTTTTGAGCTCACTGTAAGAAAAAAAAAAGCAGATTTTATTGCTCGTTCGATAAAAATAAAAGCATTTCAATTTAAATTCTTACATCATGCTTTTACACAATGCCTTTATTTACACAATGCTTTTGAACTAAATTACGCATTCTATTGTGAAATTGATTTAATTTGTGTTTTCTATTCTTAATAAATGGTTTTAAAAGCTTACTCAAAACCAGAGCATTGTTCATCGATTAAAAAAAAGTCCCAAGCGTCTGAAAAAAGAATGCAATCCTTTAAACAATAATCAATTCTATTAAAATAGTAAAACGTATTTTACTTTTTCCTGAGAACACTCAATTGCTAGACTATAATTTGCATGTCATTAAGCATTTTCGCTCAAAGTTTCATCAGTGTTGTGACTAATTCATAAACAGACTGTTTGTGCCTCTACGAGGAATATTATTGTCGGACTAAAGTTAGTTCATGAATTGATGAAAATGTAATTGCTTTCTCTTACTGGCTTTAGATGTGTTTTGAATACAAAGAAAGGTCCTGAGTTATTATTGTTCAAGCATCATAACTTGTCCTTCTCCCCCAGTGCACAATGCGTACTGAATTTTATTTTCTTCCATTTTGAATGGTTTTCATGTGGGAGAGAGGTCATGAGTCGAATGTAAATGCGGTATCGAGCTGAGTTTAGAAATAGTGTTTCTGTACTCTGTGTAAATGGCTGATTTACAGCCTTGAAAACTGAAGGTTATTGGAAGGATTAGAAATATTGCGTTAACTCGATTGTATGTGAAAGTGTACATTTTCTCTTGCTGGTATTCTTCTAAATGTTCTATAATTTATAATGAATATCATTTATTTAGTGACTCTATTGTTAAATAACGCCGAGTTATTGTGTTCGTATATAATCTTGTCCACAAAGAAAAGTCGGACAACGATTTCATTGGAGAAACATTTAGATGAAAATATGAACTCAATTGCTAACTAAATTCTCGATATTGATGGAATAAATTGTATGCGCACTGTGTATGCTTAGAACTTGTTTGAAAATAATTTCATGGACACATTTAATTTTATGCGCATAAACAATCTCAAACCTAGTCCAGCATACTTAAAAATAGTGAAAGCTTTACTATAGCAAAATCATCGGGTTGTGCGAAAAGCATTTGGTTTTGATAGATATAGCTGATCTTATTAACACGTCTGTCTTGTGCAAATATATTAAAATTTTCGAGAAGCACTTTTTCTATTTGTCAAGTGTTACTACAGACCTTTTCGTATATTATGCGAATCATTCCGACATTTTAGTAGTTCTGATTCAGATCATTCATTCCTTTTTACACCAGAATGGATCGAAGAGATTTTGTTTTTTTTCTGAGAATCATTGGATTTTCAAATGCTTATCAAATCAAAATTTTTATGTATTTAACACAGTAGTAACGAAAATTAGCAAGAAATATGTTGGAAAAGCAAATTTTATGCTACCTACTTTGAACACTTTTTTTACATCAGAAAAGCAACGGAGTGTATATTTTAGATCTTTATATCATTAACGCAATATTCAGTATATGTTAGTAACAGGTTTGTAACATGCATGGCAGAACTAAACATTGAAAAATAACGTAGAAGACAATAATGTAGAAGATTGTCTGACGACAATAAAGCAAGCATGTTTTCACAGGCAAGCTTTTCTATGGTTCAACAAGTATTTCATCTAAATAAAGGTTAATTATTGATAATAATACTCATAAAAAGATTTGTTTTTATTAAAAAAATCAATGAAAGTTATATTTATGATGCTTAAAGGAGCTTCAAAATTATTGGTAGCACATATGCGACCAATAAAAGAGCACATTATTTTTGTTCATATTTATGTTGTTTGAACTAAATAAACAGTTTTGACGCTTTTTTATTTTATTTATTTATTTATATATTTTTATTTTTTTTTTGCTTTGAAATTTCTTGTGGTGAGAACTAGAGGGTTAAAAACCAATATTGCAGACTTTAGAAACAAATTATTTCAAGAATGTCTTCCCATAGGTTCATAGCTTCGTAAGCACAGGGGGAAATATGAATGTGGCATGATTCTTTTTGCTATAACCATCTAAAATCAACTGAGTGAAAAAAAATCTAATCATTCTGCGACAAAGAATAATGATAAAATGAAAAAAAAAGAGAAGAAAAAGTAGTTCGTCTATAGGAATAGTAGTTCGTATCCCGTTTACAAGTTTATGCAATAATTCCGCAAATGTGTGCGTTAATATGTTAAATCTATCATTTATTATCATAGGACTATCTGTTATGTCTCGAGGAAAACAAGAGGGACACTTACTAAAATTTAAAAAGTTTCAATTTCAATCACTTGTATTTCTTGGAAATTATACAGTAGAACCCCGGTTCTCCGAATTCCGTTTATCCGAAAATCGGCTTAACCGAAAAGGCAAATGGGTCGTTTGTATTTGTGATCATAACCAGCAAATGGCTCGTTTTGTCCATAACTATAAAAAAAAATTCTCAGTACATAATAAAATGTATAATACTAAATGACAAACGCAAAATATTAATATTTTGTACAGAATTTGTAGCAACAACTATGTTAATTTGATTGGCAATCCATTGTATTCTATAGCTGGAAGAAGTTATATTCGCATGGGGGAACATGTTGGTTATAAACATGGCCTGTGCCTATAATTATCGCTTATCCGAAAATTTCTATGGTACATCGGTTAACCGAAAACGTAACGATCCCGTGATTTTCGGATAACCAAGGTTCTACTGTATTTTTTATCTCTTTTGTATGGAGAAGACTGAGACAACCCTCTGTTTTTACCTCTGTAGAAAAGTTTTTGTTTTGATTTTTTTTTTTTTTTGATTGCCCTGTACGTCTCTTTATCAACCATTCTCCCACTCCAAAATTCTGTTATTACGTCTCTTTATCAACCATTCTCCCACTCCAAAATTCTGTTATTGCGTTATACGAAACGCGAAAAACTCTAAGTAAATAGTTACTGGGAGACTAATTTTTTCGTTCTTGAGCAGTGTAATAGCATTATTTACACGTGGAATAGAAGATGGCTCCACAATTCATTTTCTATCATCATGACAGATTTTTTACTACCAGTGAAAATGATGCATGGTATGCTGCAGAGTAATAAGAAGACCCAAAAGAAGTTACAATGTTTTTGCTAAAGTATCCTGAACTTCCCTTCCTTATTCATGAGTCATCGACTGTTGGATAGTTTGCCAAAATTACGTGCCCTCTTTTAACACTCACTCGTATCTGTCATCTCTCGACCTCTGAAGTTTCGTTTCACACAGCAATTAATAATACAGACGAAAGGGTTTTTCAGAGAATTCTGGAACGATTTTTTGAAGTAATTGGTGGGAATCTTGCACTTATGAAAGAGTGTTAATATAAACGCATTTTGTAGTACAATTTCTATAATTTCTCATTGGGAAAACTTTCTTTATAAAATTTGACATTCTTCCGGTTATTTTTTTTTTTCTTTCTTTCGAGCAAATTCTCAACACTCCCAAATATATGACACTGAGTATCTATCTGAGGTTGTTATTATTGTGTCCCATACGATCAATCACTTGTCAAACTTCATAGAATATTTATAGGGAGAATTTTTGACGCCCAACAAGAGTAAGGAAATTCATCCCTTAAAATAGTGGGAATAAATATACTATCAACCAACTTAGTGAATTCTTTGCAAATGGTCAAAAATCTTCCCTTAAAACAAATACAAATACAAATACAAAAGTGACGACCAGCAACAGGCTCAGGGCCCAGCTAGGCTGGTCCTAGTTAATTTAGCAGTCCCCAATGAACATCAAGAGCTTTCTTAAAAGTTTTTACCCCACTGCAATTAACAGTCGCTTCCGGTAAACTATTCCAACTGCCTACAACCCTATTGAAGTAGTAGTTTTTCCTAATTTCAAGATTAGCCTGAGATTTGAAAAGTTTAAAACAATGACCTCTGGTTCTACTTTCAGCACATAGCTGTAGTCCATCAACATTTCCCATTTTAATGAATTTAAACAACTGAATCATGTCCCCTCTGACTCTCCTTTGCTCAAGACTGTACATATTGAGCCTTTTAAGCCTAACCTCATAATCTAAGTCTGAAAGACCACTTACCAATCTTGTAGCCCTCCTTTGAATCCTTTCCAATAAGGTAATATCCTTTTTTAGGTACGGAGACCAAAACTGAACAGCATACTCCTAATGAGGTCTTACCAAACTTCTGTATAATGGCAATACAACTTCCCTAGATCTGTTCGTAATAGCCTTATTGATAAACCCAAGCATCCTGTTAAAAAACAGAGGAAAACATGTACTATTACTGTTTTCCGTATCTTTGAATCGCACTACTTTCGATTCTCCTTCAAATGTGTGAAAAGGAAGTTTTTTGGTTTTGGTTTGAATGTGTTTTTGAAGTATGTTAAAGTTTTGTTATTTTATTAATATGTTTTTAAAATTATCTCTTTATTTTTGTGGAAATAGAAAGTATTATTTTTTGTATGATCACGACCGTAAAATAATAATAATAATAATGAATACATTGCGTTCACATTATATAGCAACCCCCAGACAGATCAAAAATAAAATATCAAATTACAAGGTCTGGCAAAAAAGGTGATATGAGTCATTCTTATAAACATGGCATAAAAAATTATTAGTATTTTTATGCATTGCATGTAAAATATTTTCGCTTTTTCTCTTTTCTTTATGACGCGTTATCTTAAAAAGAAAGACATTTTACGGATTTCTGAATCTTTTATCACAAAAATTGGAGTCCTGCACAAACATCTATATTCGACAGAGAATACTTTCTTTTACGAGTTTTACATCTGTTCAAACAAGCCGTTCCGAGAAAACGACTACCTTTCTAATAAGTACTCTTTTTTTTTTTCCTATTTTCATTATTGCCGCGGCCATTTTACTTAACCTCCAGTGAACCCCAGATCAGCGAGTTAGTTTCCATAGCAACGGAAAGGGCAAAGCAAAAGGTCGCGGCTGGACCGCTAAGAGCATTGACACAAAATGTTGCGAGGAAAAAGCCATGCAAATGTGGGAAAAATTTATTTCAGGGTACATTAATAGCGTACATATGCCACTTGTGCATGACGGTGGAAAAACTGCCGAAACAAACCAAATCAGAACGATTTTTCCTCTTTCCCCTTACGCTTATACGATTTTTTTATGCGCAAATGTTTTGAAATTGAAAATTTAAATAAACGTATGTTTTGAAATAACAATTTATATTTTGTGTTTGACTGTTTTTTCCCTGTACATTTATTGACATAAAAGTATCCCTAAGTAACATGGTAGGTAGTGAGAAGTAAAACATTTGCCTTTGTGCGAAAACAATAAGCACAAAAAAAAGGAAGTTATTAAAGCACAAGTTGTAAAAGAATATTACACAATGAAGCTTCATTGTGATTACTACTTATCCGCTGGAAACGCAAAACTTTTTCTCATCTGAAAGTAGTTTCCTTGGGACACCAAAAAATGTATATGCATTATGTTTTTTTTTTTTTTTTTTTTTTTTTTTTTTACTTTAAAAATATTTATGTTCTTATTTTTTATGTAAGAGGTGCCACTTCCAGGCGCGGATACTACAGAATTTAGCTGAGGAAGGGGCAATTTCTGTGTAATTTTACCTCTTTTTCGGAAAATTTGTTCTAGAAAAACTATGAAATAATCACTTGTTATTCATATAATCTTTAACAATATTTGACTTTGAGGCAATTTCCGCCATTGCCTCCCCCCACGTATCCGCCCAATTGGTCACTTCTCTCTACTTTACATTGCTCTGCTGTCCTATCACAATATCTCACAATTCCTGCGAGACGTATTCCAGAATGCCCGGATTACGACTGAGAGACGAGAATTGTAATCAGAATAGGCATTGGAACATGGGTCCTGCTGTTTTATATTCATATCCCTAAAAAAAGCACCGTTATGTAAATATACTTGTAATATAACACGTCCTATTCTTTTTTTTAAGTTTCAGACTTGGTTTAGAGTTAGTCCACTATGTCATAAACAACTGTAGAAAATCGGACAGAGATATAAATAAATGCAGGCAATCAGGTGAGTATTTGAGTGCATGAATGAAATTTTAAGATATTACATAACCTCATCATCCTTGAAATACTTGAAACATAAAATTACATAAATCATCATCCTTGAAATACTTGAAACATAAAATTGCATAAATCATCATCCTTGAAACACTTGAAGCATTGAAGATTATTGCTGCGTTGATAGTAAATTTAATGAGGTAAAAATTGAGCTATAAATTGTCATGAAAATTGCATATTCGAGTTACATGGAACTTCTTTGTGCAAGAAGAATATTCCTCAAAAATAGGATCTACTACGACTGGGATTGGAACTCGAGACTTTGCACTCCATAGCTGTTTATTTGTCACCGATCAACCACGATTGCAAATCGACAATTTATAAATATATTTTCGAACTGTATCCAGTGGCACAACGAGAATTTTTTTATGGGGAGTTCGTTTTTCAGTTCATACACACTGTCTAATATATATATATATATATATAGAATTAATTTTTAAAATGCAGATAATTGTTTCAATTATTTAACTCTGTCTCTCTATTGGCAGCGGGGCCTCGGTGGCCGAGCGGTCTTAGTACCAGTTTCCGCCGGCTGCTTGCGCGCAGTAACGAGGTCGTGGGTTCGATTCCCACCTTGCCCTGGGTGTATTTCTGTTATTTCCCCTCTTTGTTATGTAATAAGATCTTTCATGTACTGTCTTGTGCTATCTGTCATATTGGATGACAATTCATAAGCGAGTCCCGAGACTAAGCACACGAACTGGAAAATAAATGTACTTCAATTCAATTGTCATTTTTATTTAATAAAAAAATTCTTATACAACATTATTTTACTACTATTTTTATTAAGAAATTATTTGCGAGTATTGATGCGAACCCTGACCCCCCACACATAGTTGGGGGGGTCATGGGTTCTGTATGGGTTTGCTTAAGTGAGGTTCGTAATTGAGAGATTTGCATAATCGAATTCTCGGATGGCGAGTGATTTTAATAATTGAACGATCCGTACTCCACTCTCGTATGATTCTATATGAGAGCATGTCAGTCGATTATGCCCCAACACTAGTTTGATCCTAACCCCCATCCGCTTGTTTGCTCAGACTGTGTTGCGAAAACAACTTTTATTATGCAAGCGCAAGATTAGAAATTAATTCCGTGCATTATTGAGAAAAATACATTAAAACAGAACATTAAAAAAAGAAGCATTGATTGGTGGATCTTCCCTCCCCCTAAAAATTGCGCATTAAAATGCGTCCTTTAAAACCGTCTTTGGCATAAGCGGAAAACGTCTTATATGACATTGTATGGTGTTGTGTTCAAATCGCCAAATTACACAGAAATTGGGCGGAACAGAGAGGCGAAAATACTCGCAGTACCTAAATTATCTTTAATTTGTTCGGCGTAATTGCTGAGTGGAAGCTGTTTGAAGGGATAATATGAATTAATTATGTTCAAAGACAGGCGTCAAAAACATTTATCATCTTTTTTATCCAAATCACGGGAGTTTAAAGCCTATTAATTTGATTAATTAAAAAAAGAAATCTTTTTAAAAATAAGGGTATTTGAGAGGAGGAAAAAAATGGTGCAAAATATCAATGGTTTGTCATATTAAAAGATTCTGGAGGAAACAACGATTGTATAATGAGGGTATTTTATAGTGCATTGACTAACATGCTGTTTTTCTATTTTTTAGCTAGCGTTACGATACAATATTGGCCTAATATGATTTCTATACCAGGATAACATATTATTACTGCTAATCGCTGAACATATTAAACTTGGTATTATGAGTTTCATCCATCATTTCTCTTTTATTTTATTTTATTATTTAGTTATATATATATATTTATTTTACAAAGGCAGTAAGGAATTTATCTGTTTGCATTTATGCGTATGTAAGCTAAGCATATGTAAAGCTAGGTACATAAGTGAAACAGACCCATTGTCAACATCGCGAGTATCGCCGAGCAAAATTAGCTTAAAAGCAGTACTTTCAGTAATGCAGCTAGTCAAGTACTTCAGTCCAGTCTTGCGCCCTAGAATAACCGCATACAACAAGTCTTTGTTTAGAGTTTTACCATTCGTTTTGGAGATTTCGAAAAATTCTTCGAAATCAGATGTGAACACTGCATGTTAATGTTGTGTATGTGTTACGTCCAATTCTATATTTGGGATCTATATAAGTTACAGCTATTGAATTTCCTTATCACGAATATGTTACTGTACCAGTTATCCAGTACACTGTAACATAAGGAGCAAGTAATAGTACTCAACAATGTTTTACACAATAAGTACATAAAATATAGAGCATACAGTGAAACCTGTGTAAGTGGACCACTTGCGGTGCAGCACTTTAGAGGTCAAATTAGACAGGTGGTCACCTTATTGAGGGTTAAGGGCTAATTCCGTTCCTGACAAAAGTGGTCAACTTTACAGGTTTTACTGTATGTGTACAGTGCGTGTCCGAGAGAAGTGCGGGGCCTTTATGGGCTTCAGAACTTATTTTCATACATAAGTAGTTTAATTTGGTAAAATTGGTAAAAATTCGCATAAAATTGAAAAGAACTACAAGACCTTCCATGCAAATTAATATTTGATATTATCCGTTTGAAATTTTTGCATAAATATTAGTGACAGTTTTAAAATAAAATCTAAAGGAAAACGTTTAAAAAGTAGTTTTCACCAGCTTACTTTTTATACTTTTCCTCGGTAAAATAATTCAAAGATTGAATTAATCCCCCTCCTGCAATACACACTTCAAGAACTCATATATCCTCAAAAAAAAACGAAATCATTATTTCTAACTTTTCGGTTGAGTACCAAGACATACTAAAGTAAGAGAAAAACATTGAATTTTAAATTTGTATCTGTCTAAAAATACGTACTCAGAGAATTTGATTCGCCAACTGAATAAATCTAGGAACAATTAAAGTGGTTCACAATATCAAATAATTTAATTAAATAGTAAATAGTTTAAAATTTAAATAGTATTAGTCGATGATAAATCCATGAACTCATTTTTACATCTGAGTTACTGCTTAGAAACCGCTACAAAAGTGAAATTTCATTAAGTACTGAGGGACTTGTATCTGAAAAATTTGTTTCGTCATCATTTACAAATAGTCTTTACGAAACAAAAATCTGCAGTTTATTTTGTGAATACCCCCTGATGAAAGCTCTGATTTTATTCAAATTCTTTTTAGTTGGAATATAAATTCTAGGAGGTCAAATCTGGCAAGTAACTCCCATGTCGACATACGCCATAAAATGTAGTATCAAAGTACGTGTTATAGTAAAACGGTTTTAATGTGTTAACAAATGGTGCTCAACTAAAGAGTTAATCAATGAAAACAGTTTTAAATTTGGATGCATCATAACACAAAGATACATCAAGAAAAACACCCTCAGTGCATATATGCACGCTGCTTCATAATTTTCCTTTTTTTTTTTTTTTCATTTGTTATATCGTTCATTTGCTGCAACAACGTCTAAACTGGAAACATTATTATTTCTGAATGATGAGCAATCTTGATTGTGATTATTCTATAGCGTTAACTTATGAATCACTATTTTTGAATTACGACGCTGTTGCAGCAAATAAAAGATGTGTAAAAAAATATATGAACTTATAAATTCTTACCTAAAAACAACGTTGCTTGGCTTTTTTTAACTTTGAAACATTTATCACTGAAGGAACTCTTGCTGATTTCGAACGTTTCGATAGCGTTACATATAAGCTGCTCGTTTCTTAAACTGCTTCATGACTGCTTTTTCAACTTCTTCTACTGGTGGATTAGGCCATTTTGCTTTGATGCACATTGCAGAATGCTTTGTGAATGAGCGAAGCACCTGCGTAAAACAATATAACTTGTAAGTATAAGCTTCTTCCTGGCATTAAACTCAAGATTGATGATTTATTTCTATCCGATTACATTTTCGAATATCAATCTGAAAAGAGGCCTAAGACAGGTACTTAAAAGTCATGACGGAACTTGTATGTTGGTTCAACAACAAACAGGTCATATACAATTTTGCGTTTATTTGCTTTTCTCAATGGATATGCCTCAAACTCTCGTCCAATATGACAGATGATGATTGAAGTACATTTGTTTGTTTGTTTACGACCATTTCAGGTCACATAAATATTCGAGTTTATTTGCTATTCTCAAGGATATGCCTCAAACTCTCGTCCAATATGACAGATAGAACAAGACAGCACAACAGATTTTTAATATACAAAGAAGGAAATACACCCAGGGCAAAGGTGGGAATCGAACCCACGCCTCTTTCTCTCCGCGCAGGGAGGCACCGGAGCCAGTCGATTTGACCGCTCAGCCACTGAGGCCCCTGAAGTACATTTATTTTCCAGTTCGTGTGCTTAGTTTGGGGACTCGCTTATGAACTGTCGTCCAATATGACAGATAGCACAAGACAATACATGAAAGATTTTATTACATCACAAAGAGAGGAAATAACAGAAATACACCCAGGGCAAGGTGGGAATCGAACCCACGACCTCGTTACTGAGCGCAAGCAGCGGGCGGAAACTGGTACTAAGACCGCTCGGCCACCGAGGCCCCATATGACAGATAAACAAGACAATACGAGGGAATAAAACAAACAGAAGGAAAATAACAAGAATACACCCAGGGCACAGGACGAGAATCAAACCCATCGCCACTTCACTTCGCGCAGGCAACAGTCGCTTTGACCGCTCACCCACTGAGGTCCCAACAACAGATTCGAACGTGCATCATAATCGATTTTGATTTTAAGTAAAAGCAGCTAGGAGCTTAAAAATATAATGTTTTATTTTCAAAAATAACTCATGTTTAAAGTATCCGTAACTCATTATGGCTACAGCTAGTATTATTAAGCTATTGCAAGTATAAAGAAACGCAGGTTTTAAATGACCTTTTCTTCTTGAAAAATTAAGATAGTGTTATTAGGGTATTAATGTAGTTACTTACCGTTCAGGTGGATCTCTTTCTTTTCTTTCTTTCTTTTACAACCATTTCAGGTCACATAAATATTCGAGTTTATTTGCTATTCTCAAGGATATGCCTCAAACTCTCGTCTAATATGACAGACAGAACAAGACAGCACAACAGATTTTAATATACAAAGAAGGAAATACACCCAGGGCAAAGGTGGGAATCGAACCCACGCCTCTTTCTCTCCGCGCAGGGAGGCACCGGAGCCAGTCGATTTGACGGCTCAGCCACTGAGACCCCAGGTGCATCTCTTTTCACATTGCAGACTGATGCTTAGGGTCTAAGTGACTGTTTCCGGTGTCTGCCTGCACGCAGTGAAAAAGCCATGGGTTCGATTCCTGTCTTGCGCCCTCTGGGTGTATTCTTGTAATTTCCCTCTTTGTATTGTAATATTCTGTGAACCCGTCCTTTCTATCTGTTTCCCCATTTCCGGAATTTTAAATACAAACGTCTACTAGAGGCACTAAAGTAAAAGGTACCTTCACGCTCTTCTTACGTTAAATATTCGAACTAATTTATGCTATGATATGATTTTTCAAAAATGAGTTTCATCTTACGAACCTCAGTGAACTTTGAGTTATGTTTTGGTAATGTATTGAAATAATTATAGGTGGTTGAAATAAAGATTTAATATTACGCCGTGTGAATTAAATTCTGCAATTTTATATTATTCTTAAAGTGAAATTATTAGGAATAATAATTCAAAACTTTCTTTTGCAGATTTTGACCTTATTCGAATAAAAATTGACACTGAAAAGCAATGAAGCTTTCTTTTAAACACCAGAGAACTTAGAAAATGCTCAACCACTTTTTCTATTCTTCAATATTCACAAATAAATGGCTTTTTATTGAATTTAGGCTACATCTGAATAAGGGCAGGAACTATGTTTCCTTTTGAAGCAAAAGCGTTGATTTTCCATTAAAATTGATTCAGGTATGTTGTCTTTTAATATTGTTACTAATGTTGTTTATGATATTGTTACTAATGTTGTTTATAATGTTGTTACTAATGTTGTTTATAATGTTGTTACTAATGTTGTTTATAATGTTGTTACTAATGTTGTTTATAATGTTGTTACTAATGATGTTTATGATATTGCTACTAATGTTGTTTATAATATTGTTACTAATGTTGCTTATAATATTATTATTATATGTCTCTGTTGGGACTGTTATTTTACTTACAATGCTCTTTCGTACTGTCGTTGCAATCATCATTATAGATAAATGTACTATAGGACATCCAAAACTTGTATGAATATAATTACAGAACTATATACAAATATTGCATGTGCAAATTGACTAGAGAGCTTTTTAAGAACGGCAAAAATAAATAAAGAAGATTTATGTTTAATTAGAGATGCCCCTCAGGGGTAGGGGAAGTCATGGCTCTGATTGGCACCATTGAAATATTTTAAGGGGGGTTTTCGGGGGTTTAGTGAATTTAGGGGGACGTAGCTTTTTAGGGGGGTGTCGTTGCTCGGAGGGGGCCCCCTAGTTTAACCCCAATATTCTAAGTGTTTCAAAATATGGAAAAAATGAATTATCATCCCATATAAAGATGATTGTGTACAGAATGTCAAAGCCATTACAGTTTATCTATTACAATTCTACAACGTAATTTTATCACTACAAAAAAACTCTCAACACGCAGCAGCAAAGTCGTGAGTCATTATTTAAAAATTCAAAAATTCAACTTAATTAGACACAAATTTGCAGTGAGCATTGTACACACGAGTTTCGGAAATACGAGGTACTTTTTTTCAATGCAGGAAATTTGAACAATGTATATGCAATTTTTGTTTCGGAAATTTCTGCCAAACTGTATTGTTTGTTAATGTGTACAGCCGAACAAAAATAATATTTCCTCGAAAGGAACGAGTTTTATTAATTACTGTATCCCGTTTTGATTTTGAAGTGAAAAACTATTACACATACAAAATAAGCACTTACATCTACGTTTGCCTTAGTCTCACAGTATCAGCTAATGATCATTCAAATGCACTTTGTAAAACGTGGAATTGCAACCTTAACAATTTTCGATCTCCCGTTTCGACGAAAGCGCATTATAGCAGGTTATTAGCGTTTCACTACTAACTGCGTCTAGGCAACGAGGATCCTAATGCGTAGAGAAATGCATCCCTTCAATTACACTTAAGATATTGAAAGATAATGCTTTAATCTTCGACAGGAGTAACGTGCAATTAATACCCATTACGAAAATTCTAGCCTTTATTCTGCTTCAGTATCAAATTAATCCTTAATCAGGTAAAGTATTTGATGACGATGTAATGACGAAACAATTGATTTTCAATGTTATTATTATATAAAAGCACGTTTATCTTTTTAAACTACCATTCTATTTTGTAACTTTGCTACCTCGGTACTCGGGAATTTTATTAATATACATAATTTCGATAAAAGGGTTTTTCGTATTAATAACATCGTTGTTATTAAAATAAGTGATAATTTATGTTTTAAGATGATTAACGACAGGGCTGGGGAGGGGGCTGATTATTTAATTATTTTCCCTTCTTTGCAGGTCGGTTATTATTTATTTAAGTAGTATTTTTGCAGCTAAATGTATTTCGTGTTTCATCGGCGTCATATTTTTTTATTGACTTCTACTAACATCAAATAAAAGGAATTGAAGTTGAACCTTAAAACGAACGAATTATGTTAATTACTGTATCCAGTTTTGATTTTCAACTAAAAAATTATTACGCATGCAAAATAAGCATTTACATCTATACAATGCTTATCAAAATTCGATACACGAAAATCTCAATGCACAGTAGTAGAAGCTTTCATTTTCATACTAAAAATGCAGTAGTTCATGTTTCCTTATGATTATATAACACTTATTATTAGTTATTTATTTATTTGAAATGGTAAAAATCTATTAGATGTAGTACTTAATGATGATGTAAAAAAAACTGCACTTTCCATGAAATTAAACAATGATTTCTTGTAAAATTTGATTCAGGTCGGGTGATCGTGATTACAATTAGCCATATATATATATATATATATATATATATATATATACAGTAAAACCTGTAAAGTTGACCACTTTTGTCAGGAACGGAACTAGCCTTTCTTCCTCTACCTCACCCTCTATAAGTTGACTACTAAAGTGCTGCACGGCAAGTTGGCGCGAACTATAGAACGTACAAGAAAAATACAAAGCATGCATTCTTTGCAACATTCAAACTTAAGTCGGTGATTTGCAAAGCATGTAAGTCTAAATGACATTTTGAGAATGTTTGCGTTCGTTTTGGGAGAGCAGAATTGGTTAATCATATTTATCGCATTCAACACGGAAGCAAATATGAAGTGAAAGCATTTATTAACGATGTAGAAATAAATTTTCAGTACGTCAGGTGGATCTAACGTATCAATAATTCCTGAATATTTCTATAAACAAATCGAAAAGTCGAAAATTTTAATAGCCAAAGAACTTTTTGCTTATCCATATAAACCGATTAAAATTGTTGGTGATATAAGAGTGAGCATAAAGATCGGGAACACTTACAAAAATATGGCGGTTAAATGTTGTTCGTGGAAAGAGTATACCTATTTTAGGTAACGGTTTCCATGTACTAATTTAAAACCCAATTATAAAATAAATTACGTTATGAGTATATGGATGATTTTGAATAGAGTGGCTTTGAAGCTGCAATTAATCTTGCTCCCGATTGCAAACATATTTTGGTTAAAGCCAGACCAGTACCATCTTATATATTAAAATCTGAGACTAAAGAAACGTATCTATCTATCTATGTCGCATATTAAAAAATTCATTGGTATTAAAAAATTCATAATTTCCAGGAAAGCCATTTTGCCCATTCTTGTCAATGTGAGACTCTAATTAGCGGAGATATTAATTAAAAACACATTAATTTTTAAACTTTTATAGCCGTTTTATTTCATCTGCATTGTTGCCATTTCAACAATAAAGTTGCCGTTTCAACAAATCATTATGTTGCCCATTGCAACAAATCAAATTCTAATCAACGTTTTAAGCATTTTGAGGCATCCATGTATTTCCGCTCCATTCAGTTAATTTGCGTGAACTTTGAGGCATCGCAGGCAATCAATATTTCGTCTGCGAAAATGCTACCGATTGTATAAGCAAAGAAATCTAGAGAGAGCCTAAATATTGTTCCTGATAAATTTTAAGAGCAGACGTTATTTTTCAAGTCAATTTAAAAAATCAACAAACGATGTTTTTTTTTTATGTGTAATGAAGAGGGATTGAGGCGACATGCACGTGTCATGTCGAATGGTGGTGGGACTTTTATTAAAATAAGCATATTATTTTAAGATGTCTTTAGGAATTGTAATGAAGAAGAACGGCAAATTCTCCATCCGGGAAATGACGCAATATTTGGGATGGCCCGCGCAACGCCGGGCGACGCAGCTAGTATATACACTAAAACCTCTCAATAAGGGACACTAAGAGGACTGGAAATTTTGTCCCTTAAATAGAGGTGTCCCTTCCTCGGAGGTTCATAAATTGATGCATACACATATAGTGTATGAACTTAGTTTAACTTTTTAATAGTAAACATGTGTTACCATTTAAGCTTAAGTACTGAAAATGTCTTATGCATACAAAATATAAGTTGAAATTATTGAAATTTAAAAATTTTTCATTGAGAAACTGAAATTTTAGCATAAATTTCGTATTGGCAAAGTTTTGTAACTTACAGAAATTTATTTGAAGTAATCTGTTAGATGGGTTTGTTTCAAAGTACGTAATTTGCGCAATACAGTAGAAATTACGTTTAGTGTACTTTTTACAATTCTTGCATAAAAAACTTGTTGGTACTGTCTGCCCTTGCTGAACACACGTGTATTCCATTGTACAAAAGAGGGAAAAGCCTTTACAAGTAGGTTTTGTCAAGTACTTTAAAATACATTTGTTTCTTTGGTCATGCTTCTAGGACTCATACCAACTTTCAGAAGTTATTTTTTAGAAAAGAAAAAAGAAAAGAAAGAACTTCTACTTCCAGTAAATTTTCTTATCTATATAACCTGAATTTTGGAAATTTTTCTCCAAGAATGTCCCTTAAATAGAGTGTCCCTTATTCAGAGGTAAATACATTGCAGTCCCTATTCAAAGGGACTGGGGACCAGAAAAAGTGTCCCTTAATTAGAGGTGTCCCTTTTTCGGAGGTGTCCCTTAAAGGAGGTACCACTGTATATATAGATTGGGAAATATTTGGAAATTTGTCTTTTCCTAAGTTTTTTAAAAAGAGATACGCTCTTTATTTTAATATGGTGCATGATTACTTCTCTATTTATTTGGAGTACTTTATAATGATGTAAAAATCGGCACTTCCCTTAAATTAAGTTTCATGATTTCTTGTAAAATTTTATTCAATTCTTGGGGTCGGGACTACAACCACCATACTTATATAAATTTCCAAAAATGACTTTTTCTCAAAATTTATTTAAAAGAGTTATTGAGGCCTCTGTAAGCAAAATTTAAATGCGTTTTAAACATCTTTTTTTTTTTTGAAATAGTTAAAAATAAGTATTAACTAAAAATTTTAGCAATAAAACAAAAGTACACGTTTTATTGAAGCTGTACTTCATTAATTAGGCAACTAACATTAAGCACTGCATTTTTGATGCTATATAAATAACACCTTCATTATTCACACATAAATATATCTTATCCAAACAATGATTGTATTGCTTATCTTTAAGAACAAAATCATTCACCTCTTTAAGCAACCGGGAAAAAAAATTCTCCACTTGTTCAATTTTGTGTTTCGAAACTAAATTGCAAATGGAAAAACTTTTATTATTGTTTGATAGTGAGCATAAAGAGCAAATGATTGCTGTAAGTTCTTTTGTTTTTTATTCAACTGTTTTCTAAACGTATATACAATTTGGAATTGATTTAGTAGCAATCTTTTTATAACTTTTTACAAATATCATTACGTATGTTAATAACCGTTTAGCGAAGCAAAGTGAAAAAGAAATTCTTTCATTTTTTATCCCCGATGCATCCGAAGAAATCAGATATTTAATCTCCTTTAAATGAATTCCGCTGGAGAAAGTAAGTCGTAAAAGCTTTTTTTTTTTCTTTTTTTTCGATTTACTTATTTTATTTATATCAGTGTTATTTTTTTTATCTATTCTTTTTTTTTTTTTTTTTTGCTTCAATGTCTTTTGATTTTTTTGCTTTTGTCTGAAATTTTCAAGCGTGTTTTTTAGAGTGAGGTCTTTGAGTTCTTCAATGCAAATGACACGTGACTTACATTACAATTACTGATATACAGTACGTTACTATTAGGTGACTAATTTTTAATGATAAAGTTAAATCAATACCAGGATACATGTACACTAAAAATAGGAGTTTACAACTAGATTCAGTTTAATGAATGTACTATATTCACGTCGGTCAGAAAAACGCAGAATATAAAATTGAGCACATACATAGCTCAATTGCCATCTGTGATTGTTCTTCGTGTTTTATTGCCATCTGAATCCTGTTATAAATTGCCTCAATGACGCATCGCACAAGTGAAACGGAAAACCGAACACACACTCCAATTGTTGCTTCACTGCCATGCTTGATTCCACTGGTAAAATATGCTGTTTAGGTAACTGCTAGTGATTTTTGTTCGGCAATACGGAACGATAAAGTCGCCAACTGTTACATTTTCAAGCAGGGGTGCCCACGTGGGATTAAGGCTCATCCTAATTTTTTTTTTTTTTTTTTTCGGGGGGGGGGAGGGGATTTTTCAGATTTTCTTTAAATGCTGAATTGTAAAATTTTTAGCTGAAGGAAACAAGTATATTAGTACACATGTATATACATAAAATGTATAGAGATAGATATAGATAGGTAGGTGATGGATGTGTGTGTCAATAGAACCTTTTTTGGGGGATTTTTTCATGAAATGTTTTTTTTTTTTTTTCATTTTTATTAATTTTTTATAATTATTTAGTTTATGGTTTTTGATTATTAAAATTTTGTTCTTGTTTTAAAAAATATGTGAATTACAAACTTACCACGTATTTGCACGATGTGGATGGTTAAAAATATGTATAGAATTTACAGGTTGCGAACATCGGAGCCGGATATCCGGTACATATGCGTCAGTCAAGGGAAAGCGGATACCCGGTGTCCGGAAAAATCATCGCACTTGGGGAGGGGGGGATGGGAACCCCTGTTATCAAGGAACAGTTTACCTGACTATTATCTAATTATAAACGATCGCTAAATGCTGCAGGGATCTAAACAGCGTTTTCGCCAGTGGAGGTAATCATATTGTGCATTGAACGGCTCAATTACCATGTTTCTGATTAGCCAAAATGTCTAGCTGTTTATACGATACTGATGATTATTCCATCATGAACACTAATTAAGTAGTACACAACAATAAATGTTGGCAAAAGAGAATCAGTGTTATTTTAATTACTGTATGATACAACCCTATAATTAGTACGGAATTACTGAAACTTTTACTGAAGTAAGAAATAAAAATAGCGATAACGAAATAGTGAATTTTAAAACCGCCGCTGGAGAAAGGAAAAACTTTCGAATAAAACTTTGTTTATTCGAAAACTTGCTAAACGATGCAATGAAAAAGTTAACGTATTAAAAAGTAAGCTTAAATACCGTTAATTAGTATGTCTTGATGTTTCTTTTTTTGTGCGAATTTATTCATTGAGCTTAAAAACGCGAAACGACCTTCTAATTGGCAATAAAATATACTCATGTTTTTCGTCCAAAGCAATTATGTGTAAAAAAATCTAAGTATTTTAAAAAGGGGAACCCCCCCCCCCCCCCCCAGCTCTTTTTTCATTGCTTCTTAGAAAACAAAACCCTTTAAAATTCGTAATTTATTTCTAGCGTAAATATTTCAATTACTTAAGTACGTGCATGCATTGCAACAAAATATGCGAAGTATTGTTTGAAAGTTAAGGTAGTAATGCATGATACATGATTTAAAAATGTACAATTTTAAGTATTAAAAAGTAAAAAAAGAAAACAATTGTATAAAAACGACTCTAAAAATAATTAACCATTTTGTTGCAGTTTTTAATATACTAATATAAAAATAAATGTATTATACGTAATACGGAAATGTACAGTAATGTGTGGTTTGATATTAAAGAAAGGCACTAAGAATAAACTTCTTGGTACCCGCGCGCACCGCGATAGACAAATTGCGCCAGAGGGTTCTACTACAATGTTGAAAGTTTTAATCGAAGTTTAATAGACTTGTTACTGATTTTCAGTAATATATGAAATAAAGGGAAAGATTGAACACACACATACAAGGACACAAGGTATAGCTCTTAAATGCAGCGTGGTCACTTTTTTATTTACAGGAATTTTCTTCATATTTATTTTAACTTTCTATTTGGCTTTCGAACAAAGTTATCTTGCTGTTTTTCCTGCTGGGACTTTTAAAACCTTTCGACTGTTGAAGATTCTATAAATTTTACAATGATTAATCTCTCTATTTATTTTGGCTCCCACTGTAATTGCTTTATTCAATAAAAAAATTAGGTACTAAATATATTCTTAAAAATATATATGTATTGCTCCGTAAAGCACGGTATTCCTTTTTCTGCTGTTTATTTGTGATAAATATGCACCACTTCATCTCTGAGCATCAGGTTTCTCCTGAAAATCGTTTTGAAATTTTATTGCGTCATAATTAGGGTTCCAAGTTTGTCGCACCGCGAATTCCCGCGATGATTTTCGCGATTTTAAAAGCTTTTTCCGAAACTCCGCGAATTTCTCTTATTTTCTTATTATTTTTTTGATTATTGACTCGCGAAATGTCCGATTTTTAAAAGATTTCAGAAACCAAGAATAAAATCTGAGCACCCAAAGTCTAAAAAGGCTCTAAACTTGTGCCATAAAAAAGTTCAAAATTATTTTTTTGAAAGCATTTAAATAAACAGAATTTTCCAACCAGCCTCAAATTTTTTTTAAGCATGCTGAGTTTTTTTTATCCTAGTCAATACAAATATTTAAATATTTTTAACGAAGTTAATTAACCCTTCCATTTTTAATAATAGCCCTATATTTTAGGATGAAGAATAACTTTCATAGTAGATATGCTATATTTTTTTTATATTTTTGTTCTTACGAACATTTCGTGAAATTTGCCGCGAATTTCGCGCTTTTTTTTCCGCGACAAACTTGCAACCCGAGTCATAATTGATGTGAATTAGTTAATTTAGGGAAATCTTTCAGAGAGAATGCAACACATGAAAACGTGATTAGACCAGATTACTTGCTTATTAATGAAGATTTTATTTTGAGTCCTTGGTGATGAATTCAATCTTTAAATAAGTGGCCTTCATTTTAGAGTTAAGATTATAAAGTTATTATTGTGACTAAATTTTGTCTGCTTCCATTGAAATTGTTTCCATCCTTTTCTCGTGGTAAAGAAAATTCGGATTTTGGTGGGAAGGAATGAATCTTGATCACCTGGTGCAAACGGTGCACCCGTCTTTTGAAATGAAATGTAAGAAAACACGAGTTGTCCAGATTACCATGGAAACCCCTCCAGATCCCGCAGTCTACCTAAACAAAACTTCATTCACAAAAATCTTTTTTTTTAACCTGCGCGCGCCATTATCTTCTCCCTGCTCCCTCACTCCCCCAAAGCTCATTTTCATCTCCAACTACCATTTTGTTGCGATGGGGAATATATTCCCCCTTGGAGAGCCAGCCATTTTCAGAACACAATTTTGAGGGATTTGAGAGGCTTCACAACTTCAAGCTTCGGATCGATGGTCGACTCCCGAGCCACTGGACGATAGATGGGAACATATATTACTGACGACAAAGATCATTTGGGGTTGGGGAGGCAGGGAAAACAAGACAGAAAGACGCAAAAGAGACAAAAAAATCTGGGGACTGTGGTTTTATTGTGTTTTGATGCGGATTATGTTGTAGAAAATTAAAGTAGCCCCCTTTTACATTTGGGGACTTTCAACAACACAATAGAATATCTACAACCGCTTCCTGGGTAAATATAATGTTGATGGATGTTATATAGATGTAAGCAATAACATACACATACAACCCAAAAGTTTTCAATTTTAATTCCCCAACAAACTGTCAGAGTAAATAAACATGAATTGTAAGAGCATTTATGTTTTATAATAATAATTTAACTTTGTGCGAATGAACAGTAATAAAAATAAATGCTCATTTGTGCTTTAAAATAACATGAAATTATTTTTATTACCATTTATGTTTTGTTTTAAAAGATCAATGTTCTAAAAAAGTTTTTGCTCGGGTTATACTATTGATCGTGATTTTCCAGTTGAATGTCGCAAAGGTGCATTCACTAGTGGCCCTGAGGATTTCAAACTGTAGATACTGTCATTTGACCCTTTGGTTGAGGGAGACCTATAAAGAATTTATTGTACTTTTTACACACATTTTTGCCATTATTTGTTAGTTTATAGACATCTTTGTGAGATACTTTTACTGTAAAACAAAACTGATACTAACATTTATATTGTACTATAGGAAAAATCTTGTTTGGATACTAGTATATTTTTATACTAATATAATACAGCTAAAAGGGAATTTTATCTGGCCTAGATGTTGTCGCAGCTCCGTGGTTATTTTAATTATTTTCAAGAACTATTTTAGCCTGAAAAGAACAGGTTATTTTTCAATAAACGTAGGACAATTGTACGTTTGTGAACCACTCACAATCAAATGCACGTGTTAAAAGTAGCACTTTAACCCAATCAATTATAGAAATAAACGAGGTTACACATAAGGTAGAGGTAAATTCAAAGTCCTTTTCAATGAATTAAATTATAGAAACTATCGAAAGTGCAGACAGATAAATTGCCGACAAAAACCAGAATAAGGAAAATAATTTTAATTTTTTTAATTTTGAATGTAAGGCATTGTCAATGTCACATTTAATTAAAATGCAAAATCGCCATTTCGAGTAAATTTTGAGCAATCATGATTTTTAAAACGTGAACGTGTAATTTACTACTCTAGAAGTCATCAGAAAATAATTGTGTGTTCGTTTTGGAGACTTATTAGTGATTTCTTCATAATACAATCAATCAGTATCTAGAGCTGGTTCGGAGTCGCAACATGTTCTGGTTAACGAACATTATGTTTTTTAAATCGTAATTACGGCTAAAAAGGGTGTTATATTTTACTGCCAGCGCTAAAAGCTGCTTTTACTGTTGTCTGATCTTGTATTGTTTTTTAGCCTACTTTCCCGTAAAAGTAAAAAAATAATAATAATAAAGCATGAAAGAAGGCTTAATGTATCGTGAAAATATCGTTAGAAATCAAAAAAAGTCAAAAATAAGTGAAGTAATTAAATATAGAAAAATTAAAAATTTGAAAGTAGGGTTTTGAGATGGGGGAAAAAGTGTGTCTGTCGGTCTGTCCTCCCTAATAACTTTTGAACGAATTGTCCGATTCAAAAAATTCTTTTTGTATTCGAAAGACCTCGACGAGGACATATGATTTCCATATTTTACTTTTTGATTTGAACGATTTTTCGTTCAATTTTGAACAGTTAAAAAAAAAGTAACATTACCGCCTATGGGCAAAAATGAAGCAAATTATGTAAACTTTTGGCACACGATATAAGCTCCTATGAGCAAGCTTATTCGAAGAAGCCACGGCGTGAAATATTGATTTGAACAATTTTTGTTTATTTTTGAACAGTTCAAAAAAAAATAAATAAATAAATAACAGCGCCTACGGTTAAATTTCAATCCTATATAAATCCTGATCTAACGGACCGATTTGCTTGGAACAAACTTTATTGGAAAGCTCGTATAACGTAGAACATGTACAGATAGAAAATTCTGCCAGAACTAACGAGCCTATTTTCCTATGAAATTTTTTAATTGGGATTTTCAAGAATATTTTTGAATTGATGAATGATTAAAGGAATAAATGAAAGCATGAATGAACAAATGAGTGAATAAATGAGCGCATGAATGAAAAAATAACTAAATGAGTGAATAAATACATGAACGAGTGAATGAATGAATAAATGAACGAATGAATGAGTGAATGAATATGTAACCGTTGAAAAAGGGATTTTTGAAGCAATTCAGAACTAAAGCTAAACGAGAAAAAGAGAGAGAGAGATTACTAGATTATAAACTTAAAGTTGGTGTATACGGGAAAGTAGGCTCGTATAGTTCTAGACGGAACTTCTTGTTATCTATGAAATCTTTGAATCTCTTTTTGTGTTTTATCAATTTTTAATGTATACTAGAGTTTGTACAGCGATCGAAATTCAAGTATATTTCATTAATTTTTTCAAGTTCAACTTCGAACGTTTAACCAACTTTTAGAAGTGTTAGTTTTTCTGTTTGACAACAGTTTTTTTTTTTTTTTGTTGTTGTTTAAATTCAATTAGCGATAATATCTCCTCAGTGTGAATGATTCACCACTGACTTAGTTATTTAATTTAATGCATTTGCAACACACATTACACATGAGTTTTATCTTTCTGCACTCCTTCAACGTTAATGTAAGAAACAGAAAACTTAAGAAACGTTGATTCGAAGCAAAGTAACGCGTCACCGCACTTAATAATCTCACTTTATATTATAATAGACATTGTTAGCTTCAAATTGTATTTTATTTTGTTTAACATTGTACTGGACAAACAATGTTAGTGATTTATGTATATATTTTTTGAGAAATGGATTAACTGACACCTTCAGATTAGTATTGTATTTTGCTTTGACATTTATTTAATAATTGCATTTTCTCTTCTATTTCATTCTCGATATTTATTCTTCTTTGAATTATAAATAGTATAAAATGTATTGAATATTGTGCAAGTATTGTAGATGTAAGGAGTAGTATGAGAGTATGACGAATAAAGACTTCTAAAAATACTAAAAAAAAAGCTTTGAAGCTACGTCGAAAGTAGGAAGGAAAAAATCAATTACTTTCAATTTTTTTATTACACTTTTTTATTTCTAATATGACATACTATTTTCCTTACATGCGCTATGCATAAAAAATTTTTACTTTCTCAATTTGAAAATTTGAAATACCATTAATATTTTACGCCCTTTGGTTAATCCAGTTTCTTTTAACAACCTTAAATTATAAAATAATGAGATATTGTGATTCCCGTAGAATTCTGACGTAAAAAATATTACATATTTAATTAAAGAAACGAAGAAATGTTATAAATTGAACCCTTCCCTCATCTACACTTAGATCTCAAAAAAACTGCAACAGAAACTATTTATCAAAATATCATGAAATTCAGGAGACTAGCCAAAAGATAATGGGATTTTTTTTTCAGAACAATGAAAGGTTAATTCCAAAACTGCCAATAGAGGGTGTGTGCGGAATGTGTGTGTAACGTGATTCTTTTTACACACAATGTATGATATGAACTATTGAATGTGTCCGTGTGATAAGAACAAAAAGCAGGTTCATCATGATGGTCGTTCTTTAATATCAACTGAAATGTTAATGTATCAGGTTCAATGGTTGATTGCAGCGTATATGTTGGAATGTTTGCCACTTAGCGTGCTATACAGTAATTAAGAAATGACGCAGATCTTAGTGGGATTGCTGTAGACTTGGACTGATGTCCTCAGAAACAGAAATTACATGAATTTAAATCTGTGAGTAAAGTGTAGAGAGTGTAACTAGAAAAGCGCCCGGGGCTGCGTTTATTGGAAATTGGAAATTAAATTTTTGAGCTCTAGAAAAACTCAGAAAATTTCTTGAAAAAATTATGGTTGTATAATTGTACGTATGGCACTGCCTGTATTTGACGTGAAATATTAGTTCTTGCCTTCTCGGAAATGCGTACTTTTATTGAGATTATATTTTATCTTAGTTTATGTTTTGTTTTGTAAAAAAAAAATTCAACCCCCCAACGCAAATTTTTAATCCTCAAATCATCCAAGAGCCAAGGAAGGATCCAAAGTTTGGACATAAAATTATATTTCCAATTACCCCAACTGACCTTATGTAAAATAGTCGAAACAAATTTTTCGCTGAGTTTTCAGCATGATATTTGTTATATTCTCAACAATGGATTCATTTTCAGAGAAGTTAGACATACATTTTTTTTTTTTTTAGCTTTGACTTTCTTTATTTTCTTTTACCCAAAGTTGGCATTGAATATAAAGCTACATGAGCCTATACATTTAACGTTATACTCAGCTCCAACCTCAGGTGAAACAGACAATTTCTAATGTTACTTTTTAACATCATCCAAGGGTCTTTTACTCGGGTCAAACATCAGTGGGAATCATGCGCGATAATCTGAAAACAGCTGGTGCAGAGCGCGAATATGTCTTATTTTATGCCATCGAAACCATGAAAAGCGCGTTTTCGGTGCCATAAAATCTAACATAGAACAAAGACACCAAAAAATCTTTCATGATGCATAACTTTCCTTGAAGTTTCGCGTTAACTTTCAGATTACTCGAGAGAATATTAAATAAAGCCGGATCTCGTAGGCGTGGTTTAGAAGCAAGGGCCATTGATTGTTACCATTGCTCTTGGGCGTAGCCTGTATTAAGCATACCTTTCGAGTCAAAAAATTTGATTTATATGAACAGCGAAAATGGTGTGCTGAGCAGTCCTGAAAAGGGCTCTTTATTACGGAAACATTAAACAAGCCCTACCCAATTGCGTTTTCGTAAGAAAAAGGAACAGCATAATATTCCAAATCGAATTCATCAATTAATAGCATAGCATAAACAAACTATTGGTCAGAAACATGATTATTCATTGCTTCACAGCCACCTTTTTTCGATGAAAAATATGAAACCTATGTTGAATTCAAATGCATTACCAATATAAACTGATTTTTATCATTATTACTATTATTTTATATATTTATTTATTCAATTTTATTTTTGTTTTATTTTTTTCCATGTTAGCGATTATTTTAAGGATTGTTCTTTGAACTTTACTGTTCTCTAAAATTTCTTTGAGAAAACTAATGCTTTTTGCTTGAATTTTGACTCCCATTAGAGATAAGGCCAAATGAAATCAACAACCCCTAGTTTCTGATTTCCAAAAAGAATTATTTGCTATCGCAGCGATTGCATTTTGTTAAGACAGTTTTAGTTACTTCAACCAGCATTGTGTGATTGTCATTCTTACCGCAGTGATTTCACTAAAAATTAGAAAGAAAAACACTATTTCCAATTTTTTTAATTTGCACTGGAAAACACTTGTTCTCATTACTTTCAATGCTAATGATATACCTACTAAAGTCTTTTTGTCATTTTAAAGTCATTAGTGAGTCATACCCTTTTTCTTTTCATGCGCAAGTAAAAGTTTAAAGTATGACCGTGACCTGTTTCAGCTTTAAATTACCTTTGCTCTTGATCTCTCATTTGAGGATAACCATTAGTGAACTCCACTCTTAAGTGAGGGTGCAGTCAAAAGTAAAGTAAGCATCAGGGTTACTTTCGGATAAGGCCATGGTGTGTCAAAAATACTTACTTACAGAAGAATTAGAGGTTCTTTCAATATTTTTTTTCTTTTTACTGCAAAGACTGCTCATCATAACTACAGACGAAAAAGATATTTGAAAAGGCAAATGGAGAAAACCTTTAAATCCAAAAATCAAACTTTTTTTAAATTGTAATTGTGAAAACTGTTTCGCAACATTTTTAGTGCACTAAAACTTAAAAAACGAGTCGGAAAATTAATGAAATAAATGTAATTTTGCTGTGGCAATGAACCCTTAAATACAGTATTTTATGATTAGGCCTAAGGCTTCGGCTAATAAGTTTGGGGTCTGGTGGAGAAAAGTATATTTTATGATTATTATTCAGAGAGTTTTTATTTGACAGGTTTTGCATGTGTAAATTCAAACGACAGCTTTTGCACCTGTACGGGTGCTCACTTTTGCTTTGCCTGATCCTTCCAAACAAAAGAAACCACGTATTATTGCCATTATGCTTATAAGAAAACGAGATATGCAAAAGCAAGACTAATGTTAGGACAGCATGCGAGACATGGAATTAATATCTTTTATTTCTGTCAAGTAGACATTTCAAAGGGCTTAGGACTTAACTTCTTATGAATCTGGAAGTAATGAATTTGGAAACTGAATTATTTATGTTTAAGTTTGGAATTAACTTTAAATTCATCCGCCACATATCAATGAAATGTGCTCTTAACCCCTTAACTACCGGAATATATTCCCAAATCTGTGTGTCTGACCGCCAAAAAAAAAGTATCCAAAAATTTCATAAATGGTGATACATCTATTTTTATGTATATGTCATGAGTTTCTTACATGAACTTTCGCCATAGCAAATTTTGTTAATGGCTAACCAATAAAAAAAGTAAATTATGTCGATTAACGTCAATAAATCGCTTATTGACGTTACCCGTACCACAGGAAAGTTTCGCCAAATCGCTTATTGATGTTACTCATACCACAGAAAAGTTTCGCCAAATCGTCTATTGAAGTTACCTGTAGTTACAGGGTTAAATAATAAAACGCAATAGTTCCCAATTCTGGGAGCGATTAATTGAAAAGATTGAGAATGAAATCTTTTCAGATGACTAGATAACATAATAGGCTATCATTTATAGATATGATATGTGATTTAAGTTACTATTGCGGCCACTCTATGTTTGGTATATAGGTCCCATTTAAAACCCTTTAAAATTCGTATACTAGTAAATAACATGGCTAAAGAATGATTTTGGGAATAGATTGAAGTTGATTATCGATTGAAAATTCATTGGTTTCGAAATCAATTCATTGGACGTTGATTATCGATTGAAAATTCATTAACTTCGAAATCAATTCATTGGTTTTGAAATTTATTTTTTTCACCTAACAAAATTATCATATGCACCTTTTTCTTTCAACGTAGGTTTTTATTTTGCAATTAGTTTTGTTTTGAATAAAAATATTTGTACATGAAAATAGCGGCACGATTTTATTTTGGATTTAAAAAAAACTAGCTGACAGGTTATTTCTAAAAATGTTAATTCAAAAACAAATATGAATAATGAAATTATTCAAAATATAGTTATTGTTAAGAAATCAACAAACCATTTGCAAAAATGTACACATTGGCAATGTTTAGAAGCATTTTAAACAGCCAGTTACTAAATATCAGAAATTGAAAACATTTCCAACAGTTAATCTCAAAGCTGTTAGAAGTCAAGGCGAGGCTGTTGCTTGTCATGTGTATTAGATAATCTGTATCAGGAAGCAGAAAAGCGAGAGCAACCAAATAACGTAACTAAAATGCTAGCACGTAAGCAAAATAATTTAAAAATACAAATGTCTCAGATGATTTGTAACGACTTTCATCGGTTTTAAGATAACAGGTGATTTTTTTCCCTTTTATCTCCATAATGAAGTGATAAATGCACTGGGTGCAGAATTTATCTTCGGGAAAACAGAATTTCGTTGGATATTAATATAGCAATTTGTAAACGTTCCTCGTTTAAATAAATTAAGAGCAAGGCAGTACATTCATGGTGTGCAAAATATGCCGTTTAGAATGTTGTGCTCCATAATTCTTACAGAATTTAACTCATTGCTTAAAGAGGTTTCAAAAAAATTACTTTATCTACTACTTTTGAATAAATAATGAGAAATCTACCAGGAAGAATGTAAAATAAGTTACACTCATTTTTTTTAATCAATAAAAATTTACCTCTAACGGATACATCTTTGTTAGAATAAACGTTTTTAAAGTGGTAGTGATCATTCCTAAGGAGAGAAATTAGCAAACTCATCAAGGTAATGAAATGAAAAGAAAATACGCAAGATGCATAGAGCAGCAAATTTATCAAAACAGTAAAGTATGCAAATTATACCCAAGAAAGTTCACTGTTAAAAGCATAAATAAAGAAAAGAAATAAATGAAGGCAAAAAAATAAGTGACCGACTTAAATATAAGTAAAAGTAGGCTACGACGTAAAACCAAAACATAGAAAAAATAAGCAATGAGAAGGTACCACCATTAGGTAAAAAAAAGGGGCAAGATAAAATTAAGTAATAAATATATTGATGAATCCATTGTTGCTGGTGTGACATTTTTTCGCATATATTTGCGCTTCAATTAAAGAATTTTAACCTTTAGCCTTTAATTTTTACTAGAGTTCATCCAGCGATCAAAATTCGACCGTAATTCATTAAATTTTTCAAGTACAGCCTCGAACTTTGTTCAAAATATCTATCTCGGATAGAACAAAAAAGAAGAAATTTATTTAAAAAATAAAACAAAGCTCATAGTGGTTTTTCCATTGGTTAATTTAGAAAGAGATTTAGAGAAGCTTATAATTATTGTTTCATCCATGCATTGCAGACGCATACTGGTATAACATTATAGCATAAAAAATGTTGCTTTTGTCGTGTCTTCGCGCGTAGCGAGGAAGAATGGGTACGCTACTCCTGAGTCTAACGGGGCCCTTATGGGCAGGTGTCCGATTTCCGCCCTTTTGAAAGGTCTCTTAATTTTTGAACCAGCTCCCAGATCAGAGACCGCCACCTGGGATTGGCACCCCCAGAGGTATCGTTTCACTTGGAGAACATTGGAGACACGACCTATTTAACGTGCACCAGCTCCCTTTAGCGTACACGGCCCCACAGGAGTCAGCCGCGAGAGGCTGCCACCCTCCCAAACACTGATCTTAGTCGACGTTGCTTCACTTTCGGTGCTCTGCGGGAACCTAGCTTCTACCGACTGGTCCACTGCGGGACAGCATAAAAATATATATTGGAAAAGTAATTTTTGTTATTGCATATATGAATGTCGTGGTGATAATTAGGCAATCGACTTACAAAGGGTTTTTGTAATACTCCCACCCAAATTTGGTCTATATATATATATATATAGTCAACATGGACAGGTGGTCAACTTTACAGGTTTTACTGTATGTGTATATATATATATATACATTTCATTTAACATACATTTTGGAAATGGACTAACTGCAGCTTAAGATTAGTATTATTTTGCTTAGACGTGCCTTCTTCTTTGAATTATAAATAGTAAAAAAATGTATTGTGTATTGTACAAATATTGTAGGTTGTAGATGTAACAAGTAGTAGGAAAGTATAAAGACTTCTAAAAAAAAAGGCTGCGAATCTACGTCGAAAGTAGGAGGGGAAAAAACTATTTCAAAAAATAACACTAAAACTCATCAATAGCTACTAAATAATTAAAAAAGTAAGAAATTCGGTTGACAAACAGAGGAGGAAATGGTACTTGTTTTTACCTATTTATATATAGATATTTTGAATGAATAAACACGTATCTTAATAAAATTTTAATTTTCTGAATAAAGTCTTTTATATAATAAAGAATAATTTGCTTGTTGTGGATGTGACAATGTCACACACGTAACATGCACAAATTAATATTTTTTTATAAAACGTCTGGAGTGGGTGAGATTGCGCACACGGGTGGTTTACACGCATGGGAAACGGTTCTCGATAATAAGGAGATTATATTAATAACAAATGCAAAGGGTAAATTGTCGAAAAAGCTTCTGCATTTTAAAAAGTACCTTGTAGTACTCACATTACAATGAAAATCAGAGGAACAGTGATGAAAATTCAAGCTCTTACATTTGGAAAGAAACAATAAAGAAGACCTTGTGTCATACATTTTCAGAGAAAAAACCTTATGAATTCAAGTAGACACTGTGCATTTGTGGCTGTACGACTACCTGAAATCGCTGTGCACTCACACCTCCCCTTCCCCCAAAAATGTGCCATCTATCCGATCGTGCAATCTCTCCAGGTTTTAACTTACCCTTTGTTGCTCATCAACTACTTCGTGCTCCATTAACTTTTTAACTGACAATTAGATACTTCGTACTTAATAGTTAAAGCTCTTCGAGAAGTGGAAAGTAAGAAAAAAAGAAGCTTTCAGAAGCATTCATAGCCGTGATAACCGGAAATAGTATGATTGCGACACTTTACGCTTCCTTATTTATCTTTGACCTACATTTTTCTTTCCCAACTATCTGAGAAGTTTTAGAAATTTGTTACTAAGTTACATGTTTCGTGATCGATGTGCTTGTCGATTGTTGATAACTTATTAACGTTTTGAACGTTCATTATTGAGTGCATGATTACGTCTAAAACGCAAAGCACAGATTCGTGACAAGTAGAGACCACCCCCACGCCAAAAATGGTAACACAAACACACTTCTAAAAACTATTTTTTTAATGTTTTACTCTTCAAGATTCATCATATGAATAAATAAAATAAAATTAACAAACCTTGCTAGGGGGCTGTTATTTCAACGCGTATTAAAGAACTATAAATTAAAACGCATGCAAAAAAGTAAAGTAATTAGAGCATAACTATAAACTTAAGATTTAAAAGTTAGAAAGTAAACTTCTGTTATGAAATACCCGAGAGGTCTAAATAACTGAACAGCTATGGTAAGAAAACTGTTGATACAAAAACAAAGGAAATAACACACAAAGCGAAATTTTTGCTTTAGTCCCTTCTGTAAAAATGTGTTGCGTGGTTTGAAATGCTTTTTATCTCGGAAAATTCAATTAATTCTGTCCTTGATTGATACGACCAACCTTTTTTCGGAACCATTTTATCCTAATTTTGCCATCTCAAATCGTTTCAGAATTATTTGTTTACCTTATTAACGTAATAAAACCTGTTCATATGAAGAAAATATTTATCTTTTAATGACCATCGTATGTTAGGTACTACAAGGTAAAGTTTATTGAAACACTTATTCATTATTTATTTATTTGTCATTTTTTATTAATTTTGTTCAGGCAGCTTACAATTTTGCTCTTACGGATATTAATTTTTGCTACCCCTTATTACGGGAGTCCGTTAGGCGGAGTTTTAGTCTATGTATGTATATATATGTAATATATATACTGGGTGTTTCTTAATGAATATCGGGGTTTTAACCCTTTGTAGTATTTATTACGCAAAACTTAAAATTATAATTGACACATGAAATGAAAAAGCAACTCAAACAGTTTTATTTGTTGGTACGAGCATGCTCTAAAAGACGCTAGTAGCAAAAATGGCAACTAGTGAGCAGAAATTTTTTTGTGTTCTGCGAAGACCGAATCTGTAGTTACTGTGTAACGTGCATTGCGGATTTAGTTCAGATGTGATTCCCCCAGTAATAATAATATCCGCAGATGGTATCATCAATTTGAAAATACCGATTGATTAAATATCACTGTACCCGAACGCTGAATTGGCCGCAACGGGCCCAATGACAATTTATTTCGCATGGTCTCCACGCTCACCAGATCTCACGCCATGTGATTTCTACCTGTGGGGAGTTATAAAGGATCGTGTATGTGCCCCACTACCAGTTGTCCTACAAGACCTAAGAAACAGGATTGAGGCAGCTGTAGCAGCAATTACACCACAAACACTAAACAACGTTTGGGAAGAACTGGGCTATCGACTTGAGGTGTACCGTGTGACGGAAGGTGCTCGCATTAAACCCTTGTAAACTTGGTTGCTCTTTCATTTCATCTATAATAAAATCTAATCTAAAATAAATGTTGCTATCTAAAATAAATGTTGAAAGAATACAGGTATTGGAGTATGAAAATGTTAAAACTGAAAAAAAAAAAGTCAAGCACCCAACCTCCAACTCATCATCGCCTGAGATTCAAAGGTTTGCTAAGATTGCAGTTTTTTCTGTAATTGCCCATAACGCCTAAAAACCAGGCCCACTCTTTTTAACCACTCCTAGGCATCTAATGAACTGGAGTTCAATCAGTAACATTGTTTTTTTTTTCTTTCCAGTGTTAAAATATTCATATATCAATATCAACTTTTTTCAGCATCTTTGTTATTGTTCTTGCACTTGGTGAATTTTTGTCGCTTCATTTTAGGCACAAATTCCCCCTCCCTCTCTTATTTTGTGTGGTTGATTTTAATACATTCACTTTTTTCTCGCACACACACAAACATATAAATAGATATTAGTCACCGAATTCATTAGAAATTCTGAAGGTCGAAACCCTTCGTTGAAAAATTACCTCGCACGCCACTGAAACCAGCTAATTATTTCTGGCCCGATTTAAGTTTCATGATCGCATTTAACCCCACTCAGCAAGACGTTGATCACTTGCAGGCAATTAATCAACAGTATTTATACTAACCCGTCCCGCCTCGGATTTTGCCTTTAGTGTCATCAACGGGTTAAATCCGAAAGCAACCTCCGCTCTAATTTTTCTTCAACGAGGTTGAGTTTTTGAGCTTGATGGCAACGATAAAGCATCACCACGACGAGAAGTGAGATTTGCAGAGTTGACCTTCCCAATGTGCAGCGTCGTGCAAGTGTTACGAGGTCGGACTCAGCCTGAGGGACAGGAATTGCCTCCAGGCTTTATCACTATCAACAGGTCCGGTCCGACTTCCTTATGATTTTCAAGGTTGAAGGAAGGATTGTTTGTGGTCTACATTCGTGGGGCGTGGTGACCCTGCAGTGTGGGAGCTGCGTACGTATACCTTTGTTGGGGTCTGGAAAAAGAGACATCGACCCAAATCAAGGTTCTCGAAATCTTGAACTGTATCATTGCATGTCGTTTGGGATTGCTCGTAATATGTGGTCTCTCTGTCTAGAAATTGTTTTTAAGAGTTGTTTACTGCAAAAACAATATCCGCCTAATCGCCGAGAGTGGAACACCACACCCAAGCGCTGCTCACATCTTCACAATGCGATTGTCTATCAACATTAACGCATTTGTTTTCGCTTCGTGTTTATCTACATAGAAAATCTTACTCCGAAATGGTTAGGGATTTTTTTTGGTATATTGAGGAGTATTGGTGAGAAGGCGCAGCGAGAAACTGAGCTCCCCCAAACTTTCTTAGAGGGAGCAACGTTTTCTTTTTTTTCAAAGCTATATATATAGGGTGATTCAAATTGATGTGCACAAATGTTCAGGGGTGGTAGACGCTTGACGACTGCCTAATTTGAATTCTCTAAATTTTCCCTATTCGTTTAGATGTTTATTTTTAATTCCCTGAATTCGGATGCGTTACTCCAAAATTTTCCAAGAGAGCAAAGGTTATAATTTCAATGTACTGTACGTATTTATGTATTTATTCATTTATTGTTGCTGTTATTATTATTATTATTTATCCGCTGTAGATAAAAGCAATTACACAGCTTGTGATTTATTGAAAACTAGCTTAAGTAAAATGCTACAGAAAACAAAAAGAACAAAATAGTGTGTTAGAAATTTCTCTACTTATTCGAGTAAATTATAAACTAACATGAGGCAATTGGTAGTGTTCGTGGTTTTACTTTATTCGACTTCCTTATATCCCATTTTAAATGAAATGAACCACAATCGATTTCTTACACATCGGTAAGCTTGAGATTCATAGCTTCTCGCTCCATTATCGCAGGACTGAAACAAGTGAAACTTAGTCGGGTAATTTGTTTCGCGATTCCATGAGCTGCAGAAGCCTCTACTAAACCATGTAACAGAAATAATTGAAATAAAAACGGGTGTCTGAGTAAGTACATTCAAGTACAAGAAATTTCTTTATGATTGGCACTTATGGTCACAGACGTCGGCTCTTTGTTAAAATATTTCCCATAAGAAAGATAACGTGAACTATTTGAACGTTGATTCACTTGTATTAATTTTTCTTTAAAGTAATGAGAGTGCTTTCTGTAGTAGATACGGAGGAAAGAAATATGTTGAGGGGACAAGGCTTAAATTTAGTAGCGATTATTTTTTTTATTTTTTCAAAGTTTAAAAAACTCAAATTTAATTTATTATTATTATTTTTTTTAATTATTGTTGTTTATTTATTTTGCCATTATTTGAGTTTCAATCAGAATTTGTGCCAAATTTCATTTCTGGTGGGAAGCCGAAAAAAACTTTTTTTTTCTATTTTCGATTATGAGTGATGCGGAAAAGGCGCCATTGGGTAGCACAAAGTGCGAATAAAAAATTTGAAATTTGTAGCACAAGTTCTTGATTTTCCGGAAATGCGTTGAAATTTCGGACAAGTGTTAACAACATTTGGGGACTAAATGCCTTTTGCTCTTTTCGATCAAGGATAGTGCGGAAAAAGTGTCATCTAAGTTCATATAAAAGGTCTGAAGTATGAATGATAGTTAATTCCTTTATTTTCCGCAAATACGTAGAAATCTCGGTCAAAAATATACGGTGAAATAACATTATTTCAACATTAAAAAAAATGTGTTTAAAACGTAAAAACAAGAATCTCTACACATTTGCCGCAAGTGTAGGATTTATTCTATACACTTCAAATTTTTTATGTGATCTCAGCGACACCAATGGCAACTTTTCCGCACTATAAAAACTTTTTTATTAATATTTAATTTAATTTTATTTATTTGGTTTTTTAAAAGCTCTTGGTCGGCATTTCAATGCATTTGCGACAAATCAAGAAGTTGTCCAAACCTCAAATTTTTCGTTTTGTGCCACGAATGGTACCTTTTCTACACAACCCATAATCGAAAAGACAAAAAAGTTTTTTACTTTAGTTGTTAGAGCAATACTTTACCCCTACTTTACTTGTTAGAGCAATTGATTAAAATTCTGTTTTGGCAATAGAATACCTTCCCCCACCAGACCTTTCAATTTTTTCGATTAATGTATAATAAATAAAATAAAAGTTATTTTGAGCAAAATGATGCTGGGAAATTGACAGATAATATAAATTTTTCCCCGGTTTTCGTTTTATAATAGTGATTTTTTTAGTTACATCAAAGTATTTCCTTTATTAAACATGACTTGCGAAAACGAATAGTTTAAATAGCCATCTTCTTGTACGTTTAGTTAGACGTTAATTTTCAGATTTTCTAGCATTAAAAGCTTCTCAAATGAAACGTAATGAGCGACGATTTGCGTTTTTTATATCCTACTGAAACTTTCAGTAGCTGATTTATGTAATGCTTATGGTAGTAATTTAGTTCTCAGGAAAAGGTCCTCTATGTGGTTTATGAGAGACGGAAGTGAAAGCTTTTTTTTTTTTTTTTTGGAAATTTTAGCTGCCATTGGCGTAGCCATGTGTTCTTTTTATTTGTAGGTTCGAGAGGAGATATTGGAGAGGAGTCGTGTTCAACGTTAAATGGAAATTTAGGAGAAAGTTCACAAAAATAATTTTATCTTAAATGCAACACAAGCACCATTTTCATCTGTCATTTATCCATCATTACCCATTTCATCTATCATTGTCATCCAGCCATCCTTTAAGGGGGTCTGGCCGGGGCAAGTGGCAGGCCCGTGCCGAGCCTGCTCGGCGCCATCGTGCGAATTCCTACTGAACGCCTCTTTTAGGGTTGAATGAAACGTGTGACTTTTTCTTTTTTCGTAAAACCCAACGTAATTTTTATTTTTTGCGGGGGGTGATGTGTTTTCTTATTTTTAAAGGGCACCTTTTTGACATGACCTTGAACATATGAACGACGCCGGCCTTGCAAGTGCAACCACAGATAATTAATTTATTTACTACATTTTAAATTTAATTCTTATTTTACATTTTGATTTGGACGCAGCATATTTCAAATGTATCCCGCTTTCGGAAGGTACCTCTGTGGTAACGGATATAGTAGGAAGTAGACTTAACTTGGCTATAAGAGTATTTTGACCCTATTATTCGAAAGTTAAGAACCACTGTTAAAATCAAAATATTTTGTGTTTTGTGTGCCGTTTATTCTATTCCTGCGAGTCTAGACTGAAAAAAAGAAAAAGAAGAAACTTTGAAATGTTATTGAAATTCAAGATTTCGCGCTATTATGTTTTCTTGAGTGTTTTATAATACGGTTCAGATTCTAAGTTAATCGTTAGGTTCCACACACGAATTCACAATAGCGTGCGAAACATTTCAACCTTAACCACACTGAAAACTTAAATTGCTTTGATGTATAAAAAGTATTTTAGTTTTGAGTAAATTGTCAATAGTTTTAAAAAAAGCCAAGTAGGGGAAAAGCTTCTAGAAAAACGCAAGAGAGATAGCATTTTCAAAGCAGCGTTTCACGTACAAAAAGCAGATTTTTGGTGCAAGGTCATTGCAATTAGTTTCGCCAAAATCAGAATGATTTCTCTTCCACACGATTCTCTAGCATGGTTTATTATCAGCCAATTTGTACTTCTTTCGTCTTTGTGATTTTGTGTGTGTTGTTTGTCTATCCTAATAACTGAACTCAAAAAGATTTTTAAAGTAGACATTTTTCCGAATTTTTTTATTGAAAGATATACGATTTTTCACACACACACAGATTATATATATATTATACACACAGATATATTTTCTTTCTTTTTTTCCATGTATAAATACATTGTAGAAACTTTTTGCAAAGATACAGAAAAGAATAAGTACAGTTCCACCACAGAATTTTCACATTTGGACGCTTCTGCGCATGGCAGAAAAGAACGAATCCATTCGAGTTTCAGGGAAGTTCGTTTTGCAGGTGCGTTTATTTAATACGCGAATCAGAATGTTTGCTTTTTGTTGAAAGCAACTAAATTTATAAATTGGCACATAGTATCAGTTCGAAAGAAATAAAGTATGCTAAAGGAACTAGAACCTGAACAAAAAGGCACATTCCTTATACCAGCAGTTCCTTCCTTGAATATGAATGGATTCTTCTTGGCACTCTGAAGGGCAAGTAGAACGCTTTGGTTGATGGTAGAACTGTAGTTATGTTCTGTTAAAATTATAAGTGCAAAAAGTGTTAAATATCATACGACTGTCTCTTAGTGATCCTTATGGGAAATACGAATAAATAAGAAATACTGAAAATTTTGAAAAATGTAAAATAAGACACACTGAAAATTTATTTATTTATTGATTCTTTTTTTAAATTTTATTTTTATTTATTTATTTTTTTAATTTTATTTTTGTTTATTTATTAATTTATATATTATTTATTTATTTATTTACTGTTTTTATTTATTAAATTTGTCTCTAATTACTCCGTATGTCTGTTACTACCCCGCTTGAAACAAATTTAAAAAAACTGGTTAAATGACTAACACTTTTTGAACGCTAAAAATAAGCATTTTAGTGAAAAAGGCGAGCAATTCTTCAATTTAAAATTTTCAATTTTATTGTCTTCTTCATCATGTACTTTTTAAAAGTACATGGTGAAGAAGAAAATAAAATTGAAAATTTTAAATGCCATGTACTTCTTACTCTGTTTAGAATTTATTAATAATTAACGATGTTGTTTGACATTGATCGAAATTTCTACGAAAATTACTAAAATTTAAAAATACTAGTAATACTTTAAAAAGGTATTTCAGAAAATAAACAAATATTTTATTGCGTAATTCTTCTTATTTTCAATCTGTGGCAAACTATTGCTGCAGGGCCATTTTACGGTATTTATGTCGAGTGCGTAGCATACAAATACATCCTTGTAGTTTCTATACATTTCAAACAAATCTAATTTTTTTAAAGATATTTACACGTAGTTATGTCTTAACTCCAAAATATATTTTTTAATGAAACATTCACAGATATGCATGTGCATATCTGTGAATTTTTAGACTGTGCATAACGTCTGAAATACCATGAAATGCCCCTTCAGTGAAGATACACAATACTTTGTGCATAACTTGCACCTTCAATAAATCGCTTATAGAAATGAACAGTATCATATCTGCAAAGTGGACATTTTTTAAGAGAGGAGTTTGAACGTTTTACAATTTGTTTTATTTAATTACCTTATTTGTTTCAATGATTATTATAATCGATTTTGTTCAGAAAATAGTTATTGTTCTAGTTTGCTCTCACATGATCGATGTTAATGATGTCAAAAAATTAGAAATAACTATAAAAAGTAGTTATTACAGTATTGAACCAAAAAAATAAAGTTTGCCTCTAGCCTTAATTTTTGAACCTTTATTTACGGCAGTATTCCGAATATAAAGAGAACAAAAATACGAAACTTTTGATATAAAAAAAAAAAAAAAAAACAATTTTTTGCAGATATGACACTGTTCATTTCTATAAGCGAAATTATTATTCAGTTTATTATGTCATTTCATAGTATGAATAAATACGAGAAAGCATGAAAGAATATGTGTGCCCTTTTTTCTACGCTCTTTAAAATGATGCAGGAAAACCTTAAACGGGGGGGGGTTTTTTGGCAATAAATTACTGAAATAAATGAATACAGTCATCTAACCGCAATGAAATGACTCTCTTTGTCACACGGTATTTTTTTTTTTTTTTTTTTTTTGACAGTGTGAGCCCAAGGCTCAGAATATTTTGTGCCGCTCCCTTTTCGAAAGCTCTGGGTAGGCGCTTGCATTTGTTATGACTTCAGTAACATTAAAACATAGCTTTGAGTCGAAAGGTCGAGATAGAATAATCATGCTTGCTAAAAATCACGCCGAACCATACTTTCACGCCGTGCCTGAAAAGCAAAAGGTCCCCGCGCAAAAAAAGTAAGTCGGCAGATTGCCAATTTCCTTGAAATTCATAAACGTTATGGATAGAATGAATGTGTATCTAACGGTTGCTCTTTGACAGATGGAAGTTCGCATTTCTTATTTAATTTGGTTTAGATTTAATATCCTTCGATTTTCTTCAAGAAAAGCTAACTTCATATCTATAAGCAAATATACCTATATTTGTACCGTAAATAAGGAACAAATTTGCTATTAAAATTGTATCCACTTGTATGCAGTTCTTTCTATTTGGAGCAGAAAAGGAATCAATAAAATTTAGTTGTTCTGGAAAAATAGCATATATATTGGATTTATTCAAGTGTAATTTGTAATTATCAGAAATGAAAGTCACATTCACGTATTTAATTTGTTTAACGGCAACGTATACATTATCAGTATGTACTTTATATTACGTGCATTCGTAAATATAGTCATTATAGTAGCGAAGAGGTTTTTCCTGCTTTTTTTCCATAAAATATTATCCACACTATATTAAAAAGAAAAAAGTCACTATCATATCTCGTTTTTAATTTCAATGCTTGAATTTTTACTTTACAATCAGGCCCGTCATTTCAAAATTTTCCTAGGGGAAGGGTATATTTGAAATGCACATCGTAAGTAAAAAACAACAAAGCACATAAAATTATGTGTAAGTTAAATGTATTTTCAAAAGTCAACAATTAACAGATGATTTGACGTCAATTGTTCTTTGCATTTACAGTCTTTCATTCTTTTTTCAGTATTAGCATTAAGTCTCCAACCTAAAAGAAAGATAAATAATAAAAATTATAATTAAAAAGTGAAAGGCTCAGTTCAAGTTTAAAAAAGATTTTTTATTTATTTGACAACAGACCTTTATTTTTGGATTTAAAGCTCTCTTTAAATCTTGTTATAGTATTAATTGCTAATTTAATTATTTTACTTAATTGCTTAACTTAATTGCTAATTTGATTATTTTACTTAATTGCTAATTTACTTAATTGCTAATGTACTTAATTTACTTAATTGCTTAACTTAAAATGCTAATTTACTAATGGACTGCTAATCAACAAAATAATCTAAAAGAAATAAATTCTAAGCAAATGTTTAAAAATAAATTGATGCTTTTCTTAAAAAGCGCTATTTTTTAAAATAATTATTAAGATAATTATTTTAAAAAATTAAAATTTATAAGTTGTAAAAGACTATTATATGAAAAACCATTTATACTATTTTTTTTTTTTTTTTTTGTTTCTTCATAAATTTGGATGGCTGCACTAGATTTATGTATTTTATTCTAAGGAGTCATGAGCTTGTCAGGCGTTCTTTTAATGTCTTTACTCATGACTCCTTATCCAAGTTTAATTTATTTCATCTTTGGAATACACTTGCTGTATTCAAGTTGTGGAATTGTTGTTAAAAATGAAACTGGAATTTTTTATAGAAATTTATTTTAACAAAGCTTGTTTACTTATTTCAATAAAGAATAAAGAATTCAAAAAACTAATAATAATAAAATAATGATAACCCTTTTAGCACTTTTTGTACTTTTTAGTGTGAAATGCCCAAGGCCATTATTATCCCCCTGATATTGTAGTAATCAGGTTCTGGGTTTTGTCTCAAACCTCCAATAAAGATGATATTTAACGCTTTAATAAAAGGCCTTAGTATTATTTGCTGTTGAAATTTCCAAATATCCGCTTTCCCAAAGCGTTTTTTACCTCGGGTCATTTTAGTAAACTGGTAAAATAGGTAAATGCAGCTACAAAACTGTTTAAACGTTGACTTCATCCACGTGCTTTGGATTTTTCTTTCTTGGCATTCGCTCCGTTAATGTAGGGCAGTTTCTTCATTAGGAATTCTCCAGAGGGTTTTCTTTTTTTTATTTCTTACTTTTGGAACAGCATATTAAGATACCCTGCCAATGCATGTAAAAAAGCACTTAAAGCGATATCTCTAGAAATGGTTTTGCCTCCTAAAAGTGTCAAACATTGCGATTAACTTTGATACTTTATGCCCTTAGACATTTGCGACAAAGTTAACCAAATGTTTTAGATAATACATCGCTTTTAAATTTCTATTATGGTAATATAATGTCTTAGGTGTTAAACACGCGTTCTCGTGTCAGGTTTTGAAGCCAAGATATCTGCTCCGTATATCAAGGACCTCTAAATACTGGTTGCCGCAGGTGAGCAGTGCCGCAGGTGAGCAGTGAGCAGAGTCAGTGGCAAAAAAAAAAAAAAAAAAAAATCGGTGACAAGACCACGTGAACACTATGCTGAAGAAGTACTGAATGCAGACCCATCAAGGAATAATGCTTTGCGATTCGTTTACTATAGTTTTGCAGTAAATCGACTACCTTCAATGATTTTGTAGGAACTATAAGGCCGAGTTACGGAGTTTTTTCTGCAAAGTGTGTCGGAAGTATCAGAATGTTTCTTTTTTTGCAACTTATTGGTTGTTTAAATTTATCTTCTTCCACTCAATATACTAAAGAAGCGGAACTGAAAATTTAAGACTTGTAGAAACTGCAAATACTCAATTTTGTGGTCATATACCTAAAATAAAACACTATGGAATAACAACGTAAAAACAAATAAATGCTCACGTAAAAACTATATTCCTACCCACACATTAGAAATTGACTGAAGAAAACAAATATCATTTTGTTAGTTACACGCATGTGTATCGAAGCTACAGGGGGAGTTGTTAAGCTTAATTTACACTCATCCGACAAAGAATGACAATCCGGAAGCAGTCCACCAGTAAAGGAAGTCCTCAACCAATCAAGTTGCGGCTGTTGTCGACAGTTCGAAACTTTATTCATGAAAAGTTTTTCCGTTTCACGGTTTCCAGTTGTCGTTAACTGAACAATTATAAACCCTTCATCCCGAGAACCAACATCTGCGCATTTTAACATTAAAAAGTTTCGAGAGTAGTTTTTAAATGTTTAGCACCAGTTGGCACTTTTAAAGTCTGTTTAATGAAATTTTTGCATGAGTCACATTCTTCTTAAGGACAAACTAAAAGATTCGACACCAAAAATAAAAATAAGTGAGTAATCAAAATAATCGTGACCATTTCCAACTCCATGTCATACGAAATATTCCAATAGGCCATGGTTAAACTTCGTAGAACTGCTGTTATTTTCACAAACACAAGTCTAAATTAAGAAAGTGTTCGAGTCTGCTGGCTAAAATAAAAGAAAACGTAAAGGTTATTCACTTTATTTAAGGAAAGATACGGAAATGTAGACGGAAAAGTAGAACTAAAATGAAAGATGTACATTAAACAGAACAAACGTCGTGTTGGAAATTTATTTCTATTTGAACCTAATGAAACAATTTGTTTCTCTTCGTAAATTTTCAAGCGCAAAATCGTAGTTTTGAAAAACAAAAATGTTATTATTTGCAGCAATGCGGATCAAATAAACATTTTTTTTCTAATAAAAACCTTTGTTTCCCTTGATTACTAAAATACAGGTTTTAATGCAATTTTCGAGATGTTTCAAGATATTAAAAGTTGATGAGAAACATTAGTATCAATGAAATGAGATAGTTTTAATTAGCTATTGCACAGACTTCCTTTTGTGTTTACTTCCTGTTCCCCTTTTTCTTTCTCATTCACTTTTGCCCAGAAATGGAATTTTTTTTCTGTTCTTTAATTCTAGCATAAATGTGATCCAATTCGATCGCAGGTGTTGCAATTAAACTTCTTAGATGGTCATTGCTCCCCTCAAAGTATGGCTTTAACGCATACCTGCCATCCCATTTGAGATAAGAACTGGGAAGATTTTTGTTAAAAATTTAGAAGAATTCAGAGAAAAGATGAGAATGGTAAATGTTATTTTCTAACCTGAAAAAAAATCACCATTTATTAAATAAATGAAATGAAAAAAAAAAAAAAACATTTACGTCGTTCTAAATAACCTAGTCATGAGCATTAAAGTATGCAGGTCACACTAAGAAGTGAATAGATTACCCTTGTGCAAAATTCAGCAGGAGAAAACAACCTTAACTAAGCCCAAAATTTGCAAAAAAAAAATTCCAAACCAGTGTTTTGAGGTTACAAGGAACCCATTTTTTCAATGTAAAAAAGTGCTTCTGGATGAAAAACTATTCCATTCTGGATTTCCATCCAGAAACTCGCTTCTATTGCATGGAAAAAACGTTTAGTTACAACCTTGAAGCACATTTTCTGCATAAGTATTTTTTCTAACCCTTTTGAATCCAGTCACTATCATCAAACTTATTATTAATCACTTAAGAAAAATTGACGTCCGTTTTGTTATCATTGCGAATGAAGCTTTAATTTATTTATTTTTTATCCCTTCTGGCTCATCTACACTATCACTATGACCAGTTTCACAATTTCATGGTCGTTACTCATAGTGCATGCATTTTTTGCAAGTAAATCATAAAAATATATGCATGTACTTATGGTAACAAAAATAGAAATGTTCAGTCAAAAGTAAAGCAATTCAAGAAGAAAGGAATCATTGAACGCATCAATATTTTGAAGCATTGAAAGGAATCATATTTTGAATGAATGATAACTGTAACTATTAAATTACAGGATATGCCAATCAACGAAGACTTCGGTTGGAAGGAAATAACATAAATAGTGTGATCTCATCACAATCATCAATATTTAATTTATAATAAATGGAAAACTAATTTGATAAAAACACATTCATTTACTTTTAAGTTTAGAATGAAATTTTAAAAACAAGAAGTTCCGTCTAGAACTAGACGAGCCTACTTTCCTGTATACACCAACATATGTATACACCAACAAACTCCTGTATACATGAAATTTAGTCTAGCTATCTCTCTCTATTATTTTTGATTTTTTTTATTTTTAAGGATTTTCCCCCGATACATTAAGCCCTATTTCATTTTATTCTTTTTTTTTTTTTTTTACTTTTACGGGTAAGTAGGCTAAAAAATATCGGAGCAGAAGAATTCAACAAACTTCCACTTCGACCAAAATCTCATTGCTCTATTGCTCTACGCTCCGCTTCCGATACATGAAAAAATCAAGTTTCCAGCTAAATTTAAGTAAAATAGCCATGAAATGAAATTATAATTCACATAAAAATCTGACATTTATAATATTCCAAAGAGATGGAAAGTAAGACGCACTAAGTTGTTTCTAATTATTCCTGAGTACAATAGGTTGGAGTAGTAGGAAAAGCCTAATTAAAGCATCAAAAATAACAGGGAAGATAAAATTAGTATCTATATTTTTTAGAGATATTGAACTGACCAAATAATATAGTTGAAATCACTTACTTCATGTTTGTAGATCTGCTGAAAAAAAAAATATAAAAGATTACCAAACTTTTGTTGAGAACTTTTTTCACAATGTCAGTTTCAAACACAGTTTCGCCGCTGGTTGGAAACATGCGGTTTCCCTATGCCTTCCCTATGTTGCCAAGTCGTCACTCACAAACTTATTATTAGTTTTCTGAAAGTCTACGAACGCCGGTTGTGTTTGTTTCCAATTAACCCCAGTTCCCAATTACCTCAATTGACCCGACCAAAAAAACTTTTTTAAACATGAGTTTGACTTTGTTTCACCGTATTATTTCACTTGACCATAAAATAACAATAATAATAAACATACACATATCGTCGAAACATTCATTCCTCATTTTTACAAAAACGCTGATTTCATTTTGATAGCTTAGCAATGAAACGAATTATAAGTAATGCAAACTTGCAAAGTTTACATATGCCCGAAATCTTCAGCTGAAGAAAAAGTTAGTTTGATCCGAAATATTTGCCTCAGAAACTGCAATCTCTACTATAGAAATTACTTATCCACAATTCATTACTGCTTTTTTTTTCTGTATGATAATTCTTCTTTTACATAAATATGGCATCTATGTTGTTTAGAACTCATAAATGTTTAACAATCTGCTCTCGTGTGAATAAGAAAGATCGATTTCCGTCATTTTCTTATTTATCTAGCGTAAAAAAAAAGGTTTATGTTTCTATTTACTTTAAATAAGTGAAGCGTTTAAATAGGATAATTTCATTGAGACGTTGAAAATTGATGAAATGTTGTTTTTATAAACTAAAATATTGCACCAACACTTAGCGAGTTTCAACATATGTTGTTAATATAAATATAGTCGTAGAGGATTCAAAATGTTATTTATTCCTTGTTACGTTCAATGAAGGGAAAAAAAAATATTTTGCATTTAGTACCGTTTTTGTAATAAATATTTGGTAGTTTGTCTTTAAATGCGTCTCCTGTTTTACGAAATATTTAAGAATAACTTGGCTGTTTAGTATCATAATAAAACATTGTTTAATGAAATGAGTAAATCTCAACCTTTTTATTAAACTGTCTAACTATTTTTTTGAATTTGGAACCTAACTTTTTTAACCTTAATATTTTATGGGTAACCGTTTACCTTTCTAATTAAATTTGATAGAGCAACGTAGCATTTGTGATGCACAAAAATTGCGAAATATATTGGCGACACGTGCTTCAGTGTTACAGGAATCCCTTTACCAGCTCAGGATCGAAGTAATGAGTGATAGTAGTTCGAATAACTTCTGTCTGAAGTGCATTACCTTTTGCAATCAAAAATGGTTTCGTAATGTAGAATAAAGAATGTCATTTTTTTTTCCCTTTTTGTGAGTCAAGACGTTATTTTCTCATAATGTTATATTTCATGTTAATTGTTTCATTTTCAGTTTGAAATGCTCTTTGGGAAAAGTTTACCATTACGAAACTTTTCCAAAAATTTCGTAATAGTTGAAATTTACTGCAAGGCTTAAGAATTAAAGAAAATGAATTTGACATCGTTTTTACATTAATTTAGTGTTTTTCAAAGTCGAGACATATTTTATTTACATAAATAAACTTCGAATGCTAAAAAAATACGTCTGAAATTATTTTCAGATTAAGCCAAATGGGAAAAGGATTCAGCTGGTGCTAGGGAATTGATGTTTCTGTCGGAGAAAGTAGCCTCGTTTACTTCTGTACGAACTTCTTATTAATTAAGCATTTAATCAGGCGTGACCACCGACCCCCCTCAGAGCGATGGCGCACAGTCTCCTAAAAAAATCTCCCCAAATCCGTAAAACAGCCGGACAACCCCTCCCCCTAAAAGCCCCTGAAAACAACCTCTCCTAAAAATTTCAATCGCGAAGTCTGCACCATGACTCCCCCCCCCCCCCCAGTGGGCACCACTGATATAATATTGCATGATGTAGTACTTAAAATAAATATTAGAAAACGCCACTATGAAATGGTTCTTTTTCATTTTTCGATTTACATTGCTATAAAATTTCCAAAGGTCATTTTACAATGAAGACTATTCTTAGGATAAGAATGACGACATTCAACGTCAATTAATGTAATTTTGTTGCAAACGAGGGAATTGTGTAAGAACTATAATACAACGTACTTACAAAACATGTTTTCTTTCTTGGCAGCATGATGTATGATGCACCGAATGGTCTAATGCACGCAGGCTTTCAAAGTGACAACATTAAGAAAGAAAGCTAAACCCGTCAAAATTTTGCCATTTGAATCGAGCGGATTGTTTTGTAACACTTCTATTGCATTACGTAACGAAATGCAAGCATGATGTAGGATAAATACTAAATGCACGAGATGAAAACTGAATTGGGTTGGTACTTACTAACTCACAATATAGGGGAAGAAGCTCGTCTGCATTCGAGTCCCTATAAAGTTTATACAGGAACTCTCGTCTGCATCTGTTAGAATTTTAAAGTGCAGATTCTTGAGTGATGTTTTTATATTTATATTAAGAAAATACCACTAGTAGCGTCTTCTCCAGCAGCCATGAAGTGACAAATTGATTAATTATAAATATTTTTTATTTCTGAGAATATGTCTCAATAACGTTTTAAATGTTGGGGAGAGGAGATTTATATTTTATTATTATTATTATTAAAACTGAAACTTTCAAGGAAAATGTGTTTTTATATATCGTACTTTAGCCGGTAGGGTGGCGTAGTGGTATTTCCTCGTACATACAAGATCGTATTTTAATGCATATAATTTTTATAAATTGTACATGGAATCAAAAGGAAAATTCAACTTTTTTCCGAATTTTTTGCTTTTAATAAAAGCTTAAGTATTAAATATAGGACCAAAAAGTTTTGATGTGATAAAAGTTAAATTAGGATTTTCTAATGAATTGTATTCAAACTAGCGTGGGTACATGTTAATTTAACCCGTTGGGGGGAGGGCTTAACATTTTCTATCTTGCGAGGACTTGTTACGCATCCAGATCAGTTTTGAGCGAGTTTTACTCCTGGTAAGCTTACAGACCATCAAAGTGTCTGCCAAAACACCTTATGATTCATAAAATTCCGACCGTATTGAGAGGATTCAGCAGTTACTTTCTTATGTGGTAGGAGCGAGAATAACAGCTATCTTTCTTTTAGCATTGTTTTTTTTTTTTTTTTTTTTTTTAAATATTGTTTCACACTTCCAACCTTCTAACATCTATCATAAACAATATATATTACAAAAAAAAAAAACACCCCGGGCCCCTTCTTGAAATGCTTAACACAGGTATGAAAGTGTTCGATTCCACAGCCACCTCTCATTTTGTAATTATACACGGAACGCGAAAATGCTTAATAAAAGACCACCTGCTCCACACATTTTTTTTTATGAATGATAATAGTATTCATAGATTGGGGGCGAGTGTTTTAAATGTTTATGAATTCTAAATTCTTGCAATTTAATTGTTGTTAACTTACTTTTTTGAAAGGCGAAAAATATTTTCGTTATGAGATGGGAGAACATAATTTCCTCTACTTCTAGAGTCACCAAGTAAAATATCGGTGAGAGAGAAGTCTGGAAAAATCATCTCTAATGCTTCAGTGGATTTAACCCTTTATCTACTCACGGTACTTATAAGTACCATTTTCTATAAATTCCATCCAGAAACTATTTTTACCATTTTTTTCTGATGGTGCTTTGCAGGAACACTCTTTGAATTCCACTTTTTCAGAATACGTATCAGCAAGTGTTCTATATAGAGTATTTTAGTGAGGAAAGGAACATAGTTTTGAAACCGATGCTGTGTTTTGAACTACCATTTTGTTCAGCTTGCTCACCTTTTTAGAGTTTCGCTCCAGAAAAGTGGTAAAATTCAAAAATTAAGTCCCTGATTTTTTTTAATGTGTTAGTTAAGAACTTAGAAAACTAATTGACGAAATATTTTGATTAAAATGTGTATGTAATTATTTCACAGTTAAAATACTTTGCGGCACTTATTAGCTGTAAAGAAATAAATTCTTATAGACTGAGCATTTTATTTATGTAAATCCCTTAGTTTTCAGTGTAAATACCCAGACAAACCATCTATGTAAAAAAAAAAAAAAAATACTGCAGATCATAATGCAGTTGATAAATGGTTAATAAATATTGATCATTAAAATTATATTTACGAGAAAAAAAAAAGGTTTTGTATCGTTCTCGTATATGTACTCTCCATAAGGCGGGAGAAAACTCCATTGTTCGCCCCCTTCTGCTGAGAAAGTTCGCACGTCGAAGGTCTTTCAGATCTTTTGAAAGAAAAAAAAATAATAAAAATCCCAGAAAGATTACGAATTGTACGCCTTCCGTTACGGTCCGCTCTTGTCCGAACTCCGAACAAGGTCACAGGCGGGGCTCGAACCTGACCTACCAGATTAGCAATCCGAGACAAAATGGCTGCTGAAGCTGCTAGATCGATTCCAATAGATTTTTGATTTTCCAGCACTTTTTATCGTCAAAAGATACTTCGCCTTGCCTGCATCTAATTACAATTTATTGAGTGTCTGATGAGATTTATAGAAGTATCTTTTGCACTTGCTATTCAAGTCGAGACTTTTCTTTGTCCTTTTTTACCCTCCTTTCACTACACATGGGTGGTTTTTTGCATGGGGGAGTCTAGCAGGTGAATGCACAAAAGCCCGCTACCCGCCTGTACCTCCTGGGGTGAATTTATTAACGTTAAGGCGAGTTATACTAGAACTCACTCACGCTGAAGAAAATAATTTATATATTGAAGAAGTTGGAACTTCCTTGTGCTGTTTGGGTATAGAAGGTAAATTTTTATCATATGATGTGAATTTGAATACCCATTTGGGCTTAAGATTCTCGGCTAAATTATATTGCTAGTGTAATTTTGCATAAACAGAGTCAGGTGCTTTACCCTCACGGGAAGAAACTGGTTAAAATTATCATACGAGAGACTCACTGCCGCTGAAAGAGTGTACTAATCCCTGAGAGAACGCACTAGGTCTGCAATGGCGGGTAGGAAAAAAAATTTGAATTGTACACAGGGTCATCGAAAAGGTGACCTTAATTTTAAAAATATTGCATGAGAAATATGCAATCAATAAGTACAAAACCATGAAACCAACGAGAAATTGTAGAATATCTGAAGGAGTTTCGGTATTGGTGATTTCGTTGACTTGGTAGTCGCTGCGCCGCATGCACGGACGTCCTTCGTGACAAGCTGACACTTCGTTCATCAGTCAGTTCAATCATCATGCTCAGAGTGGAGCAGGATTATCGAAAAAGGTATCCCTGATTTTGAATCAAAACAAAAATGGTTTATCTTTGTTTTTTAATTTCAAATCAAGAATGCCTTTTTCGATGATCATGCTGGACACTCACCATGCTTACTGTGAACGGACTGATGAGTGAAGTGGCACATTTTTTCAAGTAGGAAATATTTTTAAGAGTTAAAACAATTTTATGAAAATAAAATCTGTCTATTTTATGTATTAAAAAATCCCATAATAGAAAAAATTCAAAACTAGTTCGAAATTGTTTGTAAATGTATATAATTATGTTACTCACTACCATCAAGAAATGCTGCTGAGGAAAAAACAAAATTGCATGATTTTAATATATTTGATAATGAATAACCATCTCTTGGTGAACAGTTCCGATAATGATGTTATCTTTACTCATTACGGTCTTCTAGTTTATGAAATTGAGTCGTGCTTAACCTCGTTCAAGTACAACATATGCCTTGAAATAAACGAAACGATCCCCCCTCCTCGTTTTATGCCACTCAATTTGTGCACAAAATCATTCATTATATGTGTTATTGATCCATCGTTTTTGTAAGTCACACGGTTTCAAATAACATTTAACTAAATACTTCCCGTATTGCCAAACTGACATTCAGCAGCCATATTTATTTTTGCTTCTTTGTATGATTGTTCAAACTTATATTTTTTAGTAGGTTTGTTTTAAAACGACAGGTTGAATTTGATAATGGATGCATCAGTGCACATGTAGATATATAATATGATTTCGAGAAAATAAAATGTTTTGTATTAAGTAAAAGAAAAATTTCTTACACCTGTAAATTCTGGTATCTGATGCTATACAACATTAATACAAATTAAAAGGTTTGCTGTCATGACCAGTAATCGATAGGTAAATTTAGATACGGACGGTCATTTGTAGATTGGTTGCGCCCCATGAGACGAAAACATGACCTTTCTATAAGAGACTTAAAATGCTTTACTAGTTCAAAAAGTTATGTATTTTGCTCGAAATTGTCGTGTAGTGTTAATGGGAATTCCTTTCCCTGCCGAGATACGCGATGAGGAGAGTTAATTCCCTATTCGATACAACAGGTGAAATTTCGACTAGTACTCCTGTTCCTTTGCCTTTGCAGACTTTTCTGCAGCAGATTTTCACGTACAAGGCCTTCTTTTGAGCGTACTAAGTTGCAACCTTACAAGGCTTTTAATTAGTGCAAGGCGTTTAATTAGTAAAGATAATTCACAACATAAGCGAATGATATCAATGACGAAAAATACGTCTAGAAACAAGCCGCTATGATTTTGTTTGTACATTCACTTGAGGGGAACCATAATCGCAACTGATATAGATTTTTCGCTAGTTTCATGATGTGGAGTAGCAATACATATACTATAATAAGAAATTCGCGGACATAAAGAACGAACCTCAAATTACGTGTAGCTTCCTATCTAGCGGGTGCCAAATAGACATAGTCACTTGTCGGATTTTCGTTATAACCGGGTTATAAAGAAAATAGCTTTTTGTTTCTTTTCTGAAAATTTTCCCCAATTATATCCTCAAATTGTCTCTGCACATTTGTACTACGAATTTCCCTTTTTTTTTCTAGAAAGTTTACAAACACCAGATTTCTTCTTAATTCTATCATCAGGATCATAGGCAGTTATTATCTTTTAATTATCTTAACCAAATCATACCTGTTACATGCTTTTGATAAACAAAATCTAATATAATTCATTCTGAAAACTTAAACCTGTGGTTTTTTAAGCAGTGCAGAAAACATTTCAAAATAGTGTAAGTAACATAACGCTTTTAATGCAACATAGCAATGTGAAAATTATCAATTCATTTAGCGCAAAAATTTGACACATATCCAACTTAATTATTTTATGTTAAAATATTGTCCCAGTTTTAAAGTATTATTTTAAGCCATTACATATACTCTGTTTAAAATGACTAAAACTAGAAGTTGAAAAACAAAATTAACGTTTCAAAATTCTAATTACTATATGCATGTTTTTATGGTTCTAAACATGTGTATTTTTAAGCACTTAATATATATTTGTTTCTTTTTTGCAGTTTCGTTCCCGCTCTGTTCGCTGTCTCTGTATCAACTGTAAAATATTGGTAGGTAAATTTTTCATCTTGCTATATTTGTGAATACTATACAGTCTATCCCGCATAATGGAATTGACAATTTGCCACGAAAAAATATTCTATTACTAATAAGTGAGATATTTCATTCTCCGGGATCACAGAAACAATATACTATAGTCTGGTACATTGAAAATTTATTACATTATAGGGGATAAATTTATTACATTATAGGGGGATTACAATATAGAGGGATATTTTTTTGACCGATATTACATTAAGCGGGTTTGACTGTATTATTAGATTAAACAAAATGTAATCAGAAATAAACGACCATTATGTTTTTAACATAATAGCCATCACAGGTTCTTTTTGGTCGCTAATATGTTCAAATATTGCAGATATTTGATTTTAATTAATGTCAAGACTTGTAGATAGTTAATTTCTATAATTTATAATTATAACTGTTGTGTTAAAAGACGTAAAGACGGTATCTTTAAGTTTAAGAAATGCTGATTTCTACTTTTGGTACTGTAGAATTTTGAACAGTAAAAGTTTGATTGATCGAAATTATAACTAATTTCGAGATTTAAAATGGTCAAAAAATGTTTTAACTGATAAGAAAATGGATAACATTATTAATTATGGATACATTAATTATTGTTTTAAAACTAGACGTTAAATTTTAAGTTGAATTGAAGTCTATAGGGGTCCTAAAAATAATGACTATATCTATGTACCCCAGAAGTAAAGTCAAAACTAGAGTATGAGGAATTGATTAGGGTCTCGATTCAAACATTTTTAATATGATTTTACTCTCATAGGTCTTAACTACAAGAACTATGTATAAGCAATGTATAGCTTCCCCATCCACTTGATTTTTGTAGCTTAGGCTGGCCAAGTGGCCAAATTAAAATAATATTTAAAAAATGTTTGAATAAAAATCTTGTAAATTTATCTTTCTGCAAGATATGACTTGGCTAGTGTTGACTAGTTTACTTGGAGGTACAAACATATTGAAATCGCAACAAGAAGCATAATTATCTTCGCCCTGAATTTAGTTTCTAACTAACAGTCGTTTAAAAATTGGGTTGACAAACTTCTAAGCACATTAAAATGTATGAAATTACTTACAAAATTATTTTTAATGGACATACAGAGTACCGACGACAAAGCCACTAACTACATGAGGGTTCCTAACTTTTAAAGCTCCCATCGGACATCTTTACTCTAAGGTGCACACGGAAAAGTCTAGCCTTACTTATAAAAGTCTAGCCTAAACATATTTATTTTTTTTCATCGGAAAAACTCGAAAAATGGACCTAAGATACAATGGCTCCCTGGTACAAACACGTATTGAAATCTAGATTCATGCGCAATACTATTCATCTCGTGACCCATGTTTTGTTCTAGGTAATGAATTAATAAGTTCATTAAAATAAAAATGAGATATTTGTTTACTTGAAGCAATATAATTTACCTGAAAATTACATTATATTAAACATAACTGAAATAAAATGCTAATTTTTCTACTTTTGTAATAGTAAAACAAAATAATAAAGCTAAATAACAGGGAAAGCGATTTGGCTTGGGGAGCCTAAAAAGGATTCTAAAAAGAGAGTGAGAGAAATAAAGAAAGAAAATTGGTTTATATCTTCCGGTCGCTCATGTGCACTAAAGTTGTCCGACATCTGGAAAAGGGAAAAACTCCCATTTTTATGATAAGCTTTAATATTTTTAACTCGCATCTTCTCAAATGTAATAACTCGAATTTTAAGGCATTAGAACCACAGAAAAATAACATCCTCCGGTGGCGCATTGTCTCCAAATTTAATGAAGTAATGAACTAAAATTAAAAATAAAGATAGATCACAGTCCGAGGGAGTAAAAATTAACAACTTCCTTTTATTGAATACAAGTTTAAATGTTTAAGAATAATTTATATCAGACTAATACAAATATTTATAAACATTTTTTTTCAAATGTTGGTAAACTTTAGAGCACATGCGTGACCGAAAAATGTGAACCAATTTTCTTATTTTATCCCCTTTTAGTCTCCCCAATCCGCATCATTTTCGTGGTATTACAACTTGAAAAAAAAATTTCTTTCCCACCTTATTGTGACATTGTAACTCGATACACAATGCCAGCATTAATCAAATCTTATTACTTCAAAAAACAATTTTATAAATGTATAACTACTTGGGGTGGTGTATCAAAAGCTATTGATTAAACTAAGTGCTTTGCCTTTGTACAGAAAAGACCTTGCGTGTCAATCGAAACGGCACGTACACTATGAGAATGAGTGTTAAAACATTGAATTTAACTATTGTACATTGACGCAAGAGCATAAGAAATGAGATTTTCGTATAAAATTAAACGATCATATTTTTCGTATTGCAGTGTTAGTATAAATGCGCTATTTGGACACAACTGGATAACTTTGAAAGCAAACGACTCTGACTGAACTCGCTGATTTTGTTGCAGTAGTTATCACAAATCTTCGTCATCTAATTTTATCCATACGTTAATTTGTCTTTGTTTTTTTTTGTTAAAAATAGTTCCGTAAATAGAACTGTTGTATATAAGAAAATTATTGTTTAATTGTGAATACGAGCATACCAAAGACATTTCCTCCATTTTTTTAGGCGTTAAATTTCAGTAATTGCAGCTATTGTTATAAAAAGTAAATTTAAAATTCAAACACCATATTTCAGTATATGTACCAAAAAAAAAAAAAACAATTAAAGAGTTACCAAAAAAGTGCACCAAACTAAAGAGCAACCAAAAGAAATTTTGGAACAGATTGAGGATTGAAAAAAAATTTAAAGATTTGGAAACAAGTTTTCGTGTAATGTTAAAATAAAAACTCTTTTTAGAACGCAACAATCTAAAACTTTTTAAATGAAGGTTGAGTAAATGCTCCGTTTATTTTATTTATGCATCTGACAGATTCGCGCGCCTAACGAAGGGTTAATGGGTGCAGATCCCCTTCATTTATAGGGTTATGTGTGCTTCTTCTATCAGGGTAATATTAAAAAGAAAAATAATCGGAAGTGCCATATAATCTATAATGTTCGCTTTGATCGTAATAAAGAAAAACCATGATCTAAAGTTTTGAATAAAATGCGGGCAAATCAAACGTTTCATTTTCGTTGAATAGTCGTTATGGAAAACGATAAACTTTTATAAAACTTCTTCCACCTTGTTGAACTTCTGGCTGAAGAAAAATACCATTCTTAGGAAATCAAGCATTTAAGCTTACAAAGTTATTACAAAATACTTACAAATGAGGTTTAGCGACAGAACAATAGCATATAACCGAAAACCTTTCACTATTGATATGAACTAAGACGTTTCATGAGATAAGATAAAAATGGCTTAAGAGAAATATAAACGAGAATGGTGTAAAAAACTGGAAAATAGCTCAAAACACTTTTTTGAAGACAAAAGTCTGCTTTTGTCGGATGGCTTCGCATCCATAAACTTACTTTTTTTGAAATTCCTAGTAATTCCGAAATATGTGACTATTATTTTTATTGCCATATGTTGTTTTTTATTATTTTTCGCACAAAAGAATAACTTATTTTTACTTTTTTTTTGAATCAGTTTTAAAATTAATACATACGTTGTTGACGAACTTAAATGAAAGCATAAAATTGCGATATTTTCTTTAAATAGCTACTTATTCATTTACACGCGCGTTCAATTTTCGCTGCGTCAGTCATTAATGGGTTAAGATCAACTCTCTTTTTATAAGGTCATAGTTTTCTTCTGTCTCCACCTTTTACACTAGCTGAAAAAAAACGCAGAAAAAAATGCTAATAATCTAACCAGACCTGAAGGGGAAGGTAAGTTGAATGCGTTTGCTTGGTAGAGAAATAGTGCTGCTGATGGCAGGTGTGGTCACTGGACTAGAACGTGGCGATAGGCCAAGGCCATTCGCTTTGCACCCACCTCTACATTGGTCCAAGCGAAACGAGCGGAGGTCAGACTGAAGTAGCTCGCCAGCTGTATTTGCACCTGGGTAGCTAGCTACACCTGATTCCCCTTACAGCACCTGACCATACAGCGCGAACTTCCACACTGGACTTAATTGAGTTGTGTTTGTGCCAAGAGCGATATTGATCTTCGCTTTTCGGGGGATGGTGGAAAAAATTCTCCAGACGGAGTGGCGAATAGTATAAAGAGTGCGATGGTCGTAAAACGATAAATCGAAACTCGCATTATTTATGCGTGATTTACGCCACTGCTCAGTAATTTGACTGGTTAACATGTGATACAGAAAAAACTCTTTGAAACTTTACTTTTGCAGAAAAATACTGTCCTTTATTTAAATATTAAATTAAGAAAGCAGACAAACCTATACAATCGCACACGTTTTGTTTTCTCATCATGTTTATAAAATTACCTGAAGTGAACTTTAATTTCGATTTGATTTACATACGTGTCCCAGCAAAAATAGACGCTCGAAGCTTCTCTGCCTTATTTTAGAAGATTTTGTAATACTGAACATTCAGTTTATGACAAAAGTTGAAGTGGTCCTTTTTTAGTTGGTCGTAAAGATTTGCATAAATGATTTATGACGCAACTTTCTGTCATTGTATGGGTGCACGATGCAATTTTGAAGTGTTATTAAATTTGTTGGTCGTAGCGCACATTTCGTGACATGAATAAATGTATGACTAACGTTTTGCTCCGTGCGAAGAAATATATCTCCCAAGCCAAGGTGAAGCTAGCAGAGCATTATCAGCTGCCGAAACGCATGTGAACTCTCGTGACATTTAGTTTGTAAAACGGAGTGAGGTAGATACCTGAGTGTCCCCCTCCCCTTTCAACCTTTGTCTACGTAGGTAAACGTTTAGCAGTGTACCTGTGGCGAGGCGGTGGAAGTGAACTGCGTCAAAAGTCCTCTCGCTTTAGCATCTGTCGCACAGCCAACCTCGGTTGACCTCAGATTTGCCTTTGCTCGTGGTCAAAGTACGCAACTGCGCTGGTTGCATCACGACCTTTTCTCTCGCTTTGCCGCGGAGCGTGAGGTAGCTCTCTCTGCGCCGATGCCTGTACCGCGTTCACATTTCACGCGCTCATATACGAAGTGATCAAAAAAGAAGAAAAAAACTTCAAAAAAAAAAAGTGAACAAGAAAAAAAATTGTGACTAACTTTTGGATTAAGGTATCTTTGGATTAATTAGATTTGAACTCGAGGAGCTTTGATTACCTTATGTATGTAAACACAGGTAAGTTTTTTCTCTCCCTTCTATCTCCCTCTTTCCTCTTTGCGCTCAAGTTTAAAATAAATTTTATTGTTGTGAAAAATGATAAATAATTCCTCAAAGAAAATATTTAAGCATTGTGCATATTTTATTTGGAATAGCATAAGGATACAGACTGGTGATCCAACCTTTTGGTCTTCGTCTTCAAAAAAAAAAATAATGATGTTTCCTCTTTCAAATTCAAAGGACATATTACAATTGAGCTGAAAAAAATGCTGCCAGACGCTGAAAAAATTCCGATTTAAATATAAACACATAAATTTTTATTTTAAACTTTTAAGTATTCTATGAAAGCACTTATATTTTATTTTTTGCTCGAGACATTTTGAATAGTAATTTTACAGAAGATTTATTTTCTAATTTAATGAGAGGAATAAGGGGACCCTTAAAATTCACAAAAACACACAGAAATCTCAAAATTGTTGGATTTTTGTTGGACTACCGAAAAACTGCGTATAAACGACAACGTCGTATAAGTGTAATGGTCGTATAAATGACCGTCGTATAAACGATTATCTACTGTATATATGTATTTCATTCACGAATTTTAATTAACATACTTGCGAAAAAGTTCAAAGTTCATTAATTTTGTAGAACGAATTGAATTTCTTGTTTACTTATTTTAAAATATCTTTTTTTGATATCCTTTAAAATTTTGCTAAGATTATAAAATGTGTTTAAACTAGTGACTTAACTTTTTGTAATTTCACGTCTGTGACACAATCACATTAAAACTCGTTTATTTTTTTTTTCTCTGCTTATACTCGAAAACGCCGGACGAAAAATAACATTTTTACTTCTACTCTACACAGTTCACATATCAATGTTCAGTTCAGCAATTTTACTTTATACCGCCACATTGAAGAAACTTCATTCAGTTCACTTCCGTAAAACTACTTATAACAGGTTTGATGTAATGATTGTGATTTAACTCCAATTTAGATTATCGTTACAATAAAAATTTAATAGATTTAAATACAGCTGTGATTTTCACATGTATTTTACATTTGAGAAGCAAAATACTTTAAGAAATTAGATTAAGAGTTTCAGAATATTTATTCATTCTTTTTCTCTACACTTAACTAATTGAACATTGATGTTCTTTAATGATTTAGATACGTAAACGGGCAGATAGATTAAGTTTATTTAGGTTTGCTAAAGTTTATTTATGGTTGCTAAAGATCTTTTTTCCATTCAATATTATTATTTTTAAATACAATTTTGATTAGAATAAAAAATAAACTCCTATATAATGTTTTTTCAAAGTAAATTCATACAGTTATTCATATTTACCGTCATAAAAATTTTCGTTCGTAAATATAAGCCGTAGAATATACTCTTAGAAATTTTCGTATCGACGTTTCTTATGTTCAGTTTGGAACATGGGCTGTTTATTTATTTTACTTTTATGTATTTAGTTACGTATTTCTTATCTCTAATAAATAAGACTTTAGTAAAATTACGAGAGTACGAAGTTTTACTACTGTAGTATTGTTATAAAGAAATGTTATTTTGTAAACAAATCTTTAAACTAAGCTATTGTTTTTTATATAGATGTATTTGCCGTTTTCATTCCCTTTTCAAGAGTTCGGATAATATTTCGTTCCGTAAAATATTGATTTAACAGGCAATTTCACACTTGCAAGTACCTCATTTAAAAATTCATTTAAAATCATTTTATTTTTAAAATGATTTTTGTCTGAGCCGACATATCGCTTATAGAAATAAACAGTGTCATATATCTACAAAATGGACATTTTTCAAGAGAGGCCTTTGAACGTTTTACAATTTGTTTTATTCAATTGCCTTATTTGTTTCAATGATTCTTATAATCGAATTTGTTCAGAAAGTAGTTAATGTTCTAATTTTCTCTCACATGATTGGTGTTAATGATGTCAAAAAAATTAAAAACGTGAAATTTTATTTCTATTACTTTGCACAAAGTTTAATCATTACTATCATTACTATAAAAAGTAGTTATTACAGTATTGCACCAAAAAAAATAAAGTTGACCTCTAGCCTCAGTTTCTCACAGCAGTATTCCCAATATAAAGAGTGCAAAAATCTGAACCTTTTGTTACAAAAACTAAAAAAAAAAAAAAAACGATTTTTTGCAGATATGACACTGTTCATTTGTATAAGCGATTATGCGCCGAAATTTTAAGAAAACTCTTATACTGAATTTGCATTTAAAGAAAGTTTAATGTCTCAACTTATAGTATTGAAATTCAGAATATTAAACTTACATTTAGAATATCTCTTCACATAAATACGAATCAATGGTAATACTAAAAGTTTTACATTGAGAATTCATTTCGTTAGAATAGATATGATTGTTGGAGCAGTTAAAATATTTTTGCGGTAATATGTTGAGCCAAATTGTTTTATAGGTGTAGTGCAGTTCAGTACTTAGCGCTGAAATTTTTTGTCGTTCCTTACAAAGCTTTTGATATTTGATGAAACAAAATATATTTTTAATTAGTGATCAACTATTGAAAACATTAGACATTAATGCGTGCACTTAAATTCGGGGCGGGGGGGGGGGGGGACATGGTACGGACTATGCCATTGAAAATCTTAGGTAGAAACTGTTTTGAAGGGATTTTGGATTATTTTTATGGGGGCATCATTTTTGAGGGGACTCTGTAGCTGTTTAGAAGGGGTGATCCATCGCTTTGAGGAAGAGGGGCACATTTGAGTGGGTATAATTGAGTGGGATATAAATTTAATTTCTAAATGAGTACATTATAATACAGACTAAGTATCATTCAGGTAAAATTTAATTCCTTTTTTTTTTCTTCTGAAGATAACATAGCTTTTTCTCCTTTTGTTTGTTGTGTTATTTTGAAACAATTTAACGAATTAAATAAACAAGAATTAAATTATTGACTCTAAATCTACGTTATACAGAAAATTGATTTTAAATAGTTGTACAAATGTAACTTATCAATTTTATTATTTGCCTTCAATTGAATCGGTGCCTGGAAAAACAGTACTAGTCCAAAATCGGTCATTTTTAGATACCTGGCAAAAATTGCACTAATATTTAGAACAGCACGTTGCAATGAGAAAGAATAGGGTCAGGTGGGGTAAAGTGGTCATAAAATCCACGTTTTTCAACCTTCGTCGCCGATAAGTATAAGAATTTGTTCAAAACCTTCAGATTTTTTGCTTGATATTTTACATTACGTTATTGAAGAACGTATTGCATTAAATTTTGAGCAGAAAAAATAAAGTAAAATAATTTTATAACGCCTTCTTTATAGGATGTATTTATGACCACTTTACCCCATGGCATGGGGTAAAGTGGTCATAATTGAAAAAAAACCATATAAAAGAATTAATACTCATAATATAACAAAATACTCAATAAAGGTTCATTTTATAAAGGAAACAACTACATTTCACTCAACTGAATTTATTAAGGCCCTCTATTATGGTCAAAAGTTGGCCTCATCTTTGTAACGTCTGGTAAAGTATTTCAGCCTCTTTAGCAGCTGCATAGATGGTCTTGAAACAAAGTTAGGTACCAAATTATTTCAGTATACATAATAACAGGTATTATTAGGTTTTAATCCCTAAATATTAGACTGTATATCTGCCCCTTAATTTAATACATATAATAAAACAAATATGAAATTCAAAATTTTCCGTGAAAAAATTTAAAATGGCTTTTAATGAATGACTAAATTATATAAATTAGCATATTAAGGAGACAATGCTAGTAAGAGAGTTCTGAGATAATTACAGCTTATTAAAAATCAAAATGGGAGTAAAATATGTGTTTTAACCTAGCTATTTTTAATTCTCTCTCTCTTTAATGTTCTTGTTCGAAGTACAACTAGTTCTAAACATTTGCAGCTTAATAATATTTATAATAAGGCTGTTTAGAAATGAATTATTCTATTCGGATAACTTGAAAATTGTTCTATTAAAGGTGCTTCTAAAAATTTGTCAATACTAGACACATCATTGTAAGAAGACTATCGTATAGAAATTTCAATCTCTATTGCATTTGAGCTGAGTTGTGTTTAACCCTTTTTACTAAAAGTGAATTTAAAAGTTATTTTTTAAGAAATAATGCAGTGTTTGTGACATTAATGTTTGACTAGCATCTGCCTCCCGGCTTAATTTCAAACAAATTAAATGCGGAGCCCTGTAGTCTTCAAGATTTACGTTCATGCGTATTAAACCTGAACTCCCTCTAATAGTTAAAAGTTCGCATAAAAATGAAACTAAATATGGAAGCTGAGTTCCAGTGAGTTTTATGCAAGTTAAGTCCCAGTCTACTTCATAATTTAACCAAAAGTAGTTTCATAGAATCGGTGCATGTTAAGTCTAATACTATGACCACTTTACCCCATCTTACTTAAACTACTGTAAAATAATATATAAACTAAATCTAGCTTCATGGTTAGTGAGGAAGTATTTTTGAGATCTGTGCAAAGCTTCCTGCACCGTCAATTAGATGCAAATTCTTTAAAACAAAATGTCAGAGAAGTTAAAAGAGCTGTTTCAATTTCAAAGTGTTGTATAAACAAACACATTAACTGTTTTCTTCACCTAAAAAGTTGCTATCAAAACAATTTTGAATCTAAAATTTAATTCATGATTATTATAATCCAAAATAAAAAAATTACACCAATTCCTTTAGTTATTCCAAAGCTATAGCCCTTTCTCTGCCGTATGACCACTTTACCCCATTGACCACTTTACCCCACCTGACCCTACAACTGACAAGACCTCCCACGTTATAAAACCTAGGCATGGCGTTAACAAACAAACAAAAAAAAACAAATTTGAAAACGAAAGTTGTTTTTGCAAATATCTCACAATGTTTTCTGGACTAGTACTGTTTTTCCACTCACCAATTCAATTTAATTCACAAATTAGAAATGGTTTCGCTTTTCTACGCGAATGAAAATTACTTTTTAAAGCACTTTTAATAGTTTAAAAATTCTCAAAAAAAATTTCATACTTAAAATTTATTCAAGGTTATTAATATTTTAATAAACTATGAAGATTAAGATTTAATTAATATTTAAAATATGTGTTGAGGAATAAATGTTTCATGAAACTATGTGCTTTTCCTAAGACTATGTCCCTTATCATTTATTCCTCAGTACTTATTAAAGCTCTAAAGATTAAGTGGATAAGCGAATTTATCATTTTGAATCGTTCATTGCTAGTTCATTTCCTCAAAGCGTAATCCAACAATTTTATTCTATCAGGAAGACACTTCAGTTTCGCATCAGGACATAATATATCGCTGTGGCAAATGTCCATGAAATGCCACTCTGTCTTGAAAAAGGAAAAAGACCTTATCACAACATATACTTTCGCTTCTCAAAAAAAAGGCAATAAATAAATCTTTAGTTATGTGTGGTTTTTATGAATTGAAAATTCTTAAGAAAATACAAAGGTATGCTAGTCGCTGAGAAATGCATTTGACAAAAATTGAGAAAATTAATGTTTTTAATATGATTTTTACATAACTTATTCGGAAACTACTAGTAAACTATTTAATGACTAAAAACAGTGCTATTTATTCCATTAAAATTTACAAAAAGTATAAATATAAAAAAATGAACTGAACCACATTGGTTGCTGAGTGCATCATACCAAGGAGCCACAGTGAAAATTTGAGCCGTTCAGAGGTTAGGTTACTGCTAGCGGATAGCCCCAATTAGTTAGTTTGTGTGGGTAGTTTATATTTTTTCAAGATCAAGTGTTAGTAAACATGACCTTTGCAAACTGAAATGTTTGAGTAAACTCGAGTAAATGCAGTTTTTAATGTCATAACTTCGGCCTTCATTCTTTTCGGCTCTGGCCAGTGACACATACCACTTTTATGTTCACAGATCTCTTGTATTCAATAATAAATATAACCTTGACTAGTTGATGTTTCAGGCCTTATCTAAGATATATTTTAAAATAACTGCTTTGACACTATCGCTTACGGAAGCGGTTGCTTGTAATAATTTTGCACACGTAGTTTTAATTTTCTAAAAACGTCTACGGTTTTTTTATGATAATTTTTTTCATTATAATTAAATACTTTTCATCGTTGTTTAAAACTACTTAGTTTCCGAAACAGTAGTGTAAACTTACAATAAAACTAATTCATGAGAGATTCTAATTTTGCTTGTAGTATTAGGGTGTCGAAATTGGATATCACATCATCTTAAATTTCATCGAAACGAGGAAATCATATAAGTGAAGTATCGTTTTTTACACGACGCCGATGGAACTATCAAAAAACCGTCGTTATAAACGATAACGTCGTATTATCCATTTACCCTTCGATCTAAATCCAAGAATTGGGACCACTTTTAAAGCGTCGTATAAGTGTAAACGTCGTATAAACGATACTCTACTGTAGTTTATAATAGCCAGAGTCTTAAGACCTTGTATATAAATTCAAATGAGAGAATACTATTTATAAATATCCTAATCTATTTACGGAAATTTATAATTTGCTTTTTTTGTTTTCCAAGCTAATTTACATTTATGTACTTCCTCCGTTTTACGTTTTCATCTATTTTTCATTTACTTATATTTTTAAGAATATAAATGAAAAACACCCACTTTCTAGTCTAAGAAAATTTTCAAAAGGAAACGTCTTGCATGCATCAGATATTTCTAAATTTCAATTAAATTAAAATTTACGCACACACTGCCATTCTTCAATTATTAAAACTAGTTATATTCATAATTTGATTCGATTCTTGATTTACTTGAAATAATGGATGGGTAGTTTTTGTTAATATGATTTTCCCTCTTTGAAGTTGATCGCGATTTTTGACTTCCTGGTAAAACGTTCATTTTTAATTTTCGGGAAATGTGTGGTTTTAAGAAATCGTATTTAGTAAGGTTTTGATTTTAATGACCATTTTAATTCATTTTACTGCGAAAAAATTTCGATTAAGCTATATTTTTTGGAACTCGCTGAAGTCATCTCGATAATTTACTTTAAGAAAAAATATTTTTTGTTATTCTACAAAAACATAAATAGAATGTCTACTTCACAAGAGCAATAGCGATACAAAACGATTTTTTTAATTAATGCGAGTTACACACTTGAACTGTTTCATTCAATAACTTGTGATAGCAATCAGTGGAATCAATTGATTTGTTCTAGAACCGGTTTATTGGTTACTAAAGTTTAACAGAATTTAAAATGACGCCTCTCAGAAGAGACAGGTGTATGTTTCCTTTCTTATCAAAATTAGATGGAAAATCGAAGCTTTGCATAAAAGAATCTGTTGATCATGATGATACCGATGTCTGATTTATTCTTTAGAATTTAATTTATAGTTTCAACTCGAGTTCAACCACCCTTTGATCAATCAAGTTTATTATTTCATTTACTTATTTTTAATAAGAAATAAGGTTGACCATGATATTGATTTTAGGTGTCACGACTAGGCCCAGGGCTAACTAATGAGAGGCTGAACATGATAGTTCATGGGCGGGGCTCTGTATTTCTATACGTAAAATAAATCCTTTCTAATGCCACGATACTCGGAATAAAACAGCGGTGTAGGGTAATATCACATAAGGTCAATATATATATGAATAGCATGTCTAATTGGAAGTCTAAGCTTGCGACATTATATTATTTTGAATTCACTTTTCCCCCATTTGTTTGACCTTGAAGACATATTTAAATAAATTTATCATATTGTTAATGCAATTGCTTTTTGCCCTTATTTATGTTAGGTTTCCCTTTTTCTTTTAAACTCAGTATGGGGGATCTAATTGGATTCTGCGTTGGCTAAATCTGCTTAACGCAAACCGGTTTCATTGCGTTATTTGGATTGCTATTGCTTCTGTAGGGTTAAAATTATTCTTAGACTTCAACATTTCTTTTTTTTTTTTTTTTGTATTTAATAATAAACATAATCTTGAGAAGTTACAGCTAGAGGCCAAATCTAAGATATATTTAAAAGTATATTCAACTGTTTTGACACTAGCGCTTTATCACGACGCTTTAATTTGTTCAGAGAGGTGCGAATTTTGCTTCGGACCTGAAATCTTTCAGCAAAATAATGAAGATTTCATAAAAAGATTACTCTAGAATTTCTGAGAAAGGATTAGTGAGAGGTGGCATTTTATCATTTCATAGGATGTCCCCTTCAAGATATAACAATCACTGAAGCAGTAGGAACAGAAAGCATGTACAGAAAACGACAGGTTTTAACCAGCTAGAAAGGGTTTGAAGGAATTCCTTAGAAGGGGCGTGTTATTGAATTAGTTTAAGATGAGTTAAAAACGATACTATGAAAGCAAAAATGCCACAGCTATTCAACAACAATAGGATGGTAATTTTACGCCTGTTAAATGAGTGACAAAGAGGGGCAAACTTACTCGTACCCCTAGAGTGAAAAGGTCATTTGAAGAGCATATAGCCCTTAGTTTGAAAGTCATTGAGATAAAGGTGTGCTTTTGAATTTTAAAAGGAATTATGGAAAAGTTCCGGTCTTAAATGGGTAAGTGATTGACACAGAACGTGATTTTTGTCGGACTCTTTTAGATTCTATTGAATACATTCCTGAAAGCTGAAACAGTTACTGAAAGAACAATTAAAACTTATAGTAGAAGACAGTATAGTGTTTGATGATGTTAAGCGACTCTCATAAGTGACTCTTATAACATTCCTTTGATGAATCAAAATTTACTTCACTCTGTTTAACTTTGTCCCTTTTTCAGCTGAAGCATCGATTTCTGATAGTGTATCTAAAAACGGGACGGGAACGTGCGATAGAACCATTGTTTTTGCGTTCAGAATATAAAAGAGCAGAAAACTTTCAACTAAATAGCATTGCATCAATGTTATATTAAAATATGTTCTATTAAAGAAACTAGACAATACTGCTTTGGCTTTTTATACGAAATAAATTTTAGTTCAAGAAACAAGCAAACTGTTTTTAGAAACTATTTTAAAGTAAAATAAGCAATAAAGTCATTTTTTCTTATAAAATGTGTGTGTGAAATTATATCAATGTATATTATTTAAACCCAATTAAAAATATAAAATTTATTTAAGATACTAATTATAATATCTGATGGTATAATTCTGTGTTTTTAAGTAATTTCGGTTAAGACGTTGCCACGCTTATGACGACGTTTTTAGAAAGTCCCTAGGGCTCGTTTTTAGAAAGCTCGTTTTTAGAAAGTCCCTAGGGCTCGTGATAACAAGGGTTTGACTGTATTTATATTTTTATATTTACATATATATATAGTATATATATCTACACACACACAAGAATTTGCTCTTCTACGAACAATATAATATATGTATAGGTATATTTATATTATATATATAGTATATATATATAGTTTGTAGTAATATATAACGTCTATAGGAAGGGCAACTTTTGTGACTTAACTCAAAAATCAAGCATTTTATTGATAAAGAAATTTTAAATATAATTGTAAATAAACTGTCGCTAGTAAAAATAGCTAAGCTAAAAAAAAATAACGAGGAAAACTGCAGAGAACTAAATGAAACTCGCTCATTTTATTAGTTTTCTCTTTTTCATTGTTATAGCACAAAAATTGTTATTCACAACTTTGACCTGAATTTGAGGCGAAGTTTTAGCATGAAATCACTAATAACTTACAACGAAAGCAATTGCAGCATTTCCCCCCAAGCTTCATATCACTTCAAAACAACACAATCAACATTTGAAGGCGAATACAGATTTTTTTTGAAAATTGTTTCTTTCTTGAAGGCTGAACTTGATAAGTGACAAAAGAAAGCATTATGTAGATTACGTTTGATCTTAAACAGGGTTATACATTGTGTAACAAAATGGCTTATGTAATTGTCTCATAAATTGATTTTAAATATTGTCGGTTTAGTTTTGCAATTTAGTAACCAAAATTTGTATTTGCAACATTTTTGTAAAGCGTTTTGATAAGTAGATTTTTAAGTCGTTTATGATATTAATCTTTAAAAAAAAGCCTTTGACGTCCTGATTAGTTAAACTTATTTAATGAATTTGGGCTCTTGTCAGGTAAGATACTAAAACTTTTGATCTCCCCCATATATATGTATATTAATATACTTATTGCCTCCTTTAGTGACTGAAAATGTTTAATTATACTACATAAATTTTAATCAATATATAAATAGTATGTAATCGGAATATTTCCAATTTTGAATTATGGAGCAAATTTTGATTGTTGTAAATGTCGATTTTTACGTATGCCCAAAAATCTTAGGAATGGTTACCATGCTCTGAATTTTAGCTCTATTTTAAAGAGATGACTCGTTCATCAAATTAAAGAAAATTCTCCTGAAGAAGAATTTGCAGACGATAGAGTAATAAAATTAGACAGTTGAAAATTGCTCTAACCGGTAAAATCTGATTAAATAATGAGACTTTTATGGTTACAAGATCGCAGTGCCGACGCAACAATCTTGAAATGCCATAAATACCATCCTTAACGTTTTTTTTTTAAATTATTGTTTAATCATTTTTAAATTTCCAATATGAATAAATGTCATATTTTCAGAACGCGTGTAAGTTTGGTAGTTTCAATGAATTATTAGGCATTTCAAATGAACTTTCTTCTGGAACGACTTTTGAGAGAAGCTGTGCAAACACATCGATTTTGCAGCTTTGTGCTTTCATAATGATCATTACATATACGTTCGTGCTATGCCCATATAATAACTCATATGTAACGGTCGTTACATAAGTTTTTATATGGGCATTTTTACTATGTACTTTTGTTTTCCGTTAAATAATGCAAAAAATATTTTATAAAAAGCATGCCCCACAAAACCGATTGTTTTTGTCTTTTTTTTATTAGTAAAATAAAATCAGTTAATGTCCAGAGAATATTTTATAATTGAAGCATTATAAAACCTCAAGCATGTTTTCAAGCTGTTGAAATTTCCGCTGCCTCAGTCTTGAAAATTCACCTTATTTCTGTTAAAATCACTTTTAACAATTTTATCAAGTATAATGGAAGATTCGAAATCAAAAACTGTTCTTTGGTTCGTTAATGCGTCTACCGGATGCGGTTTACTCAATCTCTTAGGTGCTGAAACAAGTTTTCCTTCGAGTTCAATTCCCAAATAGCTTATTAAACACTTTAAACAGTACCGAATTTTGCAATTATCCTTGCGCATTTAATTCAAAATATTTACCAAGCTGTATAATACACTATCCAAGTAATACAATATTACTATTAACTCGTACTCTATTAATTTATTTACTACGTATGATAAAAATCTACCTTTTATTGCTTTTAAAAAATGGATAATTCAGGAAAATGTTCTGAAAAGATATCGCTTGTACCCCTTGTCATTTCCCGCAGCGTGCACTTATATGGCAATAATATCAAACAAATGAATAGGTTATAATTCATTATTTTATTTCGTTCTAAATTTAACAGTAATAAAACTTATTAGTTTAGTGATCTAACAAGTTGAGCATGATGGCTGAATATAATTTAATATTTCCTATATTTTGAGCCACACAACTATCTGATATTGTCAACGCTACTTCGTTGATGACTGAATATTATTGCACAAGTCATGAAATGTATAGTCAATTATAAATATTTTACGTTCGATATTTTTTATCACTGAGCTGTCTAACTTAAACAATGAAGCAGTTTTAATTTAAACATTGAATAATTAATAATTAATAAAAGTTACAGAAATAAGGACTGGGGCTATCTATAATCCTTTAACTATAAGATCTCTCAGTCAGGCGCGTAAAAAGGGGGGGGGGGGCTCATAGGTCTTAAGCCCCCCCCCCCATTAGAAATCGGGAAATTTTCATTTTAATTCATATGTCATTACATTTTATTCAAAAATAAAAATATTCATTTATTCGTGTTTTTTTTTTTTTTTTTTAATTAATATTAATGATAATGAGTGAATACTAATTGCTTTTTAATTGTTAATTGCTTTTTCTTGGAAATAATTTTGAGCATTTGGAAATGAAATTGTTTGAGCTCCTCCCATGATTTTTAAATTGCTACGCTCCTGCTCTCAGTATTTTTTATCATATTTCATGGTTAGTTTTTGCGTATGCTACCATTCCAATGTATCTGCAAGGTTATTCAATACAAATCTCGGAAATCGAGGTGTGTAAAGTTATTTCCTAAAAATACCTTACCCTCGAAATTCGAGTAAAAGTGCTGAGTGCTTTACCTTTTTGTGGTAGAGGGCGTGTCAGAGTTCAAAGACATGAGAGACCCCGGGACGAGAATAACCCTCCGCCGGTTCAGTAGTAGAGGTTTAAAAATAGTATTCGCCTTACGGACCTATGTGTTCCAAGTGAAGGAAAAATAGCCCCTACAAAGATTATTAGATTAGCTTTTCGTTTCTTTCCTAAGGACAAATCTAGTGCAGGTAATTTTTTTTTATATTTCAAAATATAATAGGCTTTGTGAAAAAATTGTAATGCTCAATTTCTTCGAATTTCTGTGCTGTATTACATTTGTAAGATATCAGAAAAAAAAAAAAAAATAGTCGCTATTCACGAAAAGACGGAAATGAAAAAAAAAAAAAAAAACACTGGGGCATTCCCCAGAGAAAGAATCGAGAAAAAAAAGATTTCGCGTTAGCGAATAATTGCAAAGCTATTTATTCAATTCAGAAATGAGGGTAAAAGGCGTTGAATCACAAAATGAATGGTGTAGATTCCGGTGTCTAAAAATTAAAAAATTGGTAATCAAACTTCTTGTGATGGTAGGCAATTGTGAAGCTATTTATTTGTTTTAAAATAAAGGTCGAAGTCGCAAAACCACAGCTACAATCAATAAAAAACGAATAATAATAATTCGCGAAATTTATTAATTATTTTTTTCTCTAATAGAGTGATCGTGCTTAGTAGAAATAATTATTGAACAAGGGAAAGGGCACTTACCTTTTTACTTTTGTCTTACAAATTATTCAGCCCTAAGTAAATTTATCATGCGTAATACAATGACTGTTTGTTAGAATGAAAAAAACTATATGACGACCTGTTAACAAAGCCCCGATGCACTTAATATTAATTGATACTATTTTGGTAACGGCGATTTAAAATACCGAGCTGAAAATTTATTATTTTAGTAAGGTCTTTATGACGGAGAATGTTTAAAATATGTATGACTGATACTACCCCGTAATTCAGTCGAGCAGGACCTGGCATCGCGAAGCTAGGACACTAACGATTTTTCGTGTTAGTTAATAGTGGTTGGCTGGCTCGTTATTTGGCCATTGACCCTGACTTTTAGAAATACATTGAATTTATGCATGTTTTATGTATTTGTTGTTTTGTACCTATAATATGCACTGATAATATACCTGAATTTTTATTTTTTTGGAAATGACGGACCTGGTGGTAGGAAAAATATTGAATATGTCAGGGGTGGCCAAGATTCTTGATGTCCGAGTCATTTTTCAAAATTTGAAATTTTTCGTGAGCCGCAATTAAATACATATTTAAAAGGTATTAAAATTATTTTTTTTGCAGAAATCATATTTATTGAAAACATATAAATAAAAGTGCAAAATATGTGTATTGAATTTAAATTAAAAATTAAACACATTTATTAAACACGGACGATTACGTCAATGTTTATGTTCGTTCGCGCAGTTTTCGAAGAGTCATATCATTCTTAACTTGGACGGAAATGAAATTTGTTACAATGTTGCTGTCATATTTGTTGTCAGTAATTTAAAAGAACTTTTGAAACACATACAGAACGATAATAATTTCTAAAAATATAATAGCACAAAAATAAAAAGGGAACTCGGGTACATTTATCGAGAGCCACAAATAATCCTTCAAAGAGCAGCAGGTTGGGTCACCCCTGGAATATGTTGTGACTAGGAAATCCTCTTTTTCACTGTATATGGGATGAATGATCCAACTTTTAAATGACGTAGTCCGTGTGAGAACTCTCCCCTACTCATGTCTTGATGACACACTCGTTAGTCTTCCACTTTGTAATATATTGTGTTATTAAATTTTGAGCTCATGTTGTTGTACTGACATTACCATCAATAAATGGGAACACTCGCAAGATTCCATTTCAGTGATTCGCAATTGGATTAGATTTTATCAATGTCATGCTTAAGAGTCATTTTTTTAAAACTGGGCAAAGTGAATGGGGGAGGGGTGATAGTTGATATCTTCAATTTCCCTAAAACTTTCAGGATATGTTAGTAGAACTGTGATAAGAAAAATGGGAGTCTGCCCTTTTTTAAATCGGACTTGTTTGTCCTTGAGAGGTCACAGCTCCTGTATATATGGTGCAGATTCACACTACTTCTAAAGCCGTGAGTGACCCATGAGAATCTTTTTAAATATGCATACCACTTCATACTAAGTAGCATTATCATACATAATTTGGTGGGTCACGCTCATGGCTTAGGTCATTCGAAAATGTCGTTTTCGTTGCTTTTTGTCCTGTTTTTTTGCCTGAATATCTGCTGAAGCCACAAGTAACCCACACAAATAACTATTGAATTAATTAAAACACGCCATTGTACAGTATTTAGAAAAATATAAAACAGCATGCGTCAATCATGGCTTTTGTAGTTAAACGATCTCAAAGTTGATTTAATTTTTAGGAGAAAAAAAAGGCCAAAGTGGAAGGTCAATTACTCTGTAAGCCAAGAGTCAATAGCTTTAGGACATAGCTATAATTCTACTCCATGTGATGTAGTTTCAGACTCAGGTTACAAGCATATGGGACTTGTAAAAAAAATTTAATTGCAGTCAATTTTATTTATATTCTTTCTTTTATATATAAATATGCATACATAAGGTAATATAAGTCTTTCCTTGTTATACGATGCATTATTTCTCATAAACTTATCAATATTTAGGGACAGAAGGCACCTCAAAATCATCATTAAATGAAAAATAAGAACCTCAGAAAGGAAAAAAAACAAATTATTCCTTATAACAACGTTATTACCATTTAATTATTAATATAGCAATATACCTGTTAATAAGTTCAACAAATAAAAGCGCAAAATTACATGATTCCAATTTAAAACTATTTGGAGCTCGGAGGGGAGCAAGAACAAGTACACAGAATTTTGAGCGGAGCATCTCTAAAATTAGCTGCTCCAGTTTCCTCGTTTTGCAATGTCTTGAGCAAAAGATTCTTTAAATTATCGAATTTATTACGCACACACATACGCATGTTGTCTATAATATAACAAAGTGTTGTTTGGTGAAACTCTGTTATTATGATTATTTTATGTTAATAAAATCCAATTATTTAATGCATAGAAAATAAATAAAATGAAAAATTCGGCAATTCTTTGTGAAAAGACATTTTAAAACCTCGGGGTACAATGAAGCCGTTTATTCCCACGCCACTGTAATAACTGAGCGGAATCAGTAGCGCACAAATAAGAGACACGTGAGCACAATGCGGGAAAATTACTGGATGTTTGCTTATTACACTTTTGGTAGCTTAAAAGCTCCCGCCGCGTTTCAAGCTCCTAATTGAAAGTTTGCGTCTGCGAAAAACGACCTATTCTTTTGGAAAATGGTTTGGGCGTTATGATGTTTGATTAGTGGATTTCATTCGCAATCCCCCCTCCCGCCCCACCCGATCATCAGAAAATAAAGACTCGGTTTTACAGCTTTCCAGCGGTCAGTACACCGTTAAAATTTTGCGTTTAGCTGCCATTATTTTTTGTGTTACTGAACACAACTTTTGGTGAGCTTTTTGGTGTTCAGTTGGTGTAAATTTGAAAATTATTCATTTTTGATATATTTTAAATTTTTTATGCATCTGTCTAAAAAAATATAGACCGTGTAATGTTCTAGCACATGGAATTTGTTAACTCAGTTACATATCGAAATTTCATTACGATTGCTTATTTCTATGAAAATAGAATAAATGAGTAATCGTGATGAACTTTTGATACGTAAATGAGTTAACGAACATCATATGCTAAAAAAACATTCTGATGTCTGTATTTTTTAGACAGACAATAAAAATAATTTAAAATCTATCAAAAAATGAATAATTTTCAACTTTGCACCAACTAAACACCAAAAATGGTGTTCAGTAACACCGAAAATAGTGGCAACTAAACGCAAAATTTTTACAGTGTAGGTAGATTCTTTAATATAATTGTGTGCGTGCGTGTACATTATACACACTTGCACTCAAGGCATTTGCCACTTTTTTCATGCAGAGGCAATAGAATTTGATGATGTTTAAATTATATGAGGGTCGAGGAGTTTGCAAGTCTTGGTGGATTTTCTGTTCTTGATAACAAATCCGCTTTTACATACAAGAAATTTCACGACAAAAGTTTAATGCCGCCTCTTAAAATCAAATGGCAAAATCAAGCTTATGTGAAAATACTTTTTATATTACTTTATTTATATGAGTTTATTTATTGCGATAAAAGGGGCCAAAGGCTAGTTTAGATCAGATCACGTACCTTTTGAAATATGCCTCATTTTCATGCGATGAGTGAAGGTAAATTTAGAGATCTGGAGCTGTAGCGGTGCGAGTGCCTGGCCAGTCGGGCTATTGAAGGAATCCACTTGCACCGCTACATGAGCCTTTTTTCAACTCTCATTGGAAGGAGTACATTATTGCTCTTTAACGTTATGAACCTTTCAATTCTTCAATAGTTGGGTTCTTTAAATGTACTTTTAAAAAAAAGAGAGACAAATTAGAAAAAAAATGCGAACTAACTTTCTCAAAACTAAAAAAGCCATGCCTAAATTTACGTTTTAAAAGGGCCAGCTCTGTTGTGCGTTTCTTTGAAATGTTTTTAACTTTAAACATACAATAATGGGTTAGGACTATCATCTACTGAGTGCAAAGTAAAGGTTGCTTAGAACCCTTTTTCATTGAGTCACTTGATACATGTTTGCTATTAATGAAATCAACTAAAATATTTTTAAAACATGAATTAGTCCATTATTACGCGGTGAATCTCATAGAAAACGTTATTGCACATTTTGAATATTTTTCCTGCTGTTTGTCTCTTATATCAGTGACTTTTTCATCTCGTCTTCATCAATTCCGGTGCGTCTTGTTCTTGTTGCCTAAAACTTAAATAGCTTTATTTTAGGAGGAAAAAAAGAGCAACGGTCCTATGTTTAACGGAAACATTAACATGTTCGTCAACACAAAAATATCCACACTAAACTCGTAATTATCCGCCCTAATTAATGTTCCGGTGTTTATTAAAAATCGAAAAACATCGGAAATCAAATATTCACCCTGCAAAACCGTAAATTAAGCCAAAAATTTAAAATAAAAAAAAATATCATTTTGCCGAAACTTGACCTTGAAACTGTCCACTCCCTCGAAGGTAATAGCAAGTCTTTCACTTTCAACAAAAATTACCTTTTATTACTCTACCTGACACACACCTGTGCTAGCAGGGCTTTTACTGGCCACACAGGATGACCGTAAACTTGCCATCATCTTAACCTAGCTCCCCCCCCCCTCCCGCCCCTCAACCTCTGAACCCGAAGTCAAGGGTCAGTTGAGGAACCGTAGGAACATTTTGGAGTACAGATGCTATTCATCATGATGTAAAAACCAGCCCATTTTAAGCGACCTGACCAGTCATTCTCAGTTTACATTGAATAAATCTTATACATTCACGACACCGGCTCAAGATGTTGCCGCATCTATGTTATACGTATTTATCGAGTTTTTCGTTTAGCTAGTATAATTGTGATGATGGAACTGTACTGTTATTATAGATTTCCTTAACATAAAGTAATATTTATAATAGTTTTTAGGATAGTGCAATACTCTTAAGATTCCGCTTGTGCTGCCTTTTGCCCAGTTGCCAAATTTATTGCCACTGAGAATTTGGACGTTCAGTTTCCCCTAGATGGCGGCATTTGATGCGAATTGCACTAGGTATTTAATTTAGCCGAGAGTATCCAAGCTAAGCGGATACTCAAGGGATCTTTAACATGTCGCACAATCATGTGACATGGACGCAGACGATTTTCTGCATCTTGAAAATCCACCGACTTGGTCCAGGTTTAAACCTGCGAACTTGGGCGAACGAGGCCTGCGCCGTACCGCTACTCCCCCCTGTCGACTGGAGTTATAATAAATGAATTCGGTTATGTAGCGCTCGTGTCTTGCCACCATTGAGATCTTACCCTTTGTTAGTTCTGATTGACACCCAACAAGTGTAGTAGAACTCAACGAGGAATATAACTATTTCTGCGATGGCGATTCTGCCGCAGTCAGTTCTGGCGCCTGTTATACAAAGTGTGCCAAGTAAGAACCACCGATTCAAAGGAGAAATACAAAGCTATCTCTAAAATTCCTCTACCAACTCAATCGGGAACGACTGAAGCGGGACATCACCATGTATTTATATGTTTGAGTATGTATTTTGTTATTTTTTTATGGCAGTATGCATTGAATCTATACCCTTTGCGCCACAAGATGGGAAATGACGAGCCTGCTTATATTGAAAAACAAAAAAAAAGTTGTCTTTTCCTCATCTGCGCAACCGCAGAGCATATTTTTGAAGGCAAAAATATGCCTTGCGCTTGCGTAGATGAGAAAAGACAAGCTTGTCGCCATTGGTGTTAAAGCACCCTTAGTTTCTCATCCATACATATTTTTAAGGAAAAAATTATCGCTTTACAAGCAACAGTTAGTTTCACATTTGATTTTCGGTTTGAACTATATTTGCTAAAGAGTTACAACAAACCATGCGTTACAGCAGCACTTTTCTTCTCATCTTATAAATAATTTCCGTTGGATCACGATGTCTTCTAATGGTCGTTTCACTACATAAAACTGTTAAAATGGAAATCTCTATATCAAACATCTATTGTACTATATTTTATCGACTTTTATGCCGAATGACATGCACTATTGCAACGCAATTAGTTAGAAACTATTTTGAACCAGGTTGCAAGAGATATTTTACGATAGGTTAAGATTAATATCAGACACAGAGATAACGGCAAAATGGAGAAATGCTACTTAAAATATCCACTTTTTTGACCTTGAAAAAAAAATCGATTCGAACAATGGAATGGTATTAAAAAAAGTCCTTACGCGTTAAAACAGTCGACGGGCTTTATCTGGTCGTTAAATGCTCTACTCAGCACATCGTGTTGTTATTTTTTTCTTTTTCAATCTTATCTGTTTATAGTTCGCGAATACATGTTTATAATTCGCGAACTGTTGCACCAAGATTAACACGTTGACATGATTTTTAGTTTATTTGAAATGTGCAGTTAGTGATAAAAGATCATAATTCTTTCATTATTAAAGACTTTTTTACTTGACAGATACGTCGATAATAAAACCATTTGCTTACTTAATATTTCTGTCGTAATAGTATGTTTTTCCAAGGAATGAAATATATTGAGATAAATTATGACTTATGATTGAATTGATTTGTCTTTCGTTCTTAATTAATTAGACAACATTTAAGGCTAATTATATTTTTAATTAAATTCAGAACAATGACATCCTCCCCCCCCAATAAGAACCCTCTAAAACCAGCTAAAAATTTCAATGGCGCAATATGCCTCATGACCTTCCGCACCCTCGTGGTCACCCCTGCGTGAGTGTAATTTCTGAATTGTAAGAAAAAATTAATATTGTGCAGCAGTTACAGCAGAGCTTCGATTATCCGAGGCAATGTGGACCGAAGGTACCTCGAATAATGGAAAACTCGAATAACACGGACTCTGTTCAAATCGAGAGGGAAACGTGGGTAATAAACAGGCGAAATGAATGAAAGGGTCGTCAAAGGATATGACAAAATACATTTACTGTACATATTGTAAAATGATATTTCTCCAACGCCTAAATTTGAAGCCCCTTTCTTAATTGTCTCTCCTTGATCGAGTCTATTGATGGTTTGTAATTTAGTCTCCAAAGACGCAACAGTTCGTATGTGTTTAGCACTCATCCCGTAACCAATTCAGTACGGTACAAATGATGATAAACGAACTGTTCAAATGAAAAAGCAACTGACGTCAGTCAGTGACTGCGCCATCGGCAAGGACGCCTCGGTTAACCCGGAACTCGGTTAGTCGGGGCTCGGATAACCGCTGTTCTACTGTACATGCGTTTCTGCTTAATCTATAGCTGCTTCATTATACGTCATTATCATAATCTTTGTTTCCCAAAAATACGATAGTAGTACAATTTTTACTCATTTGATGTTTTAATTATGATAAAATACCATACTATCAGTAATAAAATAGCATTTTAAAAATTTTACATCCCTGAAGCAACTTTTCAAAGACATAGGCATTGAATATTTTGACATTTTAACATTTGTATATTCTTATAATGTATAAGTTACAGTAAAAGACCGAAATCTAGTGAATGTCGACTTTCACCGGTGAGTGTCAACATTCACATAGTCGTTTTTGGTGCATGTCCGAAATATTTGCTAAATACCCTTATTTCTCACTTACACCGGCAAATGTCTATATTCACCATGTACTTAGTGGTGGATGTTGAACATGTCACTAATTTATATTTTCTTCTAAGTATTCAAGTCGCGATAAAACGTCACATGTGTGACGTAACTTTTTCGCCTCTCCTTCTGAGAGGAGTTACTAAGAACTTAAAACAAACAGTACAAAGAAATTAATAGAAATTAAAAACTTACTTAATTTTGTGATTCAAATCCTATTTATTGCAACAGCTTAAACTATTATGACACTTTAAATTGCACAAGAGTTGCTTTTACAATTGCATTTACTTGTGGAACACTTCCTTTGCAACGACAGCGTGTATAGTCTTGCCCTCGCTTCTCGAAGTGCAGCTGCTTTTTTCAGCGCCATTTCTTGAGAAGAAATCTCATCTATAGAAAGTAAGTTTTTACAAATTACGAGCTGATTACGTGCGTAAAGCTGCTTGAGGGTACCATTTTTATTTCCCCGTTTATAGAAGTCGGAGTCTTCTATTCCAACAACAACCGCTAACACATTTCGGCTATCTGTACGACAACGGTCGACATCAGGGACTTGTATTCGTGCAGTATCACCAATATGAGCAGGATTAAATGGTTTATGTGAGGTTCATAACATTTTTGTTGCTTGCAGTAGAAGATTCACTTTCGCGGCCGCTCTTTTTAACCGATTTCACAAAGGAGGAGGTTTTGCATTCATATCGTATGTATACCGTTTTTTTTTTTTGTTTGTCCACCCATAACTTATTACCGGATGAACCGATTTTCATGATTTTTTTTAATCGATCAAGATTGTTTTTCCTTAGGTCCCGTACCTTCGTTTGACCATATTCGATAATTAGAAAAAAATTATGGGCATAAATAAAGTGTTTTTTTTTTCTTTTTTCATCCATAACTTTTGACTCAATGAACCTATTTTGATGATTTTTTCTTTAACCGATAGAGGATCGTCTAACTCAAATATCGCACATCAATTTGACTACATTTTTTTTATATAAAAAACGTTATGGGTGAAAAATAAGTATTTTTCATTTTAAATGGAAAGGCTTGGCTTGATTTTTCTCTGTTAGTAAAATTATTAATAAAACTCATTGGTTAAAAAAGAGTTCGTAGTCATTAAACTGTAATATTAAAAGCAATAACAAGTGTTTGACTGAAGGCTTCCCTAAAACATAAGTTAAATCCAATCAGTTTGTTTGCTTTAACGACCTTTTAAAATCGACTTCCAAACGGAATTTAACATTACAACTTCATATGTAATATTTTTGTATTTAACTTGCAACATTTTAAGTATACGTGTTATTCCTCTGTAGCCTAATCTGGTGTGAGTTTCATATAGCATACCGAACAATTCTTCATTGGTAACATAATACTGTATATTCGTTTCTCCTGGTCTTAATGGTACAATGAACTTCTTTTCATCATTAATTTTTAAAGCGTCAAAACGTTTTAATCGTCTGTAATTCAAAGTTGTGTTGCACTTAATTTTAGCAGAAACCACTTTAGAAAGCATTTTAGACTACTTTTCTTGAGGAAAATAAAAGCAGTTGTCTTCTCGTGTACCCGCAATTAATGCATTTAACTTTTCAAGAAAAAAATCACGATTCACTGCCTCATTTTCGACCTCCACCAAAGCATATCTGTGTTTGTTGACGTACACCGGTGAGGGTTCGAATGTACAAGAACTTAATGAAATATTCGATCTTTCACCGATGTATTTGGTATGTGTTGACATTCCCCGGTGAAAGTCGACATCCTCCAATTTCGGTCTTTTGCGGTAACATATGTATATAATTGTCGAGAGCTGTGAGCTAAAAATGCGTCTTTTACGTTTAATTTTCCTCCTTTCTCTTATTCATATTTTTTATTTATTTTTATTGATTTATTTTAGCAATGCAATTTAGGATATCAATTAGGAATAAATATTTAACATTAATTTTGCTTTTATATGTTTGCTGTATCAACAGTAAAGAGCCTTAAACGCACGAGCTGTACTTCGATAAGTAGCTGTTAATTTTTATGTAATTTTCTAAATACATATTTCAATTTTTATTCTGTTCATATATTACAGTAAAACCTGTAAAGTTGGCCACCTTTGTAAGTTGTCAACCTGTTAAAGATGACCACTTTTTTCAGGAACGGACACCATCTACCTCACCCTCTATAAGTTGACCACTAAAGTACTGCACCGCAAGTGGTCAACTTACACAGGTTTCACTGTATGTTATTTCAAGTGAAAGTGTAGCTGTAAGTGCAATAAGGTTTTATTTGTTTACTTATTTTTGTAGCATTTCGTCCTTAAACGTTGTGTTGAGGACATATTTCAGGGATCTGGATTCAAATTGCTCCGCTCCAGCTCCATTGCAACTTCTTAATACTTGCTTCAGCTCCACTCTGTACTCCGAATAATTGTAATAGATTATATTATTTATCTCTTTTTCTTTAGTTTATTTCTTTATATGAAAAAAAATTTAAAAAGTAAAAGAAAAAAATTGGAGCAGTACAGCACTGCAAATTTCTTGACTGCAGCTCCACTGCGGTTTCGAGCAAAATATCGTTGCTTCAAACTCCTGCTCCACGCCCCGTTTTTTTTTTCTTTGTTTTTTTAATATACCAGGGATCTGGAGGATCTTGGTATATTGAAAATAAATGAGACATTTCTTGAATAACCTTGCCGAACTTTTAATATAGCTTAAAAATAAATCAAAAAGAGAATAACTGCTTAGAACTCATAAAGTCGACTGACAAGAAAACTTCCCAGACAATATTATTTTTTATATTAGTCAGAAAAAAGTAACGTAAGTTTTACCGGAAGGTTTATTTCATGACTGCATCAAAATATGACTGCGCTGTCTTATTAGTCTTTAGAATTTTAAAGTGAATATCCCCATTTTTTAAGCTCTAAAAGACTTCAAACATGCTTGAAGAAGTTGTCTAGACATCGCTAGTAGTTTAAATTAGGTTATTTATTTCACGACGCTCATATAAATCACGGAAGCATTTTTTGGGTTTGCTTTTTACATGAATCTTTAGCTTATTTTAAATTTGCTGAGAATGACGGAAGATGTTTGTTTTCCTACTTCTCGTTCGAATACAGGGAACAGACGGTAGGTTAAAAAAGTTTTTAAATTTGAAACCTCTCCCTTAAAACCTTAATTATAGCATTTTGTCCCATTGTTAATTTTATTCTTTTGAAATAAAATACGAATGAAATACCTTACTTCACAGAATATTTATTAAAAATTCAAACTAAAATCAGTTTTTGTCAGACTTAGAAATCCCAAATCTAGGAAAAGATTTGGGATGTCAATTTGGGATTTGGGGGGAAAAGATTTTGTGTCGAATATTATAAATTACAGTAAAAAATATGGAACTGTTATAGTCAATTACATATGTATAATGTATACACAGTACACATAAAATTAAATTTAAGAAGATTTCCTGTGTGACAGTGGCAGGGCCTCCACATCATTCTACGAGCCCCTCCCCTTACAGATCTTTTTTTTTCATCTTTTATTTCATTCTAAATTATATTATCTGATTTCCTTCTTAAAAAAGTGATTTATATGACTTATACTAAGATGTTCAAGCAAAAAGTACTAATTTATTTCCATCGCCATTAAAGAAAGAAAGAAAGAAAGATCATCACTGTCGTTCACTTAAAAGGAGGGAAAAAAGACTTAAAATATTTCAGAAGGGACTTGACTAAATTCACTACAAATAATATTATTTTTAAAAAGAAGAAAAAAAATGGTAAATTGGAAAATACTGAACTTCCATCTATAATGTTTTCGTTTTAGCTGCGTTTTTCTTTTTCTTTCCTTTTTTTCCTTATTTAAAACAGCAAGTGTTTAATTTTTCCATTAAACAAGTGGTTAACAACACAACTATCATTAATCCTCTTGTACGTCTAGAAAATGTATCATATTTAGTAATGCTACTTCATTGATGATAGTTGAACATTTTTCTCTTTTTCTTCTCTTAATACAGACCCATGAGTCCCATTACCATTCGGGCCTCGTTGCTGTGGTAACGGTAGCACCTGTTTTGTGGGGGACCTAAACAGCTCAGGTTAGTCCAAATTTTCGGTATTGCGAACAACGCCTGGTCCCAATTTATTTGAATTAGCTTGATTTGCAGAGTTATATTTCACCCCTCCCTCTCAACGTGAGGTTATTAGAGATTGACTCACTGTTCTCTCTCTTGTTCCGCGTAACGACGTTTTATGACCAGATAAATTCAGATAACAATTCAATAGATTCATTTATATGAAGAATGCTTTCATTAAAATTAAAAAATGGATGTATTTTGTTTTATTTTGGGAATTTCATAAGAAGCATTTTTTCCCCTTCTTTTGTCTTTGTTTATCCTTCCCCATATGAAACAATACCAGATCCAAATTGAATCGCTTTTTTTAGGGCAGTGCATATGGGTTATAGGTAGGGTTTCATGAATCGAACCCAGGACATTTTCGCGATCAACTCGTTGCTGCTGTATTTCTGTTTTTTAAGACTCGTACAAATTCCCATAATGTAACAAAAATATATTAAAATTATTAAGCTTTAACTGTTTATTGAAGCATTACACGTGAAAAATCATGTCCAGTGATTTAGTTGTACTTTTTGATCTGACACAAATCTTTTCAAAAGGATTTTTTTTAAATACATTTTATCATAAAATTCACAACATGAAAGCTCTGAATTACATTCAGTAAATGTTTTACAGTAAGCACTGAATGTCTCTCTTTTCTGCATCATTCCAAGTGTTCCCCATAATTGAAAAAAATCTCGCAGCTAGAGTTCCGGGCGAAGACATAGCAAACTCAACTGCTCTATAAATATTGGTGTAGAGAGATAATAAGTTCAAAATTTGAAAACAAAATCCTTGTCTGGCATGAAATTCCCAAACGCCGGACAGTTTTGCAATGCAGGACAGTATCCAGAACAGCACAAACCTTGAAGTTGCCGGGCTAATCCCAGATGTATGGTAAGCCTAGTTATAGGACACTTTTTAAAAGTAACAGCTCTCTATATGCCACATAAATATGAGAAAACTAGACTATCAAAATAAAACGCAGCTTCAGTAAGATAGCACGCAAAATACAGAAGTACCAATTTCCCTTGAATTATTCATTACGGACGCAACAAACAAACGAACAAAAACTTACAATATTCGAATAAAATAAGATAAAAAGCAACGTAATACTAAATGCAGACACTTATACAAATAGAAAAGTGACGACCAGCAACAGGCTCAGGGCCCAGCTAGGCTGGTCCTAGTCAATTTAGCAGTCCCCAATGAAGATCAAGAGCTTTCTTAAAAGTTTTTACCCCGCTGCAATTAACAGTCGCTTCTGGTAAACTATTCCAATTGCCTATAACCCTATTGAAGTAGTAATTTTTCCTCATTTCAAGATTAGCCTGAGATTTGAAAAGCTTAAAACAATGACCTCTATTTCTACTTTCAGCACATAGCTGCAGTCCATCAACATTTCCCATTTTAATGAATTTAAACAACTGAATCATGTCCCCTCTAACTTATTCCGAAATTACGAGGAATTTATTTTTCAGTGCAGAAGGTTTAAGCTTTCAAGGCTTAGCAGCAGGCTCTAAAGAAGCACAAACAAGTGGAATCCACGATATTTATATCAAATGTATCTTAGCCGATCAGCTAATGATAAAACAGTAAGGGATCAGATTGATCAATGACAATTATGGGAAAACCTTATCATTTTTTTCTAAGTTTACTATAAATACGTTGATTTACACATTAATTGCTTTCCAACATAAGGAAACTATTTACATGTTATTAATTCCGATTCCTTTCGTACTGGACTTTAAAAAGACTTAAAAATTTCACTTTCAGCCAGCAAAAGCTGCACCCTTTGTAAAGAACTTCTCTTCACTGCGCAAGTAGCTAGCTACAGGTATAAAATGAACAAACAAATGATCAAAATATAATCTTCCCGAGTAACACGAAGGTCAAGATTTTTTTTATTTTTTACCTTTTAGAATACCTCTGTTGTAACTCACTCATCCTCTAATTCTTTTTTTATTTGTAAGAACTTGGGGAATCTACGCATTAACTAACAGAAGAGAGCTGAATGAATGAAGAGATAATGATTTATGTGCGGACTAACATCGAAAGCTCATTACCGAAAAGATTATAATTACGATTTCGATTAAACGTTTAATAAGAAAGAAATACGATTGTTTATGAGATAGTACTTCCTGAGGGCTCCATATATCATTTAAGGCCGATAAGATATAAGGAAAGTTAGTTTTTACGTCGCATTTACTGAACTACTTTTATTAGAGATAAATTGAATAATTAGAAGTGATTGCAGGGATTAAACTCACTTTTTAGATACATGTTTCATGTGAAGGTCGGTTAATGCAGGAAGACACATTCTGGATTTACGAGACGAATACTCGTTGAAATAATGCAATTTTTTTATGTAAGCGGGACGACAATCGACTGGAAATCTGCGCTAATACTTGCTGTCGCAAAAATTTATTTTCAGAAGTTAGATCTTATTTGCAATCGTCTAGAATGAGGTAATCGAATTTAGCTCTATCTGGTAAAGAGCATAAACCTGAAACAAGTTTGGTGTCTTTATTTTCCAAATAATTTTACCTAGTACACCGACAACAGTAATTTCTTTATTTTCCATATTATGATTACAGTCTTACACGGCCGCCAATGCTTGTTTGTTTTTCTTTTACTTTTATCTAATATGTGAATACAGTCATTGACTTTTTTTTTCTTTAGATTTATTATGATTTTGCCTAGTACCCAGGCACTAACGTTTCAAAAATATATCGGGAGGTACCGTTATCTACCGACTTTTCACGCAGCGGCCCAAAATGACACACTATCATTTATCGGGTTATAGTTCACGTAAACTACCTGGATCGAACAGAAAAGATTCAAAGTACCTATGGACCAGCCAATGAATATGTTGTAGACTGCATGGAATATGCAAGAATAATTTTTGACTTCAGGACTTTGTTAGGAATAGTTGTAGCAAAACATACTAAAAGTCCCCTCCTCTGAGAGATGAAGTAAAGGTGGGAGGAGAGGAGGGGGGTGGGGTCGATATATATCTCGCAGACGGTAACTCTAGAAAAAAAAAATTGTAAATATGTTCCAAATAAAAAATGAAAGCTAATTAAATTTCCTATAAAATTGTTTCCACACGTGTTTGTCGTATTTCGAACGGTTTTCTAGATACGTCTTAAAAATCGATAATTTTCGAAAAAAATATTTTTACCTTTCTTTTGTCGAACATTTGCTTCTATGCCTCCAACGATTTTTTCTCTGAAAACTTGTCAGAGACCAAATTGTAGAGCATTAAATTTCTTTCAATTTGGTATGAAATTTTGGGATTTTATCTTCAACCAATCGAAAGTCATAGAATTTCTTACATGTATGCACAATTTCGATGTTCCTCTACAATTGAGTACGTTGACGCTCCCATGCAGACTAACAGCATTTTGGCCAGTTGACACACAACGTTTTCTAAAATAATTACAGCTTTTATTACGATCATTATGAATCATGTAATGAAAGTATTTGCCTTTACTGATATTAATTAAAGTGATAAAATAAGTATAAAAGTGCTATTTTGGTTTTTTTGAGGCTGAAGGGTCGAAGCTTATTAATCGTTGTCAACAGTGGAGACGTTGTCCAAAGCAATTAGTAGGGTACCACACCTGCCACTGCTAGCTTTCATTTTTTTTTAGAACATATATTTTATAGTCCACTATTTACAAAATAGAAATCGAAAACCCCCCAACAATCACCCCCCCCCCCCCCCGCCCTTTACCAGGGGTGGTGACTTTTAGTATATTTACCTACTAACTACTAACAGTGTCCTGAAATCCAAAATTCTCGCGCATTCCATGCACTCTACACCCCTCTTTTGGCCACTGACAGGGCTATTTCCTTTTTACGTCGTTGAAATATAAAATTCAGAAATGCTTTTCCCATTTTATATCATTATTTATTGACAGTCACAATCACGCAATCCCAGAATACTATGAAACGGCTTTGACGAATAAGGTTGAAAAAAGGCTGTTAGTGTCTATATTTAATGTGTTAATTGGTGTCATTTGGCGCATCGTTAGTTCTAGTCATAAGATAAAGATTCGAATAGGGGTAATGCATCAGAATGAACTCGTAACAGGTATGGAATGATGTTTTGAAACTTTGCTTGCGTGACAAATAAAGTTTCAATCGATCCCAACCTCATACACAAATGATATTTGGGCCATCGAGATTGAATGCAAAATTTGTTTTAAGTTCTCTGGTTCTACATAATGAAATGTTTCCTAAAAAATTTGAATATTCTTTGTTCGGATTACAGTAATAATTTATTTCTCTGTTTATAATATTTCGTTGGTCTTTGTTGTACTAACATATACGGAAATCACGTAAGTAATCAGACCTATCAGGCTGTCTGCCGCCGCTATACCTTACGCCTTGTGATGGGCCCTTGAACATGATGAGCCCGACACAATTGTTCTTTGTGTATGTAAATTTTACTCTTTTTGGCTTACTTACACGCATTATTGTAAAGATATCGTTATAAAAAATTGATTAAACAATCAAATAAAGAAGAATACTAAAACATTTGAAAGTAAGACTTTGAGATGGGAAAATATGGCCGTATGTTCAAGGAATAACGTCGGTCTGCCCAAATAATAACATACGAATGAATAATTCAATTCGAACTAAACTTTATCATTGGGAAGATCTTGGCAAGGACACCTCATTCCCATATTTTATTTTTTGATTTGAGCAATTTTTTGTTCAATTTTGAATATTTGAAAAAACGCCTGTGGGGCAAATTGAATCCCCTATATTTGCTGATCTAGCAGAAAGTTTGTTTGGAACAAATTGTGTCGAAGGAAGCTTATGACGTATAACATGTTCAAACATGAAGTTATCTTACCATGACACTTTTATCTGGATTTTTTAAGGATATTTTTGAATGAATGAATGAACGAAAGAGGAGTGAACGTTCGTCTGAATGAATGAGTATGTGAATGAATGAATAAATAAATGAATGAATGAAAATAGTTTAGAACTTAAGCTAATTGAGAGAGAGAGAGAAAGAAACCCAGATTTACAAATGTGATGTTAGTACACTGGAAAGTAGGCTCGTATAGTTCTGCAAGGAACTTCTTGTTAAACACTTATTTTTCGTTGAAAATTATCCAACATGAGAAATTACGCTTTGTGCCACCATAACACTTTGGTTTAAATCTATTGATAGTGGTTGATCAGAAATCTAAGAATTCATGTTTATAAAATAGTGGAGATAACTTGTTATGTATTGAATAATTTTGAAATGAAAATAAAGAAGTGAAGATTATATTATCAGAATTTATGATAAAGTTATTCTAATTCTCCAATCTTGAAAATTATCCAGTAGTATGTCCAGCACAAAGACGATTTCAAGAGCATATGTAAAATCGATGAAAATTTGTATGGAAGTGTCTTGAGTTAGGGAATTTACAGTAATAATGCACTGCTTATTTTTATTTATTTGCTGAAAAATAATAATCATATTTCCTTCAAGAGCTTAAAATACTTGGCTACAAAAAAACGTTTTAGCAGAATTCTAAATATTTATCACATCTTCTAAACGCTTGCAGTGAACTTTGGCACTAGTTCAACTTAACATCGATATTCTTTTCCCACAAGAAGTAACCTTTTAAAAGCAGTTTGTAATGGTGCTTTCTATTTAGTTGCACGAAATCTGATTTCACTGTGCAACACGAAAAATGTCCTTTGGATGAAAATGGCTGTTTCTTATGTATTTTTGGCTGAAAATTACGAATCTGCAAGTACTTTTTGTCTATCACGTACCATTCTCCCGAAATTCCGCGTTTAGCTTTTTACGTATTTTCTAGATAAATGAGCATATTTTCGTAATTTATCGACTTAATTTAATATAAATTATATCTTTCTCATTGACAGTGAAATCGTTGCCATTCTAGAGACCTTTTTAATGAACTTGCGTTACTTGAGCAGCATTTTTGGCAACAGAAGCTTTATCTACTTTTCGAAGTTTCGTGTTTTTTACAAGGCGACAAAAGCATTTTGTAGATTATTTTGCGGAGAAAGAGATAATAGTATGCTGCTGTGATGTGAATGTACTATTTCACGCATTAGGACATGAGCACAATTTAGCAGAGTGGCGCTTGTTTATAAGTGCTCCTCCATCTAAGTATTTTTTCCCTATTCATTCCAGTAGCATATTCTGCGAACGCAAAGGAAATTTCAAAATTATGAGAGGCAAAAACATATCAAATGCGCCACTTGTATATCTACAAAGTGCTTTTTTCACACAATTGCACATTAAACTTGGTTTATTGAAATATTTGTAAAAGCTCTGGATCGAGAAGTAGTGGCTTTCTTGCCATCTCAGGAATAAATTCAAACATTTAAGTGAGGCAAAAGTAAAAAAGAAGGATTTTTATTGGCCCACAACTTAAGGAAGTCCTTTCATGATAAAGAGTATGAAAACAAACAGTCAGAAGCCGAAAAATCCGCCTGGCTGGCCTTTAAATCAGTGTGCTCACATTTCCTTGGAAATGAGAAAGCTGAAAACTACGAAAATCTTGTTGGTGACATGATAAAATGCTTTTGTATTATTAGGTTGATATATTTCATTAAAACTACACTTTTTGGACTCCCATATGGACTTCTTTTCTCAAAACCTTGGCGCAATTAATGATGAGCATGGGGAAAGGTTTCATCAGGACATCTGTGTTTGAAAAGCGTTTCGGCGATCGATAGAATGGAAGTATACGAACTAAATATTGCTAATCTGTTATCAGGGCACACCAACAGATGCCCACAAAGTGAAACGGCCAAAAAAAATCATTTTAGTGTTTGTGTTTTCAATAAGAAAGCTGCAGTTACATTCTTCTCTAACCAAATTGTATAAATATGAGAAGTGGGTCTCCAGCAAAAACGGTACGTGATGGACCATTTTGGTTTGGATATTTGAATCAAGCACCTTTTGTTTATATAGAATCACATAGTTTCATCTAAAGGACAAAAAAAAAAAAGTTCAAATTTGTTGCACAGTGTTTTAGGCGATGCATATTTTCGTTTGGTTTGTTTTCGGGCAACGCTAGAGGGCTAGGGCGTGCATAAAGCCTACGTTTTGTACCAAAAGTATCCCTCTCTCCCCACCCAATAAATTTTAAGCCAGTTTTGTTCTAAAGAAGGGATCAGCGCTCCTTTGTCGACAGACACCCATTCTATTATCCACCACGTTCGACCATGACATGTTTTATTAGTACATATATTATTACTGATTCACTTCTGCATTTTTTAAAACTTACAAATCAAGGAAGTGAAAAACGTAACGTGCCGAAATTAGTATTCAAATATCCAATTTTTTTTGCAAAGTACTTCTGTTAGTTGCTTACTCCATTATCAAAGTGTAATCTGACATCCGTCCAAGAATACAAACCGAGATATTGCTATTAAAAGATAAGTTCTCACTTCATTTAATGTCTGAACTTAAGATCGAAAAGATTTCACGAATCATGATTATGAACGAATTCGTCGTTACCTTTTTGGGACATGCCGGCATGGTGGCGTCGTTGTAAGGAACGGGTCTCGTACACCCAGTTCATAGGATCGAACCTGACAGTGTCGGTAGATTTTCAAGATGCAGAAAATCGACTGCGTCCATGTTATATGATTGTGCGGCATGTAAAAAATCCCTTGAGTAGCTATTTAGCTTGGCTACTCTTGGCTAAACTAAATTCCTAATGTAATTTTGCTTCAACAGAGACCAGGTGCTTTCCCTTGGTGCAAAATTCTGACCGTCTAATTATCATTAAACCATGCGTTATTTTACATTGAAACAGCAAACTCTAGGCCCTTTATATTTAATTGATTCATGGTTACAAAAGTAATCATGAATCAAAATCCATCATTATTTTTGCACCGACTTCAAAAATTATGTTTAAAAGTCGTATCTCGATGTTGTTTAAAGAATTTATTTATTTTTCACTTTTTAGCGCAATTTATAATTTAATGTCGGTTCTATTTTTTTCCAAAAATTATTTTATTCATTACATTGGACTCATGGGGTGACGAAGTTATTACTCATGGCTGAGTCAAAGAACTGAGAAATCGAGGCAACCAGCTAATAAAGGGAGTGTTGCAACCGTTGCACAACGTCCAATTTGTAGGGTATAATTGCAGGTCTAAAAGCAAAATGCGCATTGCCAATTGATAAAATTGGGATCATGTTCAGAAGAAAGATTTCCGAGCAGATCGACTTTAATTGCGCAGCACGGGAAGTCTAATTCTACTCATCTTTCAGGAATCCGTACGTACCTTTCGTGTAACTCCCAACGGTCTTATTATGCTCATTCGTATACCTAATGTATGAAGTGGTGAAATCAAACGTAGGATAGTGTGGGAAACAGCTTGATTTTCAGGGGTGCCGTGCACACCAGGGCGTGTCATGGCGCAAACTGCGCCGTTGAGATTTTTAGGGGTTTTTGGCGGGGTTGGCCGTTGTGGGGTGGGAGTCATCGTTTCTGTGGAGTTGGAATATTTTTAGGAAGGTGCGCTGTCGCTCTGCGGGGGTGGGCATCCCTGTTTCTTTTCATTGGTGAATTATCTTTGGAATAATGAAGAGACTCAAGTCGTACAGCCGTGATGGGCTCTTTAATCTTAACGAGTCATACTCAGAAATGTGGTTTTTCTATCCATGGTTTCACAGTTTCAATCGGGGAAAGGGGAATCCATGAAGTTAGAAAAAATGTTAATCATTGCCTGAGCACTGATTCTGAGCAGTTTGCTATCCCGATTTATTTTGTATGTTCGGATTGAAAGTCACCTACATTAATGTGGAGTAAAATTTACAGCAGCCTTCTCAAAACAGCAGCCTTCATTGTTTACTATAATATTGATGTTTAAAGAATTTCGACTTAAAAATATTTCAAAAAAATACCGACTCTTTTAACTTTATACCAAGAACTTCGATTTTCAAAAGAAGCTTTAGAATCTATAATCGGCAAAAATAAAATAACTTCCTATGCGGTTTACTACTTGGGGATGAAAAAGGACTTCCCCTTCGACATGAAAGGTTTTGCTATCCATTTTCCAAGCTTTCAGCATTATTGCTGATTCTATTTCTATCTATTCATTCATGAACGTGGCGTTCATATGTTACATAAGATACTTCGATTTTCTTGTTGAAAGACATTTCTTGGTCTGAGGTAAGGTCTTAACTATGATATCTATTGAATGAAATATTGAAAATTAAATGTAGTAAGATACTTTGTGCATGTACTAATTATTAGCACTTTATTAAAAGTAAACATTTATTATTATTTCTATTTTATTTATTTGAAAACATCGCTTTTATTACATTCAGACCTTATTGTGTTTAATCAACAAAAGATAATTCCTGAAGTAAACAAATTAAATTTTATCTTTGACTATTAATTAGTTTGAAATTATTTGTTGAATCACGCTTTTAGTGTGACTTTTAGTGCGAAATGAATGATTTTTTTTTATTTTTAAGCAATTGTAAAGTAAAAGAATCAGGAAGGCTCACGACCCTCTCGTAGGCCTTCCTGATTATGGCGCAAGCTGTGCCATTGAAATTTTTTGGCGGTCTTAGTCTTTTAGGGGTCTTAAGTCTTATTTGTAGGAGGATATCACTCTGCGGGGGATGCGATATAGTTTTGAGAAGGGGTGCACCATCGCTCTTGGGGGATAGGCACCCTGAAATAATGTCATTTATTTCAGCCAATATTGATGATATTTCTCTTTTCAGATTCAAACTTTTGGACATTTGGACTTTCTTCGTTTCATAATCCTTCCGTCGACCATACGACTAATACAATTATGATGTCACTGCCATGACATCCATTACAGATGGTCCTATTATATCATCTACAATAGGTAATTGCTTTTCATCATTTAAGATACGACTTCACTTTGAAGTTCACTTTTTCTTTTATACGGTGAAACCCTGATTTTATGTTTCCCAAGGAACTGGATAAAAAGACGTTTAATACGGGAAAACGTAAAGTACGGGAAATACATAGAATGCAAAAATCAAATAGAAAAAAACTAAAGGTAGTAACGGTAACTCTTTCAAAAAGTATATCTACATTTTCGAAAAGAAAATTATTATTCATACCATTTTGACAATTAATTACGAATCCTGGCACATTTAGGTTGAAAATAATCCGTAATAGTGTATTATAAATCCAGTTAGAGTACCGTACATAGCACGTGATGATTTCTAACGAAATGTTCTTTAGACTCGAAGTGTTGGAGCTTTGTTCCTTTTTAAAATGGCAAAAAGAACGAACTTCCAGTTAAATTCTAGAAGCGAACGAACTCTCTCACGCCTTGATGAACTCGAATAGACTCTCGTTGAAAATACTCGAAAACACAAACAATCCTCGATTGTAATTTATTTTGTGAGAAAGTAATAATTAACTTTCAACAACGTGGATTAGCTTTAAAAACAGCACAAAAGGAAGAATATTGCTAATTTTAGAATATTTTTTTAACTTTCAAGGGAAAACGTAAAATGCAGGGAATTCGATAAATAACAAACTTAGAACCCGGGTTATCTTAACATTAATTAATATACGGGAAAACTCTGGGACCTGAAGAAAAAAACGTAAAATGCGGGAAAAACGTGGATGGGGGAACGTTAAATTGTGGTTTCACAGTATCTATCAGTAAAATCTCTTTACTGATCTTTACAACTATCCGAGTTCAGAGGGAAAACCACTTCTGCTGCGACCTTGACCCAGAGCGTAGCGTATGACAACTAAATTAACAATTTTCTAAAAATTTCATATTTATCCAAAATTTAGTTAAAAAGTAAATAGCTGTCTATATTAAAATCAAATTTGAAGTAAATAACTAAATGAAACAATAATAGTGATTTAATAATAGTGAATAATAGTGATAAACGCAATTTTCGACAAACACGTGTTCAATATCGGCACAGTTAAAAAAAAAAAAGGCCAGAAACTATTAAAATAAAATGCAAAATCAGCAGATTTATGGTAGCATGTGTGAAAAATATCTTCTAATTTAGAAAATAATTAAAATTTGTACGCGATACAAATGGATTAAAATCTCTAACGTAGAATCCAATTTTCGGCGAAGCACGTGCACGATTTTGGCTGTTTCTATCTTTATACTTTTTTTCTTTTTCAATTGTTAAAATGAAACGATAAATAAGCAGATTTAAGGTTGTGCGTTCAAAAAATATCTTAGAACTTTCAAGATAATTGAAATAATTCCAGGATGGAAAAGGATTGAAATTTCAAACACGGTAAGCAATTTCCGGTAAAAAATTGGTTGCATTTGGCTACTGGCGACCGCGAGTTTTGAGCTGTACTATATAATGAAAAATAAAATTAACTTAATGGAAGAATATTGTATTTATCTTGCAATACTTAACAAACTAAAAGTTGTTTGAAAATGTAGAGTGAAAATACGCATTTCTTAAATTTCAATGCGTATTACCAATTTTTAAGGCGTGAAACAAGCTTGTAGAAGCGTTAACGCGATCTCTGCGTGTCTAGATAGTGGTTAAACCTTTAGTGCTCCTGCATCCAAAATTCAATATTAATCCAGATTTTCTAAAATAGATGCTATGAGTAATTGAGCTACAAAAGTTAAAGTTCAGATTCAAAACAGTAGGACATTTTGTGAGCATTTGAGTAACTCAGTTTGAGTACAGGGTGGGGCATAAAGATCTCCCCATTTTAAGAAGTCAATAAAAAATATATAGGACATTGAAAAAAAATATTTTATGTTTACATTTGGAAAGAATAATGTTTGCCATTAATTAATTTTTACAATCTGTAACAATTTTTGTTATTAATTAATTTCGATGTTCCGCTGTACGAAAAGGACATCGTCTAAATGTTTTCCTTCGTTCTCTATAATTTGGGAAATCTCTCCCGGTAATTCAGCATAACCTTTTAATCTATTTATTAAAAAAAAAACAATGTGTTGAAGCAAATTGAAAGAAAGAAAAACTTTGGATGTGTTTTTCAAATGGATTTTTGGCTATTACTTTTACAATCAGCGCTTAATTAGTAAATTATAAACTAGATACCACTGGAGGGAGGGGGAATCCTTACATTGTAAATTGATTTTAGTCAATGCCATGAAATCAAAAAATATTTTAATTTTGATCTACTATCTGCTTAATAACTCAAGATATAAATCCCTTTCATCATCGTGTAAATAAATGTTTCGTAAAAAATCAGGTACATTGAATTCGTTGACACGCATGATGGAATCCAAAAATAAGTTTGCAATATTGCTACAAGGGGAAATGTTCTATAGAAGCATGAAGTAAACTTTTCATTGCTCTAAGGCAGCTATTAAGATTGAGGCGTCACGGGTCACTAGAAGTTCGATTGGGAACAATTAAAGTAAAAAATCATTCACAGCAGAAGATGCTCCAACGCACAAAAGCACGCAAGAAATATTTTCCGCAGTTTTTAATGACCTAAAAATAACACCCGGGTCGGTTGCACTGCTTTTCCTTTTGTTAAAGGTCGTCTCATTTATTATTTTGAACACTGTAAAATGGACTTTTTATCGTTGCTGTTGATTACTAAAAGCATGGATTGCTTACTTGCAATACGTAGGATATTTAAAATGTCCTACCCTTTATTGTCTTTGAAGAAATCTTGTTTTCTCAGACGTTTCTCGTTTTTCTCCGTGTGATATCATTAGGTTTCCATGAGTAAAATGCCCCAACCTATTTCCTCGCCATTCACCACCATATAAACATATATTTCTATAATGACTTTTGATTGCACTTCTTTATACATTGCATTTTACCTTCGATTAAAGAAAAATTTTTCTTTCTAATGGGGCTGCGTATGGTCATTAACCTTTGCAGACCTAGTGCGTACCCCGGTAATCGGCATCCATTTTTTTTCAGTAGCACCACTGTCAGTGGATGCTATTACCACTGAGAATTTGGACGCTCAGTTTCGCCTAGATGGCGGCACCTGAGCTCTCATTTGATGCGAATTGCACTAGGTATTTAATTTAGCCGAGAATATCCAAGCCAAACGGCTACTCAAGGGATCTTTAACATGCCGCACAATCATGCGACATGGGCGCAAACGATTTCTGCATCTTGAAAATTCACCGACTTGAGCCAGGTTCGAACCTGCGATCTTGGGCGAAAGAGACCTGCGCCTTACCACTACGCCACCCTGTGGACTTCGATTAAAGAAATATAAGAGCTTAAATAACTGTTGTAGTACCATATCCTGTTTTCTTTATTTTCTCTGTAATGAACAATTTTGTAAAAACATTTAAACAATGTACACTAACTTTAGGACTAGAGAGACAATATAGTAATAAACTCGGAAATGTATAACTGCCAAAAGTAGCCAAGCCACAGGGACATGACACATGTAAATTTTTAAATTTTTATTCAAATCAATATCTTTTGTTAGAAGTATTACCTCAAAATTTCGAAATTTCGAGTAAAAACACCAACATTGTCCCTACTTTTGAATAGGTTTAAACGGTCTTATTTTTGTGTTAACCTCATCACTGTTCTATCAAAACATATCTTGTTATGACCTAGGGTCCACACGGACCCCGTACTATAATTTGCAATATTAATGCTTTTTACTTATTTTATAAATTAATTCTGCATTCTTTTAATTATATTGTAAGTAATCAGTGCTTATTCTGAAGTTTTCTTGGTCGATTTTATTAATTTTGCTAGTTCCTTGTTTTTTTTTCGACGTGCATTTCTGCTTTTGACTACCAGTTAAAAGTGCTGTCAACGCGACAATGTTAAGAAATTAATATTTGTGTGAAAAACCACATGTCATCGTGATAAGGTTAAAAAATTCATATTTGGGTTTAAAAATTTATCTGGTAATGTTCATCTGGATTGTCCTCTTTTCGCGAGTATTACATTTCGATTCGGAAGAAGAAGTTCAAAAACGAGTCACCCTATGCGTACACCTGTTTTGAAATTACAAGAAGTGTAAAGATTCTTTGGAATATAACTATGTGACAAAAATAGCCTAATCGATTTCCAGAAACAGATCTTAATGTCAACAATTATCGATAATGAAAATTAATGAATAAATTCGAACACAAAACCCCTGAGAGTGCGACACATTTAGTCAACAAATTGAAGGAAAGAAGCAACAATAATTAACTAAATCAGGCAGATTCTTCAACCTGCAGATCGCCTTCCAAAAGCAAAATCCAAAGGGGATGTACATTGTTGCGTAATTTTACATGTAATGCCAAAATTTGTATTTATTCCGTAGGTGAGCAATTATGAAGAAATCACAAGTTACTGCTAAATAAATACTAAGTTAATTGTGTGTGATATCTAACAATTGCTCCAAAAGTCACAATGAATTGAAGATAACATTATTCTATATTGTCGTAATTTAACCTCAAAGCCTTATTAGCCTCATTGGAAATTTAAGGCCCACTTTGCCAGCGAGTTATTTGTCTAACACCTAAAAAATAATAAAAGAAAACAAGGAAAAGAAAAAAAAACGTTCATTGAATGTATTCGCATTTTTTTACAGGCTGCAAAGTAGCTGTCTGAAGTGCATTTCCCACTTAGCAAAATACCTTCAGATTAAAACAATGAAATCTTTTGAGCAAGTATTTATAGTGGATTAGTTTTACTACTTTAAACAATAGTAAAAGCCTAAATCAATAATAAGAGAGATAACTGATTTCGCTTTTTTAGCCTCTAGTTGCCTGTTATTTTATTGCGACAGTCAGTTAATGTAATTTGCATCTATAGGGTTGAAAGCGTATTTATATTACGCTTTGAATACTGTATATTACGGGGGGGGGGGGGGGAATTGCCTCCTTGACTTTTCAAAATGCAGTGTATTTATACATGTGTTAATGTATTTTGTTTTTAACCAAAAATATGAATTGAATATATATCTTCTGCCCCCCCCCCCCCCCCTGGAAAACTTTGAAATGACGGTCCTGCTTGTATATCTACTTATAAAATGCAGTTGTAGTCAAATCTTACAGCGATGAGATTCCAGGTAACTACATTCTAGATCAATAAGGTATTTTGAAAGGTTTTAGGTTTTTAGTTGAAAAAAAAAACATATATTAAAAAGACTCAAATTATGTTTAGGAAACGTAACTTCTATAAAGCTGAAACATTTCTTTTTATAATTTAAAGGGGTACTGTCATAAAGACGGCGTGCCAGGGCCCCCACATCATTCTATGGACCCTGTTGCCAGTTATTATAACGGGCTCCTCCCCCGTATCGCCTCCCCCCCTCTCTTAGTTTAATTCTAAATTATATCATATGTGCTTACCTAAAAAACTGAGTTATATGGCTTACACTAAGCAAGATGTTCAAGTAAAAAGTACTAAATTCCACAAAAAAAAAAAATTCTTAAAATATTTCGGAATCGACCTAACTTAATTCATTGTAAAGAACACAAGAACATTTATCATTAAAAAAGAAAAAAAAAAGATCACTTTTAAAACTGTGCGTAAATAAATTCAAAAATGTTCTCAGTTCAGTCAAGTTTTTCATTTTTCCAGTACACAACTGGTTAACAGCACAACTATCATTGATGCTTTTCTTGAACATATATCATATTTAATGATGCTACTTTGTTGATGCCAATTGAAAAAAAAAATCCCTTTGTTCTTTCAATGCAAGCTCATAAGCCCCCGTGACCTACGGGTCACGTTGCCATGGCAACAGTAGCACCGTTGTGGGGGTCCTACTGCGCTTGCAGAACTATCTTTCGAGAAATAAATTAACTTTTGTTTTCAAAATTGTTTAACCCAGCTGTTCTGTTCGCATTTACTAAGCACGCTTTTTTTTTTTTTTTTTTTCAGTATAAATTAAATTGCAGAAAATAAGTTTATTGTTCTCCACTGCTCTATTTTTTCAAAAACTTTTTTAAAATTTTATCAGATAATAAAATTAATTAACTTAAAAAAAGGAGGTAAATAATATAATCTGTTTAATTTATTTGAGCAAAGCGCAGCGCGGAGCTGGCGTGGAGCCGGATCAAATTTTTTTAAGTGGGAGCGGGAGAGACTCAAAACAAAAGTGGGCTGCCCCTGATCCCTGATCAGCAGTGCCCCTCCCCCCGTTCATTATCTTTTATGGAGACTGTATATCCGATATCCCTTGCCTGATGAATATATACCGGATATCCGGCTCTGATGTTTGAAGCCTGTAACTTATGTACATATTTTTAAAACCAAAACCGCACTGCTTGCAAATACGTAGTAAGTTCGTAATTTATATATATTTTCAAAGCATGCAAGATAACTAAATTTTAATAATCAAATTTAGTATGCCGGATTGCAGGGAATATCGTGCAATGACAGAATCAGACACCTGTTATTTAAAAATTCTCGGATATCAGAAATCCGGTTCATACAGGAAATAAAGAAGGTCAATGTGTCTAAATACGACTCCATTTCCCTTAAGTTTTTGACAAGATTTACGGCATATTGGCATGTAAGAAAATTAGGACTGAATGCGCTTATACTTTTGATGCTAAACTAAGTTTGTATAGAAGAAATTGAATATTAATTATAGAAAAATTAGTATTACTGTGGCATTCCGGGTAGCTAAATCCTAAATTCGTGTTCGAATTGCAACGTCACGAGAGCCGATTTTTTTTATAGCTGAGAATATGTTGTTTTGGGTGGAAAATGAGAAACATAAGGATTCCGGCTCGTGTATTGCACGATGTTTAGGATATTTTGGAAAAGAAAAGTAAGTTTTTATCAAGGGTGCCCATCCCACCTTAGAGCGATGACGAACCCCCTCCCCCCGAAAAAGCTATGGAGACCATCCGCCCAAAAAAATCTCTTGATAACACGCCACCCAACCCTACAAACCTCAATTCCTTTTTTCATTCCTTATTTTTATAGCTTCTCAAGGGGGATAATTTATAAATTTTGGGGGGTTAGTAGGTTTTGGCCTACTTTTGAGGGTGTCATGGTTTTTTCGGGGGTGGTGGTTCCGTAGCTTTTAAAGGGGGGATAATTTATAAATGGGGAATTAAGAATTTTTATCGATTTTTGGGGGTGCCATCGTTTTTAGCAGGGCTCCGTAGCTTTTAAGGAGGGTGCGCCATCATTCAGGGTGGGGGGGGGGCGGCACCACAACAAAAAGAATTTGGTAAGGAAACATCGTTTGATAAAAAATAGAAAAGATTTTAAAATTCTTAATTACGTATTTAAAAAAAATCCCAACTTTCAAATTTTGTTTTATTATTTTGATTCTCTTTTTACGTAGAATAATTATCTTTATAAATCTTAATACACATGTGGTAAGTTCAAATACTTAAATGATAATTTTGAAACGCGACGGAAGGCATTAACTCGTTTTACAAAATAACAAATACACACATAAAACCGAATGATAATTCTGAGAATTTAATTTACCGAAAATTTCTACGTAAAAAATACACTTTAATTGAATTAAAAATAAGAAAAATTTAATTATTTTCATTCACCACAAGAATTTTCAGAGCATGAGCCATGTGAGCTTGTAACAAATATTACATTGATTAAAATACTTGTTCTTTTTTTTTTTTTTTTAATGCACTCCATTATTGCAGCCTAGTTTATTTTTAGAAAGACCAGAATGCATAGAATTTAGCTTCAATTACTCACAATATTTACTTTTAAGTACTTTATTAATATAAGTATAAAAAAAAAGGAACAGAAAGAAAAAAAAAGAAGCGAAAAGCTTCTCTGCATCTTGGAGACTATTGTCGCATTTAGGAAGTTTCAACTGTCGCAATTAGGGCGCTAAAAAGTTCTACAGTGATTCATGTGCCAAAATGCGACACATATTTTCAAACGATTATAAATAAAAACAAATCGTCTGCTCTTTTTTTTTTCAGCTTTGAGTAAGTTAAGACATACTTTGGGGGTTGAAACATGGATGGAATTATTTGACCTTCAAACATAACGCGAAAAATACAGATCGCTAATTCGCGATTTTGTGTCGCATTTAGGCCAATTGACCTGAATCTTCTGCAAAAAATTTTCCATAAAAATTCTGATGGCGTAACTTGCACCGTTACCCCCCCCCCCCCCGGGGGCACTCCTGTCTCTGCTCAAGAGAAGTTATGAAGTTATGTACGTGTCTTGGGGAAAGCAAAGTTAGTATAATCACGAAAGCATTAAACAGTGTAGGCAAATTTGGGGAATCTTAATTCCTAAAGAATATCAGAATTATCAAGGAGGTTGCAGATTATTACTCAGAAAATTACGTTATTTTCTCTTTTCTTTCACCCCTCCCCCACAAGAGGAATTTCCACATAGAAAAAATATATAGTGCCTCCCGCCCCCCCCAAAAAAAGAAAGAAAAAAACAGAGGTCTGGAGCGGAGCAGTGGAACAACGATATTTTGCTGGAAACTGGAGCAGAGCCGGTGCAAAGAAATTTGTTGTGCTCCACTACTCCGATTTTTTTATGCTTTTTAAATTTTTTATTACATAAAAAAAAATTTACCTTAAAAATGTGATAACTAAGATAATCTATTAAAATTATTCGAAGCATGGAGCAGAGCAACGCAAAAACCCTGATAAAAATCTTTTTTGGTTGCGTCATTGAGTGTTAATTTTACGTTTTTTAATTACAAAATGTTATGACATTGTATATAAACGTTCCTAAAAGCTTCACTTTTTACTTGAACAAGCCATGTGAGGAATAAATAGAGACGTTTTGACTCGCATCAAACGAAACAGGGTGCAAATTGGAAATTGAAAGTAACATCGGGAAGGAAAAGAAATAAATATGTGATAGGACTCTTAAAATTAAGAAGTGCCCATCCACTAAAACTAGCACTCCTTTTTAAAGCGGAATTGTGCAACGGTGCCTGGCGCACATTTCGAGAGTATCGAGAATTCGAGAGTCATCAGTATCCAAAAAAAAAAAAAAAAAAAATCCCTCACTATAACAATGGTTTCTATCCTCAAAAGTGTTTTCTACTTTGCTAACAGATTCCTACAAGTCCATTTTTTCACTAAAATTTTTGTTCTCCATTTTTAGTATTTTCGTAGCATACTGAATCATGCTCACATCTCATATCGTAAGAAAATTAGATAATCAGAGTGAACAGGTACCTCAAACTTCCACTAAATGGGGCTGTTGAATATTTCTCAAAAATATTTTTTCCTGAAAGAGCATGGTTGAAAACATGGAGTACGACACTTTTTTTTAATTTATGATTTATTTTATTCAAAAAAAAAAAGATTTTAAACGATGCGCAGTAGCTGCCTCGGTTTTCGCCGCTATTGCGCATTACATCACAACTGTCTAAAAGGAGTGTCCTTATGATTACGCTGTATTTCAGGGTTTATTTTTGCCATCCTTTCAATCTTAGCAACTAATTTGCTTATTTCAAGCAAATAATAGCTCATAAGCATTGTACATGTTGTATTGCAATGCCTCAAACAATGAATTTTAAAATGATTCAGAAATTGCATAGTTAGTTCGAACGATACTGATTTCTGGATGAACATTTATGCTTACAATTTAAAACACAATTCGTTTCAGGAATGATAGTCTTGATAGGCCCTCCTACGGAACTGGACACATTTATGTCGCTTTACGTGACCTCTATATTTCATTTTAAACAGTTTTAAGTGCTTGGAATACATTTTCACGTGGTATTGGTTAGCGGCCGACATTAACCTAAGAAATACTGTTAAATAACACTATTTCTTTGGGTAACATATTTAAAATCGACTGGCCAAGGGACCGTTCATGAATGATGTCACACTTTTTTTAATATATTTGTTCCCCCCCCCCCCCCCTCTGTCACTAAGTGCCACCCTTCAACATACCCACCTTTGTCACCCATGTCACGCTATATTACATTTGCATAAAATAAGTTTAATTTGCGGTTTCAATGTTTTTATAGAAATCAAAATGTACGATGTCACTTCTTGTTACCCTTCCCCTCCTCTTCCCTTGTCACAAACTGTTACACTTTCTTGAACCTCCTCCCCCTCGAAGCGTGACATCCTTTATGATTGATCCGTAAGGTATTTTCCAGTCGATTTCAATTGTGCTATAAAAATCGCCATAATATTGATCTGATTATATTGGACAGAATTATACAGAAGAAATAATTTAAAATTTTACATTAAGATGCTAAGGGACCGTTCATAAATGTCACGCTTTTTTCCCATATATTTGACCTCCCTCCCCCTTTGTCACAAAATGTCACACTTCAATATACGTCCACGTTTCACGCTATGTTGTATAAGCATGATGTCACACTTCTTGTTACCCCCTCCCCTCCCCTTGTCACAATTTCACGAACCCCCCCCCCCCTCGAAGCATGACATCATTTATGAATGATCTCTAATTAGGAGTTCGTCTATATCAGTTTGCTACTGATCAGCTTCGCCTGCCGAATTTAATAGGTTAGCACTTTAACGGATATTTACTTTCCATTTAGTACGTTAAAGATTTACTGTTGCAATTGATTCCGAGCAATAGATTTTATTTAACGTAGTTAAGGGGATACACGTGGTTGCCCCCTTCTCCCCACCAGAACCCTTGGATTTAAGCCATATTGCCAATCCTAATGCAGTGCACGAATGAGATTACTTTTATGAACCGACACATCACTCCCAGAACAAAACTTCATCTGCTTTAGGGTGAGGCAGTGTAGCAATTTTAGGAAACGCAAATATATTTGTCTGAAAGTTAAGAAATCATTCTTTTCTCGGGTGCGTAAAGGAAATCAAGAAAACGTTTCCTTAAAACTAATGAAATACTTCTTCATTTTTAAAGAACACATTAATAAGTAAATAATCCGTCGAAAATTCAAAAGACAATGCATTTTTGATATTAACGATAAAATTAGAAGGGGAAGTAAATTAATCATAATGTCTGATTAACCTCGAACGAAAATGTAAGAAAACTTTCGTGAAAAAAGAAAAATAGGTATGTGTTTCTGAAAAGTTAATTCATTCGCATCGTGTTCAAATTCGTGTTTTTTGACAATTATTTGCGAAATATACTAAACTGGTTCTTTTAGTTACGAAATGTTGAATTACAAAAAAGTATACAGAACCAAAACGGCATTTGCTTCTTTGTAGGAAGTTGATTAAAAGTTATTCATTAAAGAAAGAATGTCTTATAGTTATAAAACATTTAAAAAATGAATTTTTCACCATGCATTAATAACGTGATAAAATTTCAGTGGTGTAGACTTTAAAAGTACGCATATATAGCATGAAAAAGAATTTTTTTCTCTAAATCCTTAGAAAAATTAAATTGTGTAGTTATTTTTGCAATGTCTAGTTTCGCAATTTTATTATTTACAATAATTATCACGGAGCAAAAGATGTATTTATTTGATTCAATTACTAAACGCTACTTTTCCGCAAGCACATTAACAATAATAGAAAAAAAATCAAATATCTTTCGAAATTTATCTGATTATAATATATGCCTATTTTATGATAGACAATGTTTTCCTCATCTCCTAATTGTAGAAAATCTTTATCATACGCATGGTATTCCTCAAGACCACCATAATTTTTCAGGTAATGCATCTTTAAAACTTTTAAAAGCAACGCGACCTTATGTAAATGCACTAGTTTCTGCCTTGCGCGCCGAGGAGAAAACGGGCGAAGTCAGTTGTGACGTCATACGAGTCCACGCCTTATTTTAAATGAAGGGCTTTTTCAAACCTCTCTAGTTTAAAAAGTATTTTTAGTAAGACATTTTCTTCTCAGTAATATTGTTTTTTATGTTCCTATTCACGATTCCAATGCTTTCTGATCAAGTTTGCGACTGCAGTTTACAACCTCATTGGGTCACGAGTTCTCGCTACCACGTGTCAAGTCTTAGTCAAGCTGTCTCGAAAACCACGTCGTTTACCCTTGACTGACCCTTGATCTTGTGCGAAAGACATTTGACCACTTAATAGTGTTTGTTCTTATCACTTTCTGTTGAATTAATGCGACACCGAGTCATTTTTTAAATAGGATTTTTTTAAAAATTAGCTTTTTAAAAAAGATATAAGTAAATAATGACATAAAATATAAACTGTTAAAAAACATTTCGGATCAAATAGACCCGAACAAACAGCAAGATTAAAAGGTTATTATGGATGTAATAATTATGGCCATAAATTGACATTATGGATAACTGCTGTTAATTGTTGTTTTGGATATAAATTTAATAAGTCTCTTTATTAATTTATTAGAATATTTTACACTTTGACACGAAAAAATACCTTGCGCGAAATAAACGCGAACGCTTGTGGTAGCATAATTTACAAAGATATATTCTTAAATGAAAATGTGCTTTAACGAATGCCTTATCCAAAGATTGATGTCTAAAATTCATCTCAAAAAAACATTTTACTTATATCATCAAATAATTTTTTAAAAATTGTTTTTGATGTAAAACTCAATGCAATTCCAAATGAAACTACAAAGTTTGCTATAATAAACTATATGTAACAGTGACTGATGTTATTGCTTTATTTTATGATCTCCTAGTTTGTAATCTGATATAATTGGTCATTTAATGATTAAATAATTGGAATTTCAGCTCCTTTAAACCTGTAGTAAAATGTGTTTTTTTTTTTTTTAGATGGTAGCTGTGAGTCAACAAGTCCTGGATCTTCCACACAACAAAGCGACTACCCAGATAGCCCTCAATGTTCTCCACAAAATCATCTACAGATCTATGATCGAAAAGGTAACGGAGATGCCAACGATGTGGGAATCAAAGAGGAACCCCCCAGTCCGGTAAATACATTCAGATTCAAGTATAGGGGCAATGTGCCTAACATCGCACCCTAGGGGTGATCCTAATATGGCCCAGTGCAATATTATGGATACTATCTTCAATTATGATAAAAATGGAATAGCAAACCAGTTTTAAAATATCTATTTTTTATTATTGTAATCGACAACAAATTCGATTACATGTCATTGTGATATTATTGCAAAGAAGAAAGAAGGTTGTGTATTGCCATAGTTTACATCTCAATAGGAATTAGATTTTCAAACAGAAATCGTAAATATAGGTTTTATATTCAGTAGCTCCAGAACATTGATCGTTACGTTGAGTAAAGCTGGTTGCAGAAAGGACACTAGCAATCCTTTTCGCTGTCTTTGTCGTCAGTAGACACTTTTAACGCTTTGCCAAGGTCTTCAAATTCTGGGGATGACGCCGATAATTGCTCATGTTTTGCCATTTTTCTTTTCTTCTTTCCAATATTCTCCTTCTAAGGCATGGTGTTCTGTTTCATTTCTTGTTTAGGGGCAGGCCTATTGTTTTTTGCTGTTTTTGCAAAAAGATTTTTTGCCTTTCCTTCTTACGCATGTTGTTTGGTCTCATTTCTTGTTTAGCGGCAGGCCTATTATTTTTGTCTTAATACCTCACAGAGCAATATTAAGACTGCAGTAGGGGTGCAATATTAGGAATAACACGACTTTCGAATATGACTACGGGCTAACTTAAGAATAGATAGAACATTACTGTCATATCTACTTAAACTACATAATCATGTGGTTGTATTTACGTTATACTGATTAAGAATATTGCTTATGTTTACGAAAATTGTTCAATGTATGATGAACCCGTCAAAAAATTTGGGTTTGCTCAAACATTTACGCTAACTAAATACAATGGTTCATCTAAATAATGCTCTCACAGAATTGACAGCGTGTCATCAGACGCTGGTAGAACTGGTTTCCATCAGGCAGCAGTACCTAATTTCGAGATCATGAGGAGCAATATTATGCTAAGGTGCTATATATCCTTTCAACAAAGGATAGAAAGAAACGCAAACTTTTCAAGATGTTCCTGATGTGTTTCTGTGTTGTTTATCTCAAAATTAAACAAGTAATATATATTAATGAAAAAATGAAATTAGATGAAGTATGGATGCATCATTTTTCATTTGTAAAATTAAATACTAGTTTATTAAACATTATTTATTTTTTTCAGATAAAAACTATATTGTTTGTTATTTAAAACGATGCAGTCAATATTTATGGCTAATATGTGCCCCAAGAATGATGCGCCCTGAAGCGAGCGCCTCACCGCCTCAGCCTAGTCCCGGCCCTCATCATGCTATTGGCTTTATTTGGAAATTGTTTTTTTAATGATTAATGTTTATATATGATTTTATCATATGGGCATGAGACTGGCTGGAACATTTGGGCAGTCGATAGCCAAAGGGAGCTGCTCATCGATCGCAGCCAGTTTAACTAAATAGCTTTTGGGGCTTGGCGAGCCCAACCAGCTCAAGTGGCAATACAACCAGGGAGCATTACATGTATATATAACGAGTTAGTCTGCATATATGTAATATATAGGTGAAGGACATTATATTATCCTTGCTATATATGGAGCTAAAATCTTATTTAAAAAAAACTTGTTGTCGTTTATTACCCTGTTGTTCCCTACCTGAATTAAAGAAATTGCAAAAGCCAGGGCTCGAAAATTATATTGCCCAACATGCCCGGGGCTTGTAAAAATTCCGATCGGGCTTGAATCTTCTACCCATTCATGCTCCGCAGGGCATATACCTAATTTTTTAATCGAATATTTCTTTCCAAAACTGGTTGTTTAACACCGAGGGAACAATATCTGTTGATAGGCAGGCATATCCACGATGAAATTTGTAATACAATTTACATTTTGCAAATTTTGACTTGTAATGACTTATTATGTTAATATTTCTTTGTGATGTAATTTTTTAATGATTTAGATTAACATTAAAATAATTCTTGATTCAGATATAAAGCTGTTAATTTAATTTTTTGTCTGATTAATGCTAAATGAGAAATTCATTAATGTTTTTATTAATATGCTATGAAACAACTTCTGGGCGTGTAAAATTTTGTTCGGGCATGTATTTTTTAGATAAACATGCTCGACAGGGCATGTAAAATGTTTAAGATTTTTCAAGCCCTGCTAAAAACGTTAAAATTTTTGCTCTATAAAATGCATTAATTTTTTGAGCAATTATTAATTGATCGAAAGCATTGAATTGAGAGTTCATAATCCAATTGACAACAATAAGATGTGTTATTGTATGTCACTGTTTGTTGTTCTGTCTTGTTTTTTGCAGAGTTAAAACAAAAGTTGAGAAAAGAAAGCTTTTTTAAAATTAGCTGAATTGTAATTTTTTTCTATAGGTGAGTAACGAGTACATAAGTGATGTCCTGAAGCTTGAACCAGATCCTGGTCCTCTAGACTTGGGCTCCAACCTTCCTTTCTGTGGCTCTAACAGAAGCAGTTCGTGCAGCTCTGATTGGGCTACTAAAGTGAAAGAGTGGCAAACTGCGGAGCAGTTAACAAGAATGAGAGATGAAGAACCATTATTAAAGAATGGAAGTGATAGGAAGTTTAATGAGCTCTGTGTTGTTTGTGGGGATAAAGCCTCGGGTAATTCTGACTTTCCTTGCTGAGTTTTAATTAATTTGCATTTTCAGCATATATATACAAAACCCTGAACATCCAATTTCCCGTGTGCTGATCATCTAATTTTGGGATTAATTGTGCAGTTTTAAAATTACCAGATTATCCAGTTTTTGTTGCTATCCCATGCATTAAACAAAAACTTTTTTAAATCATTAAAGTATTTTTTTCCATGCATTTACAATACAAAAATGAAAAATTATAACTGCATTGATACAGGATGAGGCAGAAAAGATGGAGCTTTGGCTGAAACTCATCATAAGCTGCAATGAGAAATGAGGGATTTTTGTCCTTTAGGTTCCTCCTGCTCAAGCCATAAAGCCGTGGACCATAGAAAACTGTTTTTGCTTTTGCGTATGATTTTTTCACCAAGAAAGGTGGGTTAGCACGGCAATTCAGCTTGGGTTTCTTTACCATTTCAATAACCTTAGAAATCAAGCATTTCCCCTCCTGTGTTTAACGATATATATGTATTAATGGTGATTGTTGTTTGCAACTTGTAGCTCAAGAATAATCAATTCAGAAGCAGAGCAGCAATTCTTCTTTGTAAAATATAAAAGTTTCCAGAACTTCACATATTTATAACAAATTTGTGTAAATTTTTATTTTACAATATAAGGCATTTTGCAGGTCGTCATTACGGAGCTGTTAGTTGTGAGGGATGTAAAGGTTTCTTCAAAAGGAGTATCCGCAAGCAGCTGGGCTACGCTTGCAGAGGTAACCGGGACTGTGAAGTGACAAAGCATCACAGAAACCGTTGCCAGTACTGCCGTCTGCAAAAGTGCCTTGCCATGGGCATGAGAGCAGATTGTGAGTTCTTAAACATTTATTGTTTTAAATATGTTTTTTAAATGAATTAATTAAAACCTTTATTTTTTCTCACGATTAATGGATACATATAGTTATGGCATATGATTTAGAAGCATTTATTTCAAATTTAACTACCATCTGCTTATTTTTTGTAGTATTTTCTATTCCAACTTCGTGATAACATTTTAAATTGCGTACTTTCATCCCACCTACACGCTAAAGAATTGTCTGCATAGTTGCCTACACATGTTTTCCCTTTCGTGAGTTTTTTTTTTGCTTTTTTGCTTCCCCTTTTTTTTCAAGCTTAGTAGTTCTTTTATTTCGCTTCATCTACCTCAATCATTAAAGTAAACACTCTAGTGCCTTCATTATATAACTGATGTAACAAAAAATAACATTTTTTCTGAAAATCTATATAATAGACTTAATTATATATTTAAGCCACAACTTTCAGACAAAACAGTCCAAGGGGCCCACAGCTGCTTTGCTTTGCTCATGAACTTTGCATGCACCGTTATTTCAAAGGATTTTTTTTACTCTCCTCCCAAGAAACACTACCTCCCCAATGTTGAAGGCACAAAAAACTAGAGTGAATTTAATTTACTATAGATTTATTATTCACATTTCATAAAATGATTTTAAGTGATTAAAAAAATAATTATAAACACAACAGTGATCAGTGAATCACATTTGTGGGCAGAAAATGCTTTAGACTAGGTCATACACTTCTTTGCTCGACAGCTGGGTACATTCCTGCATTTCAATTTCATTTGTGAAAATTTCTGTTACACAAATACAAATATTTAAATTTATTATTTAAATAAAAAATAATGCATAAGACATTAAACTGAATAAATTTCTGTTTAGCTGTCCAGTCTGAAAGAAAGCCAGCTGACTCCAGAGAAAAGCCCGTGACCCCTCCAATGGCTACAAGTTCTCAAAGAATTTATGTACGTAAAGATTTACGATCTCCTCTTGCGGCTTTGCCAACATTCAGCTCTGATAAGGTTAGTTTTATTTTTTTAAGATGAAATTCAACAACTGAAGCGTCTCACATTCAGCTAACACAAGCTTAAAGAAAATATGAGCAAATATAGTTAATTTCATAATGGTTTTCTTTCTTTTATGTGAGATGAATTATTTTTATTTAACTGCTATTTTAAAGTTTATTTAGAACTTGAATTTCACGTAAAAGCCTATTCTTGTGAAAATATATATTCCAACAATAAATAATAGGCGTGGTTGGTTGCATTATGTAAAAGTGATGTAGTGTCCAAATATAATAGCAGTGTAATCAGTGGTGTAGTCCTGGAAAAAAAGGTAGGGGGACACTTACATATACCAACATCAAAAAGTTGGGGTACGCTTGTATTAAAATAAAAAGATAGGGGGATGCTGCCCCCCCCCCCTCGCCTACACCACTGAGTATAATCTTATGCAAATAAAAGTAAATTTTCTAAATTGTCAATATAAACCAAAGTAGCAACCTGATAAATGAAAGGTGTCGAAGCACGGTATTCTTTGCTGTAGCAAATGGTTGTAGAAAACTGTCATGAACATTTATTCATGTTACTTAAATATTTGCATAAGCACTGCTGAATAAAATTAAATAACTGAAATGAAAGTGAAACGGCTTTATATGATAAATATCTAGTTTAGAAAACTTCAACTTATTCTTAACTTTATATAATTTTATGCAAGAACTGTATAATATAAAAATTTCATATAATAGAGGTTTGATAAAAAACTTTTTATGAAAACATTTTAATAATTTTTGAAGCATCTTAAAAATTAAAATTGTTTATATTTCTTCATTTCACACACTTATCAAGAGTACAAGCTAATCAATCGCGCGCCCCACCTCCAAATGAAATTTCTCATAATTTCACTGTTAGAAATTTGACACTATGTTGCTCTCAAAAATGGCACATATGTGCAGGCAACGAAGAATAGTGCTTAATTTGACCACATATTGGTACAACATAAGCCAAATAAGCACTAAAAATAAAATTTTGTGCTATTATTTTCGCAAAGGATATATGCAGGGAAAAAATTGGCAGCTTATGAGTGTTTGCTGCCGATTAGTTTTAAGTTCGTTTTCCCAGCGTAATGTTTGCCCAAAAAACATACAAATCCTTTTCAATTTCTGAAAGAAACAATTGATCAAAGTGGCAGTTTATCTATTCATGTTTTTCTATGAAAACAAAATAGAAGCCAGCATTTTCTTGTAACTTGTCAAAGTGAAGGTTCTTCAGTGTCTATCGCTTGTAACGACTTAAATTATTCCTGTGAGTTTAAAAATGCATTTTTCAAATATAGTGCGAAAATTCAAAAGGAAGATTTTGAAATAAATGAAATTTCGAACTCTTATGCGAGAATGCCTCATTTTTATGATCGCGATTTTTACGAAAGTATTATCGCGATTATTTTTGAAATTCTTGGGTTTTGCGTTTTTTGAAAATTAACTCTTTTATTCTATGTGAAAAAGATTCAAATTTTACTGGTTGATTTCGTGAAACCTTCTTACATTCAATATTTTTCAGATGCGCTCGAATTTCTACGCTCTCAATTTTCTGAAAAATTCGTGTATATGGAATTCTGCCCGTTACTTTCCTAATAATCGAGGCATTTTAATAGATATTTTGATGGTTGGTTAAACACAGGATGAAACATTTATTCATTATAAACTGAACTAAATGACACAATAAAAGAATGTAGACATAGGAGATTTGTTAACGAGCGCTGATACTTTTATATGCATCTTTTTTTCAGTTCTGATTTTCTGAAAAGATTAATTTTTTGCGATCGTAAATTTCGAAACGAATCCATTCTAGAACATAAATAGGGTTCCTAGATCCTTCTTTTCATTAATGGGGATAAGATGGCAGTTGAAAACTAACATACTCCTTTTAGTTTGTATCGAATATCAGATTAGAATAGTAGTTTCACGATCTTTTAAACGCGTGTCCGCTAGTTGCGGGAACAGCGCGCAAACGAACTTTTTTTGAGTTCGATTTCAAAAAATATGGCGAGGAATCGCGCAATCCCACGGCATAGTGCAAAACCTGACGTATTTAAAATTCCTTGTGGCCTTGCTAATTCAATTTCTTTTTCTTCTTCCCTCTACTAATCTTGAACTTTTTATAAATCAAACAACGACATGCAAAAATTTGTTTAATGATTAGCATAAAAAAGTAACAGATTATTTGTATTTATTATCGTAACTTACGGACTTGAACAAATTTATTTCCATTTTTCAAAAAGTATTTTCGCTCATAACTCAATTTTTAATTTCCGATTCTTTGGAGTGGCAACACCTTTGTTTGTTTACATCGAGACATTCATTACCATTCGCAAGTTTCACTGTTAAACTTATAGCCTGCCAATGTTCTGTGGGAGATCAGCTAGTATGCTAATTTTTTTAAATTTGTTTTAGGATGCCAGAACTAATGTAAATGTAGGAAATTCTGGTAAGTATTTCCACAGTAATTGTTTATTTTTTACTCGATAAATTTAAATGAAAGTATCAAATAAATCAGACTTTTTATCTATTTTTATAAAAATGTTCTACATGACAGATATGTTATTTGAAGAATATACTAGTTTAAATGTTTTCATTTAAAATTGCTACATAATTTTACATTGCTGTTAGTTCAATTGGAAAATATTTGATAATAATTATTTTATAGCTTGAAATTTTCTTTTCTTTAATTTTTTTCTTCATTATTATTATATTTTTGAATAAGCTTGTACTTTTTAAAAATAATTTTGTAAAAAAATGTCTATGTTTTTTGCATTAACACACAATAAACTTCAAGTCATGACATAGCTCATCATTATGTGCAGTTAAGTTAATAGTTAGTTTTAAACTTCTATTATTTAAAAAAATAGCATTTATTTAGACTAAATAAGTGTACTGAGTGGGTTCATGGTAAAACTCTTTTAGATCCTTAATTCCATTGTATAAAGAAATTTCTTCAACTATAGAATTCATACTTGGTTATCATGTGCTTGTGAGTTTATATTTTAATAGTTTGAAGCCAAGATTCAGTTAATAATGTTAACAGAATAAACAGCAAATTATTTTTTTAATATTTGTTAATTGATGTAGATAGTTTTACTTGTACAAAACATAATTCACTCATATTAATATATAAAGAAACACAAAATTAGTATTATACAAAAGTGTTTATGAAACTTTTTATACTTATGCTTTATTTTTACAGACCTCAGTACTTTGGCAAATGTAGTTACTTCTCTTGTTGCCTTAAAACAAGAAAGTCATTCTGACTCTCCACTAGTCACTATAAATGGGGAGTCTCAAAGTCGAGCCCTAAACCGTGATAGCATGGTTTCAAAAGCTTTTGATACCATGGTAAAGGTAAGCTAACCAATTTTTTAACTAAGTTATTTTTATGTATTTATGAAATTTAATAGCATGAGACTTGTAAATACAAAATTTTTGTTAACTATCAGATAGAATGATAATGAAGCATAAGAATAGTTATGCTTCTTATAATTTATATTATCAAACCTCTTTTTTTATAACTTTGTTTCAATATTTGATGCTTTTAAAATAGTCATGTATTTCTTATGAAAACTTTTGAATTATCACTCAGTTGGTTGATTATTTAATTTTGCACCTTATCTTTTCCTGTTCAGAACCACTATCACATATATGTGATCACACATTTCCCTCTTCTTGAGGGCCTGCAGTATCATATATGCAAATTCTTTGCAAACTTGGGGAAAAATCAAGAGATGAGGGGTGCCAATGATATTAAATCTTTGTTATTAGCAAACAAAAGATTATGCTCGTTATAATATAAGTACATTAATAAAAGTTAAATAAAATCGGAGTTACGTGGTGTGATCATTATTTTTATGTTATTTCTGTTTTAATTATGAACGACTCATCGTAATTAATAATGATTCATTTATTTACAAGAGCTCATCGCTAACACATTCTTCGTATGAGTGCAGGTAACCACAACTGTCCATCAGCTCACTTCATTTCAAAAACCCTGGCTTGTCGCCAGATACATATCACATCATCCCCTTCATAGAGGCAGTTTTAAATGTAGTTACAAGTTTTTAAATTACAAAATATAGTTATTACATTAACCAGGTTATTAAGTTATAAAATATAATTATCAAACTTTTGAGGTTGACGCACAGTTCTACCACTCAAAAACCCTGGCTTGTTGTGAGATACATTTCACACTTCCCAATTCTCCGATTTACACCAAAATCATACAAATATATAATCATCCTAATACCATGAATAGATATTATAGGACTAGTGTGCCATGACTAAATCCTAATTTTTCCAAAGGTACCAAAACTTGGAAAAGTCTAGAAATCTCTGACATGTGCGATGAGACTTTTTGAGTGCTGAGGCCCATGACCACACATAATGTGATCCCAATTCAGATTTTTTTTTTAATATTTAAACAACACTATATCGTGCTTGAAATTCATTACTTCCTTTGAAATTGGGCTTTAAGGGGGGAAACATGTGTGGAGGTCTCAAAAAATTTTTTTAAAAAATTTCTTCATAAATTTATATTCGATTCATTCGATTCAACTAATCAATAATATACCCTGAAAAGTTCAAAGTCGTTTAAAAGCATTTGAGCGAGCGCCTATTTTGGAGCGGTTGAGCAGGTAGTCCCTCATTCATGAATGACCTGAAGGGTATTAGAGAGACAGAAGAACGTTAGCAGATGTCCTTTTATTTCTTTTAACAATCGAGATCTCGGATAGTAATTTCTATAAGTATTAGTATCTATAAGTATAGAAAAAATTGATTCATTACTGCCTTAAATTTACCTTCACTACCACTCTTTTTTTAAAGCGCGTTTTTCTCGAAACTACTTTTTTCGAATTTGTGTACACTCCAACTCAGAGTTTTTGATCAATCCTTATCAAATTTAGCACACATTTTCTTTATATATATTTACTCTGGTTGAACTAGAATCATAAATATATCTTTATTTTATTTTTTTTATTGTAAAAAAAGAACAAAAAAAAAAACAGTTTTAAATCGTACTTAATTTTCCCATTCTAAAAAAAAATAAGAATTTTCAATTTTTTGTGAGGATTTTAGTTCAACTAGAAGAGACACTTATAAAAAAAGTAAATTTAAAAAAAATGATTTCGTAAAAAAATTGTGACCTCCAGGATTTATGTAAACTGCCGATCCGGGTGGCGACTTACAGTGTGAAGCAGTTGATATCTCCGGGATATTTCAAGAAAAATGTTTGATTTCAGTAAATGTTCTTCAATATATGTATAAAATAACCTCAAAATCTCGATAAAATATATTTATTTTTTATATGTTAAAAAAAAATTCATGAAAATTGCTCTTAACATGCCGTCCTATTTCCCCCCTTAAGCGTTTGTTTCGGGATTACATATCAACCAAATAGAATATGCTTTAGCAATTGCGTTTTAATAAAAATGCTGGAAAACATTAATTGCTGCTCCTTTCTATGTTTTTCTCTATTTTTCAGGTTGCTGGTGGTTGTAGTGATCAACTAGCACTAAACCTTGAACCAGAAAATGACTCATTGTTTGAGTTTGATGGCAAGTAATTTAACTTTTTCTTTGGTTTGATAAATAATGAAACTCATTACATGTATAAAAAGATTACTATAAGCAAATATTGCCATATTTATTGTAATAGAAGTTTTATAACTGCTTTATTTACAATAAGAACAAACAGACACTGCAAGGTACTTTTCTACTCTTGGCTAAAGAACGTAACAAGAATATAAGTTTTGCTCCACACTATTACTCTACATGATGTTATATAACATGAATGTTATAAATAAAATGTTTTAATTATTTTATTATATTCCTGTCACACATAGTCTCATGTTAGAAAAGGATATGTCCTGACTAAAGGATCAGGGTTGTCTGGCATGCGGAGGCCAAAAAAATATGGTATTTTATTTATTTTTAAAAAGTAGCATCCAGTTAGAGTTTTGGTTAAAGTTTACTTACCACAGTATACAATTTAAAAGCCAATGCCTAAATGATGTCAATTTACTTTGTGAGTCCAATACAATTAAATTGAAAAATAGAATAGAGCATTTCTGACTGAGATTAATAAGAATGATAGTGAGTATACTATAAGCAGGGTGGTAGAAAATCTGCACCAAAATTGTAAACTTAATGTTCTAAAATGTACTTTAAAAAGTAACAAATAGCATTTTTTTGCACTTTTTGTAAATCCTTTTATGCATTTTTAGAGCTATCAGATGAAGAAGTAATATGACCACACCCCCTTAAATAACATTTAATGTTTCAGCTCCTTTCTATCAGTGTACATGTCTCGACTCTCTTGAACCATACCCTTATGACAAAGCTGTAGTGTTTGCTCTGTGGAAGACAGAGACTTTTCATTTCCAAAGAACTTCCCTCCCCATTAAAAGAGAGAGGAAAAAACAAAATAAATCATGCAGACTCTTAAAAATCTATTAGACTCTCAAAGAAAAAGGATGTCAATTTCCCCCTCTTGAACCCTAAATGACAGGCCTGAATAAACATGTAACATATGGAAAGAAGAAGAAATGCATCTACAACTAAACAAGTCTACTTTATTTGTTCAACTTTTATAATTTAAAAAGTTTAATGCTTTCATTTGTTTTTCATGAACGAAAAGGAACTCTTTTCACATCATATGGCATAATTTTCTATTCACAATGAGAAAAAAATTTTGCTTCTTTTAAGTATGAATAAATTTCCTTTTTGAGTTTTCAACTACAGTAATTTGTTTAATAAAAGTAGCTTTAGTCATTTAATGTTAGTTTTATTTCTTTAAATATTGTTAATGTCTATGACGCTAAGATTTTTTTTATTTTGCGTGAAATCAATAGTAGTATTTTGTAAAAACATAAGATTAAGTGTGTACAAAGCAAAAAAATTTTCCTCCTTACAGAGTATTTCCTTCAAGTAGCACTACTGTTAAAATTGGGAATGAACCTGATACAAAACTGATAGTTCTGATAAAAAATTGCCACTGTTCAAGAACAGAACTGAGAGTTATGATAGAAAAATTTAGTTGTGCTGGTAGAAAACCAATAATTCTGATATAAAACTAGCATTTTTAATGATTCAAAACTCAATTTTAAATTTGTCACCCCCGTATGAGGTGCATAAAGTTAATAATATAAGGCATACTTACTGTCTACTCATATGATTAATAATAATTTTAAAAATAAGCTATGAGCTTCCCTATTTCCTATTCTTGTTCAACATTATGCTAATACTTAATAGTTCCACCATGAAAATAATAATCCGGTAGTGGTTAAGGACTTTTACCTGAATGCCTATGATATCTGCAATTAACAATGAAATGACCAATGATCGGCCATCCGTAAATTTAAAATTTTTTTTGTTCATTTTATAAATTTACCTTGCATTTTCAATATATTATGCACTCTTTCTCAAAACTGCTGCTGTGTTTTTTTTTTAATTTTATTTGCTTTAGACATGGAGGACAGTGTATTTTATATCCCTTTTTTATTGTTCTGAAGCTTTCTACAGTTCCCCTCTCTCTCCTTGCACGTCAAGTGCCCTTTGCCTTTAACTTGGAAAACTTGAGTTTTTTTTTTTTTTTTTACAGGACCCAGTCCAACCCTGCCCATAATAGAGGGAAATTGATTCACATACTTTATGGCAAAGCAAAAATGATAACTAGGAAATAATCACTTAAATCAAGTGTTGAATAACTGTCAAGCTGCCCAACCCTAAACTTTATGTAATCAAACAAAAAATGTTTTTATGTGGCATCAAAGTGTAGGTACATGAAATTGCATAACAGTTGTTACTATGAAAGTTATTTTCTAAAAAAGTAAAATGGCAATGATGTATAAATAAGATACTTATATTTTACATTTCATCATTCTAAGTAGCTGTTACATTTTCCATATCTCATTATTCAAAATTGTTCTTCTTTCAGGACCTTTACTTTTAGATTCCCATGTTGCTTTTCATTTAACTACACCAAATCCAGGTTCTTCATATTTAAACGTTCACTACATTTGTGAAAGTGGATCTCGCCTCTTGTTCTTATCAGTCCACTGGGCAAGATCTATATCAGCATTCCAGTTACTTCCGTATGTATTTGAAATTCATATTATGAATGGGAATAATACTTTGTTGAATTGGTTGAGGGAAAAAGTATATATAAATAGTTTTACATGCAATTTAGCATTTGCTGCTAGGATTTTTGCAATAAGACATCATACATATTCTTTTCATGTTACTTGCTTAATGTTTTCCTTTTTTAAAGTTTGACATTTCTGACTTTTCTGCTGTGAATGTAAAGCTTGTTTATTGAAAACTAATGGTTTCCTACAGAACTACAATTGATTCACTGTTACCTTCTATCATATATATATATGTTGCTGCCCTAGCTCGACACTTACATGTTAAAACTGCTGTTTTGAGATTAACACATTTAAACATTTATTTTCTGTCTTGTAATTCAGGCAAAGTACCATGGAAAATGGGCATCATATTAGTCTCACACTGTTGTTATAAGCTATGTAATTAACAATTTAGTTACAAAATGAGACTTAGAGATGGTTTTTTTTAAATGCCACAGTATTGAACTAGAACAGCGGTAGGTATATTTATATTGACACACATATAGTAATATTGGTTAGCTAGCAAAATATGCTCAAGTTAACCAGTGTGCTAATCCTATAGTTTCTCAGAATTAGCTTCTTTATTTTATGCAAAAGTAAAAATATTTTCTCATGGTAACTACCTAAATCATTTTCCTAACATTTCATTATTTTTCTTTAGTTATATAATGTTGTAGATCATCAACAATACTTATCCCTAAATAATGTAATTTCAATACATTTATAAATCTTTAATATTAATTGAATATGGTTCTATCTTCTCTGTTAGTACTTTTATTGTAATAAAAAAGTTTTTTATTCTTCATAAAGTTTTAGCAATCTTCATGATATCAAGTTAATTTTTTAAAGTAGAGGTTTAAACTATATTACTGTCATTCATGTTTCGGTTTTACCTATTCATAACCATCAAATCAGTCGTCACATTTTTCCAAGTGTATCATATGCTTTTAACTCTTCTGTGTTGTCTTCAGGGGCACATTTGGGTTTGGAACTAAAAGATTAAAACACTCATTCTAGAGGTTGTAATGTAAATTATCACCACACCCATCTAAGACAAACATCCATCATAGTAGCTAAAGGAGAAGTGATTTTATTGTGAGATCTTGAAAAAAACATTAATTTTTCTGCACTGCTGCTATATATGCAGTGGGAGCAAATTTAAAACTAATATCTAACAACACTGTCTAAGTTAATGAATTGTGCACAGTTATGATTATTAGTTATTAAAACCCATCAATTCACAGTGTACAATTTCTGCTGGTGTTCAGGTTTTTAATTTTTTTTTCATTAACACTTTTTCCATTTTGTTACTATTTACAGTGGTTTTAGGAGGTACTCCTTAATTACATGGAAACTTACAAGAAATATTTAAAATGTTGGGAAAAAATGATAGAGTTCAATTTTTTAAGATGATGAAACAATCCTCCACTCCCTGATTTCTTTTAATTTTGTGGTTTTTACTATGTTAACCCACAACCCTGCTACTCTGGGCAATATATGTAACTACAGTGGATGCCAGTTTATGTAATAGTTAATGTTATGAGTCATTTAATGTTATTGAAATTGCTATGATATGTACCGCCTGCTTGTAAGCAAACACATTAAAAAATCATTGTTTTTTGTAATCAAAATTTTGTTTATTGTTATCAATTTATTGGTTTTCCTTAAATCAACAAAAATTAGGAGAAAAAGACCTTTTTTTCTGTTATTATTTTCTAATATTCGATCAGAAGTGCATTCAGCTTGGTCAGATGAGGGAAGGGGTTTAAAACTTGCTTAGCCATGTGCTGAAAAAAACGGTCGCCCAACAGTTTTGTAAGCTTCACAAAAATAGTTACAAAGTCACTTATTTAGCAATATGTGTTCTACATGTCCACCACCACAGGTGATAACATATTGCAGTCTTGTCACAAATCCAGCAACGGCAGAGGCAGCATATTTGACTGTATATATGACAGCTCTTGGCGGATTGCTTTTTTCAGTTCCGCCAGATTCAATGGACAAAATCGATACGCCTGGGATTTTAAGTGCATTTTTAAAAACAAATCCCATGACCAATCGATACTAAAACTGCTAATGTAGTTTTTATTTTTGGTTATTTTTTCGGATTTTACGAATTTTTAAAGTTTTTAAGTACTTTTTGACCACTGTAATAACTGAAACTATAACTGCTTATTTTTTTATTCCTATTCCTGTTATGTTGTGTTTGTTACCCAGTAAATGCTGTTAACTATTCCGTTTTCCTATTTAATTACACATCTTCCTTGCATGGTATCAGAATTTCCTAATTAAAGGTAACAAGCTAGCTTTATTACAACCGCTCTGTATGTATATATATTTGTTTCTGAATTTTTAAGCCAATAATTTTCTTATTTCCATATTGTTCTTGTTACTGTTTTTTTTTTGCGGTGAATAAATTCATCTTACTTGGACATCACGTAAATTAGCGTTGTCTGTGGCAATCAGCAGTGTATTAATTTGTTAATGTGCAGAAGTATGTATTTTTCCAGCATCAAATTTTATTGTTCATTATTATCACTCGGTTATTGTTATCAAATCATTTTCGTCTGGATGTGATCACAGGTGCGGTGTCCCCTGTACAACACCGATGCTCTTGTAATATCAAGGGTCGTGCCAGAGGAAATTCGGGTCCGGGTTTGGATCCTTCACAAAATTCTAATCAATCAAACTGGACCCTTCACAAATTTCCAAGGTGCCAAATCGTACTTTTTGTGGGAATATTTATTAAATAAGCCACAAATAATAACATTTATTATCACTATATGTTTAAATTTGGAATTTTCACCAAATTTGATTTTCACGGAAACAGGACCTTTTAAAAAAAATGCTTTATCAACCCCTGAATATATACAGATTTAACCTATCATCCTTAAAATGATTATTAAATCTTCAAAGGCAAATCCTTTCACTTGTTTTTTTATGTCTTATTATTGATATGTTCTGCAGTCTTACAACACGTACACACTGAAGTATTTGATCAAAAGTCTTTTAAAAGTCAATATAGATATTGCTTTTTCTATTTTTATTTTCTAATTCCAATAGTAATTTTGTTTTACATTTTCTTATTTTGGAAATGAACCTTCAAATGTATGATTTTGTGTAATCATAGCTTAACTTGCTTTTGTGCAAATAGTTTTATTGCTTAATTTAATTTTAGCCCAGAAGTTCAAGCTACACTGGTCCGAAGCTGTTGGAGTGAACTATTTACTTTAGGATTAGCTCAATGTTCCCAAATAATGTCTGTAAAGACTATTTTTACTGCTATTGTCAGCCATTTGCAGTCCAGTGCTCAACAAGGTATGTATGTGTCATATATATATGTATATTGTATATATTTATATATACACATTTAAATATATATTATTTATCTTAGTCATATTTATATATGTATATATATATTGGTCAGAGTTGGCAAGTTTCTTCCAAATTGTAAAACATCGGTTGAAGGAAATTAGTTTTTTAAAGAAAACTTGTTCCTTGAGAAAATACCATCTCAGCTGCAATTTTGTAAGATACATATATTTTTTAGGAAAACATTAAGTATTTATTGTTAGTCCTATAAACATTGAACTGGGTGTGATATTTAAACTATTAAATGCTATCCACTTCAATTAAAACAGTATATTTTTTTATTATTTAAGCTTCTTATAAATTGTATTATTAATTTGCAGTCCTCTAACATTCCTATGTTTTGGTGAGTCTGAAGACTCGGTGGATACATAAGTAGTATGAAACAATGTGGATCTGTTGACTGCCACAAATGAAGATAAATTAGTCTAAGATAATTTGTCAAACACAAATTCTTGGTTGCAACCTATAACAGATGACCAACAATTTTGGATGGTAGTTGCATACTTACCCCCCTATATCTCAAAATTAAGGATATATCATGTAAAAAATATACATGATATATGCTGTTTTTTTACACCAACTTCTGCTTGAAGCAATTTTAATTTTGAAATTTCATTCTTTTTCATTGGATATGCTGTTGGAGTTTTCATATGCCAAAATGATAATTTTCTTCAATTGTATTTTTCTATGGCAAAATTTGAGTATGTTTGTTTTATTTCCCTTCAGACCAATAGTTTAGCTTGACTATAAATAGAAACATGCTTTAATACTGACAGGGTTATTTGAAAATCTATATACTTTCCTCATAGTTTTGATTAATTTCTTTTTTCCTGTATGTGGAAGCTATTGCTAACCTAAAAGTCCTTAAATTTACTATTGTATTCTTTTTATTGTTTCATTTATAGAATTTAACGCATTGTAATTGGATCACTTGTTTTACTTATATATTTTCATGTTTTCAAACTGAGGAATGTTAAGTCCTGCTTATTTCTATGGTTTATTATTGATCTTAAATAGATGGACTCCTTATATTCTAAAAATAGTTTTGCGATTTACCAACCTTAAAAAGACCATATTAGTATGCACACTACAGTAACTATCATATCTTTCAAGTGTTGAAGCATGAAGGTTTTAGTGTCTTTTTCTTCTACTCCCCACTTTATTGTATTTTGAAACATTATTTATGCATTTATTTTTTTCCTGTGAAAACAAGTTCTCTTAGAAACAGTTTATTTGAGATAAAATCCAAACGTTTTACTATCAGACAAAAGTTCTTATATTTATTCCAATGTTGCATCTTAAATTTTTCAAAAACTGATATGATCCTTGAAATACATAATCAGATGTCAAGGAACTAATTGTTATACATTCCTATAATCAACATTTTATTTCCTTATATAAATATGGGCATGCCTCTTGATTGGTTTTAATTTAATGTCTAAACTATATGTAGTCTTAAATGTACAAAATTTCTCTGAAATTATGCACCATATATGGTAATGTATTATTAATCTTCATATAGATCGTTTATCAGCATCAAGAGTCAAGCAAGTCACTGATCATATTTGTAAACTACAAGATTTTGTCAACTCAATGCTAAGACTGCAAGTTGATGAACATGAATATGCATATTTAAAAGCTATAGTACTATTCAGTCCAGGTAAGTTTGGTGTTCAAAGCAAAACGTTTTAAATTGTATAAATGTTATTTATAAAACTAAATAACTTATTATTTTATTTTCTAAAAAAAAATGTCAATGTTCTCTATCTTAATGACAAAAACAAACTACAATGCATGCTCTAAAAAAAAACAGAAATTTTTCAAAATATCCCATTCAAATGATGCCACCTACTAATGGCTGCTTGGGATAGGAAGCATATCGTCTACTGACGTTTGTCAGAGTTAGTATCTGTATTCAATTAGTAGCCGAGTAATTGCATTGGTACAAATATAAATATGAGTTTTGTTTTAAACTTGGTAAAATGATACCGAAATTCTTCTATTTATTATTTAAGTGTATGGTGATGAGTGTTTATCTTGTAGTATAGTTCATAATGTATGCACTTTCCCCTCCATGGGTTCCTCCCATTTTGGTTACATTAAAGACCCTTGGGGTCATTTTTGATCCCAAGGGTTCCTTCAATTACTTTATTATGATATTACATGTTGCATGTATTTTTTAAATATACACACCATTTAATGAGAGAAAGAAAAAAGATAAAGACACAATCAAAGTAAAATTTAATCTATGTATTGAAAATGTTAATTTTAAAGAGAATATAAAATGATTGGAGATTTATTTGCAATTGTTATAGATCTGATACAAATGATTTTTGAGAGTGTATTTGAAACTTATACCATTTTTCATTACATTTTCTGTCCAGTTTTCTTGAGACAAAAGTTGCAATGCTTGCCTTTTTTCGCTGACTGTAAAGGTCTTGTGGGCAAAAAGAGCAAACTTGAGAAAAATAACATAAAAACAAAAGCCACAAAATGCCATTAAGTACAAATGGTTAGTTAACAAGATATATTAAACTGAAATCTTGTTGGGATCATATATAACCCCAATGAATCCACAAGGGTTTAAAATGGTCTAAAGACTATATGTGCACCAACATATTGGCCAATCAAAAATTATAATAACTATCTGTGATTGAATTCATGAAAGAATGGTCAGAGTCTTCATTACAATGAATGGATATGGAAATGAATCTCTTCAAAATGACAATTCATTACATTTTGACCAAAAATGTAGGCTTTCAAAAAGTTAATTCTTTTTTTGTTCTGCACAATTAACTATTGCAACTGATTTTTTAACCAGAAATTACATTTTTACCATTAATCATTTGCTAATCATTCTCTAAATCTTCTATTATGGGAATGTCACTCATTTTTCAATCCTAGAAATGTAATGGATAAAATAAATTTTATACCCATTTTTCAATTCATTGAATACATCTGAAGAAAATAAAATGAAAAAATATAAAAGTGTTCTTTGTATATTTTGAAATATTCTACTGTATATGTATGTATATGTATAAATATGCTATTATTATAGATCATCCTGCATTACCAAGTGCACGTCAAGTGGAAAAGTTTCAAGAAAAAGGTTATCAGGAATTACGGTCATACATTGGGCAGACTTTTCCTGAAAGTAATGATAGATTTCCAAAGCTCTTGCTAAGGTGAGTATGATAAGCAGTTTTTTTTTTTTTTGATTACATGAATGCATAAATTCACTTTTTTAGAAAGCATATAAGCTATTTTATTATTGTTATTTTATATATTCATATTATATTGGACTGAATTGTGCATGTATCATCTGTGAATTGATCATATATTCAAATGTTTTTAAAACTTAGATCATCTTTACTACGTTTTTAGATATAGTGTTGATTGGATTGCTGTTAATTTGGTAAATGTTGTTAATTTATGGGTGGAGATATTTATTAATACTTTTATTTTTTCCCATGAACAAGTCATGGCATTTTTTTTTTTTTTTCAATAAAAGCAAAAGGAAGCAGCCAAAGGAAAAAACTTAGTTTTTGTTATAATTTTAACCGACTTCATAAAGGAAGGATGTTATATATTCATAGTGTATGTATGTCATTTTTTGTTTATTTGTTTGTCCACTCATAATTTCTCACTGGATGAACCAATTTTCATGATTTTTAAAAATGAATCAGTAGTAGTAAAAAACATTATGATTAGTTGAAACAAACTATTCTCTTTAAGCATTATTCCTGCTAAAGTTGTCGATTAATCTTAAGCAAAACTGACAGTTATGATACAAATCTGGTATTATTGCCGATACAAAATTGAATTTTGACTTTCCGCCCCTGTGAGTGTTAAAATAACTGTATGATGTGAGAGTAAAAATTGACTCAGCATTAAAAAAGGCAGTTTTTTTAAGTAAAAAAAGCTATGCTGCACTAAAGGAACATCTATAAAAAGACTTCCATTCTTTTCTGTTATGCATTTATGTCGTTAAAATTATGCCCTAATGTTGCATTAAAGTATATTGATTTTCTGTTTATAAAATACTGGAATGTAGATTTTTTGAAAAACCTATCAAGGTACACATTTTCAGTGAGTACCCTTGTTTGAGAGTTGCACTGAATCTCTTTTAAGATACTCATAAATAGAGAGAGCCATGTGAAGAATTCTGAAAAGTTGGTCAAAAGAAAGGAACAGATGGAAACTTGATAAGCATCAGAATTTCTTTTATTTTGCTCATGCAACACTTCAATCTTTAAGCTGAACTTTTACCCTATTTAAACAAGTTAAAGTAACTAAACTAAGCACTAAAGAGAAAGTTAAAGAAGGTCTGAAGACCTCCTTCTTTACTGGATAATTCATATTTTTTAAAAATCATTAAGTAGTTTTCAAAGTCATAATATTGCAAAGAAGAACGATCACTGTATACAAAATCTTTCTTAATTATATGATGCTTAAATTTGAAAAAAAACATTAATCTTTTTCCTTTCTTTTTATTTTAGACTGCCAGCTTTGAGATCTTTAACTCCATCAATCACGGAAGAACTATTCTTTTCGGGCCTTATAGGAAGTGTTCAGATAGACAGCATAATTCCATACATATTAAATATGGATTCCAGTGAATATACCCCAGAAATGGGTTAGTATGCGAATAAAAATGTTTAATTAACAGCCAAATATTTTATAGATATATTTGAGAAAGATTTTAGGTCATTAATATACATAATCTGGTTTAGTCGCAACACTACTATCATTAATAATTATTTGTATATAAGACTCTACACAAAGGGGGACTAACTTAAAATTTGAACCACTTGGACATCAATCTAAAATTTGGTTACTTTGTCCGACAAACATTCCTATTCCTGATATGTACTGATATCTATACCATTGATTCCCACTCACAGAGTAACTGAATCTCTCTTTCTATACATTCCCTCCTTTTCTGCTTCCTTATTAACATCTTTCACTTGAGCCCCTGGTAAACAGTACCTACCTACCTTATGCCTCACAATCACATCACTTACACACCTTGGAATCTTTTAAAATCTCACCCTACAATTCCAGGTCGAAAGTTTTAACTTTCTGGCCAGCTACTTCCCTTGTAACCTCAGCAGCAGCCACACCTTCCATTAAAGCACATTTTGTGCAAATATAATCCTTCTCAACATCTGAATCAGTATTCCCTTTTACTCTGGCAGATACATCACAACAAACCCAACAACTTCTACTTCCACTTTTAATTTCTTTCATTAAGCGAAGAAAACTTGTAGCAAAAACAACAAATCCCATTGGTAATTAAGGCTTGACACTAGACAAGGAAATAAATACACAAAAATATCAAAAACAAGTAAAACATAAATGATAAAAGTTCACAAAGACTAAATTAGCCCAAACTAAAAAAAAAAAGCAGTAAACAACTGCCTAAGCTACTCACTGAAAATACACAAAATGTAGAAACAATCACCACAAGCTTAAGTTTAATGGATAAAAATGAAAAATGGTCTAAAAAAAAGCAGGAAAATGGAACTCTTGCTCCCCTAAAATGTAAAAATACTAAATTACATAGTACAGTGCAAGATACAAAAAATTTTAACAATTATTTTTTTGTAAAATCAAAATTACTCAATAGGAGCGAAAAGTAGAGTAGGCGTCACTTATCCTCCCTGGTAGTCAAATATCTATAATTTAATTTGGAAAAATATAAAATTGGAGGAGGGATATTATATTCAAGAGTGGGCTGGAGTAAAAAGGCATTAATAAATTAAAATTAGTGAAATACATAGGTATAAAAACAACATTCTGTACTCTTGTGTATTTTCAAAACAAAAAAAAAAGAAAGCCCACTGAAAAAGGGCTTCAACCTTGCAGTTTTACTCACAAAATTTTAAAATTTATGCAGTCGTTATCATTCAAATATTCACGATCAAACAGAAAAATTGATACTCTAAAAAAACAAGTACACTTAATGTACTTTGTTAAAAGTAAAGTATAAAAAAATATTTTATCTATAAATCTTTGAGTAATTTGTTACATTATAGATTAAAACAATTTTAAAACTATTACATAAATTTCTATACTCTTCCTTGGAACTTTTCCAAGTTCCAACTATTTTCATTGGTTCATAAGTCAATAATTTACTTTTAGAAATTTGTCTAAATGTTGTAAACTTTCTTTGCTTAATATGAGTGAGCTTTAAGAAATGCTCCCCTGCAGTATCAAATACAATCTGAGAGAATAACTATATGAAGTAAAACTTAATGCCTATGACAAAATCACATTGTAATATGCAAAAATTTGCAGCCAGCAATCAAAAACTCAAAAACAAGTTTGCCATTTAATTTTTTTATTTTTATTAAATTATTTTCATTATATTAATTGTAGTCTATGCATAACTGCCCCTTTTTGTTTCATCTTATGTGAAAATATTTACAACAATCTTGTAGAGGTCCTCAATGTTCATATTAGTTCATGTTCAAGATTTATATCCAACAGACATTTTCAAATAGCTTTTTATATTAGCTACACTTGCATTAATATCTGAGGACAAATTGATTTAAAATTCATCTTTAAATGTGCAGATATGTCATTGTTATGTGTTTAAGGATCAATTAAGGAGGTAATAACTACGGATGTAACGAATATTTGTCCACTATTCGGTATTCGGCCCTTTGGCCAAATATTCGGCCTGGCCGAATAGTCATTTTCTCACCTAGCTGAATATTCGGCCTAGCCAAATACTGGGTAAGGTCAAATTCGGCCTGGCCGAATATTGATGGACTATTCGGCCGAATAGTTCTACTGCAGTAAAAATGCAAAAAAGTAAAGAAATTAGTAGATTTTAAACATTTAGAATTGTATTATAGTTATTGGAAAATAATACATTAGTATATAGTTTTAATAAATAAAAATATCTTAGAAAATAACTCCTTTTTAAAAACTTTGTTTTAGGCTTGATTGAGCAAAAACAGATTTTAAAGTTGTAGTATTGTATTTTATATTTAGCATTTGTTCCCAGAAGCTGGCAATAGTTAATTATGATGGAGAATATGAGAAATTAATTTTGTTATTAACACAGTGGAAGTCAAACTTTGTTTGGGTAGACTGATTTATGGTGAATATTGGGTAAGAGAGAAATGTGAAAAGCTTAGAATATATTATGAATATTTAGATAGCATAAGTTATTGGGGTTTTTGAAAATAAAAATATATTCCAGTTAAATGTATTAAATTTAAATAGATCTTTTAAGGAAAGGTCTAAAAAACCCCATAAAATGAAAATATTAACTTTCATAACTTTTAAAATATCTTCATAAAACAGTTTTGAGCAAGGTAAAAGTTCACTAAGCAGTAGTAGTTCTTTCATTTGAATTAAATAATTAGTGAAATAATGCTAATGCTCACTACTATAAAACATGTCATTTCTGTTCCACTTGTGGGTGAAATTCTTAGTTTTATTACATTCAAAACAATAGAAAAATTATATTAAATTTAAATTCTTAACAAACAGAATTAAATCATACATCATATATTGTGTGTAATTGGTGTTTGACTTAGTGAATAATTTTAAATTTGACAAATACTTTCTATTTCAACGATTTTCTAGAAATTTTTTATATTCAGCCGCCGAATATTCAATATTCGGCTTAAGACATTGGCCGAATGTTCGGCTTCGGCCTATCCGGCCTAGAAGAAATGACCGAATACTCGGCTTTGGCCTGGAAGAAGTGGCTGAACATTCGGTATTCGGATATTCGACCAAATCACTATTCGTTACATCCCTAGTAATAACTGATTAACTGTTTTGCAAACTGGAGTTGCCCCCCCCCCCCTTGTGTGTAGAATGAGTAGTACTGTAAGTTGCTGTTCCACAGAAGCAAAACACTGATTAAAATGTGAACATAGATCTTTGGTTAAGTCCTATTTACAATGATTTATATTGCTGAAATTAGTTAACGAATTGATCTTTATTGCTAATAAAGGCTTAAGTTTGTTAAAGTTTCTTGCATCTATTTTACAGGTTCTTCTGTTGGAGGACATGTGCCAGGGAGTAATCTTCCACAGTGGTATGTAATTAACACATACTTCACATTTTTAAATCTGAAATCAGTTATTTTACATAGATTAAAACACTGTTATTTATATTTTTAAATACCTATATTTTCCACACTTTAATGCTATGAGCAGGATTTACGTGAATATTAATAGTAAAAAGCAAGTTCTCTAATTGAAAAGTTGTCTTATTGGAATGATAAAGGAAGCAATAAATTAAATATGTTAATTTTACCTTTGTACGGAAATTACAACATTGAGAAATAGTAAATTAAATATACAAATAAAGCACATCAAAGGTTAAAATATACATCCAGCAATGATTGTCTTCATTGCTTCATACAATGTTGCATAACTATTTACTCACATGTCACGTTGGATTTGATCATTAACTTTTAAAGAATGGCAGGCATGAGATGCAGATTCCATGGGAAGTTCTGATCTGAAATTCTCTGAACTTTCCAAAAATTTTGAAAACTGTTCTGTTTCAAAAAAGAAAAAAGGGAGAAGAAAAAGAAAGGTGGGGGGGGGGAGAGAAGAAGTTAGGATTTCGAAAAATTTAATTTTAATAATCTTGAGATTTCTTTGACGTGTGAAGTTCAGAAAATTTTTTTGACGTGTGAAGTTCAGAAATTTTTTTTTACCGAGAATCATCCATGGCAAATTCCTCCTCGAAATAGCAAAAATTTAGAAAATTTGATCCTCCCTTCCATAGGGGCAGGTGTGAGGCACACAAGGGCTAAGACTCATTTTTCCTGCATTCTAACTGAAGAAGGTTGCCATGTGATTTGTATTGTTAAAGACTGATCAAATAAGAGTACCATTTTGAATTTACTTTCTTGATTTTGAGTAGAAAGTTTTTTTTTTAGTACAAATTTATTTTTGATTTCTATATTGAATTTAAAATTTCATCATAAATGGGAAATTTAAAAATGCTCCTACATTAGCGTGTTTTAACACGGTGCATATAACTAATTTTTAACTAATTGCATATTTAAGAAACCTGAATGATACTTTACAGGGATTGCGGTAAAAACCTGAAGCATATTTTCAAATTAAGAAAAGGTTTAAACTCACAAAATAACGTTTTTATAGCGGTAATCCTCATTGCAATAGGATATATATATATTATTCTTATAAATTTCAAACTATAAACCATATTGCACAAATCTAAAAATAGTGTACAAGTGAGGAAGGAATATGCCTATTAATTTACTTTTTCTAAGGCAGAACTATGCTGTTCTATGCTATTTACAACAGAAAATGTTAAATTTATTAGATGATAAATGCATGAAAACAACGGTTGTTATTTATATTTTAAAAATAGCAATCTTTGAATTACTTATAAACATTAATTTTCAGGTTTTATAAACATTTTTAAGCAATACCTAAATAATCAGCTCAAATATTCTAAACAAATAGAGTAATTACAGTTGACTAAGTTTAGTTTTTAGGTTCTGATTGAAACATTTTCATCATAATGTGGTCTTGGCAAATGCAATACAATTGCAAACTAGATATTTTAAACCATATATCGATAAAAATGTAGTTTTGCATCTCATATCTGATAAGATAGTTTATTTAATCATGTGTTCTTTTGTCACCCAATTCCTGCATCTATAGAAAAGTATGCGATAATCTTGGTATCCCTGGTTACAAACCTGTTCTTCAACAATATCAGGCTAACAAAGGTATTGAGACTTCCGTTTGAGTGCATTTTTGTTGACAGTTTGTGTTTCAAAAGTTTCATTAAAACATATTTCACTTCTCAGTCAAAGAGGATCTTCCACTTATATATTGTATAACATCTTGAGATTTCTTGAGGGGGGTTAGGGTACTAGGAAAATTTCTGACACTTCTCAAATTTTGAGGGTAAGATATGTGCATGAGTATAAGCAAATTTTCTGCACTATTACAGGGTTCGCGCTAGGCCGCGCGATTCCCGCAGTATTTTTTGAAATCCCACTCAAAAAAAAAAAAAAAATGTTTGCGCTTAAATTTAAAAAATCCCACTTAAAATTTTGGTCAAGGAGGGAAATCCCACCTTGTATTTTTCCCCAGTGTGAACCCTGCTATTACGATTCGGTTTTAAAAAATTTCATTTTTTTGTTCCACTCCAATGTACTAGTCCTAATGTTATTTTTTATCAACTTTTATTGTTGTTTTAAAGTTGTTCATATTTTTTAAGAAAATCTAAAAGCTTTGTTAATTTAGGTTCAAGAATTGTTTTGTCTGTTACAGTTGAATTTGAATGAAATCCCCCCCCCCCCTAAAAATTGTGAACTGTCCGACTATTTTTAAACTTAAATCTCAATATTGACCTGAATTCCTTTAAAGAAATGTATTACCTGCCAACTCTATCCCTAATGTTAAACATTACATATGGAAATTTCATTTTTTTGTTATGAAGTTCATTTTCTTTTATTTCAGATTTTTAAGAAGTGTCCTTCCCTCTATCAAGACATCATGTTCATATTTTACTTGTAAAAACATAATTTTGAACTTAATTTGTTCATACATTTTTGCTTCGTGGTAGCCAAGCAAGAATACATTGTTCATGCCCAGTTTTCTATATGAAAGTGTATTTTAGTAAGTCATTGCGTGTTTACATTGTACAGTAGCGATGGAGTTGGCCGACTAATTTATACAAATTATGTTATAAAAGTTCGCAGCATAGTATTTGTTACTTTTTGTTAAAGTTCATTTTTGTTAAATCCGGTGAAAAATGTTTTCTTTTAGTTCATAATTTTATTTGTTAAAGCTTAATTTTTTTTTCTAATGACGATAGCAAGTTACATTGTGATAAAAATTTTCTAGTGTTATAAAAAAATAACTCTGTTGCTGAAAGTTGACTTTTTTAATATGTACTCACTTTTATAGTCCTAAGTTAGTACATTTTTGCAGCAGGTTTGAAGTGTTACAAAGAGATTTTTTCACTCACTTTTAGTACTTAAATCTGGTAATTGAAAATGTAATTGCTTACTATTCTTGTACACATGTTCTTTTCATGACTATGGAAGTAGATGCTGAGCATCAATTGCTTAGTTTCCATTTTAAATTTTTCATGAATCGCATTGTTATCAAGTACATTATCCATTATCTCAACATTTTAGCTCTGTAAATGAGAACATGTGTCCTTCTTTTAGAACTCATTTTTGAAAAAAGCATCATTGTTAGTAATATAGGTAAATATGAAGTATTTTTTCTGTTAAATTCTCATAGTGAAAGCACATTCAATATACTAACTGTATATCTGTGATATTATGTGCTACACATATTTTGTTGAAGTATTATTCCTAAGATGTATGTTATGTTACAAATAAAACAATCTTACCATCAAAGATGTTGCATAAAATTTCATTTGTACTGTTGAATAATCAAGCTCATGTATCTTAATGCTTTTTCTGAGACTGAAACATATTTATTTGAAGTGTTTATTAAATGTAAATTAGAACTTTATTTTAATAATATTTACATGTATATCAAATATCTAACTAATGATTGAAGAGTTTTACTTTCTTATGAGAGAAAAAATTTCTCTATGTCACTAGTCCTAGATAAGGCCAAAGTCCTAATTTAATGTTTTTTCTTTTTTTTTTTTTTCAAGTTGCACTGAGGTTAGCACATATATAGTAACAGCAAAATCATTTGTTTTTTATACAGAAACATTTCATTCTCTCTATGAAATTAAAGAAATATCTCTCTACTTGTAAACTAGTGATAGGTTTCCTGACAGCTGTTAAATTTGCTTAACTTTTGCAATTTCCATCATTGTAATAAATTTTGTGCAATATAAGATAGCATGATACAGGTGCTTCAAAGGCACCCATCATCTAAATAGCTTCCGAACATGATGCTCAAACAATAATAGTACAAAAAAGCTGCTCTCCAATGCATTGAAGTTGCAAAGTATTTGGCATTTTTTCATAATGCTTATTACATTTCTAGGCAGAAATAATTCACTGCAACTTTGTGCTATAAAAGTTATGCTTTTAAATAACATATATATGTAGTTGTGCATAACTGAATTGTTCATAACAAATTTTTAAAAAACTGCATAAGGATAGTGTTTCAAAATGGTTTTTCGAGCTTTTTTCATTGAAAGCAATATATTCTAAGCAATTTTAAAGATATGAAAGCATGGGCAGTATTGGCAAGATTTGTATGTTACAAAGTTTGATTTTTCTTCTTGCAAGTCTTCGGTTCTGGCCTATTGAAGCTGTCTGTACAAAGTGTAGATATATCCAAAAAGTAGATAAAACGTTCATTGGTAAATCATAAATGACTTTTTTAAAAATTTTGTACTGTATGAATAATGGAAAACCAAAATTTATACTAGTAATAATTCTGCTTATGCAGCGCCAACGCAGTTTGGGAGAGTGAGATATATTTTAAGTAATTTTGACCAACTTTGTTCAGACAAATATTTTTACATAGCTTCAAACAAGTCATTAATTCCTATTAACTGAAATCTATATTGAATAAACAATCTCTTCAGAATACAAAGACAAAAAACTGGTGTTAATTTAGTACCATATTTCATGTTTAGGACATTTACTTTATTTCCCTATAGTATGTTCTATGTTCGCAAATATGAGTCCCGATCATAGGACTCCTTGTGGAAATATCAGATTATGTGTATGTCAGACTTGAAAATGTACATGGTAAATTTGAGACCTATTTAAAGTGCAATTTTTAATTATTCTGTAAATTATTATTTGAAATACAATAAATATTACACTTACAAATGAGAAGCTTTTGTTTTAGCAGCAAATATATTAGGCATCACTTGACTGTTAGTGTTAATTATTTAAGCGAAAGTCTGGTCACATTTAATGGATTTACATTTTGTAGGTTTTCATGTGTATGATGACGTGGCAGGAATACACAATTTTGATCATAGAATGCTTAGTTGATATTTCTTTAAACATGTTCTTGCTTTTTGCAATGAAAAGGAGTATAAAGTATTTTATTTTACATTTTGAGAGCTAATCAAGTTTGCTTTGTGGAAAAGAATTAGTGTTTTTCTTTTTCCTCTTTCTCATGGAAAAGTCACTTGAGAATCTAGCTAATAGTTAAAACAATGTATTTATTGAACTTTATTTTAATATATATTTTTATAGTTGAGTACATGGTATTCTGCATGGTTGAAAGAGAGCACAAAAATGTGGTGGGTGAAAAACAACTTTTAAAGTAATGAAACAAAATAAATAATTATCTTAATTAAATGATAATCAAGTCTTGAACATTAATTTTAAAAGATATGTATAGTAAGTTAGCTATTTTTAAAACAATTAGATCACCACTGCTCGAAAAATTTTCATAGTTCAATAGTATAGCCTTTTTTTTTTTTTTGAGTAATTCCTACAAATATTAATTTTTAATTATTTTTCTTCTATATAAGAAACAAATCGACTATCTTGTAAGAGGAACCCTACTGCTTTTATATTGTTTTCATGCTAATATGTTTCAAATGCATTTTTATTTTCCTTACGCAATATTTTCATTTGGGCTATTCTGTTGGAATGTGCAATCTGCACTTGTAAATTTTCAGTTTTTCCAACTTTTACTAAAAGAGCAATTTGGCATTTTCTAAAAATACAAGGTATGTACTTTTATGAAACAACAAAAGTTAATGAAAAAAACTACAGTTATTTTGAGGATATTGAGGGTTAAATTTGGAACATTTCATGAAAACGTTCGATAAAGTCCTTGAAAGTGCTTGCAACTTTTTATATTGGATAAAAATTTGTAACCATAATCTTGTAATGCATTTCATTGTTGAGCGATAATTTAATTTGAGTAAACACTGAAGTTCAATTAGAAAAGAATTGTGTTAGAAATTCTTGTCAGTAACAGTTCTTTAACAAATGTTGAGTATCATCAAGATATTATGGAACACATTTTTCATGGACATTCCATGTTAAAACATTGAAATTTAGTACTAATCTGTAAGTATGAATTATACAACCTATTTCCTTTTTGGCATTTGTTATGCTGCTATATATCCAACATTTTCAAGTTATTTAGATGGTGCAGAGATTTTGAAATATTTTGTACAAAGGGATTATCGGATCTCAATATTTCGTTATGGACATGAATTCTTATGCATGGCACTCCCCCCCCCCCCCCAAAAAAAAAAAAAGAAAAATTCAAAAGTTTCACTTTAAAACATTCTAAATGACAATTTTACGATTGGGAGTTTTTTTTTTTTTTTTTTCGAACAAATTTATTTGTGTTATTTTTTTACTTTCCCAAGATTCACTTCTTTGCATAAATGTTTCCTGTATTTAACATGATACAAAACAAGTATTAAATATATATGTGCGATTTGCCACACATAGAAAGCGCATTTTTACTTGTTAACCTACTTTATAAGCATACATATCCTCATAAGTTGTAAAACTACTACAAGTGATGCCAGGCTAGAGTTTTTTCATCTGTATGAAAAAGTACACTTAACTCAATCTATACACACGTGCTACTGTTGAATTTCGGACATTTTTTTTATGTGTGAGACAGAATGCTTAAAACTAAGATTTTCCCCCCATCTACAAGGGAACAAATACTTTATGAAAGCAAATTATAATGGCGAATTTGTTGTGCTCAAATCCTTTTCTAGTTAACTAAATTTTTTACTCATCCATTAGGTTGAGGTTTCTTCAAATTTAAAATATTTTGTACTAACTAATTTACGTATGAAGTCAACTATTTAATGATCCTGGTCTTGAATCCGCATTTTACATGCAATTTAAATCATAAGCTTTGTGTCTGACAGCTTTCAGTAATTGCTCATTTTATTAGTTAAATTTCTGTGATTTTTAGATTGTATTATGATAAAAATAAAAAGGTTTATCATTATGTATTACTTTTCTCTCTACTAGTTAAGGTTTTTTTTTTAAAACCAAAGCAACTTTTCTAGTTACATTTCTCAAAAGTAATTTGTCCTATTCTTCTATAAAGTATAAGGCAGTTTCACATAAATTATGTAATTGTTTGTTTTTTTTCATAAAGCATAGTTGAATTCTGCAACATTTTTATATACGTAATGTAACAGTGTTAACCGTTCATGACGTTATGGTAAAGTTACATAAAGGATTGGTGCATTTACTTTTATATTTCACTTATGTATTTCAATGCGAATGATGGTTTTGAATGACATTTATAGTGTTTGGCCTTTATTAAGAAACAGGTCATGTGATTTACGTATGGGGAAGAACACAAATCTGTTTACGACAGTAGGATAGATGTGACAAAAAGGAGAGATCAAAACCAAGGAAATTTTCAAAAATTTCCCCATAACACTGAATAACCTGGAAAAGTTTTATTACGTTATGCATAAAAATGCTCATTTCGACATTTCTAGATGCAAAGTTGATTAAGGGGGAAATACGTGTAGAGGTCTCAAAAAATTAAAAAACATTTTTCTTCATAAATTGATTCTACAACTATTCAATAATATACCCTGAAAATTTCAAAGCAAAATTCCTAGGCGTTTAAAAGTTATAAGCATTTGAGCGACCGCTTCTTTTGGAGCGGTTGAGCAGGTAGTCCCTCATTCATAAATGACCTGAAGGGTATTAGACAGAAGAACGTTAGCAGATGTCCTTTTATTTCTTTTAACAATTGAGACCTCGGATAGAAATTTCTATAATTATTAAAAAATTGATTCATTACTGCCTTAAATTTACCTCCACTACCACTTTTTTTTTTCAAACGCGTTTTTCTCGAAACTACTTTTTTCGAATTTGCGTACACTCTAGCTCACAGTTTTTGATCAATCCTTATCAAATTTAGCACACATTTTCTCTCTATATATACGCTCTAGTTGAACTAGAATCATAATCATATCTTTATTTTTACTTTTTTATTGTAAAAAATAACAAAAAAAAAAAAAACCGGTTTAAAATACTTAATATTTTAAATTTTTTGTGATGATTTTAGTTCAAGAAGAAGAGACACTTATAAAAAAAGTAAATTAAAGAAAAATCGATTTCAGATAAAATTGTTGCTCTACTTTTTAATCTTCTATTTTGAAGATATTAATGTTTAGATTTTATATCTTTTTATTTGTGTTAATATGACTGGAACCAAGTAATAATGATATTGAAAAATGAAAAAAAGAAGTCATTCATAAAAGCTGCAAATAAGCAATAGAATATTTTTTAAATGTAAAAATGGACAAAATCCAAAAATTAAAAAATATTATATTTTTAAAAAGTAGTTTTAAATTAATAATTTAATGTCAACTTGTTTTTATATTATTAATGTAAATTACGATTTTTCTAACAAAAATGTAGTAATTTTACAAAGTAACATTACAAAATTGCATTGCATTACAAAAATAGATTTCATTAAATTATCAAATCTATCGAATTTCAAAATCTACACCAGTGTTATCTAAGCATCATTCTAACGTATGGACTACTAATTTTCTAGGCATCAAAATGAAGTAACTAGGTGATGTTTTTAATAAATAAAATATATATAAGAAAAAAAACATATGTGAAACAAATTTTAAATAAACATAGAAAAGGTCAAAACAGTATACTGTTTTGTACTTCTGTTTTCGGGGATTTTTTAAAGATTTTTACAGGATTTTTCGCATTTTAAAGAATTTTTCTCTCCAAGCATTTTCTATGTTTTAGCTCTTTTTTTATAAAATTTTGTTTTTAAATTTTCTGATTGAAATTTAGTTTTATTCATTCATTAAAAATTTAACGAAACACTTAAAAGTGTTGGTCAAGGGTGGAATTGGGAATCTACTGCACAAAACTGAATGAAGAAAAATTTTAAGAAAACAAAGTGTTTATGATGGTTAAAAAAGTTGCTAATGTTACTTTAAGTTGTACTACTGAGTTTTTTTGCATGGTGCATTGTTTTACAGTTCTTTGCTTTAATTTCTAAATATGAATGAAGGCGTCTGATTTTTTTTACACCTAGATATATGAAATGTATTTTCCCGAAGCAATGTTAAATAAAGTTTCAAATTTCTCAAATGCCATTTAGAAGCATTTAAAACTATTTTTAAATCTTTAAAATGAACTCAGGTTAGTGACATATGAAACTCTCTCAGTCAGTGTAATATAAATACGTATCTATGCATTTCCCACCTGCAAAAACTTACAGGTGGGTGTCTTGGATCACTGGAACAGCCGATTACCAAGTTCAAATAGGGTGTGGAAAACCGTTTTCCCCATTGTATTTTCTTCAAAAAGGTTCATTTTTATACTGAATTAGATGTTGTTTTTATTTAAAGTCTGTAGTTGCAATATTGCTAAAAGTGTTGGGGAAGTTTAAGAAAACTACTAATTATGTTCTCTGTTATGATTTCCAATAAACGATACCTGGCAGCCTGATTGTCTATCAAAGGCACCTAGCAACAGAGGGCAGCACTGCTGTGCCAACTTACAGAAAATAATTCCCGTGTGTGTGTATGTTTTCGTGCGTGGCAGCCCTCTCATATTTCGAAGAGTACAACGAAACGTTTTTAGAGCAGTGTTTTTTAACCCTTTTTGGCCCCAGCTCCTTATAATGTGTAATCTATAAAAAAAATTCGCGGACTGCATTTTTTTCCTAGCAAGGGGAAAAAAACTTGATATTAAAAAACTACTACCTACGATAAATGAAACGTTTCAAATATCATTTACTTACAACAATACTTAAATTCAAAGATAACTCTAGAAGATCTTGGCCCAGCAGGTTTCAGAAAATTCATAGAGAAAGATAAAAGAGACCCAGAAGGCGCATTTTACTTGGGACATTTAAAAATTGAATACCATTGAAAAGTTGGAAATAATTATTGGAAAACACATTTCAAAAAGTGTATGCAGACACGCAAACAAAAATTCGATGCTAGGCTTTTAAATTCTTTACAAATCTTTAAGGTTCGTGTTCACAATCTTTTCAAATTGGAAACCACAGATAAATAAACACAATGGCTTGTAATCAATTCGAATACATTTTTGGGACCGAAGACTCCCAACAAGGAAAAGCCCTGAGCTATAACTTTTATAGCTTATAGGTAAATCCCACAGTGGACAAATGTGAGCACACTCTAGAGCGTTGGCAACCTTCAAAGACAAAATTATGGATTCTAGATCCAAAAACAATCGCAGTAACGTTAAAAATATCGAACAAATTTTTATTTATTTGTTGAACTATCTCTTAATCACCCCCAGCCCCTTTTAACTCTTAAGTCCGAAGACCGGATGTGGTACGCCATATCAGTAGAGGAAAATCTCCGTCTTGGTTTTCAAGTACACGTCAAGCTGCATCTCACTGTCTCATGCCTTATTGAAGTCACACATGCTGCTAGTGTTCGGCAACTACTCGTCAAAAAGTAGAAAACTACCAACTACTAACTAGTCTAAACAAAACTAGTTGCAACTATAGTAGTTAACTTTTTTTGAGTTTGTTTCCCAATAGTCGTTAATTACTAGTTAGCTAATTTTAAGTATAATTCATTTGAATTTCCATTTTTAAGCTTGTTCTTAAATATTTAATCCTAATAATTCAATTCAATATTATTTTTAATCATTAAAACAATTTTAAAGAAGTTCATGTAAAACATGCAAAGATTGAATATTTCCAACTAACCCTGAACAATTAATATATAAACAGAATATGAATAAAGACAAAATATTCTTCTCTAAATTTAAACTTTTAATTTAATATATGTATTTGTTTGATAAAGTTAATGTTATGTTTTTAAGAAATAGCAATTTTAAAAATTTTTTGTCTCCCAGCCTACATTCTCGGGACAAGAATTTGTCCAGCAGCAGTAAATAACCGCTGGATTTCATACTATCTGTTCTGTTTGTTTGATTGTTTTGAAAAGTTACAAAGGAAATCATTTTTTTTATGGTGAACATGGCAATTGATTATGAACGTTAAACAAACAAACATTTTATTTAAACAGATTATTCACAGGTGCGCGGACAAATTGATTTGTGAAGCATTACTATTTGTTTATTTCCGATTTTTCTTTAAGGCATGAAGAAATAAATGTTACCTTTTTTTTTTTTTTTTGTTTAGTTTGTTGTAAAATAAAAGGGTTTACCCTTAATATCAATTTAAAAGTATCCCTCTGCCCAATCCTCATTCATTAACGACATATCTTTATAACGCGCATACTTTAGATTATATTCTTTCAAAATTGTCTTGAGGGCTTGTGTTTTATGGTATCCCAAACGCATGCATAGTATTAGAGTAGAGGTAAAGCTTCCTCATAATGAAGATTTGGTCTTTAAATAAAACTTCCTCGTGCATGTGCTGGTGCAGGCGCCATTTATTGACTATATTAGAAAGCTTTTCCTAATTTGCGTAAATACTGCAATAAATATTATGATTTTTTTTTAATCTGTACGTTTACATTTTACAACATAATGTTAAAAAATACATTTGTGTGAATAGTATTCTTAAGCTAAAAATTTAAATAATGTAATGCTTAAAATATAGATTTTTTTTTCAAAAAAAAAATCGAAAGTAGTTGTAACTAGTAGTACTAGTTGGGAAAAAAGTAGTTTAACTAATCGTTAACTACTTCAAAACAAAAGTAGTTACAACTAGTAGTTAACTAGTAGTTGCCCCTAGTACTAGCAGTTAACTACTTCTAGTTAACTTCTGCCGAACACTATCTACTACGCTTACTCCAGGTATCGAACGATGTCTGGACATTTCTTAACTAAGCATTTAAAAACGTGTAAAGACTTTCAATTGAAACATGTTACAAAAAATATTAATACGCTAAACATTTTGGTCCCACCCCCCTCCTCCCATCCTTACCTTGTACATCAGTGAAAATAAAAATGCACGTTAAACTTTGGATTTTTGGTACTCTTCAAAAATAAAATGAATTTTTCACAACAAATATGCTTCAAAATTGATAGATTGAATAATCCCTTTTGCCTGGATTATTTAGAGTGACCCCTTTGGTTTAGATATGACCTTTCTTCTCCTTCCAATTAAGATACGATCCCGACCGCAAAGCGAAAAAAGCACGAAGAATGACCTCTTTTTCTAAAGGCAGCTTGAAAATTTTCGGTTACACTTTCGGTTGCTCTTTTTTATTTCGAGACGTGAGAAGTAGTGGATACATCTATCCTGACCATTGAGAAGGAAATTTTTCAGGAATATTCATATCGGGTAATTATATTTTTTTGTCACTTTAGCTCTTTTTATTTACTGAATTTGTTTATTTAAATGGGATATAATTTTAGATTCATATGAAAATATAGCATTCAATGAATGTATTTGACCGTTTCAAGTTAAATAACTAAAAAATGCTCATTTTTACTGCGCAATGGTCACAGGCAGAGCTCACTTTTGCGTAAGCAATCACGGGAACTCAGTTGGCTCCTGTACTGCATTTTTTCCCTTCGTAAAAATTAACAGATTAGACGGAATTCCAAACTACTCACGTTGTTGTTGTTGTCGTCGTCGTTGTTGTTGTTTCCTCGCGCGTGGCGAGGAAGAATGGGTACGCTGCTCTCGAGTCTAACGGTGCCCTTGTAGGCAGGAGTCCGATTTCTGCCCCTTTGAAAGGTCTCTTAATATTTTTGAACCAGCTCTCAGATGAGAGACAGTCACCTGGTGTTAGCACCCCCAGAGGTATCGTTTTACTTGGAGGACATTGGAGCCACGACCTATTTACCGTGCACCGGCTCCCTTTAGCGTGCACGGACCGCAGCAACCAGCTGCGAGAGGTTGTCACCCTCCCAAAATGTTGCTTCACTTTCGTTTTTCTGCGGAAACCGAGCTTCTACCGACTGGTCCACTGCGGGACACTACGTATTAGTATGATGTTTGAATAACATATGGTTCTAGCATTCTTTCTATTAAGAAATTAAGCTTTGGTGGTCACTCTTTGTTCAACAGTGGACAGCAGGTAGTAGTTCTAATAAGCGAAAGTATTTAGTTTTAAAAAAAGGAGATTACTTTTTCATTTATAGGGGAAAGCGGGATGCATTTCAACAAGGGTGCATTTAACATTCTAAATTTCAATTCTCTGGAAGATTTATTTAATTAACGAATAAGTGAATTATCCAACAAGCGATCACATTTCCTTGTAGGATCATTCCACGGAAGTGTCCCGCACATGACAACTATGTGATAACTACAATACAGTGATTATAAATCCTTTTCACGTCGCGACCCCATTTTTAACAGTTCAGCAACCTGTGACCCCTTGTATGCCCACATACACACACACTTTCACACAAGTCTTTTCACACAAAACGATACGTTTCATTTCAAGCTGCCTCTTAATCAAACCCCTCTGTAAATTTATTTTGTAATGTCTAAGACACTATAAAATAAACAACTGTACAGTGGGGTTGGAGTGAAAGAATTTTCTCTAACACTTTATGTTAATTCTAACTGAAAATGCTATGCTTGGAATGGAACTAAATTTAGCACACACATGAACCCTGATGGGATGAAATGCTGAATAGTTTTTAACGGTAATTTCTTTAAGAAGATGGCTCAATTGAATATTTTTCTCCCTACGCCAACAGTTACTAGCTACATCTCATGAAGCAATGGAAGGATTCAAACAAAAAATGGTAGTCGTCATATTATGAAACAGACACTGCAGATTGTTTCAATATTTCTGTAAGTTATCGGAATTTATTCAAATTTTGAATATTATTTGAATATTTGTCGTACATTTTGAACCCGTACATTCTTTTAAACATTTTTTAATGGATTTTATTCGGGTTTGGAAAATTGTCATGTCACTAGAAAGTTTCTTTACAAAGCTTAAGACTTTTTCTTTACAAAGCTTATGCCTTTAAGATTAGCCCAAAATAATTCAATAATAATATTTAGTATAAGAAAGAGCCACTTTGTCTACACTGTAAAGTTTTTCTATTTAAAATTGGAGATTATGGCGACCCACAGGTTGGGAACCCCTGCTACGTTAAAAAAGTAAGGATTTTTTAAAATTCCTTTTTTTAATTGTAACTTTTCTAACGAAATATAGCTGCCGCTAGTGAGACATAAAACTCTTTTTTCCGTGGAATGGGACAATAGTAGAACTCCCCCTCCCTCCTCCCCACTCCAACTATCAGTAGAAAAATCTATATTTCTTAGGATAATGCTTTTCTATGACATTAAAACTACTTGATGTCTTTAAAAATATTCTTTGTTTTCAATAATCAATATTTTATCGAGATACTATTTATTCCAATTAATAAGTACGCTATTCCATTTCGTTTCACTCCAAATCCCTACTTTTCTGCCTGAAGTCTTAAAATCGCGTTATCACATGGTGCGGCGTTAGAAATGGTCTTCTATGATGGAGACGACCATGGGTTTCATGGATCAGGGGCAGCGGTCTTAATCACAAGATCGCATGGGACTTTGAAGTTCTGCTTATCTAACCATGTACCATTTCCGTTTCAAAACTGATGGAGATAAATCATATTCATTTATTCCCTTGATTAAATAAGCAGAGTGATGAAACTTTTAGTTTAATCAACTACTCATGGCGAAAATTTCAGCTAGGAGTAGTTTTCAACGAAGTAACCCCTCTGTTTCTAGTAAACTAAATTATAGTTTCATATAAATAACTTACTTTATGCATATTACATTTTTAGTAGAGACAAGAAATTAGCTTTTTGTACTGTAGTGAGGAGCGTGGGGTATAATACTTTAGTTTCTAGCATGTTAACTAATCCATTTAATGCTGTCAAATATAATTTATTTTTTATTTTTTGAACTAAAACTACATCTGAATTTATATGTGAATAAATTACTAACTTGCTTTCCCATAAAAATAAATAAGTACAAAATTAAACTGGAGGCTCAAACAATAAAGTAGGCTTAAATTTCCGTAAAATTTCATTAAATATTAATCTGAAGAAAAGATACTGTTAAATAATATTTTTTTCAAAATAAAGAAAATGTATGAATATGTTTGCACTCCCCCTCCCCGTCCGGCTAATGGGAGCTATACGATTCGGGGAGAAAAACAACGTTTGAAAACCTAGAACGTTTGACTTAGAAGAAGGGCATAAAATTATTTTTAAGCTCTTATTATTAAATCAAACGAAACCGATTTTGTTAATCAGTTTTATAAACTACAATCAGTTTCACTAAATGATACTAAAAACCGTATGCGAGTTTTTTTTTATTTGTTAATATTAATATTTATATTTTTTAATGTCTAACGGCAATTTCCGCTGTGGTTGAGTTTATCGATATTGCTTTTTATGACCTCTTGTTTATTTCGTTTATTTCACGTTTTGCCACCCTTTTTCTTTCTTATGTTGCATATTGTGCATTTTAAATGATGTTTCCTTTTTTGGGCTTAACCACTTGAAACTATATTTTTTATCCAACAATTTATTGAAAGTAAAACTATGGAAACTTTTGTTGATTATTTAATATACATTAATGTTATTTATAGATAAAAGTGAATTTATTATATTTTAACATTTTTTGATGTTTTTAGTTAAGGTTGAAATTTGTTTTTGAAATTAACTCCATTAAATCAAATCTGGTGCACACGAGATTAAGCTTCACTAGTTCCAGATGAACCAAAAACAATACTTTAAAGTATTTCTTACTTGACACTATAATATAATCCCACACACTGAAGCCTTTAAATATCTGTTGCACGCAAAATTACAAAACAATTCCGCAGGTAAAATTTATCTTTGTAATGAATTAACCTTTTCGAAAAGAAGAATATTGGAAAAAATAACATTGTTGCAGAATTTATGCCATACGAAATGTTTGAAAATTCTACAGATTTGTCTCGCACGTATTGCTCCATAGGCTTGTACGCCATTTTAGCAATTTTTGGAAGAAATAGGACTTTTAAGACCATTTTTTAATTGGGAACAGAAGTTCAATGAAGCGTAAATATCATACCCTTCAGCGTTCATTAACATGAAGAGTATATAATAATTTGAATTTCACAAACCACAAATACCGTGGAAGTAGTATTTATAAATGTTTATTGATTTGGTAAAATTATAAAAAAGTCGTAAGAAGAAATACAATCCAGACCCTTTCTTCTAAAACAAGCCGTGAAGACTTGGATTTTTTAAAAAAACAATAGGAGTAAAACTTACTAAGAGAACAACTCTAGTAGAGTTTATGATCAAATTTTCTTTCTATTTTTACCTGTTTAGTGATCCTTTGTTTAAGTTTCAAAAATGACCTTCAGCATTTATTTAGCGGAAAGGTTTATGTGACAGTTACTATATTTCCACAAAAAGAGTTACATATACCTTTTCGTTGAAAAGTAAGAATATTTAGTTTTCCATCAAAGAGGTTTGAACAAAAGATCTTCAGAGGATTAGATTTTTACCTCGGGTTTTTAAAACTTAGAAAGAAATAATTGTCAACATTGATTTTTATTTTCAAAAAATGCCTTATATTATTGAATCCTGATATGTTTCATTATAATAAGAGTTTATGCAAAGGTAAGAAACACTGTATTACAATTAACCAACGAACCATACTTCATTTATGCGAGGTAACATGTTTCAGTAAACCAGAAGAGCTCCAAAACGGCGGGGGGGGGGGGGGGGACAGGGAACAGTATTTTAGGGACACATTAAAAAGAGATGGGACAGGACAGGGGATTTACCATGACAATAAAAAGATGTATAGAAGTTGAAACAACGTGGGGAAAAAGGTCTATGAGACGAAGTTAATATCCATGAAACCTTTTCTTGCAGATTTATCCTCGATATTGTTATTATGCAAGAATAATTTTCATAAATTTCTCAATATTGTTCCGCATTAAGGCTGATATAATACTGATAATATAAGGCTGAATGAATAAATTATAAGCTGCTTTAGAATCAGTTACGTAGGAAAAACTAAAGTAACATTTTTTGAAATCGTGAAATATAAAAAACAACCGTATTCATGTCTTCAACAAGATAAAAGTACTAAAATATAAAATACATAAACGGAGACAAAAAAAAAACGAAAGTTTTAAATTACAACAAAAATACCACAAGAAAAAGAACACAAAGTCTAAGTAAAATAATAAACAAAATCTCCAAACAGCACTGCTTACGTCGATGACAGCAATAATGATTTGAAAAAACTAAATAAGTAAACAACTCAATAGCCTATTAAGTCTACAATTCGAATGTTTCATTAGTTCAATTTTAATATGATTTGTTTAATTTTAGAACATGATTCATTAAATTATGTTACTTCATTTTTTTAATAATTCTTTCTACGCAAGGAGAAACCTGCTACGAGATGAAAGCAGATTTATGGTGAAGAAATGAGAAGGGTTTTATATTTGGCATCTTTATTTGCATCACGGTGAAATAAAATTATACTGTAGTATTAAATATAAAAATGTGCAAGAAACGCTATTTCTATTTTAGTATATTTTTCAAACAGAAACACTTTGAAAAGCAATTATTTTATTGTGAAAATGGGGAACTTACCTACGAAAGGTGTAATTTCCTCCTTCGTAACACCTAAAGCACCTTCCTAAATTCGTAGCACCTTCGAGGTCCTCCAAATCTCTTGTGGCATTCAAATGCGCTGCAGCAAAACACTTTTTTTCTTTCCATTTACCTTGACCCAAGACCTTGAAGGGTTGAACCAACGCCAGTTGAACCATTTATCTGAAAGTTAGATAATTTAAAGGCTGTTACGTCGCACCATAATGAGGTTTCTCACAAAATTCTATGATTTAAGCAAAAATTACAATGCCGTGTTTAATGAATTAAAATTTATGACAAGATTGTTTCATATTTGAAACACAATTCAAATAATTTTAAAGATTTATTTATCGGTAACTCGTCTGAAATACTAACTATTCATTGAAAAATACTGATTTTGTGCTGTACAGCCGTAATGCTGGTCTCGTAATGATGCTTCGATCTTTCCAGCCCAGAATTGAAAAATATTTTCCGCCCAGAAATGAGCGTCCACAAGAGGGCGGTTTATCGCTCAATAAAACAAAACTTGTATAGCGCCATAATGTTCCGGTTTTTAAGCCATCGTCGCCTCAACGTCGTGTAACTCTGCTTAGGACTTCTGCCTCCCAGAAATGCAGTGCCCAAAAAGGACGAATTTTAAAATATTCGCCCACATTGATCACAATTTGATCAGGCCGACAGTTCTCACACATACACATCACAATTTCCACGCGAACGAAGTCGCGGAAACAGCTAGTAAAGTAATAAAGCTCTTCTACAATCAAAGCACCGTTTCAAATGAGGATAAAAAAAAAAAAAAAGAAGGGGTGTGGGAGTAATTATCCCATTTTTTTTTTTACACATTCCCTTACAAACACGATGAATCGCCGTCCGCTTGAAATAGACTTACTATTATGCTTTTAAAGAATTGAGATCGATTGATTAGTCACTCGATTGGTAAGTCTCGATCGTAAGAAAATGGTTAAGTCAATTAACTAAAGCAGGCGTATTCAACTTTTTTCCCCTTCGCACCCCATGCACATATTTATTTCACACCGACCGCAAACATAAAAATTAATGTCATTGAATATATCTAAAACAGTCTTTTTCGGAGCCACACCATACTGCAATTGCTTCAAACAGCAGAATAGTACTTTCTTAGTTGGTACCTGCACGAAAATAAGTTGATACCATGATTTATAACTTTTTTTTTTTACTAACTTCATTGGCATTGACTGGGTCACTCAAAAAAGTTCCACATGCCAAAGGTTGGGTTTGGCCGCGAGGTGAGATAACGAAGATGAATTCTTGGTAAAGGAGAAGAGCGTGTAAAAATTAGAGAAACAATTAAGAAACAATGCAATAAAAATAGCATACAATTGAAGCATCGTCTCAAGTAAAGAATGAAGAAAAAAACTGAACTTAGTTTTCAGAATTAAATAACTCGATTTAAAATGTTATTTAAAATTAATGTTACTTTTACCTAAATTTAAACTCAAAATATCTGTAAAAGTATCAAAACAAATACACTAAGTGTAAGTTTCTTTTCTCCTTTCTTTGTCCGTTGTTTATCTCAATAAACAAATTCAAGACTTCTTGGTAAAATTGATTTTATGTAAAACTTGTGTAATGAAATTTACTGCGGAAGTGACGCATTTTATTTTCACAATTATATAAGAGAACGTGAAGTCACATTGGAAACAATAGTCGCAGTTATTCGATGATGGGAGAAAAGAGCTTCATTTATGTTATCATTCAAAATCTCAAACTAACGGTAAATGAAGACAATAGGAATAGTTCAGAGGAAAAAAAAGAAGACTTGTGACAGGAAAAGAAACCTGTTTATGGCTCGATCGAGGATTACTTTATTTTAGGTCAATACAGTTTGTGTCAAGGTCTAAATGCAATTGAAGATAGATTTTTTAATTGCAGTTTTCATCATCACAATTCCAGAGATTATCACACACACATTAAAAAAAAAGAGCGAGAGAGAGAAAAAACAAAGAAAACTAAAGAAAGAAAAGAAGAAAACTTAACCCTCTATGACTTGAACTCTGATTTGTTCGATTTTTTGGAGTCAAGATTAAAAAAAAAAAAAAACACGAATTTCAGGATTACAAATTTTATTACGAATTTCAGGATTAAAAATGTTTTATTATTTATAAAGAACATTACAGAAACAAGGTGTCGAACTCAAACTCGGATTTACCTGATTTTTTGGATTCCAAATTGTAACAAAAAATAAAATACACGTATTCAGGATTTTAAATTATTTATTAAGAAACTTACAAATGCAGCTATCGAACGGTATGTTGCCTATATACAGACCATTGTGCTACAGAGGGTTAACACGACATTTTGCTAATCATGCTGAGCATTAAAAAGAAAATTTAGCATAGGGATTAACCCTACATTAATGTGTTGATTTTGGATTTTATTACGTTACGTGGAGTGTTCTTTATTTTAGGTACAAAATTTATCACTCTTTTTATGCTAAATATATTCTACTGTAATATTATTTCATGTAAATGAATAGTATAAACATGAGTTTATACTATTCATTACATGCTCTAATACTATAAAAATGAGTTTAATTTACGTTGAGTTTTGAAAACTAGAGAAAAAATTAAATTTCTCATAGAATGCATCTTGGTTTGTTTTGCAGTACTAAAAGTTTCGCTTTATGGAATTAATGTCGCCTGAACAGTTTGGCATAGAACATTGCTTCCACAAAATATGGTTCAACATGTATAAAACCGAAAAAAAATAAGCATTTAAGTTTAGTATACCCATTTGCTCGTTGACGCGGGCGAAAGCTACCGGCAAATTTGTGCCCGTGTCTCACACGGGCGATCTTGTCTCTCGCGTTATTTTATTTCTAATGCCCGTCTGAGATCCGTTTGCACTTTGTTCGTATATTTTTTTTATATAACTCCCCCCCCCCCCCCCGCTTTCAAGTCACCCCCTACAACTGAAATTGGCAAAAAACAGTTTATACTATACTTATATATTCATTTTCTGTCAAAAAACACATTTTTTACCAGTTTTTCCAAAAAAAAAAAAAATCGTGCTTCAAGGGGTTAATTAACTTTTAATGTAGTTCACCGAACACTATTACAATTTGAAATTAAGCACCAACGAGGAAAGGGTATTTAAATACAAAAAATAAAAGGAAAGAAAGAAAAATCGTACCTTAGTCACACTAATGCATAAAAAAAATTTAAGTCTATAAAACGTAATATTATAAAACCAGATACTAGATATCCAGTGTGCCTTGTCTGACGCATCCGTGCCGGATATCCGAATCTGATGTTTGAAACCTGTGAATTCTATGCATATATTTAACCATCCCAAAGCTTCCAAATCCATTGTACGTTGTTAATTTACATGTAGTTTCAAAATATGCTTAAAAGTAAATGAATTATTAAATTAATTTAGTTTTTAAAACCAACTTTTCGTTGGAGATCTCCTCTCCGGTTATCATTACCAGACGTCCATTTTAACGAGCCGAATAGCCGGATTTTTTAGTGCAGTAGCAGGATTGGATTCTGGATATTTAAAAAACGGCCGGATACCAGATATTCGATGCTTTTGGGAGGGGGGAGACCAGTCTCATTCGCCCCTACCCGTCGATACGCCCGTCTCTCAGTTACTTTTTTGGATTCTCTGAGAGGCCATGTATAGGAACACTTATCGGTTAGTATATTCCGAATCTTTGATTAATATTTAATATTTAAATAACGTAAGAAGAATAAGAAATATTTTTAGCAATAATGAAGTACTAGAATGAACCAAGACCTCTCTGCCTGAGTGACTACTTTTCACGTTTGTCATATTCACAGGATGCCTTAAAAGAAATAATTTTACCTCCGTCTATGAGCGTCAACGCTTTTATCATGATAGCACAAACACCATGACAGTTATATTTTCTTAATTATGACTTGTCGAGTTTATGTCACGAATGGGAAAGAATACTAATGTAATTGTTTTATATACACCAACTGCTTCCGAGGGGCACTTGAAGGAGCACAACTCGTAAAATGCTGCAGGATGTAAAAGCTCCTTCACAGAGTAATCTATACCCTATTTACGGGTTGTTAAGAGGTACCCTAAAAGTTTTTAACATCCAACAGTTCGTAATATTTCCGGAGATTTGAAGGTACTATCTAAAGACATTATGTTGGAGACTGAATGGATTGCAATTGCTTGTCACGTGAGTTTAGAACCACAAACGGGCCCCCATCCTGTTGTAGTAGAATTACAACAGCCAGAAATGATAAAATGCAAGTCCAGTGAACATCTGCTTAATATCAGAGGATTAACAACGTATGACCACACCCTGTATCACATCGCGTGTCCGTTGCTCCGGTATTTTCTTAATGATACCTGAATGAATATTTCTCTATTCTCTGTGACTTTGAAAACCAATTTTCTGCCGCTACACAGACACATCTTGTTATTCTTTAATATATTTTCTGTGGTATTTGCTGCTCTATATTTTTACTTTTTTGCCAACGTTTGTTATTGGTAGATATAAAATAAAGGATAGAACATGCTCGATTTTCGTGCAATAACTTAAAAGAAGTGATAACAAACATTTTGCATTGAAGTAGTTCTAGTCATTTCATCATGGAAAATGTAGGGTTTAACAGTATCTTCCATTGCCTTCTGTAAAAGCTATCATAACCTGTTACTTGAAATGAAAATTTCAATAGAAAACCCAATAAGAATTTTATTTTGTCCTGAGTTTTCAAAAGAAAATATTTCTGCGAATAAATGTCTAAAGAACAACAGAAAATGATAAAAAAAAGTTTTACAGTTTAACCCATTAATGCCTATTGTCAATTTTTAGGGACAGTCTGAAAAGTACGTCTGAAGCACCCAAAAATAAACATTTCAACAAAAAATTGCTTTAAAGTATTCCTAAGCTTAAAATAACTGGTTAGGAGTACATTAAAACAATTTTTTGTTGAAATGTTTATTTTTTGGTGCTTCAGATGTACTTTTCAGACTGTCCCTAAAAAGGGACAGTAGGCATTAATGGGTTAAAACTTACCTTAGACTTATTTGAACATTAATATTTCATGGACATTCAGTGACTAGTTTTCAGTAAAGAAAACTTCTGAATTTTATAAAAAACTTTAAAATTTTAATAAATGCCTTCAGTTCAAACAATTAAAATTTTTTTCAGCATTTGATTGCTTGCTGACGATGATAGGGGAAACAAATTCCTCGAGAATTAGCGTCAATGATATCAATATTTCCAAGAAGTACAAGTTTGTGGCTGTGTAAGTAATTGCAAACCACCAATCTCTTCCTAACTTTCTGTTAAACAATACACACTTCTTAAAACCTTTGCTTCATTCTTTAAGTATAAAGTACCGTGCATACTTAACTATAAGATGCACTTCCTATAAAAGCTGGAGATTAGATGTATAATAAATCGGTAATCAGAATTATAAGCTAAAATCAATCAGCTTATAACTTCTAAGTCACATAGACGGCTTCGAATCAGAAAGCATTAGTCCATAGTTGCATTTTTCAGTATGTTCTTCCCACAAGCATAAATACGATATGTTTTGACATTCCAATGATTAGTATCTGAACAAAACTGAATTTTCATGAAATGTTTCAACATATGCAAGGATTTTAAAAGAAATTTTGTGCATACGAAATAAAATAACAGTCGAGGGACTACAATTACAACATCAAACCTGCTGCCTGCTGTAATAGTCTCGGATTTCTAAGAGAATGTCGATTTATAATTATTATGTGAAACCCAGGCAATTTATGCATCACAATGAAATAAAATTAAATAGAACTAAAGTTAAAATAAAAACGATAGTTCAGTACCAGCATTAATGTAATCTTAGGTAAATAAATTTATTCCGGTAGTATTTACCAACTTAAGTACTGTTATTGAGAAATTATTGCGAAAATTTAAATAGCCGAACGCAAACTTTGAAGTGCATTGATTTTCAACCGTATCATAATTACTTCATAACTTACAAAGCGCAAGTAAAGGTCGAATGGATAATGCTAAAGTGCGAGCAATATTTTATTCACATAAAATTATTTCACTTATTATTTGATCGTTCAAGTAAAACAGCGTTACGGTAATTGATGCATATGAAATAAAAAATACTGAACACAGAAAGTCAAAAATATACCAGCTAACAAAAGAAGTTACAATGACAGAGCTTGACCAAGCTAAAGCTAAGCAATCAGTTAACTTAGGCTGACTAATTGCTACAGAAAGGATTCAGGAGAATTGAGAAAATTTATGATTAAAATTAAAGCAATGCTAAATAAATATTAACTAGATCAATATTTCGGGCTTTTTTTGACTGAAACCACTTTATTATCACCATAAAATTAAATATACGCATTTTAATCTACAAATTACTCTGAAAAGGATATGAAAATAGGTTAACTTAAACTTTATAGCGATAAATATGAAACGATATCCTTTTTCTCACGGAAACCACACTCGCAGTAAAACGACTAGTACGTTTACATGAGAAACTGCAAAAAACGAGTTCAAAGAGCTGCTTCTAAAACAAAACTCCATTGTGACCCCAAAGACAAAAAGGCAGCTGTGGCTAAACTGCACGCTTTTGGTTCTAAGCCTTCCGATTTATGACATAATAAAGCATTAATTAAAGAAATAATATCTCTCACGACTTTGAAGTTCAGTTATAAAGGCTTATTTGACTCTTAGGAAAGCAAGGGTATTCCTTTTCGTAGAAATTCTGTTGCGAAATTAAAACAATAAAGCAAACGACTTGTTCACCAAGGTAGACGACAATGCAAAAAAAGAAGAAAAAGAAAATAAGAACGCATTTGAGGAAATGTAAAGTAAAGAGCAGTGACCCATTGGGGTAAATTATCCAAATGTTAATGAAAAAAATGCTAGGACATTAACCAAAAGGGAACCTTTCCACCAAGGGGCAAGGAAACAGATGGTTGAAAGTGAAAAAGAAAATAATCAAGGCAGAAAGACTTTGTATCATACTACCTAATTAACTTTCAAATCACGTCGTTAGCTTCCGGTAAGAAAAAGCGAAGCAGACCTAGGGTTTTGAGTAATTTGAAGGTCTGATTTACCTAGGTGGTCTTGATCAGAATCTACAATGCAAGCAATTGAATTTTAGCAAATGTGAAAGAAAGACGCAAGGATATGTGGGTTACTTTGGATAAACAGCGTCTTTAAAAAGGATGATTTGAAAGTGGAATCATCCCTTGGAATACTCAAAAAGATAAAGAAAACTTTCTACTAGGTAAGATAATTTTAAATATCGTGTTTTAAAATTGGCATTTCAAATTGGTTACGAGTAATGTAGACGTAGCCAATGAGTTCGTGTTATGTACCGTGTTGAGAAATTGTTTCATAAGAAATTTGTCCTCTGAAAGATAGACTGTTTTAACATGATGGAGCAAGTTCAAGCGTTATTGATTAAAGCGAGGTAATTATTCATAAGGAAAAGTGATGTAGAGTTGAAAAAATGTTCTTCTATGAAAAACTTTAAACGAGCAACTAAAAATAATAAATAAATTAGTCCAAAAATTGCTCCATTTTAACAGCCACGAGAATAAAGGAGTAATGGGAGAGTAAATGGAAAATCAACTATACTTCTGTTAAATTTCCTAACTCTGTCTTTTTCTAGAATGACTTTTCATCCAGAAGACCGTTAGAGGTGAAAATAGAGTTCCTTGTAACCGCGAAACAAGTGTATAATATTTAAATTTCTACGTTTTTGCGTCATAATTTTATTAATGGATTTATTATTTTACCATTTAACATTTTATACATATTTCTGTTTAATTCTTATTTATGTTATATGTATGAAGCAAAATATTATTGCTCGTTCAGATGAAAACATTAACATAATAATTCCACACACCCCAATTTGAAAAACGAAAAGTATAATTTTATATTTAGAAGTTGATGTTTTTAAAATAAAAATTGAGACCAGAAAAATTATGAGCATCAACTTCTTAAAAATCCGACTTATAACTATCGACTGCTTAAAAATACGAGAAATAATTTGTTTGACAAAACCTGATTTTGAAAGATCAAATTGATTTGACGAAATTTCAATTCTGTTCTGTCAAAGACTCTGTAATTACAATATTTTATAAATACTTTAGATTTAACAATCTTTGTTTGTGGCAAAGAACGGGTCTTCACTTTTGTTGAGCTTCAAAACAGATGTCAGTGGAATTAGTGAGAAATCATTATCGTGCCTACGAAAATTTCAAAAAAGTTTCATTACCCATTATTCAATTTTCAGTATTAAATACAGTTTTGCTCAAATAAGAGTTTCAAAAAGATTCAAAGAAAAATAACAGACTTTTTCGTCATCTCCTACTAAACGAAAATTCATTTTGTGATGAACAATTTTCAATGATTTTGCGTCTGGAAGTGTCACAGATATAACAATTTTGCCCAGTTATAATATTTTACACCATTTGGAAATTGTGACTGAACAAATGATTCAATTGCAACTACTATCTCTTTTTCTAAGAAAAAAATGCACCTCGCGGGTTTTGCTATTCGCTTACTCGTTTGTTTTGCATTCGTTGTTGTATACTATATCAATTCAACAATAATTAATGTATTTATAAAAATAAGATCAAATCGGATGATTAGTACAATGCATGCATAATTTCCGCTGCATTTATGAAATTATTCTCATTTCGACCTAAAGTTCAACCAAAATTAAAAATCATAAAAAGAATGAAAATATGAATTTAAGAGCTATAACTTCTAACACGCGTACATAAATACATTCATACATTTTTTGTAACATAATTCTTAGATTTACTGCTTCATTAGTTATCGATTCATTTGTTAAAAATATTTACATTTTAAAAATTCTAAGATTAGCTACTAAGTTCACTTCCGACTTGTAGAGATTGAACAGTTTTCTCGATCCTCATCTTCTGAGGAGTAAAACTTTTTCAGAAAAATGAAATTCTTTTCGACAATATTGTGTAATAGGCCGAAATCTATTCTATTGTGCAGAATAATGTATCATAAAATTAAAGTACTTGAAGTATCTGGGTGGACCAAGCGGTTCAAAGCCAGACCTTTTGCTTGAAGGACATAAAATCCAACCAAACATCATAACACCTACAAAGCTATTTTCGAGAAAAAGCGCGAAAAAAAAAAAAAAAAAATCGGTACATCACATCTACCACTGAAAATAATCTTATAAGAATTATAAACTACAAACGAATGAAAGCAAAAAAATGTTTCGAAGTGTGTAAAAGCAAAGTGTTTCCAATGGTTTACAAATAAAGGAAAAGTTCAAAAAGGGATAATGACAACATGGAAGTATACTTCACATAATGCCAATCTACCCCCCCCCCCCCCCCCCTGCTCGTAAACACTACAATTTTCCAATTTTTGATTTTTTTTTTTTAAATCAGACATCGGCAAAAACTGGTACCGAATATCACTAAGAACAACTTGCTCATCAGCATGATGTCTTCAATTTTCTGAAAACTCTGTTTGCATTATAATGTGAAGCTTACTAGCTAGCCATAGCATAATGTGAAGAGCATGCCTGGGTATGTGAAGCGGTTATTTGAACCTGGTGTAGGAAAGCCTACATCAGCTCCAGAAGATTATATTTATCCATGGTTAAGGGTGGTATGCAGCTTCACTTGAGCGAGGAACCACGAAGGCTGAAGGCTGACTAAACGTCCTTTATGTGGTCTCTTAATTTTTGAACCTGCTCCCAGATGAGAGACCGTCACTTGGGGTTGGCACCATCAGAGGTATCGTTTCACTTGGAGGACATAGGAGCCACGACGGATTTAACATGCACCAGCTCTCTTTAGCGTACACGGCCCCAAGCAACCAGCCGTCGAGAGGTTGTCACCCTCCCAAACACTGACCTCAGTCAGTGTTGCTTCACTTTCGGTGTTCTGCGGGAACCGAGCTTCTACCGACTGGTCCACTGCAGGACAGTTTCACTTTTTCATTAAAAATAAAAAGGATTCTTACAAATTGCCTTAAAAAAAGAAGTTGCATTCATTATATATTCTTGATATCACACACAACTGCATGCATGCCGAGTGTTACTACGTGAAACAAAAGTTACAGCAAAAATAAGTAGTGTTGCACTAAACAAACCACACATAACAAAGTAAAGATGCTAAAAAACGATAAAGCTGCAAAAAGAGGCAGTAGAAAACGGTTAAGAAAATCACATAAAAACGGAAAGTAATTAATTATAATCTCCTCACAAAAAGAGCTTTATATAGAAGTTTGCTTTTGTTTTATATACTGAGCAAATGACTCTCATTAAGCTTTATAGAATATTTCTACATTTTGTGTTGCATAAACTACTATCATAATCGGAAACTTCATTATTTATATATATATATTTATATATATATATATATATATATATATATATATATGCCTCAATCATTGATGATGGTTATCTTAGTATCTTGCTTCGAATGTTTTTTCTGCAGCTTTTTACAAAATGAATGTGTTTTGTTTTCGTGACGAACTGCGCACGATTTTGTTTGTGGTGCACGCATTTCACGATTGGAAACAACAGAAGATCCCGACGAATTTTCTAGTATATAGATCTCTTTCTCTCTCTTTTATTTCAACATTTGATGAAGTATTCATTTGTTCGTCAATAGGCTAATGAAACTTATGCGATTGAGCAGTGTTTCCGCTTAAAAATTAATTTTAAAGCAGCTTCAGATGGAACTTGCACAAATTCAGAGTCGAGAAAATTAAAGAATATCGCGGGGTAATTTTTAATGAAATTTATGTACAGGTATTTCGTGGTTGTAGGGAATTCCTTCTTCAGTGAATAGAAATGAAGACATGAATTCAATTCTCAGAGTAATGATAACATAGAGTGCGTTGTCGGCAAGGTAGAATCGGATGTCAAGATCAAAACGAAGACTGGTTAAGAAATGGGAGTGAAGGGAATTATAGGAGTTCTGTAGTTCGAGTCTTTGTTGACATCACGATGAATTTATATTACCACTGTTCAACTAAATTTGCGAGACACATCATCGTTGAAAAGCACTTGGCTGAAAGTTAGACCGTTCAGCACTGCAAATGCTCACGTGATTGTGGTCAGAAATGCATGAGAAATTTCAGAATTATACCTCCAATAACAAGTTGGCAATTTGAGGTCTAATTTGAACTAGGCTAAAACGTTACTGCACTTATACTACACATAACTGTTCCTCCCCCCCCCCCTAGAATCATACTTTTTTTTTATGGGATAAAATGCTAAGCACATATTCAGACTGTCTTCAATAGTTTCTAGTTTTGATGCAAAATGTTATCTCTAATGTTATTGGGGTAATCAGGTGTGAATTCTCTCCGTAGCGGCTAATTTTAAACATTTTTGAACAGTTCAAAATATAATCTTAAAGCACTAAAGTCAAAATTTCCGTTTATGTACATGTTTAGTGCCAAACATTCCTTCTGACAACGTCCGTTCAAAGCAAATCTATTCAGACAGGAGTTATCATTCAAATCCTGTAGGGGTCGAATTTTTCCATGCAGCCATATGTGTGTGAGTATTTTTTATATATTTTTTCGCTCCTTTCAACTGTTTAGATTTGTTCAAAATAAAAAATTAACATAGGATTGAGGTGTCCAGTTGAATACTTTATGAACAAAACAGTATTTGTTCGAATTGGATAGTTTTCTCAAAGGATGTGGGAAGAACGAGATAGTGAGATAGAGCAACCGATAGAAATTTCACCACCTCGAAAGCCTATTTTTAATTACTTTATTTTTAAATATTTAATGGATTTATTTACCTTTACCTCCTGAGCAACATTTTGTGATTGAGGGGTTAATGGCAGCCGCATGATTAACTAATTGGGGAAAAAAATTTTAAAATATGGATGACTTTGTTAGAGGAAATGAAGTCCCAAAGAGTTAAACGTTTTGCACAATTTTATCTGAATTAAAATAACTTATGTAATTGACAACACATCATTATTTCAAAGACATTTTCATTAATAAACAAAATCATTATTTATAGGAACAGTTCAAATAATTATTAAACACAAACATTTTTTACCACTCTTGAAAACATTTTAGCACATAAAAATAATAGAAAAATAAATAAATAAAAAAAAATATATAAATAAAATGGTAATATATTGTATTATTCTTGCATCAACCAGTTAAAAGAATGAAGCTAAAATTTCATAAAAAAAAGTGCTTTGTCCGTAAAAACGCTGATAGCAACGTTTAAGAATATTTCAGCGTAAAAGAAAAGTGAATTCGTTTTACTTTATGGTCGATGAGAAAAGTTAGAATGAAAGTTGAACTAAATATTTTATTCTTTCAGAAATGCTTCTACTTTAATTTATAAAAGTAAGAGCGTTTCTGGAAGAATGAAATATGCAGTAAATTAGATGTGGGTGTGCAAATGAAAAATTTTGCATAAAAGCGAACTGCTATCTTATAACTCAAAGAATTTTTCTCAATGCCGAGATCAAATAGCGCGAAATCCTGAAGGATTTTAACCAATGGTTTATAATTTGAATTCATCATTGATGAAAGAAATTTATAAAACCTTGAAACAGTTATTTTACTTTCATGGAAATGTTTTTCATTTGTGCAGTACCCGCGTTGATTTTGATTTATAATTTTGTGTGAACCTTCATTTCAAATGAATTTTATATTCATTAAAATGCAGAGGAAAGATAATGTAAAACAATTGAACATGTAACAATGAACACTTAACAAGTCTTTATCATGTCTAACAAAATAAGATATATCATAGCAAAAAAAGGGGGGACAGAATGGGAGAGGAGCATTTCTTTTTTTTTTTTTTTTTTAATTCTGTGAATCCAGAAGTATTCACTAGATTTCTGACATTAACTTCAAAGGATTTGAATTTGTTTTTACAAAATTTTTTAAAGAAAAAAATCAGTGAAAAATTTGGGATAAGGATTCTATTGCAACGACTCCCACAGTCACTGAAAGAGAATCTTTCAGATTAGTAGCAGCACTAACTTTGCATCATTCCTTTCTGATACGAATAGTTAGTTACACGACATTGACAATGGAACTTATTAGTTAAGATAGTAACAATAGTTCTGACTAAAGATCTAGAGTGGAGCATAGAGCAGAGTAGAGGAGTAACGAGTTTTTGCTTAGAACTAGAGCGGAGCGGGAGCACGAAAATTTGTCTGGCCCCGCTGCTCCGATTTTAGTAAATTAGAATTTCATTAAAAATATAAAAACGACGTTTTCCCGCATTAAAATTAGTTTTGAGTAACACCGACAAAGAACGAAAAATGATTTTTCAACTTCAAAACTGTCTATTTTTAACTGTTTAAACTTTTAATTTCTTATCACTAACAAATAAAATCTTTAAATTAAATATGATAAGCATGATTTTATTAAAACTATTCAGAATACCGAGTGGAGCTGTAGAAGAATGGGGCACACATTTAGACGTCGGAGCAGATGAATCAAAAAAGATTGTTACTCCAGTTTCCTGATTCTGACAAAAAAGGTTCCGTTTTAGGACGTAGAGGATAAGAGCTTACAGAAATGAGTACAGTAATCATCTTTGATGCATTAGGATTTCTCCTGGATGAGTAAAATGTGACCCAAACGCAAAAACAATATAGCACAGCAAACTGAAAATTCATAAAATAAAAACAATCTTTCATTTCTTAGCTAATGCAGCATTAGTACTAAATGCGTTTCAAAGTATAATGCTTTTTGCGTACCATTAAGTTAACTAAAACAGCTATTAATTAGATTTTCAGCAAATCAGAAAGGGAAGAAATTAACTTTCTGGGAAAGAGTAACGAAATAATGAAGTTAGGGCTGATTATTGCTTCTGACAAAACTAATTTATTAACTTATCAGTCCTAATGGTTTGATAATAATATTTACTGAGTTGGAAGCTCTTACAGGACTTGATTGCAAGATATACTGAGCTTAAATTAAAACTGATGTGGCCTCTTCCTAACAGTACGCTCTTCTTGGTAATATAATTACTGTTGCTAAGAGACTACCTAAATTTATGAATGTACTAAATGCATTTTTTGATAAATTATACTGAGTAAAATCTTTTATAGTGTTTGATAATGTTAAAGAGCTATTGAGTTTGATAATCACATATATTGCTTAAGCTTTTACTTTACTGACCAGAAAGAAAGTTTACTAAACTATTTTTTACCGTAAGTTGTCTCTTCCCGATAACAATGAAAAATTTCTTCCATTATTACTGTTACTAAGAGAATTGAAATCTAATAATCAAGTAAATGCATTGGTTTGATACGAACATCCACACATTGAGTTAAAAAATTGGAGTTCTTCAGACAATTAATTCCCTGGAACTACTTTCCAGAAATATTATATCATGCTCAGAAGATTGCGTATGTACTACATCTTAAGTTCTGCAGCTGTTGCCCTGGTCACTGATAAGTACGCGGATTGAGAACATTAGACCCCTAATCTTTTTGCAAGTAGTCTTATTTACCGAAGAAATTGAAAATGTTTTCACGTAATTATTCTCCAAGTTTACAATACATGACAAAAGAAATAACAACCTTTCTCGCACACTTCCTTGCTCTTTCTTTTCCAGAAAGATAACAAGAGAAAAATACCCCCACTGTCTAATTATTTCGAGTGAATGTCTCATTTTTTGGAACAAGCCACCAGATTCCCTCGAGGCAGCAACGAAGCTCTCAAATACCAGTTTTTCATACGCAATCATTGCGTTCGTAAGTTTCCCAGAATCAGCTCCTGCCTCCCTCCCCCTCAACTTACCATACCTGGCAAGCAGCAGCGGTCCGTGTCATTGCTACCCCCTAATGTTTTAGACCCCCTTGAAATGAATGTTTTATCCCACGCCCCCTTCCCTTGACTCCCGCATCACTGATGGTAGGATTGAGCCAATCAGAGGCTAGTGTTTTTGCTCTCCCTCTGGGTTCCCCTTTCTTTCATTGGCCGCCTGACCTTGACAACCCTTTGTAGACAAACACAGGTGGTTGAAAAATGGCAAATTTCCGGGTGGAACTTTTACATGGACACCTGTGTTTATAGCTGAGGGAGGGGCTCATAGATCCCCATTTTGAAGGTGGGGCTCATATCTGATGACATCGAGACCCAACACACAGCCACCCACTGCATGTACAGTTAGTCGTCAATGTTATGGTTTGTTGTCAAGGCAACTAGTCCCCTATATTCCTACTGACCCACTGAGCTAAAGCCCTCTTTTCGAAGCGTCATCCTTCCCTGTGGAGGTAAGTTTTTCAATGTCTCTTAAAGCACTTCCAGGGATCTTAACCCAAAAGCAATTTTGATTCGATAACATTTAAATCCAAAATAATCTACGCCAGAATTGCAAATCTGCTACTATGCCCTGTAGAAAGAAAAACCAAAATCATGTAAAAACTTGCCTTAAAAAAGATAAAAGTATTGAGCTTCTTGCTTTTACTGCGCAGTTGAATTAGCAATGAAATCGATCTGCGTAATTCACTATTATAGTTCTTTTAAGCAGTTGTGGCTTTATCGACAACAAAAAATTGCTAATTGTTCTTTTTAATAAATTGCAAGGCTATTTTTTTCCCTTTAGAAGATCAAAAGAGCAAATTTCTCAGAAATTAACAGAAATGAACGAACTACATCTTTTAGAGGAATGCGAATACTTTATTTCCAATATACTGGAATACAAAATTGAAGGTATAAAACGGTACATTTGTCCAAACTTTAATCCATGAAATAACTGTTTTTAGCAAGTTTGAATGTGCACTGCAGGATTTGAGTTTTCATTGCAAGATTTGTACCACACCCAACCGTCATTTTACTTTTGAAGCCCCTTGAAAAATCGGTTGTAACTACGCATGTGATGTAGCTGCTGTCTTGGATCAATATTTTCAGGGACTGCTCATCTGCATATTGTACTCGACCAAATTAGGCAACCATAATGAGCCAGCATGACTTAAAAATGAATACATTTTCATCGAGCTTTAAAATATTTACTGTATTTGAAAACATTCTGACGATGAAAAGAAAATATGTCACAAGGAGCTGTTGAAAATTCCGCATTTAAGTTCCAGCTTTGTGGCAATTTTTGCTCTAGCTTGCCGTATCCGGCCAAAAACGCGTTGAATTAATTTGTAACTTTTTTTTTTTTTTTGCAAAATTGGTGCGTTTGTGCACTTTCGCGAACAGACTTGGTTGTTGTGTAATAAATAGATTTTGCTTTCGAAAACTTAAAATTTATTTTGTAAAGAACGCTTATACGAGTATTTTGCAGATCGGAAAACGGGCGAAGGAGCTTCCTTATCAGGAGCTCCCTTATCAGTGCAAACATGTTCGAATGTGTAATGGAATTTAAATCAAGAATTATAAATGGTGTATTTGATTGCCAGGAGATATTACGTATATATTGTTAAAAATATTTTCTTCACGTGTTTAATTTAAAGCACTGTATACGCTACTGTAGTTTAACTGCTGAAAATGGTGCGTAAATGTTTATTCAGTTTTAAAGATGTGCATGCCCATCGATTTATTTTTTTTTTCTTTTGTTTGTATTAGAAATTACTTGCCGAAAACTGACCAAGTGATGTGCGCGCATGACCTAGAAATTGATGGTAAAACATTCGATATGCATATATTTTGTTCAAATATTTTTGGTACTTATGATTTACTTGAATATTCTTAACAGCTTTTATATTTACAATAATTCACTAAATCAAGGAGTTAAAAAACATGAAATTATCAAGCAAAATTTAGTATCCAAACAATTGCAGTGATTCGGAATGAATTAAACTAAAGAAAAATGCTTCAGTTGAAATAATTCGACATATAAGCATCATAATTTGAATGTCTTAAAGAGTTTCTGTTAATAATGCAAGAGTACATTTGAATTTTAATTATTGTTATTTCTTTGTTTTAATATATTTTTTAATTTTGTAATAAAATAAATGGCATTCTAGTGCTTAAAAACTCACGATCATAACTACGTTACGTAATTTGAAAATCATTGCTCCTAGAGAAAAAAAATTAGGTCTCTTTTCAGGTGTTGCTTTATTTGATAAAAAAATAAAATCAATGACACCTTCGAATTTTGCTTTAAAGGAGATCTGAATTTTTTAAAGTAAAGCATGCACTTTTCGCATTTAATAAGCTCCGCATGCTTTTATGTGGTATAAATCTTAGTGCATGATAAAAAATAAACAATCCGATCAAAGTATACAAATTTTTTATTTTGTATTTGGATGTAAAAATTACTCATTTTCACAATTTTTAAGTACGTTGAAAAGTGCAGTGTAATACTTAGTGCTTTGCAATGACATAACTGGCATTGTAAAATTTACTATGTTTAAATATTCAAAAATTATGCTTAAAAGGTGAATCGTCATAGTTTTTGTTAACAACAACTTTTACGAGAACTTCAGACTTATTTTAGCATAATAGTTATTTTTCATTCATAGCTTTTATTAATTAATTTGACTTATGTTTCACTACATGTGAAAACTGCTTTACTATGTAAGAGCAAACTGTTGCGTTTTTGCAGTAGCAACCATGCTTTACCATGTATGATTAAGCTACTATTGCGTTTTATGCAGTGGAAACCGCGCTTTACTATGCATAAAAAGTTATTTTAAAGCTGTAGGAAAACCTTTATCTCTTGACTTCATAAACTTGAAGTAAATGTTAATGATCTTGTTCTTCACCGTTTGACCTATTTGTCACTGAAGAATAACTTTTCTGCGGACACGGCAGTAAGGAAGACAAAGTAAGAATCAATTGAAGAAACTGTAAGGATTTTCCTTGAAAACATATTGTGAGATACTTCCATAAATTTATTTCCGAAACAATGAATGTTTTTGCAAAGAAAGAATATCATTATAAAATCAAGGATTTTTTTGCATGAAAAACAAACTCATGTAATCACAGTACCATAAGAAATGACGTAGTATCTCATTTCCTTGTTTGCTGAGACAAAGAATTTAATTAAACGAGTTTGATTTTAACCCTTTTGAGAACAAACCTGGATATATCCCGGTTGGCCCATGGAAATTAACATTGAGTGGGTTTATCCTTTACCCGGGGAAGGTTAAAGGATAAACCCACTCCTTTATAGGTGTGGGTACCCTATAAAGGAGGTATCCTTTGTAGGGTACCCACTCCTTTGTAGGCGTATCATAGGTTGGTAAGAGCTAATATAGGTTAGCTCTTACCAACCTATGATACGCAGTGGATTATTCAGGGCTAAGCGAAGAAACTTTTGTTAATTGTAGAGGAGTAATAAATCCCGATTACAGTAGAAACGAAAACACCAGTTCTTGCAACCATCAACTTCTTTTGTCTCCATACCTAATGAAACATCGATAATTTATTCATGTTCTTTTTCCTTTTTTATTTCTGCCTTTTGACACAATGTTTCAGAAAGGTGTGGTGTGGACACATAAATAATTGAATCAAAAATGAAAATGCCACAGATTATTTCGCCTTAATTCCTCTCAGTGCTCTCTGTTGACTTCGAAAATGTTACGAAAAAGTTATTGTGGAAATTTTATCCAAAGAGTTAAGTACAAAAATAAGGTTGGGAACCGCTGACATGCAAAAGATGGATCCAAGTTCTTCAGTATCTTTACTAGATTGTTCATTATTACTATCAGAAATAACCAAGTTATTCTTCACGAGCCAAATAAAAAAAGTGGCTTTGATTTGCAAATTGTCTCAACTTATCGAAGGTCTGAGAATCGTTAATGTGTTACTCTAAAAATTTAAAAATTGTACATAAACACATAATTTTTACATGTTTTGCTCGATGGCTGTGTGTAATAAATGCATAAATGGTCCATAATAGAAATATATAAGCTTTCCCCCTTTTTTTCTTCCATACCATCAGCAGTAGTTTCCTTGTTCTTCTCAGATTTTGAAATAATCAGACGCAATTATTACAGTTCTAAGTTTAACACTAACGGATTCTGCAGTAAAATTTCACTCACTTATTCATAGTATGCTTAGGGGCTACTGTAATAAATGTATAGAACTTAGTTACAAGTTAAATCAGAAACAAAGATGGAAAAATCACACAACTTATTTAATCAATCCAATAACTTTTCCGATATTTTATTTTAATTAGATGGTATTCGATTTGACAACCATTTTGCGAAAATAGCTCTTAAAAATACGAAAATTTAAGATGAATTTCATGAAGATAAATAATGCGGGACACATTCTACGTACGCCTTATTTCAACAACTAATTTCAGTTGAGTTTTAAAGTAAAATTCGAAGAACAAATAATTTTGTATTAATTGCAGATGCCTAAAATTACATTGAAAATAAAAATAAACATTGTAAATCAAATTTAAAAGAACAAGTCAAACACTAGCTAATATTTAGTAAACAATACTAAACGCAAGTTGAAAAAAAAAAATAATTTAAATACAGGAGAAAAACTTTTAAACATTAAAAACTTACTTGCTGTTTCAAGTAAAATTCAACTGAAATAATGATCTCAAAACGCTTCGAACTAAATTTCTTGAATTGTTTTTCAAAGACGTATCTTGACGATCACAGCCACCAAGTATTCATTACCATAAAAAAAGTTTTACTCTTCCAAGTTACAGTCCATAGTTTCCACAACATTTCCCGGTAATCCTTATTCCCGTTACTTAATCAAAAAGAAGATTAGCAAATACTCATTTCTCAAAATATTCTCATTCGTAAAAATAACACGAATGCTTGCGTGATAGTGATAAAAGCTTTTCGCATTCTGTTAAACATTTTACAGCCACTACTTGTTGAAGTTATGCGCAAAAGTGACGTACGGGACAGTGGCGTTACACAATTGAGACGTGTATGGCAAAATACCATATTTCCCCGAATCATACGTGATTTTATTGGATTACCTAAGTACGTTTACCTACTGTTTCGCAAACATTTTGTCTTGCAAGCAAAAATAAAGAGCATTTCAAATGCATACTCGTGAAAGTCATATGATTGCAAATCTGTACGTCATGTCTTAATCTGCCCATCACTGGAAAAGTAATTTATTATTTCAATGTATTGCTACCCCTGCAGGAACTTATTTATTTTTAAATACTAACAAGTAATGTTTACATTTACTATGGCAAAAACTGTTATTCTTGTAATTGTTACTAATCTAGGGATTGCTATAGTATCACGATAGTATATAGCTCACGAAGGTGAAAGGTGATAAGAATAATTGCAGTTGTGCTTATATGAAAGATTGCCATCCTGCAGGATTTCACGCGGTAACTGACCGAATATGAATGTAGAAGGGGCGTAAAATCCATTAAGCTTTTATTTATGTAAACTGAAGTGCGACTGTCGATTATCATGGATCTGGGTAGGCGCGTGGGAGAGTTATTATAAGCAAAAATCAATAAGTACATAATGTTTTATAATATAATAATGTAATTAATAATATTTTCTGCACTTTCAACTGTAAATGATGCGTAAGTTAACTTTACGATACGTTATTTGATACAGTTATTAAGAACAATGCATATTGGACTACTGAAATTCAAAATTAAGTTGCATTCTAAACTTTTATTCTGTTGTAAACAATATATATATATATATGTGTGTGTGTATTCCGATACAAAGGACGCATTGATAATGTTGTTTATATTGTATTATACGGTATACACACGCATTCGAAGTTATGGGCTTGATATCATGGGATCTAGTTACAGGCCCTCGAGCAAAATTACAGATAGCTGTGCAACACAGAGAAAATCGGAAATTGCCTCCAGGTGTGGTAGGGAATCGAACCATCGATCTCTTCCACACTCAGGCTTGTGCGAGTAATGCCAGTCGAAGCCCCATATGATATTTTCTCAATTTCAATTATAAATGAGCATAATTCTGCAATAAATAACATAGCTAAATTATATATCGCATAGCATGAAACGGTTGCTCTTTTGTCACTCATATTTTTAAAAATCATCCCTGCTCTTCTGTCTATGTAGTTTCACTAATATTTTGTTTCATTAGTGTAATACCACCACGCGGTCCTAGAATTATGCTACAAAACATAGTCAGTTTCCCAAGATATTTGGTTTATAACTAAAGTTTTGAGTCAAACGTTATTTACGTTCCAAACTTGGAAACTTTTCAGTTAACGTGAGGGCCTCGGTGGGAGAGTAGTTTCGGCTGCTGTCATATACACTTCAGTGCGGATGAGAGAAAGAAGGGCTAGATTCCTCTCCTCAAATTTTTTCCGAGTTGCCATTCTAGCGTATATTATCTGTAATACAGAACGACAATGGCACAATGCTTCTGCACCATGGTCCCGTATTCGAATCACGACAAGGACATGGATGTTTGATCGATATAGCACAGTGGTCGGCAACCCGTCGATCGTGATCGACCGACCGATCGCAAGCCCATTTTCGGTCGATCACGATAGCATTTTGAACAACTTATATGGTTTTGGGGGGAAAATAATCAAATGACTTTTGAATTAGAAGGCGAACTTTTTTTTTTTTCAGAAAATGCTTATTAAATTACCAGACCATTCGCCGGACCTAAGAAAACTTGTCGATAATAAAAAATGTATGTCGTCACATTAACTATGCTCTCGTGAGAGTTAATTGAAGAATATAACTTCATTTCACTTGTGTGTTTTATTTTAAAAACAAAACAAGAATTCACAGAATTGTATAAAATTTAAAAGAAATACTATATTAGTATCTCAAATATTGTTTTGATGCAAGTTAACGGTGTTATGATAACATTATTTTAGAAACTTTAAGATATGTATTTTATAAGCATCAAAACTTGTTCGGTCTGGAATTCACCTACAATTTGAAGACAGGCGCAGTCCCAAATGTCCTATTAATTGATTAATTGTGTATGCCCCCCCCCCCCCCCCAGGTCCTCTGAGTCGATCTCGGTGTTCGCCGAACTTGAAAAGTAGATCTTCAGTCAATTTAGCTTGCCTACGCTGATATAACATTTCTTCTGATCATGTCCAAGTGGTTCGGATCCCACTTAAAACGGTATGTCCCTCAGGGTTCTATAGCGACAATCTGTGTTCGGCCAGATAAGCGTGTAAAATGCACAAGATGTCGGTCGTTTGGGTAAGGATGCTTTGTAATGAGGGCAAGTACAAAAAAAAAAAAAATGGATAAATTATTTGTGTTTCAAAACTTTTATTACATAAATAATGTTTTTGTTACTTTGAATCTATATTGTTGCAAAAATGTTTCAGTCTCTTTAAATGCATTTTCATGAATTAGGCTTAATTTCTTGCATTCTTATATATTTTGCTCATGGAAATAGCATAATCCTTTTGGTATATTTGCTTTTGAATTTATTATTACCAAATATCATTGTTTTGAAGGAGAGGAGAAGGGAGGGGGAATGCGCTTCTTCCCCCCTTTTTTTAACATTTGGATCGCTTTAAATGCAGTTTTATTGGTTTTTTTTATTATTATATACAGCTGCATGGGCTGTTTTGTTCTTAAAGCCTAATTTAAATGAACAACAATCAGTTACAGCTGCTCTCATTAAATTTCTTTGCTAAGCTTTTTTCCCTTCTCTCTTTTATGTTGATTCTTCTTATTGGTTTATTTTTTCGACCCCTGATTTGCCTCAAATAATCTCTTGTTTTACTTTAATCGTCTCTATAAAAGCTCAATCCGAATAAAATTTGTTGTTCCCTTAAAATGACTTCAAGAAATCACGTTGTACTTATTTTTTTTTAAAGTGATGGATTTGTTTTTACTACTGATAAATACCTTGTTGTAGATTCATATTTTTTGCATAGATTTCAAAGATAATTTGTACTCCGAAATACTGTTACACGACATGTGTGACGGAATTTTTTTTCTCAACAAATGTTGGAAAAAATTTCCTTCGTAATTTTTTTTATGAGGAATTGCAAGAGTTGCAAAATCTTCGTCTTCTTTATTTTTTTAATTAATAAAAAAACAAAAAGGTGTTTCCTTTTTTAAGTCATTCGTTTGAAATTTCCGGTGTTTCCCTTCTGTTTCATTAGTAAAAAAAAAGTTGCAGCTTTTCTTCTCTCACAACATACCCCCTGCTAAAATATAGTATAACTCAAGCTGTGTCGGCACTCAAGTTTTAACCTAGTTTAACTCTTCAGCTAGCATGTAATTTATGACTCAAACTTGTAACACCTGCAATGCACGTAAAGGTTAGGGCTGATGCAAAATAAGTGAAAAAAAAAATAAGGTTCCTGAGCTATGCGAACCCTAACCCTCTGTAATAAACGGAATAGCATGTGGTTTTTGTAGATGTAAAAATGAAGGTTGCTCCAATCTGCTCATTTAATCCTGCGTTTTTAACCATAAAAGTTTTATAAATCAGTTACATTCTTCAATATAAAAATACGATATAAACCATGAAAAAATAACAACTACCATGGTTGGATTAACAATATCGCAAATGTCGCAACTGCGATAAGCCCCCGTAATTTAGGGCCTTGAAGGGAATTTAAATATGTATGTGAAACAAGTTGTTCCCTTAGTTAAGCTCGTCCGTAAGCAATAATATTACATTGTGTAAGATATTTTACGTATATAAGCGTTAAAATTTACGTATGATTACCATACGGGTCTCCGGCCATTAGGTTCCCAAATTTCAGGGCGTTCTAAAATTTATATTCTTTATCATGAATTGAAAAGTTTCACATGTGATCCGCTTATCAAAAACTCTTATTTTAAGAACAATAGACTATGGGGCCATGCAAAAAAAAAAAAAAAAAAGCATTGTGAAGAGCCCACGAATGCGTAAATCCGCAACTGATAACCATCAAAAAGTTTAGATTTTTTTTTTTCCATTTCAAGCTTAAACATTTATGCATTATATCTCGGAATTATTCCGACATCATGACTTCGTTACTATCTAATTTACAGACACTGTGCAAAGTAAAAAAAGAGAACAGTTTTGAATGAAAATACTCTTTTCTTGCATTTAATATTCATTCCTGGAAAGGCAACAAAATATAAGTTGCATTACATACAAAAATAACTGTTGTAATTACTGGAAATCAGAGAAATTGTACTATAAGTTCCCGAACGATTAATTGAAGACAAATTCATTAGCTTGAATATTAAAAACAAATGATTTTAATTTAAGTGCTTGTGCTATAAAAATAGAACTTTTAATAATAAAAATTGTATGAATTATGTTGTGAAATATGAACCCATCACGCAGCTTTCAGAATAAAATTTTAGAGAAAGCGTTTAAAAGTCGAGACAAACATTCATAAATCTTTAAATAATTAACACTCATTCTTTTCAGGCAATCCCAACTGCTACCACGTAAAAGTAGAAAACGTAAAGTAAAAAGCATAATTATAATTACCATAAGCAAGTAAGTGCATTTAAAAAAATATTTCCTTTGTAGAAAACGATTTTTTGCCTCATTGAAAATTTGTTCATTCATATTACATTTAGAATTTCATTTGTCAGTGAAAAAATGAAGTAAATTATTTATTGCAAATAGCGCAATCATTGTGTAGCTAAATTCAATTTGTCCGGCATCATTGATCAAGCCGACTTTACATCAGTCAAGAATGGTTAAAATGACAAGTCCAATATTTTTTGCATGAGTGCCATTCTAAGCTGAAATATGACTTTTGCAATAGTGAGGAAATAATAATTGCATGTATGATATCCAGGGCTGAGGCTTCGGTAGGAAAAACTAACTCCGGAATTTGAAAGTTTCCGAAGCCCTCAAATATATATATGAGTATATGTATAAATATTTCCATATATGGGTGATTCTCACGAAATATGAAAAAGTATTGTCACTCTAATATGTACAATTCTATATATATATATATTTAATGATTTTATTAATAGCATCACCACTATTACCATTTTAAAATTGGTTTTTCATTGATGTTGAAGCATTATATTTTAAAAAATGAGGTTAAATTTCAAAATAATTTTCAATCCTGGCATGTCAATGACATTGTTAGGAATGATTTTGTTAGTTTCAAAATTCACTATACGTTGTAACTTTTTAATTTCCGTATTTTTCAAAATATATGCTTGACATGGCGGGTAACCTTATCTTTCTTGTAGTGGCCGTATCGGAATCCGGATATCCCCCTTCCGCCCCCCCCCCCCCGACAGTGCACTCCAGCTGTCCCGTATTTGCAGTTTTTATAATTTTGCAATCCTGGTTTAGACAAACAGAAACGTTTCGTAATGTTGCCTTAATTACCTTTTAACATAAATTTCTGTCAAACTTAACCGATTGTGACAAAGGTGCACGGAACTCTTCTCTTCTGCTCAAAAAATAAATACAGAAAGATTAAAACCGAAAGGCATTGTTGCAAGACCTTCCAAGACCTTTTTTTTTCCACACAAACAGCAGTTGCCAAAAACGAGAAATATTAATAATGATACGAAGTGCCTGTATGGCGACCGGAAGGGTTGGTAAATGGGGCTGGACCTACAGTGCGGAAGTTGCCAGATGGTAGTTAGTAGTAACAGTTGAAGACAGCTAAAGATTTAATGATTACGAAACACGTTATCGCATCTTCAGTTCTTTCGTGAACGATAACTGGAATTAAGCTGTCGAACTGTGAGACACGGATCACGGAAGGTCACATAAAGATGGCTCCAAAGCGATAAACGTGTACTATTTTCTTGGGAAATTAAGTGTTCGTTCACACTTGACTTTTTCGAGACTAAAGCTATTAGTAAGAAACTTCGATAATAGAAATTGTACGAAATCAACCGTGGTGAGCATGGTTATATTATATTGGGATGTTTTGACCAATTGCATTATTCGAAAATTTTTTATCGTCAGCACCGACACAGTTGGACCACGAAGTTCTGCCACTTGGACGCTTCTACGCATGACAGAAAAGGACGAATCCATTCGCGTTTTAGGGAAGCTCGTTTTGAAAGTGCGTTTATTAGCATGCGAATCAGAATGTTTGTTTTCTGTTTGTTGAAAGCAACTAAACTTATAAACTGGCATATAGCATCAGTTCGAAAGCAATCAAATATACTAAACGACACAAAAAGAGTTGAGAAACGGCATTCCTTATACCAGCAGTTCCTCCCTTGAACAAGAATGGATTCTTCTTGGCACTGCCAGACAGATCGCTGTTTGTTGATGGTAGAACTGTAAATACTCTCAATTGATGGAAGCTACCAAACCATAATCATTCTGATTTTAAGACAAGATTTCCTGGGGGGAAAAACATTCTGAAATAAATATGTTCTTTCCTAAAGGAAAGGGACTATACTCTCATGAAACTGGGTGTGTTTTCGGGGTGGGTGGGGGGCATAAAACTATTGGCAAAGGTATTTTTTTAAACACATTGTATACTTTCATACACACAAGGAAAAATATTTTTCTGTTAAATATTAAAAATGTTGTTAGAATAATATCTTTGCCAGAATTCTGATTAACATTGCGAATTAAAATTTATTTAAGCACTGGAGACCAAAAGGGTTCAAAAAAGAAAATGGATTTCGGTTAGACATCATAATAAAACAATGATTTCGTAAAACTAATTCAAGCGGTTTACAATGCAAATCTATAAAAATACGAGAACTTATAAAGGTTAATATATTTTATTGTAACAGCAATTCTTCGATTGAAATTTCAGCAATTTATTTTTACGTAACCGTATGTTTTTTTAATGTAAAATATCGTTTCACCACTCCAGATCCCTGTCCACAACTATCCTACTCATTTTTATTTCATTAGGCGTAAAATGACTTTAAAGTTTAGAAAAATGACTCGTGTATTGATGCACATTGAAACAGAAACGGGTTCTTGCTAAAATTTTTTTATTGTCAGTAAAATAGATGTTGGGGTTAAGAAGGAGATAGAATTATGTTTTTCGTAACAAAAGTACAGCGGGTGGGACATCTTAAATGTATTTATTCTGCTATCAAAGATATAAAAAAAAGAGTCAAGATTCCTTGACAGCATGGGGTTTTTTCAGCAAAAAGCGAAAACCGCTTTTTCAACCGTAATAATAACTCAGCCACTAAACAAACCCCAAAGTGAAACCATGAAATCGTGGGAGTTGCCGTTTCTGATTTCGTTAGTCTTTTTTTTTCGCCAATTCACATTAAGCCCGCTTGATAGGGCTTAAAATAAATAGGTCGGAAGTGAGTGGTTTTTCGCTTCACTTTATCGGCAAGCGTGCTTTGTAGTCAGGTGTTCAAGTCAGTGAGCCATGAAAAGAACAACGTCGTTGGCTGCCTAACGACAGCTGCACTAGTGATGGAAACAACAGCTTGTTCGTGTGGGTAGCTTACAGCACATGATAACGATAACCCATGATAACGGACACATCATGCACGCTCGGACCTATAAACAAGCCTAAGGAGGAGCAACAATAAATTTATCGAAGAAATCAATTTATCAGAAACACTAAAGCGATGCTTATTTATACAATAAACAATTGCATGAAATGCCCTTCATCAACATACCGAGTAAAATATTGTCCAATCAGTGAAATTTGAATTTTTGAGTTCTTCAGAAACCTGAATCAGTTATCGTGATTTAGTTTTTATTTTTAAATCTCGTGAAAGCTAAAAATTTAAAGTGATTTGCGCAGCCTGAAAATTTGATTTATTAAAAGATGAAGAAGATAAGCCTAAAAATTTCTTATTATTCTTTGGACATAATGACCAGGCGGATTTTCATTGCGTTAACCCTAAGGCAATTGCCAGAATCTTTTGAAAAGTCAGAACATTAAGAGATACATCACCCAAAATAATTTCAAAAAAGCTATTGATGTATATGTGTATTCTATTTATGTTTTTCCTTATAGTATTATCTAATGACATGGTTTTTAATTCTTATTCATACACTTAAAAATTAAGTGTATGAATAAAAATTAAAAACTTAAGAATAAAAAATGCAAACACGCTACAAAATAATGTTTTTTCTTGAAAATGCAATTTTCTCAAAACGGATTATTAGTATTATTATTTACTTACATGTTTCTTGACCACTGTAAATTATTAAAAGTTACAATAGAAGTTCACATGAAAACTCTCACTGATACCTCACCTATACTTATACACACTGAAGTTAGATTTCTGAAATTATTTAATATTCAAAACTCGTATTTTAAATTGTTTTCAAGAAAAATATGCATGAATTTTTAAATAAATAAAAAATGTAATCTTAAATTTTTACATTCTAGGAGAGTAGTATTTGCTGAATCTGTTGAAAAAAGTAAGCTTTTTAATTTTGAGCTTTGGTAATGAAAGTGCGCACACACATATTTACTATGGCACTAATCAAACTTCGCGAAAGAATTACTTTTAAACCTCTCTTGCATTAAACATATCGTTTTCATGATAAATTGTCGGTTATTTCATGCGCAACAGGCATAAATATAAAAGCGTGTCAACATATGGTAATTTGTGTTAGTCTATTACGGTGAACTTTTTCTCTATATATTAACCATAATAAATACATGGAAATCCCGTTGCAACGAATTCCAAGGGATCGGGAAAATACTTATTTTACGGAATATTTGTTATAACGGAATATAGGTTATTCTATTGGGGTTTAAAACGGGACTAAACACTTATTTCGTAATAAAGGGAATTTCGCTGTATCGGTTTTCGTTATAGCTAGATTTAACTGTATTTTGCTCAAAGTAACTCCTTTTACATCGTTTCTGCCAACATATGCTATAACCACAATTTGATTAAATATTTCAAGCACTTTTAAATTATTGCGTCCGTTTCCAGATACTATACCCTCTTACGGTTTTCAGTTTGTTACAATGGAATTGTCTGCTAATTAAAAAAAAAACACCAAGTTGAAAATTACATGATATTAAAACTCTTTATTATGGATCGAACTTTTTCGTTGTATGGTAAAATAAAACTAATGCAATAAAAACTCTTTAGAGCGTGTTTCCCGTAAAAAGAGAGAGAGAGAGCAATTTTATGTTTGTGTAAAACATCAATTATTCATCATTTCTCGTGATCAAAAGCACATACTTAGCATTAAAAAATGCATCAGTGCAAAAACCTAGTTGTGAATGTAGATCATTTCGTAGAACATCACAATGCGAGGAAACAAAACGTTCACTTACAATTTCCTTGAATTGCCTAGTAGCCTTGGCCTTAAACTCGGAAACATTGGGGCATAATCTAATTCTTCGTAACAGAATGCACACAATCTGCGGTCATTATACAGTCTGGATCGGAACTCTGAGAAGATTGTTTGCCGTATTCAATTATTTCTAAGAAAACTAATAAGTAGTCCGTTTGGTAACTTCAAAGGTTTCAGAGTAGTCCATTCCTACTTTGAGCTCTATATAATTTTGTCACATTATATAGTTTTTTCCTTAATGTTTAGTTTCAAAGAAATCGATTTTTTTGCAGCGCTGAACCAAGGCGATCAAAGAATAATACTTAAACTCCCGGCAGTTGGTTTTGTGTTTTTGATAGTCGTGGTTTGCGTTTTCGAACCTCATGTTTAGTTTTCGCAGTTGCCATCAGTCGCTCGAGTCATTTCCTGGTAAGGTTTTTAAAGCTAATAACCAAACTTGTATTTCCTAAATTTTTAATTATCAAATTATTTTATGTAATTTTTGATGAAAATCAGTCTATCCCGTCATACTGAATAGAAGAAAAGCCCCCACCAATTGAAAAGAAAGAAAGAAGCACGAAAACCTTTTATTTTACCGCTTTCCTGTAAAATACCCTTAAAAACAAGTCTTCATCGCTTATAATTACACTTTAGATAACAATGGTTTGTTAATCTTGAAATTCTGAATAGAATGTTAATGCTATCTTACTATTTTCATGTGCTTCCTTACAGTTTTTGAAGTACTGTACTTTTTAGTTGTTAACACCAGTAGAATCAAGTTAAATAATTACTATTTTTGATAAAGGATTTATAAAATTAGTGTTAGAAAAATGATTTTATACAATATTGGGAGAAGTGGTAGGACAAAATATACTTAATCTCCAAGGAAATTGGTTTCGTACTTTCTGGAGTCATGCTTACATTTTTTTAAAATAAAATATAAAGTTTATTCAAATAGCTTTTGCCTATTTCCAAGTGATGCTTCGATTTTTTTTTTTTATTTTTTTTTTTGTTACCAGATAATGCTGAAAGTTCATTTCGGAGTAGTTTACACCTCTTCTGAGACATAATATCAGTGATATTTGTTATTAAATATCAGTTTTAAAAGATTCATTTAAAAGAGTACACAATTTTAACATTTCGAAGATATTTCGTTTTGTAAGATAACTCTATTATAACACTTCTCAATATTGAGGAAATGAATTTTTGTGTTGCTGTTTGTTCCTTTTGTGTTGTCAAGCATCTGCCATTGTAAAAACAAACAAATAAATAATAATAAATAAATAAATAATAAAACATTTAGAGATACATATGTCTGATGTCTGAGATAGAAATGTAAATTTCCAAGTTATTATGTGAGCAATATTATATAGAGATTTGATTTGCTTTCAGATTGAGTTTCAAAGCTTAACAAATGGCTAAGAAAGAGGCGTCAAAAATGAAATTAGTAATAATAAAATTAAATGACCGCATTGATTAAATCATTATTTTTATTATGTTCTTTATTGCTACTTTTATGAACTCGTTTTACTAATATTATTGTGATCATGAAACATCATATAATAACTAAATTATTACTAAACTCTGTTATTATTATTTCAACCTTTATCAAGTTTATTATTATCATTATTATTACTATTTTAAGCGCTTTGCGGCTCAATTAACAGCCAGGTGAATGCATGATCATGGTGTTTGACGAGAAAATAAAGTAAAAGTGTTTCATGCTTAGATGAATGATACTTTGTTTTTTTTTTATTTTTTACTAAGCAAGAAATTTAAACTTATATATATATATACAGTAAAACCTGTAAAGTTGACCACCTGTCTAAGTTGACCACTTTTGTCAGGAACGGAATTAGCCCTTCACACTCTATCCTCACCCTCTGTAAGTTGCCCACTAAATTGCTGCACCGCAAGTGGGCAACTTACACAGGTTTCCCTGTATATGGATATATGTATATGTGTGTGTGAACCACTCTACAAAAAACTCCCTAAATAAACTTTTCCTCTAATTATGTCTCAGGAAAATACTAAGACAAATTCCGAAGCTTCCATATTTTGTAATGGCTTCCACCGTAGAGAGACATTGAATGAAATGCGTGCTGATGCTCACGTGACTGCAGTGTCGTTAATTCGTTAAAAAAAAAAGACTCATTGAATTTCTAAATCATTAATCATTCTGTTTCTTAAAACAAATCTCAATAAACTATAACATATCCTGTAAACTTCCTTTGGTTCCCAATCAGGAATTTTTACCAGTATTTTTTCGCCCTCAAGTCAGTAACTTTACCTTTGCAATAACAAAGGGATCGTCTGAACATTTAGGTTCTAATTGCTACTAATTTTGCCAGAAAACACTTTACACACTCATTAGATAAAGGAAATAAAGGAAAGATTTTTATACCTCCGAGGCTAGATGAACACATGCGCATCGTAGCGCATCGCACTCAACCCTTTTGTTACGGGGAACCCGAACAATTGTTGTAAGAATGAAAGAACTGCATTTTTACTATTTAAGCAGTGTATGTATGTAAAGGTAATCTGAAGCAGGATGCATAAATTACTCGAAACAAATGCTTTCATTTGAAAAAAGGATGTAACTCTCATCTGGACGAAAAAAGGATGTAACTCTCATCTGGACTTAAGAGATATTTGCACATTAAAATTGGCGAGATGTCATCAAAATTCCTCACAAAAATTATCAGTGGATATCTCACATCTGAAGAAGTTGAATGAAATCATTTGCCCTGATAACTCTATTTGCATTAAAGCGCTTTTTGTTTTATTTATTTGTTTATTTATTTTTGTAAACCTAAATAAAATACATTCTATATTTAAGATTTTTACAAAACAAGTCCAATTGCTAGAGCTGCTTTGGACGCCTTCGCACTATTTGATTTATCTGCACTATTTGGACAAGACAACAACAACAACAACCAAACAAGTCCTGCGGCAAATAATGATACATACCAGTGTGGGTCCAACCTTTAGCTACCCGAGGGTCAATCAAACTTTAGTGGAGGAATTTAAGGGTCAGAGGGCATTCCAGAAAGAAAACGAGTTGGATGTTCTATTCAAAAACTTTTATTAGAATTAATATTAAAAAAGAAGTTTAATACAGAGTAATTTGATCAGCGAACGATTGTAATTTTTTTAATAAGGTTTTAAAAGATTTTTTTTTTAAAATGAACTGGCCGTAGTAGCTGTTTTCCATTCGATTCCAAGCTATCTGACACCTGAATGACTATACTAATCATATGCATTTCTCCTGAAAAAAAAATGAAATAGCTGTATCCGTGAAGCTCCCAATTTCGCTTCTAAAATGTTATTTTGGCGGATTCAACTATTTCTATTATTATTAACTGTTTTTTTAATATTATTTCGTAATTCTACAGAAGGAAAATGAAATGTACTTTTTAGGAAATGATTTGAATTGTTTCAACCATTGTATAGTCGGAGAAACGGGGAAGACCCATGAATGAAATGATCATTCACTGGTGTTGTTTTTAATGCCCACTTGAATATCCAAGCTCCCCTTCGCTTTAGAACGACCAGGAATTAGGGCAGTAAGGAGCACCTTGCGTTTTATAGATGAGCACCACAGCGGTGGAAGTACGACGTGGCTCAAGATGTATTTGGATGACACCAGATGGCGCCACCACGAGTAAGCCACCTTCCTTTTTTGACCTAAAAACCGTCGGAACTTCAGGGTCCGCGGATTTTACATCCGTGTGTACATGGGGAGTCTTCAGCGAGTCGGGCATCGGACACCCAATCTTCCGGTTGGAAGCCCGACATTCTAACCACTAGGCTACCACGGCCCTCATTCACTGGTAATGATGCTTTATGTTGCTATTTCTAGTGAATGAATAGGGGCACTCTGACGGGTAGGAACGAACGGGACCGTTCACCCACCCAGGAAGCATCGAATATCTGGTATCCAATTTTTAAATAACCAGAATATGAAGCACTGAGTCGAAGCAGGCACGCCACGGATTATAAGGGTCGAATAGTGAAGCTTCAATATTACCGTTACCTAAAACCTTAAAGCAATAAGTATAGAGTACGCGATTTTTTTTTCAAAATGTATAGTTAAAATTTTTCCAGTAAGAAGGGCAAGGACCAACAAAAATGAGCGGTTGGCCGCAGATTGAACCACACTGATATATACAATGGCTGAACAATAGGGTTGACTCTTCCTGCCCCCTTTCCAAAAAAAAAAACTTCAACTTCAAGCAAAAATCGAGTTGTTTTTAGCAAAATACATAAATGAATAAAATAATAAATTAAAATGAAGTTGGTCTACACGAAATATATTGCAAGGTAAAAATATTTAAAAGGTGAAACTTTAAAAAATAACAATAAAATAAAATAAACACCGATAAAACACGAAATTTAGATCAAAGTAAGAAAAAATATATGTAAATATATATAAATTAACTAGAAGAAATGAATGGAATGGGTAGCTTAGTAACTTATAGATGTGTGTGTATGTGGTTTGTAAGTTGTGAAATACAAAACAGGGCACTTATTACGAAAATTAGATGCAGTATTAAATTTGTTTTGTTTAAGTGTAACAGTTAGCGGTTAGCACCGTTTTCTTCCATAAGCGTAATCATTACTTTATTTTATAATCGTATCTTAATACATTAGTGACGAAATTGAGAATTATTTTACATAACATTACTAGATTACAGTGGTGGTTAAAAAAATTGCATCACCTTCGCATTTTCACAACAATGGCATGTGAGAAGTTTTGGTAGACCGATTAACGATGAATGTAGGTGAAATTATTCAAGACTGATGAAATAAACATTTAACAGCAGGAATCCGATAATTGTTTACTTTATTTATGGAAATACATGGCCAAAACTGCAACAAGTACAATGTGAAGTGCATCCACGTTGCCAAGTGGACTACGAAAAAGTACATATTTTATGATGTTCAAACATTTCCATGTTACTTTTGTTTATTTTTGAACAGAAAGAGTGTTACAGTTAAAACCTACTTGGCAACGTGGATGCACTTCACATTGTACTTGTTACAGTTTTGGCCATGTATTTCCATAAATAAAGTAAACAATTATCGGATTCCTGCTGTTAAATGTTTATTTCATAAGTTTTGCATAATTTCACATACATTCATCGTTAATCGATCGATCAAAACGTTAATGTCGCTTCAGAAGGAAAGATTTACTATATTAGTTTTCTTTATTTACCTCTGTTAAGTAGTTATTAAAAAACCGTAGTTAAAATTCATTATTTTTCAAACTAATGTATTATTTAGCAGAACAAATATCTATTTTTAAATCATTTCAATAGAGGGTAACAACACCATGTTACTTTTTTTTCTCACAGAATGAAGACTTTTAAGCTTGCAAAAAATTCAGTAAAATGTTAATTGTTAAGTTTTTTTCTAAATGATTTTTTTTTAAATATCAGTTCGGGGGGGGGGGGGGGGGACAGCAATAAAAATTTGAGACGAAAAGCATGATCTTTTATATTTTAAATAATTTTCATGACCTGCCCAAGAGGTTTAATAAATTTGTTTGTTAACAAACATTGTTATTTTTGAGGAAAATATTTTGAATATCAAGAAAGATGAGTTCAAACAAAAGTTGACATTTTTTATACTATAGCATAATAGAATTTCTGCTTTTTCTTACATAAATAGATTCAAATTTAGTGTGTGCCATTAATCTTTTAAAATAATAATTATGTATGTTCTGTTCCATTTCAGAAAAAATACGGATTTTTTTAACGTAGGTAATGCGTCCTATTTGTTTTAAATTTATTTGATGACTTTATTATATGACGCGTGTGTGTGTGGTTTTGCGTATAAATTTATTGTTAATTTAGAACCAATTATAATTTCATTGAAAGTTCATTTTCATAATTTATAAATGTACTTTATTTTAAAACGTGTTTTCTCCCTACTTAACTTCATATAATTATAACTTGCTTTCCTCCCTGAATGATATAAGGCCTATCACTCTGTTGAATTTAGTTAAAAATAACTGAAATGGATTCTTTGGTCCGAACAAAATTATTTCGAAGTGTCGAGGGGGTGTGTGGCTCGTTGGCCTCAAATTTGATACTTCTCGAACATTATATAATACAAAATGCATTTAAACGTAAAACACATAAAATTAAAATATGACTTCTCTTTTAGCATGATTGAAGATAGAGTAGAACATTGATCGATCGGTTCTCATGGGACCATTCACCATTTATTTCTAGCATTATATACGGGAAAACGACAAATGCAGGTTAGTATACAACCAAACGATATGAAACGTTAAGACGATATATACGGGAAAACGATAGGTTAGATGCGATAATGATGGATTGTCTTGCTTTGAGGTATCTAATAAGGTAGGTTGCGGCAGCTATATCTTAAAAGCATCCATCGAAAGAATTTTTTTTCTCCTATTTATTTCCAATTTAAACCTCTTTAAAAGTGCAATTCAGGAATTGTTATTCAACTGTAATTAGACAACTAAGACTGGTTTCAATAAACATAAACTTACATCGGGAGAAAAACGGAAATATATAGACATCCGTAAGAGAAAAACAGAAGAAAAAAAAAATCAACGGAAAAACGATCCACCTTTTGTAAAATAGTTGCGGAAAAAAAGGTCTTTCCATATGACTGGTCGTCATAAGCCATCCATTAAATCTGAAACGACAGTTTTGCTTTTTTCCTCCTTTTGTTAATAACTCTCCCAGGAAGCTAACAATACATCAGCTTAACAAAAGACACCAGAGGGAACGAGTGATTTTTCCAAATCTCTTTTTCTTTTTATCTAACAAGTGGTTGCATCGAAATTAACAGCTGCACGAAAACTGGGTTGGACAAATGGCAGTTAATAAAAACATTTCCTTTTGTTCAGTTAGAGATTCGTTGTTTATGCTAGTATAAATTAATATTAAGCCATTACCACAAAATGCTGCCATGACACCTTAAATTAAAAAAAATATTATTGCTATTATTGGAAAAATTTAGTACAGTTCTTCGTTGAGCGGACCAAAACTTCCTTTGTCATATAATTGTGAGCACCACAAGCTAATTTTACTCTTTATCTAATTTCACTGACCCCCCCCCCCCCCCCCCCGAGAAAAAAAACCCATCCGAAATATTCATTTCAGCCAAAATTTTTAGCATTAAAATGTACCAAAAGCTTTGAATTCAACTGCACATATTTGATAGCACTAAAAAAACTAATAATTTAAACTGCTGCTTCAGTTTAAAAGAATAAATTTTGAAATGTGCGATAAATTCAGTTTTCTCAGTGGTTAGTATGGACTTTCGAACAGCGCTACAGAAACAACTAAAACTGCGCTGGATTATAAAAATTAATTCCTACCTAGCGATGCTTTCAAATAAAATTATAAATGATGATCAAATTTGATGCTAAAAATAGTAAAGTATTTTGAACGTCGAAACATTTCCTGTTACTCCAGATGATCCAACTCGATGAATGACCAATTCTGGTCCTTGTGATATTAACACTTATCAAAACTAATCAATTTCTATGCATTTTCAAACATATATTGAATGTGAAAAAAAAAAGAAGGAAAATTCAAACACGTCTTAGGTTTCATACAGTAAATATTATTGCAACATTTCTTTACTTTAATCACTGGTCAATTCAACACAAGGAAAAAACCTCCCCATCTGAGATTTTCTTGAAATTTGGCAGAGGTGTACTATTTAAAAATAATAATAACAATTTGGCTGTTGCCGGTGAAGCACTGCAGACCAGCTTTATTAGTAAGGGGTCTACTGAGGTGAAGTCGTCATTAGGTAAACTTGCGAAGCTTTTTTTTTTTATTAAAGACATATTTTATTAGAAATTAATAGTTTTAGTGCAAATTTAACACATTTGTTTTCTTTTCTAGATCAAGTACACAGCGAAAATCATTCGGAATTTTCCATGTTAATTAGGAGTTCCCTATGGGAGTATGATGACATTGCTATTCATCTCTCATGGCGTAACTCCCGATCAATGTGGACAGAACAACTGGAGAATTTGAAATGAATTTTGTAAACCCTTCCTGTTTGTACAAAGAAAACGAAAATAACGATTCAATTAATCATTATTTATTTTTTGGATGAAAAACTTGTATGTTTATTCATGTAATAAATTTATTATTTTTACTCTCATGCGTTTTGTGATTACGCTTTCAACTACATTTCTCAGTATTCTATGTCATTTACAGTTTTTCAGTGAGGCGACTGATGCTCGCTGAAGCTTTTCGTAAAGAGAATAAAATTTCAGTTGAATATATACCCTCCCATTTTTACACTGATTGTTTTTATTAGATACATGACAAAACAGAAATGTCATTAAAAGCAAGAGTTTGAAGTTTCTAAAACTTATGTTTACTTGGTTTCGTTAGCCATCGTTTTAATTATGTCTAAATATTCAGAACTAAAATACTATACATCTAGTCGGTGAAAGTATTCAGAGTCGGATGTATTTCTTCGAAAACCCTTAAAGCTGGCAATGATCGATATAGAAAGTACTTTAATAATTAGAATGAATCAAGTAGATTTTATTTTTATTTTGAGTGCCTCGGTGGCTGACACCGTAAAACATTTGGTGGTATGTTGCACCAAAAATTGGTGCCACTTTGCTGGCTACAAACACGAAAAGTATGGGTTAGTACATTAGTACATTACCCTAGTACATGTGGCCAGGATGTTTCAAACATGGCGCTTTTTCCGACTAAATATGCCCCCTCCCTTGTCAGACTGCACTGAAGATCAGCCATTAAATTCCCAAAACAATTCAGTTTAGCTATGTTTTTGCATGTCACAAGAATTATCCTACTTTCACTGATGCTTAATGCAGAGAAAATCGAATGATAAAAGATGTCGATTTGAGAAAATTACTGGATCGGTACCCACTCTAACGCGTTATTTTAATTACAACATATTTTACGCGTTACAATGAAGTTTCTGAATTAGGGCCATTTATTTAATAATTAATAACTAGTCAATGACAAACATTATGACTTAAAAAATCAATTTATCAAAAATTATAACTGGGAAGCAATTTTTAACAAAATAATAAATATTGTCTTTTCGAAATAATATACATCAAACCTATACATTCAAAGTTAATTCAATAGATAACTTTAAAAATAAATCAATAAAGTGATTGAAAAATAGTGTTATCAAAAATTTGACAATTCAAATTCTTCATACTTTTAAATTATCTGTAATATTAAATAATTTATATTTTTTTTTATAATAAAGGTATCAATACATAAATATGAAGAACATATAAACTAAAAGTAGAAATTTATATTTCGGAACTGTACTTCATTTACCCAATTGGCGATGTTTGATTTTTATACCCACAATACAAACTTAATTAAAGGGAAGAGAACTCTATATCAACTTAAGGTAATGTTTTGACAGCATACGTGTATAGTTTGCATTAGGAAACAAAATAATCTTTTACACTGAAATATTTCGTGATTTCAAAATCCCTTGGATATTAGCGATTATGAGGAAAATTTACTTACCGCTATGGAAATTCCATCTTTATCATAGTTTCTACAATAATTACTATACGTTTACGAAATTTTAGTAACCTTGAATAACCTCCAATGACTTTTATAAAACCTGAACGATTTTTCATAAGAAAGGTCATTGATGACTGCAATTAATATATGAAGGACTAATTTATCTAACACGCCGCTCCTTTAAGTAATCATTTCGTCACCAAGAAGATCAGATTGTTAAAAAATGTTTTTGTCATTGGTGTTGAAGTCGCTACCTTTCAACGAACGTCTCGGTTTTAGTTAGCCCGAGTGATTAGACCTGTTGTAAACTTGAGGCAAATTCGCCTTAAAATCTGATCTGAAGCAAAGCTTTTTAATGTAACGGGCACTTACCTTTCTTCTAGTGCTTTTGATCTGTGCCTAAAAGCCTGAGATACGTAAATGAGATAGATAAATACAAATTGCAGTTAGTTTTGTATTCTTGAAGCTGTTAACTTAAATCGAGAGGCAAGTGTGGCAAGATGCATTTGGTCGATTGAATATCTCGTCAAAAGGTACGTTTAGTCGTCATATCGTTGTGTTTGATCGGCTGATCATTTCGTATTGGTTCAACAGAGGGACAAATTTGTTCGATTGAAATGATAAACACAATACAATCTTCACAATACATTTAAATTTTACTAGTGAGCAAATAGCACTAAAAAGAAGTTTACATTTGTTTAGCTTATTTGATGCTAACTTTTTTGTTGACCAAAAGTTAGCCACTGGTATTCGATGTACTGTCATGGCAGGTACACGTAAACTTTAATATTTCGTATTTTCTCCGAAAACCTTACATAATTATCCGATGTGTCTATTTATTTATTTATATTACTTTTATGAAAATTACTCCTTTTTCAATGTAGTCAATCATGGTAACTTTGATCCACTATTTCTCTATTTTTATTTGCCCCCACTCATATTTTATTACTATTATTGTATTTACTGCCATAAAACTTCTAAAGTCACCAAAAATTAAGACATTTTAATTATAAAAGTCATTTAAAATGAATTATTAACCTATTTCAAACTGATCCTTTCATTTAGGGTAACTTTGAACCATATGTCAGAAAGGTGATTTAAAAAAAATATTTTAATAAAAGTATTACAGCTGTCGTGCAATTTTGAACCAAAAAAAAATCTAAATATTTTAAAAAATTCATTGCACAACATCACAGGTTTTTATGATTTATGAAAGTGCATAGAACAACTTCAAGAATTTCAGCAACTTTAAAGGGTTTTAACAACTTCAAATCAGCATTGAAAAATAGCTCACAAGCAGTGACTTCAGAACTACTGTATTATACCATTAGCTGTGCATAGTTTAGCGAACTTATTTCGTAAAATTAAGAGTAGAAAACTAATTTTATAGCCTAGCAAGCCGAGTGCAGCACCGGACTTTCTAGTTTTTTTTTCCCCCTTTAAGTTAAACATATTAAAAAATGTGACGTGGTTCAAAGTTACCTTGAATAACTGTATGTGAAAATGAAATTAATGATTAGCTAAAAAGGAGTTATTGAATCAGAAAGAATATTTTCACAAAATTCAAGAGCATATTTTCATTGACAAAGATCTTAACATATTCTAGAAATGCACAAGAAATTCTTGAAAATTCATCTTGACTTTGCATTAATTTTTGTTAAGGATTATTGATGTTATAGCCATTTTCAAAGAACGCAAAAACTACTCAAGAATAAATTTTAAATTTGATATTTTGACATTCTTAACAAATACTTTCAGCAAAAAAGAAAATTTTTGATCAGGTCATTCCTATTCGAAAGTACGTACAATTACAATATGAAGTTCATGAGACATCATTAAGATATACAACACATTAAATTGTAAGAGATTACCTTTGCGCCAATTGAAAATTTTGTAAGGGACACGGCATCAACGTACAAATTTGCAAGTAAGATTTGACTTTTGTTTTGTGATTATTAACAAGTCCTACTTCAGCACGTACATCTATTTGTACAAAATAGAACTAGCGATGGCACGAAGCACCGAATACCGAAGCTTCGGCTGCTGTATATCGCTTATAGCAATAAACAGTGTCGTATCTGCAAAAAATCGTTTTTTTTTTTTTTTTTTTTTTTGTTTTATATCAAAATTTTGCTCTTTTATATTGGGAATAATGTTGTAAGTAAATGTTCAAAAATTAAGGCTGGAGGCCAACTGCATTTTTTTGGTGCAATACTGTAATAACTACTTTTTATAGTTATTTTTATTTTTTTTTTTTGGACATCATTAACATCCATCAAGTGAGAGAAAACTAGAACAATAACTATTTTCTGAACAAAATCGATTATAATAATCATTGAAATTGAAACAAATAAGGTAATTAAATAAAACAAGTGTACAAAGTTCGAACTCCTCCCTTGAAAGTGTCCATTTTGCAGATATGACACTGTTCATTTCTATAAGCGATATATTGAGCTTAAAGATTGCACGTACAAGTAAATGTATTATATTATCATATTATACTCCATATCTTTCAATATTATCAGTTTCAAACAACACTTTCAACTTACTGTGTATTTTTTAAATAAATACCCCAAATTAAGGCATTTATTTTTGCATTGCACTTCTAGTACCAGAAAAGCAGATATTTTTCATTTTGTATCGCAAATATGAAGCATTATTTGCTATATTAATAGCATGTTCTGCAGTTAAGTTGATGTTTAATACAACCAACTGATATGATCAAATAGTAATCACGGAATAATCTAATTAGAAACCTATCTACTCTTTATATTATATCCTTAATATTATAGCAGATATCTATACATTTTTAAGGTAAAATTTTTGAATTTAGGATTATTTGTAAACCTAATATGCATGCATTCTTTTTTTACTAGCAATTTTAAGTAACCCTAGTATTTATATTTAATAAAACATTTCGTATGTTTACTTTCTGAACTTTTATATTTAAAAACTAAATAAATAAATAAATAAAAAATAAACTTGGGCTTTTAATTTAAAGTAACAAAAAAAAAAAAAAAAAAAAAATCAAATCTTTTACTTCTCCTTCATATTTTTATATCAATGTACATTTTGCGTAATAAGAATTATAACACTTTAGTACCTATTGTAAATACGTACTAAAAAGACAATGCTATATTTTATTAATTAAAGTACTTACTACTTATTGCATAGGTTATTTAATACTTCCATTATTTTTTTAATATAATTTCTGTTCAAACGTTCTTAAATTCTTAACATAGTGAAAAAAATTCCCAAATTTTATGTAGGAGTTTATTGTTGTTGTTTTGTTTCCTTTTTTGTTTGCGTAAAAATTGAGGTAGGACAAATTTGTTCTGTGGCTTTTTTTTTATATATAGTATATATATATTATTGCTATTACAGGACCGAATATAAACGATTGTAAGTATTTTGTTAACGCTTTCTTTCTTCCATTCTATTTTTTTAAAAATAATGTACTGAAATGTTGGTTGGAAGCGAACTTTTTGAGCTATACTACGCAGGGCAGAAAACTCATTTGTGTGTACATACAAGACGAACTTATCTATATTTACCTACACGTCAAACAAGTAATCTGTCAAACAACCGTTATCCTATCCTACCTATCTGCCAAATTGGTTTGCGTACCTAGTGGTGCCAATTAACAACGTAGTAACATAAGCACAAATTTATGCAGAAAATTGGACTCGTATTTCAAGGGTCAAAGAGGATCATTTCTTCTGCATTAAAAAATGGGTTCCTTGTAAGTTTGAAACACAAGCCTGCAATATTTTGTGCTTATACCATTGTATTTCCAAAAATCTTCAAATACATTATAGTTGCAGTCTGAAAATTAATTTAAATGATTTAAAGCTGCAGAAGTAATTGCACTTTAGTCATATCGCTTCATTTAGTACATTTATTTTAAAGCTCCTTTTAAGCGGTCTGTGAGACCGCTCACAGTAGTATGCCGAAATATTTGTCGCAGCAGTAAAAGGATATGTAAAGGCTGTTGATATTTCCGTTTAAACGCACAGTGTTTTAGACACACACACAAAAGCCCTCATTTCCACGAGGGTCAAATTTTGAACACTTTTAACTTGAGCACTTCCAACCGATTTATCATTTCAAAATCTTTCGAGGAGGAAAGGTTAGGGAAGGGAAGTTCAGCGCATATTATGGGTAAAAAACAGCAAAGTGCATGCACACAAATATAAATACATGTACATTGGATTTCTGAAAGTCAGGGGGTAGGCAATTGCCCCCTCCTGATTCCCCAAATAATGGGCCTGACGCAAGGCCGTAGCCCGATTTTTTTTTCTGGGGGGGGGGGGGGTGAGTTTGAAACACTCTTTGTTGAGGGAAGTTTCAGGGAGGAATATATGCTACATTGCGAAAATTTCGGGATTTCGGGGGGAGGGGCGAGCCCCCCCCCCCCCCCCCCCTCTGGACAAGGTTTTGGCCTGACCTCTAGCGCCAGCCCCACTGATTTTCAAAACCACTGTGTGCTCTAGACTTTTTTATATTAGTTTTTAAGATCTAACTGCTCTCTACTTATACCTGTTATTGCGATTTTAAAAATTCAGATTTTTAGAGGCTCTGATTTAAAGCTCATATATCGCGAAAAATCATTCACTCAAGACTTTTATGTCAAATTATTTTTCTTAAATGCTTACATTCTATACTTAATACAGCAAAACCTGTAAAGTTCAAGGCCATAGCCAGAAATTATTTTTTTTGGTGGTGGGGGGAGGGGGGAGGGGCGGACCCGAGGCTTCCCCCTCTGGATACGGCCTTGGTAAAGTTGACCACCTGTCTAAGTTGACCTCTTTGGTCAGAAACGGAATAAGCCCTATAGCATATCAGCGGTCAGCAACCTAAACTGACTGAAGATCTGCTTTCCAAGTTCGGCGAACACCATCGATTCAGAGGGCCGGGGGGGGGGGGGGGTTATACATTATTAATAGGGCATGTTGGGGATTGCGTCTGTCTTCAAATTGTAGGTTAATTCTTGTCAGAACAAGTTCTGATGCTTATAAATCATTGGAATTTGATTTAAAAAAAACGGTTAGTTTTTTAACTAAAACACACAAATGTATCTTGAACGGGGCCTCGGTGGCCGAGCGGTCTTAGTACCAGTTTCCGCCCGCTGCTTGCGCGCAGTAACGAGGTCGTGGGTTCGATTCCCACCTTGCCCTGGGTGTATTTCTGTTATTTCCCCTCTTTGTGATGTAATAAAATCTTTCATGTATTGTCCTGTGCTATCTGTCATATTGGACGACAGTTCATAAGCGAGTCCCGAGACTAAGCACACAAACTGGAAAATAAATGTACTTCAATAAATGTATCTTGAATTAACTCTCATCAAAAGCATAATTAAAGTGACGACTGACAATCCATATTATTGGAAGTTTTTTTAGGTCCGGTGAATGGTCTGACAAACTAATAAACATTTTCTGAAGGAAAAAATAATAATAAACACGCCATCCAATTCAAAAGTTATTCTATTTATTATTTTAAACTATAAACTGTCCACAATGTTGTCGCGATCGACCGAAAATGGGCTTGCGATCGACGGGTTGCCGACCACTGCATTATATTATGTAGGGAAACCTTGGTAACTTGACCACCTGTCTATATTGACCATTATTTACGCCACATTTGGGTGGGAGTATTATAAAAACCTTTTGCAAGTTGACCACCTAATAATTATTATTACTATATTTATTTGTTTATTTAATTTTGCAAAGATAAAAACGACTAAAATAACGTTTTCAGCATATTTTTTATGCTGTAATGTTAAACTAGTATTTGTCTGGATGGATGAAACATCAATATAAAGTTTGCTTAAACTTCTTTGTAAATTAACCATGTAGGAAAACTACTATGAGCACTCTTTTATTCTTTAAATAAGTTTTTTTCTTTTTTCTTCTATCTGATGTAGCTATTTTGAAAAATTATGTAGTTTTAGGAAACCTTTACTATCATTTAAGTAACTTACCATAACTAATAAGATATTCATCTTTATTTTAACTAAGTACTTTACTTTTAAAGTTGTATAGGATACATATGTCATTCAGGCTAAGTTTCCCTTATGATATTTTAGATAATTGTGAAAAAAAAGGTTAAAGTAATGTTGATACATGAAGCTATATTTTAATTAGTTACAAATGAACCTATGCATAGTGTAAGAAAGGACAAAAAAAAAAAAAAAGAAAAATCCTCCACCTTCTATGAGTTGACCACCAAAGGATGTATTAGGAAGTGTAAATCAGGATTATATGAATGGTGGCGCTATCTGTTGAGAACATTAAGAATTTCTTCAATTTTCTAAGTATATCGTATTTTAAATGTCATGAAATGTATTCATTTTGATTGTTAGCAGAAATATTTAGAGTTCCGAAGAAATATGTACTATACATAGATTTAAAATGTTTATTTTATGTAAATGAAAGTATGCTGTAATAATACTTGCATTATTGTTATTGAACACGAAAGAATGACTGGTTATAAAATAAACTAAAAGACAAGCATAAGTTAAAAAATATTTCAGCACATAATTCCAATTAAGTGAAATTAAATTAATAATTAATATCTGATTGACATTACATTTCAACTTATCAATAGATATTTGAAAAAAATAGTGTAATAAAACAACTGTCATAAATATTACAGTGGCATTTTTATTTTTTTTTTTTAAACTGAGAATCGCTTTAAAATTGGGGGGGGGGGGGAAAAAAAAAAACTTCAATGCTTAGGAAAATCCTTTAAAATAGCATTGATAAAAAAGTTTGTTTTAAATAAAAAATGTTTCTTCTTCAAAAGTTGCAGTGTTATTTCAAAGATTGTCCCAACTTTAAGACGTTTGAGGTCGCCTAGTTAATTTTCTAATTCAAGTGAAATTTTGTAATGTTTTTGTAGATTGGAACGATAGTAAAGGGAGGGGGGGGGGGGGGGTAGCAGCGAAATTTTAACTTTCAAAAAATACCCTATAGATAAGGGCCACCCTAATAAGCATGTTTGTATGTATATATGATACACAGGGTTATGTATGTGCATTTTTATTGCTATTTGTAGTATTAGATTATTTCTTCATTTAATATTAACATTCAAAGGGAAACTTTTTAGTGCTTCTTTCTTTCTTTTTTTAGAAGGTGTCAGCATCGGTAAAATTTCGAAAATGCCAAATAGATAAGTGGAAATGATATTAAAGCGTATTTTTTTCATAGGCTGCTATTTAAGGAGGGAATGTAATAAGCCAAACTTCTGCGAAAATTAACTATATTGTTCACTTTAACTGAATTAGCATAGTATTTTATAGGAAATGCTCAATTTAGTTTCACTTCTTGCCAAATTTGCCATATGAACGGTCTACATATATTTTTTTTATTTCTATAAAATTTTTATTGAATTGGTTCTTAAATTTTTATTTAATTGGAGCTTTCTCATTCCTTCAGAAAACTGATAAGGCCAAGCATTTAGTAGGTAAGTTTTGATTACTTATGAATTTTGTAAACTATTTGTAAACTTAATAAGCTTGAAATATTTTTCTCCTGGCATTACGGGGGAGGGATCTTACTAATTTTCTTTCCTCTCGTCAATTTTCCCACCTTCATCTAATAAAAAATTGCAATTTAAATGCAGTAGAGCAGGTTTTTTTTTTTTTTTTTTTTTTTTGACCATTGAGTATTACTGTGATTTATCCTTTTAATCTCATATTTCTCTAAACTCATAGTTATACCCACCTGTATAAGTAATTATCAAGCTCACTTATGCTTAAACTAGGTTATGCTTTTGGAACTCCTAATAAGTGTGAAAGTGCCAAAGAAATTGCTATATCAGATCAAATTTTAAGAGATGATCAAAGAAAATTAAAGAGTTTTTAAAAGAACTTTATTTACATGAAACATCACAAATTACGAAATTTTACTGGACATTCACCATAACCAAAAAGAAAAACAATATAAAAATATTTTCAAAACATAACATTAGGAAAGCACCTCATAGTGACTTGTATTAAAGATTAAAAATTTTTAAAGTGCAATAAGTAGGGAGAACCTCCATTCACCAGTTTTCAACACAAAAAATTTTCAGACACAACTTGCCTTTCATAACAACAGTCATATTTTTACACAGCCAAGATAGTGTCATGATTACATGCAAGGATTCATATTGCTAAAATTTGTTGCCCAAAAGGCAAACATATGAAGTCTAAAAAATGATCATTTATAAAGTGTTATAGCTAAATCACATAACATTCATTTATTTTATATTATTTTTTGAGAAAATGCTTAACAGTTAAAAACATTATTTATTGAGCATATTATTCATCGACACTCAAGAACCACATGCGCACGATTTTCCATACATATCAAATAAATAATGCGATTTAAAAGTGCATCAAGAATCATGTTTATTGTACACATTGCCAGACTTTTTCTGTATCAAACTAGAACATTGTCTAATAAATTCTAAGATAAAAAAAAAACTTTTTAAAACCAGACAAAATTTTATGTACCTATTGCTCTAAGATTAAGAAAACTAATTTGAGTAAACAGCAGGCTGTATAGAAATTACATGAGGAAACCTGGATCAATTTTTGATATGTAAGGGTTTTGTTATTTCAAGTGATCAGTTTGCTGCGCTTATTAAAAATTACTTATCCCTGAGTTCAAAAGATTCCAGTAGTGTAAACAAATTTTGAACTACACTTATGTAAGACACGTAACAGAATAAAACAATTAATAATAAGTTTTAAAAATTGCTGTAATAACATCTAGTAAATTTTTATTCACCAGGTGAGATGGTTCACATTTCACAATGACTTACACAATATATAATAAGCATCTCCATTCAATCATAAGACAAATCCTTGTTTAATCATGACACCAGAGATACGAAATTTTTATTTTTGAGACAGCTATAATGGTCTGAAACATTTTGTACAGTGTGAGAGTACTAATGATCGATTTTAAATCGATCGCAAGTGAAAAGCAGAAATAACTTCACAGTTTGGAATTATGATATTACACAATGATTTGAAGGCATCACATGCATCTCGTGGCAAAAAAATGCTCGTCATGCATTAGATATCAACACTAAATCATTTAACGTACAAAATTCACATTGCTTATATTATCCAATTAAAAACAACGATATAATTTTACTTGTAAAAGTATTTATGCATGAGATTTTTGAGCACTATTCTACAGTTGTAATAGGTCTTTCCACGAGAAACATGCAATATGAAGGTTAATGCTAGATGGTATTGGGACACAGCGGAAGCACTTTTTCTAAAATAATGAATGGTTCCATTATTTTATAAAATCAACATCTTAACAAAACCTATGGGTACATAGGCAATAGGTGAAATAAAGTGAAGAGTTATTTATTTAATGGAGAGATGAAATATGTGAACAGTTAATAAAAGCAGAAAGAACTGAATTATTTAAGGCAGTAAAACTATAGTACTCTTTATCCTGCAAGCATGTTTGCAGAAAAGAATTAAAAAAGAAAAAAAAAAAAGAAAACTATTTTCCTCAGTTTTGAAAATTCTTGCTTCATAAACACTGAAATGCAAAGCTCTGGTGTCTGAACTTTTATTTTCTTTCGAAATGGGTATTGGTCCCATGAAAAGATTACACTATGTGCAGATAAAAATGTTTCAGTCCAAAGACAGCACAGGGTAAGTTAACTATTAAATTTGCAGTTAAATTTAACAAGGAATCAAACTCAACATTGTAGCATTATTAAAGAGAAAGGAAAAGAAAAAAAACCTTTTTTTTTTTCAGTGATAAAACCAAAATTTTTATGAGCATTCAATTACAGAGGATTTTTTACAAATAGGTTTCAACAATAGGAAATTTTGAAAACAATTAAACTACTTTTATGTGTAAATGATAAACATGTATAACTTTACTTCATAAAACACATAAAATGCTTTGAGCAAATTTTTCATCACAAATAGATCTTCAAGCTTAAACACCAATTTTGAACAATATAACATATAAACTTGAAAACATTTAAAAAACTACAATATTTGAGTAATGATTCAATTTACTGTTACTACAACGGAGAAAATATTTGGCCTATTAAATACTAAAATTATTTTCTAATTTAGCATAACTAGTTAGATAATTTTTCTTTTTGATTACAGCAAAACAGAAATTATAAGCAGCAAATAAAGTATACACAGAAAAAATATTACTTTTGAATTAAAAAAAAAAGAAGTCAGTACCAATATTTACAATAAATAAATAAATCATAAAATAAGAGCCATTTGTGTTTGAAATGTCCCATATAAATTACTATAATATATAAAATGCTTTCACTAATGAAAATCGCTTCAAAAATTATATGAAGCGAAGTGCACATACATGGCAGATTTGGAATCTGTTCAAAATAAAACCAACACATAGTTTATATATTAAAACTGCAACACTTTTGAAGTGTTTTTTTTTTCTTTTTTCATTATTCACAATTATGTCTCTTCACTACACAAATTTACCAAAACCTGACTTAGAGTCAGAGTATTATTAAAGAGAAGAAAAATGAAACTCCAATGTGACTAAAACATGCAATACAAATCACTGAAATGGAAATTTGAAATGTGCAAGTGCTCATGAACTTGAACATGCTACATACTTACATACCCTGTAAAATTCAAATTCACATATAGCTTTAAACAGAATGGTCCATACACTAAAATGTATGCACCATGGAAGTGATTCACATCAGTGCAACATTCATTCTGCTCACAATAGAGCAAACATTGAAGAACGTTAATAACAAAATAAGGTTACAATTTGAAAGTTAATAAATGAAATTTTTGAACAAATACTTCATTTTGAAAGTACTGATAAAAAAATTGCATCAAAATTAGATGATATTGTGAATGCACATGACAAATGCTGCACACATATAGAACAAGATGCGATAGTTCCAGTTTTGACTAAACAATACAAAGCTTAAGATGAAATAAAATAAATAAAATCAAACTTATCATCATCATATTTCATCTACCAACTACTCAAAAACACATAAAATTAGCATTGTAAGATTAAATGTACGAATTTGACCCACATATTATAAAAGGCTCAATATAGAACAAATGATTTTGAAAATGAAAAAAAAAAAAAAACATTTTTAAAGTTTTGTCATTAGTTTAAGCATTACTATAAAAAATCATGAAATAAACATAAATCCAAACTTAATGAGAATTACCATTTGATCAGAAATTAAGGTATTAAGGTTGTAATTATAAGGAAGATCTTGAGAAGATTTTTTTTTTTTCTCTTTCCTCTTAAAAAAAACACCTACCATCTTAAGCCTTTTAAAGGAACTTCTAGTAATTTTGCTCGATCCCACAGAAAAAAAAATCTTATTGTATTCAACTATTATCATCCCAGGCCAAAATTACAAACGTGACACATTATTTAAAAAATATTTCCAAATAAAAAACCAGCGACATAAACTATTCCTTTAAACATGCACATCATTACAAGAACCATGCTTACTCGCGTATTAGTCATGCTCATGTAATACTTGCATGTTAGTTTTAAACCAAAAACTTGACAGATTACCTTTCTTGCATAAAAGTCATTTTTCTTTTTTCAAGTAAAATACAGCTCATCAGAAAATTGATGTAAATGCCACTGAAAGAAATGTTTATACAGTGGAATACGTTTAACATGAAACAGAGGGGACTGAACTATTTTGGGTAAAAAGAATTTCATGTTAAAAGATTAGTAATAAGTGCTATGTGTATTGTCTGGACCCATATAACATTTCGTGTTAACTAATTTTCTCATGTTAAGCATTTTCGTGTTAAAAGTATTTCACTGTGTGTGTGTGTGTGTGTATATATATATATATATATATATAGTGAGAGTGACTTGTACTGATTAATTTTACATGCAACTTGTTCGTAACAAAAATCGACTTTGCCCACTTCCTCACAGGTATTGCAAGTATAAAATCAGCTCTTAACTCTATTTTGCAACTGACAAAAAGACCTTAACATAAACATTCGAATGGACTGCAACAAATTTGTAGGTTATGAATTTCATTATAAGCTTCTATATACTAGCAATCTTTTAGCTTATGCATGTACTATATTGTACAAACATTTTCCCAATAAAAACCAAAGAAAATGATGTTGATGTTTACACGAGTAGAAGGAAATAATACAATTCATACATGTATATATATATATATATATATATATATATATACACAGGGTCCGACAAAAATGCGAAAATCTTTAGGAGCCAGCTATAATATTTTCATTTGCGAACATAGTCGCCACCTGAAAAACTAGTCGCCAAAGCATTTTTTTAGTCGCCCGGGTGACCTTGCGCCCGGGATTTGTCGGACCCTGTATATATATATATATTCATTTAGGCCAACAGTTACTTTAAATAGATTTTTTGAAAGGAAACTTTTGAGGAAGAGAAAAAGCTTCGTTATCTTCAAAAACTGTCCATTTGTCTGACAGGAATTCTATTGGTGTCTGTCTGTATGCAAATGTAAAAATGCATAGTTTTGAAAATATGGAATTCTACAAGTCAGACAAGAAATTTATTCATGCAATAAAAAAATAAAATTGCATTCTGAAATCAGTTGTCGAACACTGAACCTGAGGGAAACTGGAACTTGCTCTCCAAAAAGTTTACATGGCACAAAAGGTAATATAAAAACAAATTGGTATGGCTCTAAAAAAACTCTTAAACAATGTCAAATATTCTCAACTATAAATATAAATAATATATATATTGTAAATAAGAGATAACATTACAAACATGTTGACTACATTTTAAAAACTTATTTACATGCAGTGGGTAATTCACAACAATGGTTCAATGAATAATACCTGTCTATAATAATATTCAAATGAAATCTGTATCTGAGAGCCATAGTATCTTAAGTCCATTTTTCGAGCTTACACTTAGTGGACATGCAGAGTACTGACAAAAAAAGCTGCTAGCTACATGAGGGTTTTGAACTTGTAAAGCTCACATTGGACGTCTTTAATCAAAGGTTTGCAAAGAAAAATCTAGTTCTATTGTACTAAAAATGTTTATTTTCTAACTTCATCGTAAAAACTCGAAAAATAGGCTGGACCCCTTGGGCCCCGAGTTTTTAATTTTGAAGATAAAAAATTGATGCATGATTAGATATGCTACAATTTATGTCAGTATCTTAAATAAGAAATATTATAACAGTCCTACTAATTAAAAAATGTTCTAATAGTAAGACACCAGGCTATAATCAAGCAAAAGGTGAAAATATATTTTACTTAGTTTATAATTATTTTGTATGAAATATTTTGAAAACTATTTTTTTGTGCATGAAAACGTAAAAATACATACATATTTTCTAAAATACTAACATTTTTATGTTTTCATACACTACTATGTTTTGCATGCACAACGCTCCAATTTACATGTCTATTGTTTGTTTTGTTTATTCCTCCTGTGCGTTTATCATAGAACTTCCAAATTTCAGGTCCATCTACACCAATAAAGGTGGTATATCTTTTGCTTTATATCTAAACTAAGTCTTGTGCATTATCTGATGAGTTTTGTAGAAGGGTTTATCACTAACAAACCTAAAAACATCCAAATTTTATGTACAACACTAGATTTTTAGAGAAAACACTGTTTTTTTCTAAAACAAAAACATGAGTTTTTTACTAATAGGCATATGGTGTACTATTAATAGCACAAAAATAAAACATGCACATTTTTACTAGATGCCCTATTAGTAGAACTTATATTAAATTCCCATTTTCAATGCAATTTTTAATTATTTTTTAGTTAAAAGTACTGAATTGGGCTTAAAGAGTCATCTGTACTATGTAATTTTTTAAACATGCAGGGCATTTCATATAATATTTTGAGAACAAATAAAACAGGCAAATACCTTTTTGCTGAAAACAGCTGGACACTTCCATTATTACGATCTACTGAACAAAAATGATGACATATTGATAGCTTGCATGTATTATTAGTAGGATACCAGGTTTAGAGATTAAAATTCTTGAAAATGAGGAATATAGAGTACTGTAAAGATGTATTTTACTAGTAGGATGTCAGGGCCGAAAGGATTAAGTACTATGGCTCTTAGATATAGAAATAATAGGAGGAATTTCAGGAATAGGAAAATAAGAGTTGACTGCATTGGCTAGAAATACAGTCAACACTTGTTATAGCAACCCCATCTGGACATCCCTACTTGTACCATTATATAAAATGGTTGCTGTATCAAATCGACATTTTCATCACTAAGACGAGGTTCCTCGTTTTCAAAGATCATATTTCTATATGTTAGAAACGAGGGAATTTGACAGTTACAGAATATTTCTCTCTGCTGTTGCTTCATGTCCACTGATGCTTTATCAAATTTTCAGTGAGCCCCAGTTCACATTATGTTTTCCCAATATTGCTACAGGATAGAGAAAAGGCGAACAGAAAAAGGCCATTGCTGTGATGAATGTGTTAACAATAATGTTCAAATAACTCTCAATCTACTTCCTAATTTTGATTAAAATGTTACTTTTGAATGTAAATGTAACAGTAAATGTAAAAAAAAAAAAAAAGTATGACTTTTTAAATGAAATAGGCTTAAATTTAAAACAATTAAAATATATTTAATGAGATTGAATATACTTTTCATTAAAGTTGATGAATGGACTGATTAATTACAATTTGTGAATTAGTAAATTATGTATACATTCAAAAAAAAAAATATGCAGTAAAAGTTTACAAATAAAATAAGAACTTCAAGTTAAATGAATTCAAAAAAAATAAAAATAAAATAAAATAAACAATAAAAACTTAACCCCCCCTCCCCGCGAAAAAATTGCAGAAACTGCAAAAATTATTATATACACCTGTGCTTCGAGGTGCAAAGAACTTGCAATGCAAAAAATGTTCAGATTCATTAATTGGGTCTTTATATCAAAAATCTTATTCCTTTCATGGTCACTATTATATTGAATGCCAAATAACATTATCTTCACCAAGAGCCAGTCGGGTTTTTTTTTTTTTTTTTTTCAAAAGTAACTATCATGTGTTGAGTTGTTTTAACAATGGTAATGTGAGTCGACTGTAATAAGACCAGAATTTTTCAAAGTGTATTGATCAAAAAAAAAAGTAAAACTTTATGATCAATTTTCAATTTAGTATAAAAAATCCAAGGCAAAGACGCTTTATAATGTGACCCTGGGAATAGGTACTTCAGGAAATTTACATCATAAAATAATAGAATTATCCAATGAATTTTAAGCAATGAAGATGAGTAAAAATAAGAATTTTTAATTTGGGCTGCTATCGTTAACCATGTTTATGAAAAAGAGATCAGTTTTATAGAACACATAATGGAGATAAAAAGCTAGTATTTTTCATAAAATGAGTGTCATATTTCTGTGTGTATTATAAAATGGGTGAGTATGTGAATGTCAGTCTTGTTACAGTATACATATTTCATCTCAAAATATTTTCCATGGCAATTGAATTGAAATTTGTAAAAAGAGGATATGTGACATTTTTCAAAAAAATATGTACAAGCTTTAAGGGTCTTTTTTTAGGGGGGGGGGGGATGTCAAGATCAGGATTAGGCTTACATTTTAAGTAGCTATGCAATGTCTGTTTTACCTGATTTTTTTCAATCATTTAAGAACACTATGATTAAAATTAAAGTAATAGTTTTAGATTTCTCCTGAAAAATTCAAGTTTTGTAACACATCTTTTTACAAACGCTGATTCAGTTTGTGTTAAGTATTTTTGTAGCAAATTGCTGTTATGATTAAAAGTACTAACACAATAACAACAATTATGAAGAAAATTTAAAAAAGAACTGCAGCAGATTTTACTAAATAGCAAATGACAATGCAATCTAATCCAAACATTACAGATCAGATTGCATGAAAGCATTTGTTTTAAATAATAGTTTTTTTTAAACTTATACCAAAAAGATGAAGTTTCATACTATAAAATATAATGACATTAGAAACTACTAATGATCATAACCTTTTAAATTTTTGTATGCTTAAAAGCAGCAGCAAAAAAAGTTCATGTTACAACATTAATTTGAGAGAATAAAGTCATGGCCAGAGAGGCCCGTCATTTCAAAATTTTCCACGGGGGGGGGGGGGGGGGGGGGGGGAGCAAAGGGTATATAACATTAAAAAACAAGATACATGTACATACAAATGAACACATTATATTTCCCAAGCCAGGGGAAGGCAATTAACCGCCTAAACGACGGGCCTGGTCATAGCAAAGAGAACTTTTGATATTTATTGCTAAACACACATCAAATTAATTAAAAGTTTAATCCAAAAAATTTAAGCATAGAATTAAAACACTAACAGGAACTTTGAATATAACAGGACAAATATATGCTAGATTCCTGAAATCTAGCTCCATATAAAATACTTGACTCCATCATCACCTAAAAACAGTTGAACAAATAATAGCAGTCACACGTGTCAGAATGGACTAGTTCAAAGACGTTCAAAATAATAAAAAAGTTGTACAAATAACAAATGTACAATTAAAAAAAACGACTTACACACAGTATGATCACAGTTTTCACAGTATCAGAAAGAAATCATGTAATTACATTTTAACCCTTTTTAATAGCAGTAAGTGTTTAAAAAAAAAAAAAAAAAAGAGTATCTTAATTTACCGAAGGCAATGAATTAATATTTTGCTAGAAAAATTATGTGTAAAGCTTCAGATTCTGATATTAAGTAATCAAAATCTTACAGAAGATTATGAGTAAAAAAAAAAAAAAAATTATTGCAATAACTTCACTTTAGTCTTTTTAAAGTTGGCCTCCATATGCAGTGCTATTGGGGTAAAACTAGGCTTTAGACTTAAAAATGCAGGAGAAAAGTCTTTTAAAATTTAGTAAGTGCAACCAATTTTTCTTTAATTTTAATTTAGAAGGAATTTGTGAATTCATTCAATAAATTTGACATTGAATAAGGCATGGAAAGTAAATATTAAGTAAATAATTAGTGAAATAGTTACAGAACATTTGAAAATAACATTCTCATACTTTTTACAGTAATTTCATGCATTCTACATCTGTTTTTATGCATAAATACATGAATGAATATAAAGGAATATAATACAGAAGAAATAACTTATACATCTTCATTTAAAAAAGATCTTTTAGTAAGTATATTTTCAATCAGGAAAACTTAAAACCTTCTGCTAAAAATATTTAAAGAAACATAGTGTGTGCAGATCTCTTTTTTTATCCATGCTATAATGAAAAAGTATAATGTATAAAAAGTGCACCTAAAAATTGTGCTACTTGGCAGATACCACATGAAATGTAATACACTAACAATAAAACAGATTTCATAACTTTAAATATGAGTTATAGCAAAAAATTGCTCATAAGTTGTATATGCTGACAAGTATTGAGTATTTATTTTTGCATACATTTTCAACATAACACAATTCATAAGGGCACAAATAATCCATGAGAAATGCCCAATACGTATTAAATACCCTCACAGCTTCTTTAAAAGCATGCAGTGAAAGAGAAGGCAATGGAAATCAATTGAGGTAGATATTGCTTTTGAGAACTAGGGGGATATTGTCATAAATATAACATGAACAAGGGGAATTTCTGATAAGTTTTCACCAAAGCAATAACAGGGAAAGGGAGCGGGGGGGGGGGGGGGGGGGGGGGACCACTTACATAATCTAATATGATACTAATTTTTAAAGAGAATAAAGGCATTATTAAACAATTTTGAAGCAGGTGCTGGCATAACCAGGAGAAATCTTGTTTTTTGAAAGTCATAAATAAAGTGCTATTTGCTCCAAAGATTTATGTACTGTATTTTATGAACTAGTGCCAATTGAATAATATATATAGTTAGTTTGTATTGGTTTGTGAACTGCATTTAAACATCAAACTAATTGAAACAGAGAGGAAGGATGTTTAATTGCATTAGATATGCTTCAAAACATAAAAAATTATTGCAAACATGTGAATCAATAACCGATTTCAAGCTTCATTAAATAAAAAGACATTTCAATATTCTTATTATGTTCCTAATAAGTTAATTTAGGATGATAGACATGTTAAAGAGCACACAATGAAAATTTAAGACTATTAGTAAAAAAACTGTCTCAAAGAGGGGGGGGGGGGGAGAGGAGGCTTAAAAAACTGATGTAATATAATGAAATATTTCAAAAGACATTTTTCTGTACTCTTAAATTGTGCCCCCCCCCCCTATTTGCACTTTCTCCTATAATTATTTCATTTCTCATGATTAAAAAATGAGATTTTATTTTCTGGTGTACAGTGCATTGTTTTCAGTTTGTTTTTAGTAAGAAAATTGTTTTCTTGAAGTGAGAAAGAAATATTTTGCAACTATATGAAAAAACAAAAATGCATTTAAGACTAAAATAAGTTATACTAATGCATTGCTTATGTATGAAGAAAATTCTCTAAGAGAGTTTTTCTTTTTTTTCTCTCTCTCTTCACTAACAATAGCATGAATATTCCACTAGCATATTACTGAAAACATTACATGAAATTTTCTAAGCTTTTCACAAAGAAAGTAATATACACTTTCCCAGTTTCAGATTAAAAAGGCACCATAAACAGCTTATACTATTTATAAGGGTTCTAATTGGAAAAATAGTTAACAAAACACATAAGTTTTTAAAACATTTAAGAGCTGTGTGAGCTTTGTATGTATATATGCATTTTGTTTCCACCTTTGGAAAATGAGGATCTTTACCCCAGAAAGGTTTTAATTGCTATGAATTTCTTCATTCCAGATTTTATTTGAAGGTCAATTTTATGGAACTAGTTAAATAATTTTAAATTACTTCAGTTAAAAACCCTAAGTAACAAGGAGTATAAAAAGCAATATACTAGTGTTAAAAAATCTAATACAATTGAGATCAATTTCATGTTTTAATATAAAATTTTACTAAGGAAACCTTATTTATCAAAATTTGATATTGAAAAGCTTAAGTCCTTATTCTCATGTTATTATATCCTGTAACATGGCTCAACAAAACATTTAATCCTGGCTATGCCACTGCTTGGAGAGAAAAAAAATGAAAATGGAATGATAAAACAGGGATGTTGCTGTCCCCTTGCAAAATCTTGAGAGAAACTTTTAAGTAAGCAAAAACAATAGATGGCTTAAAGCATGAGAGATTATGATCACATTAAAAAGAAAAAAAACGTGTCATTCTAGTACAGAGTGTAAATGAGTATAACTAAAAATTAATACACAATAAATTTAAAAAATTACCAAAGAAATCTTACAAAATAAATGTATAATTCTTAACCATTTACATTTGAATCCATGTAATTCACACTCTAACTTCATTTTCTGTTTATAAGTCTCTTAAACAATAAAGAAAAAGAGCAATAATGCTATAGATCAGTAGTTCCCAAACTATGGGTCGCGAGTGAATATTGAGTGGGCCCCCGCCACTGTACAATAGTATTTTAAAAGATAAGAAATCTGCGAATAAAAGAAACTAAAGTTGACATTGATATGCTAAAAGTTTCTAAAGTTGAAGTTGCTGCTAAAACTTTAATGAAAAGAAATAAGAAACTAATACATCCTTCCCATTGAAATAACTTCATTAAAAAAAAACCTTGCAAGTGTAGATATTTAAGTAATAAAAAAAATATTTATGTTGTGCTTCTTATTTCAACAGTATATCATTCATATTGTTGCACATTTTTTTTTTAAATTTCAATTCAAACAAATGAGACAGCATTAAGTAGTTCCACAACTTGCCACTAGGGGACCTGAGAACAACCAGTATTTATGCTAAGGGCCGTGGTAGCCTAGTGGTTAGCATGTCAGACTTCCACCTGGAAGGTCGCACGTTCAATACCCACTGAAGACCACCATGTACACTTGGGGATACGTGCATGTAAAATCTGTGGACCCCACTACCTCTCCCCGTACGCTAGCAATCCTAAGGCCTCAGCTAACAGGTAAGAGTCTGGCGGAGAAAAGTATTTATGCTAAGACAGCCAAGAGATGGGTGCCAAGATTGGAAATATTTGTTAGAGGGGTCGGAGCCTAGTCAACTTTGGGAACCACTGCTATAGATAGATTCTATCACATATAATTTTTACGAAGAGTTGTGAGTGTCCTGATTTCTAGACATTTATAAAAACCCAATTTCGGAATTTAATAAATAATTTTAGTATCTATAAATTTTCTAAACTAATTAGACTGAACTGCATTAACAAGAAATACAAAACCAAAACATTGCTCTGTTTAAAACAAAAAGAATTTTTGTAGTGGAAAACTTATAATAGTCAATTGAAATGCGTTTTGTGTCTTTAAAATGAAAAATGACTTAAGGCTATGCAACATCCCTGTCATAAATGAAAAATGTATATAAAACATGATAAATATGTTACATACACTGATAAATATTCAATAACTCAATTACTTTTCCAAATTTATGAAGTATAAGCAAAGATACATGAATAACTAATACAGTTTTAAAACTATGTTCATCACATAGAATAGTGAATGTGAAGAATATCAGATGTACATTTTAAGATCTGAATGAAAAATTATTCACATAATTATTGCACAAATAATTAAGTATGTCTTCAATATCACATGAAATAGATGCTTTATCTTTCAACAAATATATAACATATGCAACACAGCTTTAAGTAATACCTAAAAATTAACTTATATAAAAAAAATGAACATTAAATATGATTTCAAGCATGTACACAGACAGTGCTTAAATAAACTTTCAAATAGTTGCAGATTTTTGAAAGACTTTTTAAACAAATATTTTGCAGTTATAAAACTTTCAATTGCAGATTACAGCAATACAAAATATTTGGTTTAAAATAAAAAAAACTTTTGTAAAATCTACAGTAAAAATAAATATGAAGCGCAAAGAAATATATTTCAACTAAAAATGTAAAAAAAAAAAAGATCAAAAGTCATTAATTTAAATATTGATGATCAAATAATTGCTCAACAAGACATACACATCTTTATTTTAAAGAGGATATGTATTTTTACTTGCAAACAAAATTGTGCAATTATTTAATCAAACCGTAACAGCATAAAAACAAGATGGTCAAATGAGAAGACCATACAAATTCATATCACATTTACTTGTAAATCAATGTGTCAAATTATCATGCAGATTTTTTTTTAACTATCAACACTAAAAGACTGTAGCGGAAAATTAAAAAAAAATTATACAGAAATATTATAATTCTATCACCTACTAATTACCACAGTACATTGTTTGATGTGAGATAAAATATGAGGTGATAGAATGAAATGAATATTTACGTGGTAATAAAAGCATCCTTTGCTGAAGAATAATCATGGGTATGGTACACAGCACAGAAGATAACTTATGAATAAGATTGTAAAAAAAAAAGAAAAATACTTAAAGAATTACCAGTTATACTAAGAACACTTATTATTTTACAACATTTGCCCTGATGTACGTCATTGAACAGTGTATTCAAAATTATTTCATAAGGCTAAGGGAAACTAGTATTTCAGTTTTGTACCATGGCTCCTTGAAAAGCAAGGAGAAAGTCTTACTCTGTAGATAAAAATAATGCTAGGAAACTTACTACTATTGCTCATGTTGAGCATTTAAAAATCAACAGCTTGTAGCTTACGCAAGATCACTACATGCTCTTTTAACAAAATCAACAAGAGCTGTAGAAATACCAGAACTATATGAATAGCAGAAAATTAAATAAAATTCTAAAGCATGTTTCAAGAAAATATCTAGGAAAATGCATAGTTGTACAGCACAGTTAACTTGCATTTATTCTGTGCTGATTTGCATTGTACATCTTTGAGGAACATGAAGGCAATGAAAATTTAAAAATCTATTTGAACCATGTACAGATATCAAAACATTCAGGATGTAAACGACAAGATGGTAAAAACAGACTAGACTATAATCCAATTAATGTAAACGGGCAGTGGAGATTAGACTCCTCAGTTTAGAGGAGTTTTATGACAAAAAAAGGGGACATAAAGAGACAGCAAAATATTAATAAACAATTCAAAATAACTACATAGGAATACAAAAGTGGGGAGGGGGAACAATAACCAAATATTTTTAAAGTACCATTCAGTAAAAATGGTACCAAACATAAAAAAAAAAAAAAAAAACTGCTACCATTCATATAACAAAGAAATGTCACTTTGATGTCTCTTTCTTCATTTTAGAGAGAAACTGTCATTGTTTTAGGAAAAGGACCTTCATAATAACGTAATGTTTCTTTAATATTCACTAAAATTTGTATCGTAGCATTCATCTTTGACCTTGGCATATGTATCAACTTGAGGTACATATGAACAGTCAGCCTGAGAGTAATCCATGTAAGGTCTAGAATAACCCCCATAGTATTGATTATTTATTGGCTGCTTGGCAGCATGCTCTGTATGTGATAGTTGATAATTATGAATTGGGTTGATATGAGTTTGAGAATGATCTGGAAATGAAGATTCAGCTCCATTCTGATTTTCATGCCAATGTTGCCAATTGTGTTGTGGAGCCGAATCAGTGGGAAAGTATGGAGATGTAACAGTAGATTGCCCTGACCATGATGATCCAGATGAGCTATACCCCCCATGATCCACTGGTCTTCTACCTCTACCACGTCTTCCAGAACCACGTCCTCGAGGTCGAGGACAAACAGTTTCATGTTGAACAGGAGGATATCTACCTAAATCAGCTTTCCTTTTCCTACCACGCTTACCCCTTTGTACTGGGATCATCATTCTCACTTCAGAGTCAGTTGTTTGTAGACTACGATGCACTGTAGCACTAACATCATTTCTATGGAAATCTGTAAAACATTCATCATGAGCATCTTCTTTCACTTCCACTTTCAGTTTAACATCTGGAAATGATACTTCGGAAAAGTCTAAATCAGGCAATGCACCACACAGATGGTCTCGCAACTTTTTAAGAGCAATGTAAAATGGAACTTTGTCAACAGCTCTAGGAAGTTGAGCACATCTTGCACTTGAAGAAGGCATAACAAAAACTGACTGAAATGATGCAAAGAAAATTTAAAATATTCGCATAACAGACTTAAAATACAGTATAAGGATCAAGAAATTATTAAATCATATTATGCTCCATGTTACAACATGTATTTATTAACAAACACATAATTAAAGATACTACTTACAATTCCAGTGCCTTGAATAGGATCTGGCTGTCTTCCAAAATCAAAATTCTTTTTCCCAGAAAAAACCTCGTAAATCACTGAAAAAACGTCAAACAAATTATTGCAGAATATACAAAACAGTAAAATATCATAAAAAGGTGTCCATATTATTCTGCAATGCGGTATACTATGAAAAAGAACCAATATTTTAAATGCAAATTGCAAAATTAAAGAAATGAAAATCAGCAAACAATTGCATATAGCTTTAAAATGGGGGGGGGAAACAAATTATTTGTGATCTAAATCTTCCCATTTCTGTATCTTCAATTAAAAGGAAAATATTGCAGTATGCAAAACATATGGGACACAGTTAAACAACCACATGTTGGCATGCTAAATTGAAGAAAAGAGGATTGGTAGAAGAGCTAAGTTCTAGGTGTCATGCCACTGTCATTAAAGTTGAAAATTGAAGCAAATAGCTCTGAAAAAGATACTGCAGAGTTACAAACCAAAGGACATTTTTATCACTAACAAAAACTACTTTAAGTGCTTAACTAACAAAACTTTTATGTTTGAAAAGAACATATGTTTTGGTAGCAAAAACAGCAACGAAAGAATTAAATCCCAGTATCAGCAAACATGAAAAAGAAAAAAAAAAAGAAAGAAAACTGAGACCGATTCTTTAGAAAGGTGAAAGTAAAAATATTCCACCATGTGAAGTCAGAAAAAATAAATATGACATCAATAAAGTTTATTGAGTGCAAAACATTTTTAAAAAGTGAATATTAACCCTTATATGGTAAAAACCTTCTTAAACTTGGCACTGAAGAGAATTAATATTAATATTATTGCTATTATTTTTGATTAACTTGTTTTAATGTTTACGGTGGCTTGTCTCAAAAAGTAGCACATACAAATCTTGAATGTTTAGTTTGCATTTACTTTGGTTATTTTATCCCTTTGCTATTGAATGTCTTTGAACGTAAAAAGTTGCAAGCACTTTTCTTAACCCATGTTTCTTTTTGAACTTTTTAAATAAAATTACCGTTTGAGGAATGTATCCAATATTTCTTTTTTTTTTTTTTTTTTTTTTTAATTTTTGTTGAGGCGAGGGGAGTGGTGCTAAAACTAAAGTGCCTAGATAGAATTTTGCCCTCTTTTATTTCTAGAGCGATTTCCGACTAAATTAAACTAAGTCATTACATTAAGTATGCTGCATGTATCAACTCATTTCCCCCTGAAGAAGGAAGACCTGTATTAAAGGGGCAAAATGTCCAGCCCACTTAGAATACCTTATTGAAAGGTTCCTACTGTGAAATTAATTTCAGAGATAAAAAATAATTATTTTAAGAAACAATTATTTAACATTTCGGAAGAAAGGATTTACAATATAAGCCAGATACATACTTTTCCCATTAAACACAGCAATCTTTGGCTGATATTTACGCAATTTAGAGAGTAGAATTTCAGCTCCTTCTCTAATCTCTTTTCTGCCAAAATAAATAAATAAATAAATACATAAGTAAATAACATGTAATTATTGTTTTTAGAAGCATACATAATTTACTTCATATTTAACATTTTACATGACTTACCTGCTTAAATCCGCACTTCCTTTAGTTGGTCTAGATACTATATTTGTAAATCCAATCCCATGAGATATCAATTTGAAATCATCAACAGCACTCATTGGTTCTGGTATAAGTCCAGCCAGAAATAGGCATTTCCCTTTAAAAAACAATAATAAACTAGAATTTTCCCAGCAGTCCTAATTCAACAGTAATTCATTAATTTTTTTAAGTTCAGTCTCAAATGTTTAAGCAATTTTAAAACATTTTAGTTTTTTGTTTGACAAGTTTTGTTTACATATTTCAATTGACAATAATCTCTTCTCAGTGCAACTGATAGACCACTTGAGTTAGCTTTTTAAGTTAATGCATTTGTAGCACATATTATACATAAAATATTAACTTCTTGCATTTCTTCTCCAGTAAAGAAATTAGAAATAAAATTTCCATAGCACACGAATATTATTAGAAATACAAACACGCACTTTAAATTTAATTGAGAGTTCAAAACGCTAATGCAAATCAACAAACTTACGAAACATTGATTGAAAGCAAAATGATGAATCACTGCATTTATTTATCTCACTTAATATTATATTAGACCATCCTTTCTCAACCTGAGGGTTGTGACTCCCAGGGGGGATTGCGCTTAGGTAAAAGAGGAGTTGTAATCTGACCAAACAAATACAAAATATGGTTTTTTAAAACATTGTACATTAAATTGTAATCAAATGTTACAAAATTTGGCGTTGTACAAAGGAAATATTGCAGTAAGGGGGTTACAAGGTTTTTCAAGTATGTTTCTCTTAAACGGGTTGCCATATGCAAAAGGTTGAGAAACAACGTGTTAGACATTGTTAGCTTCAAATTGTATTTTATTTTGTTTGACATTGTACTGGACAAGCAATCTGACCGACTTAGGGTCCAGGCACTTTAAACATTTCCTGCCCCCTTTGAATTGTTGATTTAGTTTATATATACATATGTGCACATGTTACGGTCAATGTGTAATTGGTTAGTTATTAAGAATTAGTTATTAGGAATAACCTGTTATTAATAATAACCGGTTATTTTATATGACAATTTTTTAAAATAAACCTAAAGGATATTATGGAAAATATTTGTGCTCAGGGCACAAGTTCCTGGGTATCATTGAGATAATCAGGGTCTGGCAATAACTACTATTTCTCCCAAAACGTTGATACATAATACAAAAATTGTAGCAGTAAAGATTAATTTGGTTACAAATCATTTGACCCCAGGATGAAAGTGTATGACATTTTATCTATGCATACTACAGAGTAGGAACAGTTAGATAACAAAAATAAGGGTGAAAAAGACATCACCTATGTCTGAAATACATAACCACAACACCATAAGCATGTTCTTTAAGATAAAAGTACTTGCCATTTCTCAGTGTATTTCTAATAGAACCAAATTTTCATAAAAACAATTAATGATAAATTTTATTGTATATTATTCTTTCTAAAATTCTCATTTACATAAAAACTTATTTTAGGGAATTTCCTGACTCTATGAAGATTATGAAATAGTCAGATGGAAATGTAGGGGAGGATAAAAATTTTATGTTTTGGAGGCCTTACATTTTGTCAGGCAACCTCAGAATGAAGTTTCTCCGAAAAGAGTTAAAAAATGTTTCCAGGAAGTTGGATTTCCTATTACTGAGGAAATAGCGCAACTGCAATTGTTCCTGTTGAAAATGACGTAGATTTCACTTTTTTAGATAAAATTGCAGCAAAAATTTTCCAGGTTTTTTCATACATTTTAGGTATTTCCATGTTTTTCAATTTCTCATTGATATGATTTTTCACATAATAGGAGTGCCAGTTTTTTCTTTGTAGGTTTTAAGGGCGTAATACCATTAAATGTTTATAATTATTTTAAAAGGATATATTCTTGGAAATTCGAGCCATTTTGATTCTTTTAGAAACATTACGTTTACAAGAAAAAGAATAAATTGAAAAATTTCAGCAGGGTGTTATCAAATCAAATGATTTAAGAATATCCTATATCCTTGGTGAACAGGTGCATTTGAATTCATTTTTACTGTCCACTAGTTAATCTTCCATGTAGAATGAAGACAGACAGTACCTATTGCACAAAACCTAAATTAAAGGGGAAAATATCTATAAAAGAACATTACAATTAATAATTTTAGGTATCAAAAAATCCCTTCAAATGTTATGAGTATCTTCTCCTCCCTCCCTTGTTGGCATGCACTTTACTACTACTGCTACAAAAAGGGTTGGCTTGGAACTTTAAAAAGATTTCTTCTAATAAAAATTATGAAGACAAATTTAGTTTTTTTTTTAAAAGTAAGTACATAGTAATGCTTACAAAAATGATTTCCAGGTCCTGCATAGTGATGTCCTTTATATGCAGCCATTAACCCAGGATTAATTCCAATCTGTTGATTAAATAAACGCATGTACATACACATAAAAAAGGAAGGAGTGCACAAACAAATTCATAAATCTTGAAGAACACATACATTTTTTGTGCCTATTTTATGAGAGTTCTAATGAAGAGTAACTTATTTTGAAGGAGAGCATTAACAATTTAGGAAACAAAGTTTCAATACATAAAAAATCTTTTACTGGAGTTAAACAAAAGCATAGTTAAATTTGAATCTTGAAACATTCAGAAAATAAATTATAAATTTTTGTTGATAATGCAAAAACTCGTACATCAAAAATTTTCCGTTTTGGAATTTTATTTTATTTGTAATCCAAATGAGCAGTTCTGAGGTTCTGAAAGACGTATTTCACCAGCCAACAGAAATAAAATCTCGCTCTGAAGCAATAAGCTGATTGTCAGAGTTATTAAAAATAAAATAATTTTTTTTGTTCTCCTGAAAACCAACTGTCACTTGACACCACAACATTTTGCAGTATCAACACCAAAATGCTATTTAACACTAATATAAAAGTTTCCCATACGAAATTCTTTCTGAATACTTTTTCTTTTATGCACTTTTAAAACAAAATTTACTAGCGAATGAAATAGTAAAATGTAAGTAAATTGTATAATTCTTTTATGGTCAGAAGGGTTTTGGAGAACATAAAATTTGTTTATTCTTCATAATTAATTACTTACACTTGAGAATAAGACAAAGATGTAAATAACACATTGAAAGTGCTCTGAAATAAACTTTAGTAAAGAAATTACCAGACTAAAAAAGCATTTCACCTAAAAGAGTTTCCACTTTTCAGTAAAAACGAGTCACAAAATTTTAGTAAAGATAAAGTGTACATTCAGAAGTTGGAGAAAACTCAGAATTTTGTAAGTTTAATTATAATTATTAATTATTCACAAATCATTTCTTTACTTTTCATTTTAATGTCATAGATTTAACCTATATTTGACATAAGTTTCTGTAAACAAAACAGTATGATTCAGAAGTTTGAATGAAATTTTTCAAAACATTTTAGTTCCTGCAAAATAAACCTTTATCTATTACTTTTATTTAATGAAAGTAAATAATTCCAAAGAAGTCGGTAATAACTTATTTGTATCAAAATGATTACCTACAGTCAATACAAATACAAAAAAAAAAAAAAAACTATACTAGTTACGCCCCCAAAATTCTGTGCCCAGTTATGCTGGTACTAGTCAATACATCAATTCCCAATGCAGATCAAGAGCCCTCTTAAAACTTTATCCAAATGCAAGTGACCAGCTGCTTCTGGTAAACTATTCCAAATGCCTAAAATCCTATTAAATAATTTTCCTAATTTCAAGATTAGCTGGTATTTGAAAAGCTTAAGACAATGGCTATCAACGTGGGCAGTGGGAAGATGCTGAGGGTTGGTGAAAATTTTTTAGGAAGGGGGGCTGTGAGCATGTTTTGTGCAATAGGGTGTGGACTTTTCTAAGCATTTTGTGAATTTGAACTGGGAAGTCCATCAATGGGTCACAAACTCTTTTGTGAATACTGAGACAGCAGAGGTTCATCTAGGAGGAATGATATTATATTTCCTATAATTTGAGGAAGAAAGAGAGAAAAAAACTTTTGTTTATAGTATGGGTATTGTTGACAAGAATAAGTACAAGTTCAAATGATGTAGATCAGATTTCTAAATGGGTATCAAAATGGGTACAATTACATTGAGTCATGAAACATGCAAGTTACTATTTAAAAGAGACTGATCAGCAAAACAGAAAAAAGTTACGAATTTGGATACACTCACACTTTTAAAGTTAGTCAACAGTAGAAAATTCACACACAACTGAGAGAGATGCATAAAAGAGGTGGCATATAAGTAAAATATTACTGTATTTTAGTATGATATGAAATATGAGACAAAAAATCAACATTTTGTCTTACTCACAATCACAATATCTAATCCATGACTTAAATGATCAGGCAATGACTTTTTCATGACTTCCTCTTCAGGCATTCCATCAAATCTGTCCATCCTTTTCCTTTGTTTAAAAGTCTCTGTAATTCTTTCTTGTTTGACACATTTCACACCATCTGGTGTATGAATATATTCATAGCTAGGAAAACAAATAAAAACAGGAATAAAACATTGAACAAAGTAAAACATTTTTATAGTAGCAAAAATAAATCCTTAGTTTAAATGCTTAATACAGTTAAATTTCATTACAGAGAGCCTCCCAACACCAATAAAACATTTTACTATCAAGAGTTGTAGTGTGTATGCTAAATTCAAACAGAAATGTATTAACATGCTATTGTATTAAAATGAACTGAATAAAAAGTATAACTTTACCTCACACCATTGGGTTCTTTCTTTTTTCTTCCCCGTTTCTTAGGTTGAGGTGGAATTTCATCATATTCTTCATATTGGTATGGATCCTGCTTTACAGTTTGCCCTAGTGTTTCAAAAACTTGTTCATCCGGAGACCTTTCATCATGTCTATCATTTGTTTCCATAGGATAACTTCCATCTGAACTCATAGATTTTCCTTTGTAGGAAGAGCTATCAACATTTTCTTCACCAGCAAAAAACATTGATGATCCAATACTGTAATCAAGTGGTTCTTGGCTTGTGCTACTTGATGTGAGATAGGTATAGTGATTGTACTGATCCTCAGGGGACCACTGCCAGTCCTCATTGTGCCCATATAGAGTAGATGTTGACAGCGGTCCTAAATAAGAATATTCTGTTGTATGTGAAGGCGATGACATCATGAGTGTTATAAATTTCTGAAAGACAAAATAACACCATTATAAGATATTTGCCTTCAGTTTATATTTGGGACCTTAAATGATACTTGAGGAATAATATAGAGTGTGTAACAGGCATATATATATATATTTATATTTTATATAAATTTAAAAAAAAAACGTAATAAAAAATCATTAACCCTTTTGAGAAGGCACCTCAATCAGTAAGCTGTCGTCACTAGATGGGGAGCTAAAAGAATGCCTCCTCACATGTGGATCATATAAAGTAAATTTGCCGTTCAAATGTTTAATTTTTTTGTACACTATGAGAAGAACTTCTTTTTGACTATCTAGAGTAGTTTTGAAATATAATTACAGGGTTCCCACCAAGAATATGATACAAAAAAAATGAAAAAAGTGACCATTTAAGAAAAAAAAGTGACCAAAAAAGTGATCAACTAAAAAAAAAAAAGGTGACCAAATGAGAATAAGCTTTGCATTACCACTAAAACACATGTAGAAAAAATGTTTACAGGTTTTTAATCATAGAAAAATATATAATTACTTTTATTTTCTTCAAATGCAAAAGTTCCATCTAGAACTATACGAGACTACTTTCGTACATTCCAACTTCAGATTTATACTCTTGCTGTCTCTCTCTCTAAATTCTCATTTAGCTTTAGTTCTTTATTACTTCAAATGTACTGTTTTCAACAGTTAATACATATTCATTCACTCATTAATTAATTTACTTGTTCATGAATTTGTACACTTATTTATTTTTTCACTCCTTCATTTATTTACTCATTCATTCATTCACTTATTCATTCATTCCTTGAGAAATATCCTTAAAAACCCCGGTCAACAAATTTCATAAAAAAATAGGCTCGTTTAATTCAGGTTGAACTTCGTATCTGTACATGTTCTTTGGCCTAACATCTTTCCGATTAAGTTTGTTCAAAGCGAATCTGTCGGTTAGATCAGGATTTATATAGGATTGAAATTTCCCTGTAGGCGCTAATGTTAAATTTTTTGAACTGTACAAAAATGAACAAAAATTGTACAAATCTAAAAAAATATTTCACGCCGAGAGCTTCTTCCAATAAACTTGTCCATAAGAACTTGGATCATATGCCTAGTGTTTACATAATATGCTTTATTTTTGCCCATAGGTGCTAATGTTAAGATTTTTTGAACTGTTCAAAATTAAATGAAAAATTTTTCAAATGAAAAAGTAAAATATGGAAATGAGATGTCCTCGCCAAGATCTTTTGAATTGGTCAATTTCCTCAAAAGCTATTGGGGGGAGGGGGGGGGACCCGACAGACACACATTTTGCCCATCTCAAAACCCTACTTTCAACTTTTTATTTTTCATTCCTTATTTAATTACTTCTTTGACTTCTCTTCATTTTTAATGAGATTTTTACAATACATTAAGCCTTCTTTCACACTTTATTTTTTGGGAAAGTAGGCTAAAAACGACAGAAGTTCAATCCTTAACTAATCTTGCATAAATAAACATCACTATCATCTCAAACAAAAAATCATTTTTAAAAAACTAATGGTTTTTCATCAGACACAGAAAGAAAGCAGCGATACATATATATGCCGGGGGTGACCAATTATGCTAGCAATTTACAGAATCAACTTTATTTTTTAATGTGTGAAACAAGAAAATTTATTTAAAATATTTGATCACAAAAATAAAATTAATTATAGGTAATCAAATCATTTAGAATATCAGAGGAGCATGTGTAAAATATCTGAAACAACTAGATAAATTAAAGGTATGTATATACAAGGAATATTATAATCCTTTATTAAAAAATTTAATTCAGAATATTCTTTGATGCCAAAATTAAAACACCAAAAATAAGTACAGTGAAACATGAGAAAGTTGACCACTTGCGGTGCAGCACTTTAGTGGTCAACTTAGACAGGTGGTCAAGTTACAGAGGGTGAGGTACAAGGTGAAAGGCTGATTCCGTTTCTGAAAAAAGTGGTCAACTTTACAGGTTTTACTGTACTTCAAATGCATGCTAGTGCAAGGCTCAAAAGAGAATAAAACAGTTTAATATTTCAAGATTTGCTTTCATTGAGATTACAACAGAAATAAAGTTAATTTGAATATTATTCATATTTATGTCAAATTACATATTTTAGAGCAAGTAAAAAATAAAAATCTATTTAAGCAAATAAAATCAATTATAAAAATAAAAAACAGTAAAAGGGTCAATGCCCAGTTAAATCAAGCAAGGAAATCGCTAAATTAAATGCATTCTGTTCAAGAAATGATTTTGATTATAATCCTTTGTCCAAAGCTAATTTAGAAAGTACAGATACCAAAAGTAAAATACTTGAAAAGTATACTTTAAGTGCTTACTTATCCTGTAACAAAAAGTCTTTAACTTGCAAATCGTTCAAAGGCTAAAAATGAAATTATATGGTAGAATAGCCCTTGAAAAGCAAAAAAAAAAAAAAAAAAATCAAAAAAGAAAATCAATACAGTAGGAATGCTCAAAAATTTTAAATGTTAATATAAAAATCTCGGAAAAGAATGCTTCAAAAATTTAGAGAACCATCGCCCCTGGTATATAAATGGCAGCATTCTGTAAAAGTTCCAATTTAATCAGTCTTAGATCTCTTTTGAAAAAAATGTTGTGATTAGGGAAGATTTTCTCTTCTGTAGTTTTTTTTCAATTTCATGTGCCCTTTTGCTCTGTGCTCATCTTTATCAGCTTTTATAGATTTAGCACCACCTATCATTGCCCGAACAAGCTGTGTTTCTGTAAAATCTTGATTTCTAATGCCCTCTTAACTTTTCATTTGCTTCGTCAAGTAGCTTTGTGGAAACTATTTTATTTGCATTTTTCCTGGTGCTTATAGGAAAAGTTTGGTGGTTATATATCACTTTATGAGATACTCCCCCTCCCCCCCCAAAAAAGTGATTTTAGGTGAGAATTTGCTACAAAAAGTGACTTTAAGTGACCAATGAAAAAAAAAGTGATTTTAGGTGAAAAAAGTGACTTGGTGGGAACCCTGTAATTATTATATCTTCCTTTAAAAATCTATAAAATAAATTTGAGAAAGATAAGTTCTCGACTTGCCTGAAACAAATACATACCTATGTACAGAAAATATCCAAAAAAGTCTCAAAATTTATTTGCTGCATCAAAACAAAATAATAAACATTTTCTATAAAATAAAGTATTAAAATGATGAAAAGGAAGCCATACTTCAAAATGTATGCAACATGCTATTCTTTAAAATATGGGGCACGCGTCACAAGAGTAGTATGTTTTCTGCACCTTTTTTAGGACTATTTTGATGGAAACTGTCCATTGTTCTCAACACTTTGATCAGTTTCAGTAAGGTTTAATGCAGGAAAGTATCTCCCCTGAGTGTCATAAATATGAGAGTACTGATCTAGCTGTATACGTCCTTTCAGCCCTATAACCATAAGTAGTTTTCAAATATTTGTTCCACCACTTTCATTTTAAATTCTAAGAAGGGTGGTTTTAGTCCATACATGTTTTTTCATTAAAAACAATCGCATATTTAAGTGCAATGTCCATCAATCTAAAGAGTAATTTTTTTAACCACTATGTCTGAAAGTATGCCTGTATTAGAATTGCTATCACTTTGCAGTTCTTTTAGAAATGTTAAAACTATCGTCGCTATTCAGAAATTAATCATTTACTAATTGCGCATATTCTTCCTTAAATAGTGTTTTCGCCTTGCCATTTTTTACAAGAAAACATTTGCAAAATGATATACCAAAATTTTGTCCATATGCTAGGCAATGCAATTAAAGAGCCAGCTTGTTTGGTTATATTACTGATCACCGCCACCGTGCTCAGTCATTCCCTCCTGAATCAAGAAAAGATAAATAAAATAATGCTATGGAAATGAAGGTTAACATTCTCAAGTCTTGATATATTGCACCATAACAGACATAGGGCCTCATCTAGTATCAGAGAGAAGTACTAATATTTAATTCCATCTGAAATCCCAAATACAGTACACCCGTCCTCAGAGTCTATTAGAATGGCGAGTTAAGACATAATTACATGCCAATGTCCAAACACCTTTAATACTTTTTTATTTGTTTAAAATTTATAGAAAAGATGAAGATAAATATAAATATTACAGACTCTATATTATGTTCCAAATACTGTTAAATGTCCCATTCACAATCTTTTACAGTTCAGATATAGGGGCGTAATTCTACCTAATGATTAATTAAGTAGTCTTCATACATTGTGCATAAATTTGCAACAACATCCAAAGAAAGTAACATTACTCATCAATAATGGGTCTATATAATAAATAATTCAGCAATATCACTTGTCATGCAACCGAGTTCAAGGAAAGAGTTTTAACTTTAGAACGGAAAATTTTAATACAAAATTAGTTTTTGTTTCACAATGAGCATTTTAAGGGTCCGACAAAGACAGGGCACCAGGTCGCCCGCGCAACTAAAAAAATGCCTTGCCGACCAGATTTTCAGGTGGGAAAAAGATTCCATCGAGCAGACACGAAGCAGATGTTTGCCTTTTTTCCACTTTAGCATTTAGCTTTGTTCACATTCAATCGCCAAGCTGCATCACCGATGATCGCTCATTTTGTTAGCTCCTCTCCTTCTCATAAACAGTATTAGTCGTATAAGATCATGAGATCATCTACACACCAAGACGTAAGAAAGAAAGGTACGCAAAGTGTGCAAACAGTAGGATGGTAAATTTCTGCGTAAAATGTAAAGCAGCCAGCGAATACGCGGCTTCTCTCGTTCAATGACTTCACGCGTGTACAGGGAGATTTACTTCTACTCACGTGGGATCCGTTGGTCAATTATGTGCATAGATTCTCATGTTGCCTCGTGTTTGGAAAATATAGGAATAATTTTTTTCTCCTAAGTATTTTGAGTGACAATGAATCAAAATGAAAAGAAGCACACAAACAAATTCTTGAAACTTACGTATAACTGGGCGTTGACGCTAGTTTGGTTTTTTTCGGCGCCAAACCACGGATAGACAGTGTTTACATTCCTGATGCAAACATCGCCAAAGTTTTTTATCCAAGCTTTTTTTATTTTTAAAATAACGATAAAAACTAGGGTTTCTTTTTTTTTTGACTTGGTTATTTTCCCATCAAACATCTCAAAAAGTTGAACTTATTTCCAAACAAAAAGTTAAACTTCCAAACTTCATTCTTTTTTCAAAATAACGTACTTTTTGGATTTTTTTTTCTAAAACCGCAGCTGGACTTCATCTTTTTCTCAACTTTTTTTTCAAAATAATAGCTTTAAACAGAAAATTGAGCATTTCATTACAGAAAATTGACAAATAAATGAGAAAATATTAACTCTAAGTAGAAAAAGTATTTCACAGAAGAATTTGAGAGTTACGATCAAGTTCAGCCTTGGTTTATCTATCTGCAAGGCTTTTCATTGCATTGTTTGGTGCTGCAAATAAGCAGTACTCAAAATGTGATATGTTTGCGGCAAATGAAAATATCTAGCTGGCTCCTAAACATTTTCCATGGCTCCTAAGATTTTTGCTGGACTCTGAGCATTTTCATTAAAAATGATGCCCTGGAAGTATTTAAAATGACCCCAAGGAACTATGTGAAACATTCATTATTTATATTAGTACTACCAAAGGAAAATGTTATTCAGTATCAGTCATACAATTTCAAAATGCTGAGTTTTCAAAATAAAATGATTCAAAATGATAAGTGCGCATGGGTTCCCATATGTGTAATTTCAGACAGGGCCAGGGTCGTAACTAGGGGGTGGCAGACAGGGTTGGGCCCTGTGCACCAGATTTTAGGGGCTTTAAATCGACTAAGTGTCTGTGTGCGTATACAAATATATATAGTACAATTATTTGATCCAAAAAGGGGGGATGCTAAAGCCTGGTCTTGCCCCTCTTGGAAAATGACCTAGCTACGTCCCCTGGACAGGGGCTGTAAAATTTTTCACATTTTAAAGCTATAATTAAAACTTTTAAAAATTATTTACAACAATTAAATGTTTTAAATGAAATGTTGCCAATTTCTCTGGTGCTTGGAAAAATAATATAAATTTTCAACATAGGTCCCGTAGAATAAAATTAAAGAAAAAACAAAGACAAAAATATTTTTCAACCTAAGTGATGCCAGATACATTAAGACGGCAAATAATGAAAAATAATAGCCATATTTGAAGGTACAGATTACTCTATTTAAAAATTTCTTGATTTCTTAGCAAATTTTGCAAAATCCCCCGATTGTATGGTTCTGTTTCCACTGTGATAGGCAATCTTGATATCATGACCAGTGGGGGGAGGGGGGAGGGGGCGTAAACCAAGTTCCTACCAGGGTGGCAACTTCTGAAGGCAGCAAACTCAAGTGTGATGATAAAGCACAGATCCAAAAGTGGATCATGACCTTCCTCACTGTGACCAATGATAGCCTAAAGTTAAGTTTTTAAACCTTCAATTTAGAACAATTATTGGAAGAGAGCCACCGGCCTCCCCTTCCTCCAACACCAACAAAGATAACCTAAAATTGTCCTTTCAGAACTTCAATGTCGAAAAATTTTCCCTTCTACTACCATCATCAAACATAGCCTAACAGTGTGTGTTTATGATTTCAATTTCATAACATTTATGGGGAAGAGTGAAAGAGAAACTCCCTCCTCTCGGTCCTTCGCCAAATGTTACTAAAGGCAGCTTAAAATTAACTTCCATTTCGAAAATGACTTTAGAAAGAAACTCCAACCGTCTCCCCCTCCCCTTTTTCCCATATATTACTAAACATAGCCTGATATTGTGCTTTTAGGAGATTAATTTCTAAAAATTTCCGGGAGAGCTGCCAGCCTCAAGTTACCAAAAAATAGCCAAAAACTTTTGTGCCTTGAAAACTTTGATTTAAATTTTTCCCTTTTTCCTTAGTCACAAAACAGTCCCTTCCTCTCCTTACATCATCAAAGATAGCCTAAAATTGCTTTCAAGAATGTTTTTGGAGCTTCAACATCAAAAAGTTTCTGGGGACAGCCTCCAAACTCTCTCCCTAATCCTAACGTAACCAAAAAGATTAAAAAGGTGCATTTTTAGGATTTCAAATTTGAAAATTTACAGAAAAGAACTGCAGTCCTCCTTCTCCTACCATCTTTAGAGATAACCTATAAATGCAATTTTAGGACTTCAATTTTAAAAAATAGAAGTCTAAAAATACAACCCATCACCCCTTCCTAAAACATCACCAAAGATACTCTGAATCGAACTTTGCTTTGGAAAAAAATTTTGGGTTGTAACCACTCTCCTTCCTTTTTCTAACATTACCAAATAAAATTCAAAACTGAGTTTTTTGAACTGCAATTTCGAAAAAGTTCTAGGCAGAGAAAAACAAACAAAAATCTCAGTAAAAATTTTCTTTTCACTTTTTTAAACATTTTATTTAGTAGCAGATGACCCATAAAAATGACTTTCAATTTTATTTATCATTTACTTTAAAAAGAAAAGATTAAAATTAAAGCAAGAAAGCTAAATGGAAAAAATACATCAATGGAATTGTAACACGTATAAAGCAAGAGCTCAAAAATCTGCAATAAAATAAGCTAGAAATAAATTATACTACTATTATAATTTTGTATCTAAACTAAATGAGAACAGAATGCGGCATATTCTTCTTTATTCCAGTTTCTGCTTCGAACATGTATTTCTCATAACTGCACCTTAATTCCTTGAATTGTAACCACACCCCCTTGAATATTTATATCATATTTCCCAAAATTCAATGTGTAAGACTTTCTATGAGACTTAATAACTAGTTTAATAAGTACTCTTCTAATTTTTCTTTCCAACTGTTTTCAGTCAACAAATTTTGCATCACTTAGTATTATTCACGTTTATGATTTATGCTTTCTGCTATATTTTTTGAACTCGGACAAGTTGAAAAAACAAGATTGTGAAACACAAATTGCAAAAAATACTACATTGCATATGCTCCTGTTGTTGGTGTACTTTTTGTATTTGTATATGGTCCAAACCATGGTAATTGGTCCTAAAGCATTTAAACATGTTTCAAACATTAAAAAGAATTACATATATTTAGAAGTTACTCAAAAATGTGAACAAAAACAATCATTTTATTTCTAAATAAAAGTAATTTAGGGTTAAAGCTACAATTTGAAGAGAAATGCATTGTGGAAGAGAGAAATTGAAGAAAAAAATATTTAAACCAGAAATATATTTCATGCATTTCTTTTTTTCCTTCAAAAAGCATTACAATTCCACATCTTTATGATATAATGAAACATTTTAGATCCTGAATTGAGGAAAAAAAAATTAAAATTGATGCCTTAAGACAGTTTGAAAATTTTAATTGTCTCCTCCAGAATATTTTTAAAGGTAATTATTATTTAGTTCAGGGTGAGTGTAATTTGAAAAGCATTTAACCTTACATTAATTAAATATAAGTATAATCACATAAATAAATTCTACTTTTATGTTAGATTCAATAATTTAAAGCTATAATAAGAGCAAAAAAAAATTGTTGTGGAGGGGACAACTATTTCTGTTTTTTCTTTTCTTTTCTACATTTAATATTGATTGTGGAGCCTCAGTGGCAGTTTCCACTGGTTGCCTACACGTAGTGACGAGGCCATGAGTTTGATTCCCACCCTTGCCCTCGGTGTATTTCGGTCATTTCCTTTCCTTGTAATGCAATAATCTTTCATGTATTGTCTTGTACTATCTGTCACATTGGAAGAAAGTTCATAAGCGAGTCCTGCGAGACTTAAACACATGAGCTGGAAAACAAATGTAACAATTCTGCTTATTTTAGGTTCGTGGATTTTCAGCGTCCTTTGTATGAACAGGAAAAAATGCCTCATCTTCAACAATGGTACTTTAATTGAATTGGCAGTAATTGTTTATTTATACTCCAAATGTATGTTATGTATAAATATATAACAATACTATCTCAAGAGTCATTTTGATCAGTTTTCATCAGTTTAAACCTGTTTTGACCACTGTCCTGACCAATATTTAAAAAAAGACTTTTTGCAAGCCCTGGTTTAGAGATTTTGAGAAGCACTTTTTTTTAATACAAGAAAGTATTCAATTTGCTTTGGCACAAAGAGAAATGCTTACTTCTTTATAGCAAAAAGAATTTTTGACAATACTTCATAAATCAATTGCTTTGAACTTATAGTTGTTTTTTTCCTTAATTTTGGGATTTTTTACATAATAATTGAGTAAAAACATGAATGTATGATTTGATAATTATATTGTATCTCTATGAAATGGAAATACAGCTGAAAAATGGTTTGTATAACATTATAGAAAAGAACAAGATGTAAAAAATTTTTTGAAAAAACCCCAGGTTTCTCACCAAAAACCCAGGTGGGCTGGGCTTTTTTCATAAAAAAAAAAAAAAAAAAGAAAAAGGAAGAAAGAAAAGTAGGGCTTTTCAAACCCTGTGTTAGATAGTGAAAAACCAGAAAATACAATTCATTAAATTGCACCAATTTTTTCTGCAATTTTTCTCGAGTTCATCAAAGTTAATAAAAAAATAAATAAATAAACAAATAAAAATATTTATAAACAGTGGCGAAAATACATATGAAGAAAATATCAACAATTTCTCTTTTTTATTTATCTGTTTTTTTTTTTAGTTCACAAAAGCAGTTAAAATTTCAGTTTTAGAATATTATTAAATGAAATTAATAAAGAATTGCATTTTATGATTTAGCATAATACATATAAAATAAGTTTTTAAAAGGATAAAAAAAAAAAGATAATATGCATACTCGTCCGAAAACTCTTCAACACCTAAAAGATTCCGGAAGCATTTATTACCGAACTAGCAAATAAAATAAGAAAATTAACATTTTATTTTAGATATTGTCCGGAAACAAATTTAAAATTAACATTCGATTTCGGAAATTATCATCAAGCATTCTGTTTTAAAAAACTCTAATAATATTATACTATAGAAAACAAACAGAAAAAAGTAAACATTATCCATACATTAGCATAACTTTTCTAATAAAAAAAGTATATGTCACGTGAAGCACATGGCTGTCATAAATAATGTGATCTTTTATACAATGTATACAGTTCTCGAAATTAATGCTACACACGCAGTAATGAACATACAACTGCAATTCAAAAACGATCAATATGGTCAAAAGTACAAACCATAAATTAAAACTTAAAAAATATTTTCCCCCTCTTCAATATAAAAATGTTCTCATCACAGGCAAAACGACAAAATACCTTCGAAACTATGTTGCAATATAAAATCACACATTTTAAACATTTGTCATCACACTCGGCATTCAGAAAATTTCAAAAATATTGATTGAAACTAACAATATGAATGTGCTAATTGGAATGAATTCTATGCATTTAAATGCTATGTAAATAACAGAAGTAATTACCTGTGATGGGCGCAAGTCAGCATTTCAGAAAATCATCTGATTGCAAAGTAAGCCATAATAAACGGAAATCAATTTCTTAATCGGCAATAAAAATTAAATATTATAACTGAAAAATTATGCAATAACAAACCAAGCCGTGGCGCTACTCTCCCTACAACAAGAACAAAGCAGGACGATTGCCAGGTTTGACGGCCGGTTAAAGAAACATTAATCTGCTTATGAAATATGAAATACACTTTTTATTCCAATGAATGTGACAGAAAAATAATAAGAAAATAATTCTATTTTTGAAAAAAAGTAAAGTATTTCATAATTGCGAAAAACAGCTGCAGCAAAAAGCGCATATTTCAAAGATAGCCTTCCAAAAATTTAATACGTATTTTAGTAAATAAATAAATGCTTTTAAAAGTTGGAATACAAAAGTGAACAGAATCTCAGTGTTGCAATTAAGTGTTTAATGAGTAATAACAGTATTAGAAATACATTTGGTGTAAGTATTGTAAAACGTATGGGAAGTGTTCCAAAATTATTTTTCTTTTAAATTAAGGAAAGAAATATAGATGGATCGGGGGTAGCGTTGAGACTGAGAGGAAAGCTCTCTTAAATAGGTAGTGGTCCTACGCTCCATTCAAATTTCAAAAGTTTTTAATATTAATTTATAGAAGCTCATATTAAAAAATAATAACAATAACAATAAAAAACAGCATTTGAATCAGATATGGACAAGATTAATTACAAATAACTTTTCGTAATCCTCTTTTCAACCTAATACCGTCAAATGTCAAACATGTACAGAAATATGTATAATATTCTATCACTGCTCTCATTTGTTTTTTCAGATTCAGTTTTTTTTTTTTTTTTGGGTTTAAATTAGTTGCGTTTTTGTAAAATTTATAAATTTGTATGAAGAAACATCATGTTTATGAAAAAAAAATAGGAGAAACGTCTTATTAAAAAAAGGTTTTACAATATTGGCAGCTACTATAACCATTTTAGGCCAACACTGCTGCTAGTATTGGCCAATATTGCAAAACCTTTCCCTTTTTACGTAGACTATTCCAACTTTACCCAACATCGGCCAATCTTCCATATATTTTATTTCCGACATTGGCTAATACTGTGCTGCTGGGGAAGAGCTGTTGTCTGATTTTAAAGACTTTCGTTTGAAAATGTAAATTTATGCATTAATAATTACTTTCAGTGCTTTTCAACGTTTTACTTAAAATTTGCACGCAATACATTGATGAGGGTGTGTTTTTGTGATTTACTAAATTGTAATCTATTCTTGTTCTGAATAGTATCTCCTTTTCACCTTCTTCCTTATTATTAGTTAATCTAATGCAAAACATCAGGAAAACGTTGCAATATCAATTGATATTCCACCGCGGCTAGTACAAAATATAGCGTGCTAAAGCATTGACACTTGAAATGAATGTATTGCTATTTTCAAGATGAAACATTCATATTGTTTAGTATTATTTAACTCGTATATTTTTATTTATTTATTTGCCTGTTTCGAAAAATGCAACCTTCTTACAGGAAAACCGAAGGGCAGCAAAGTTATGAAGGGAACTTAATGGTTGAGAATATTAATGCAAAAGAAAACATATCTACAAAACATAAATATCAAGTTTTTGATTTTTGTATAGTGATTACTATTTACTTTTTGAGTCAGGGTGGTACAGGAAACATGTACAATAAAACCTGTAAAGTTGACCACCTTTGTAAGTTGACCGCTGTCTAAGTTGACCACTTTTTCACGAACGGAATTAGCGTTTCCCCCTCATCCTCTATAAGTTGACCACCAAAGTGCTGCACTGCTAGTGGTCAACTTACACAGGTTTCACTGTATATTGCATACTATTTTCGATCGAGCCTATATGATCATGTGATTTCCAAAGCGCCCGAGTGTCCCAGAGTTGAGAATTGAAGATGAATGGAACGTATTAAGTAAAATTGTAAAAGTACTTCAAAAAAGAAAATTTACATACCAAACAAACTGGAATTTCTTTTTTGCTGGGTGAAATTTATATTTGTTTCATTTCATACAAATTGTAATCATATATTTTGTTATGATAGAAAAGAGACACCAAGTGTAACGCTTTCAAAACAAGTTCAGTGGTGCACTCGCGAATTTTTTCTAGCACCGGAACGTTAGGATTTATATAGCGAAAAACGGTAGCAAAGAGCGAAGACTTTCTTCTACAAAGAATAATGATTATTGCTGGCTTTCTAGGTAAGCTATCTAGGAATTAATTCAAGAAAAGAACTTATTACTTATAAGGTATCTTTTATTTAATAGCAATTGTCTACTTTTTACTTTTGACGTACATATTCTCATAAAAAAATTTTATTTTCCCCCTCACATTTGAGTCATTCCAACAAAATCAGCAAAAAATATAATTAATAACTAAAATGTGTACAATGTAGTTGAAAATCATTCGAAAAAAAAAAATAATGGAGTCATCTATTGATTTAAAGCGTAACTAAAAGGGAGATCGCACACTTCGACATTACCAAAACTAGTTCTTTATTAATATCTACGTGAAAAAAAAGCATAGTATTCCTTGTGCTAACAACTTAAAGGAAATATATATCCTTCCCCAGCGCATTCTAATGATTTAATTATTGTTGCGTAATCGATGCAACTCATCATTTCATTTCGTTCGTGGCTCTGACCCCCCCCCCCCCCCCCGGGTCACGAGAACTCTTTCACTACAAAGTGAGAATTTAGATCATTGTTGGCAAATACTGTCAGACACATATGAAAATAAACGATTACTGGCGGAATCCCAAATAAATAGAGTCTTTTTGTATAAGGTAAATAAAGTAGTTCATAGACATTTGTAACGAAGCTATTCTTAACTTAAATACTTTAGGCTTAGAATCAAATTCTTTGTGTGATCTTATGTTTATTAATTTTACGTCTTCGAAGTTTGAAACATCAATAAAACAAAACTGGGAACGTAGTCTAGAAAGTGATTCCATTCCGGATTTAGAAAAGTTTCGTTCCTTTTTGGAACGGGAGGCTAAATCAATGCAGGAATTAAAATAGGAAGTGAAACATTCGGCTGGATAAAAATTGAATCCACTGACATTTGGTGAGCGAAAAATGATAGTAAATAATTCGATTAGTTTAAAGGAAGTAATATGCCTTTTGTGTTCTCAGAACCATCAGTTATTCAAATGTCATAATTTTAATTGTATGAATATAAATGAGAGGTGGAATTATTTAAAAGAAAAGAAATTATGCCCGAATTGTTTACGTTCTAATCACACCCTCAAAAAGTGTCGCATTAACGTTATTTGTAAAAATTGTTCTAAACACCGTTATACCCTGTTGCATAAGTATAAGCTGAATAAGACCAATAGTTCTAATGAGGCCCAATACGAATCCATCTCAAATAATGGGCAATCCCCGTCATCTGTTCAGAATGATGTTTTATTATCGACAGCAGTAATTAAAGTAAAATCCCTGACAGGTAAAGTAATATTGTGAAGGGCACTCATTGATAATGCTTCTCAAAATTCTTTAATTTCGAAACAGTGTGCAGATCGTTTAAATTTAGCCTTGATTGACTCTAAACATCATTTGATAGGTATCAATGGACTGGCAGCAAAAACTTCGGTTTATGTCGCAGAATTCAAAATCTCTCCACATTTTGCAAATGAATTTAGTGAGGTCGGGTAACTACTCCTCTCTCAAATTTTCGGCTGGAAAGGGAAAGGTGGCCACACACCGAAAAATTGCTTTTAGCAGATCCTGAATTCTTCAAGTGCTGCCTGTTGATGTTTTGTTGGGAGCAGACAGCAGTTTGCAGTCATCATACTTGGTCAAGCTAATTCTGGGAAACCGAGGTGAACCAGCTGCCATTCCCACGACACTTGACCACCTCTTAAGCTGTCCTATTACTAAAAAAGATCGAAACCGTAAGGAACAATATTCTATATCCAATGTCAATTTAGATCAACAAATTGAAAAATTTTGGACCCTAGAAGCGGTTTCTCAACCTCATCCTATAACGGATACCGACGATCCACCCGAAATCCTGTATAGAGTACGGTGACCAAACGTCCCGAAATTTCGGGGACAGTTCCCACATTTGTATATTTTTAATGCTTTGTCCCCCAAAACATTTTAACTACTTGGGGACGAGTAATGTCCCCAAATTTAAAACTTCTGTTTTTTCTCTCCAAATTGCTCCCCAATTTGCACTTTAGGACTTTTAGTATTTTGTAAAATATTAGATAATATTATACCAATTTTTAAATAGTTGCCTTAATAATTCAATTTCTAACAGGTATTGCTCTAAAAAAATATGCGTACATTTTGTAGGAAATATGATTGGATACCCTTTGAAATACATTAGTAATTTTCCATAATAGAAGGGAATATGTATTGGTTTGTTGTGTCTCCAAAGATGTCCCCGAAACATTTTTCTGGCATCCCTAAATTGCTTGTGGATTTGGTGACACGTCCCCAAATTGACGCTCAAAAATATGGTCACCCTAGTATAAAGAGACAACTAAACGAGATGACGAAGGACGATATATCGTCAAGCTTCCAATCAAACGAGACTGTTTTAGGAAACAGTTCAAACCATGCCTATACAACTTTCTTAAATTCTAGAACAAAAATTAAACAAAAAATAAACAACTAAAAGAATCATATTTGGAATTTATGCAAGAATACAAGCAAGTCGAGCATATGTAAGCTTTGATAGACGAAGAAAAATTAAGTGGACCCAATTTTTATTTACCTCACCATGCGGTAATAAATGTTTAAGAGCAGTACAACAAAGGTGAGGGTAGTATTTAACGCATCGGCAAAATCCTCGAATGATAATTCAATAAATTCTATTTTACTAAATTGCAGACCAGTAAGTATTTTTACTAACCTTATTCAGTTTCGATCATATAAAGTTGCCCTCTCCGCTTATGTCGAAAAAATGTACCGACAAATTCGAGTTTCCGAAGAAGATACCCATCTGCAACGTATATTTTGGAGAGATAATGAGTCAGATCCTCTAGTCGAATATCAGCGGATTAATACGGTAACATATGGGACTTCGTGTGCTCCATTTCTATCTTTACGTACTATCCAACAACTATGTCAAGACGAGCAGGTCACCTTCCCGCGTGCAGCCAACATTGCCAAAACGCATTTTTATGTTGACGATTTTTTAGGCGATGAAAATTGTAACGAAAATACCAGAGAACTAATATCTGAACTCCAAGGTCTATTTAATGCAAGGAGATTTAATTTCAGAAAATGGTGTTCCAATAGTGAAGAAGCAATCGCGCTTATACCTGATTCTCAAAAAAGTAGTTCGATAATTCATGACTTTCAGCCTGATTCGGCACAAAGAATATTAGGTCTTGAATGAAAACCAAATACAAACGTCCTTCAAGTGAAATTCCAAAAGACGACCAGGTGTATACCAAACGATACCTATTGTCGATTATTGCTCGGATCTTTGACCATTTGGGTCTCCTATTCCCTTTTACCATTATTTTCAAAATTCTTATGCAAGTGTAGAAATTAAATCTAAAATGGGACGACAAACTTCCTTCAATCATTCTAGAAACATGGATCAAATTCCACTAAGAGATCATGCACTTTAAAGATGTACTGATACTTAGATTCTTGCACTTTGATCAATCTTCGATAGTTGAATTACATGGGTTTTGTGATGCATCACCAAAAGCATACGCCTCAGTGATTTATTTAAAGGTGTTTTCTCTAGATGTTCCAGTGTCCTTTGTAGCAGCAAACACAAGAGTTGCACCCATTCGTGCGTTATTCTGCCAATACTTGAATTATCTGCTGCCCTCTTGTTATCTGAACTCGTAAGTGCGGTTCAATATTCCATTAAATGTAAAATCCACAACACATTCCTATGGTCTGATTCCAGTATCACATTAAGTTGGATTTTTAATCCTCCCCCAAAGGATGGTCTAACATCGGGTCCATAAAGCCCCATTCGTTCAACATCGGGTCCATAAAATTAGAGAATTAACAACAATCGAGAGCTGGCACCATATAGCCGGCATCGCAAATCTGGCAGACTTAGCTACGCGGGGTACTTTTCCGGAGCAGCACAAGCTGAATAAAACTTGGTGGCATGGACCGGATTGGCTCCGTTGAAAATAAGGAACCTCCTCTTTCAAACTTTTCCCCAATAATCAAAGACCCTTCGGTGGCCACTGAGGAAAGTCAATCCTTCGTTAATCAAACAGATAATAACATCCACGTTCTCTAAAAATTCTCGTCCTATATGTTCGGGTAATCGCATGGATTTTTCGCTTTGCGAACAACACCCGTTCTCAAGTCAAAATTCACGGTACCTTAACTACTAAAGAGCTAAAAGCTTCGATTGAAACAATTGTAAAATTGTTACAACTGACAGAATTTGCACCGGAAATAGATGCTTTGAAAAGCCCAAAACCCCTAAGCCATAAAAAGCAAAATACTTTTGTTACACCAGTTCCTTGATCAACACGAGATCCTAAGGAGTAGGGGGTCGGTTGCAGAATCATCCCACGTTATCACTCAAAAAAGACAGCCCATGCTCATTCCCAAAACCCATCAAGTTACCAAAACTATCATTCGTCATTTCCACGATGTTAGTTTACATGTTGGCCCAGATTTGGTGCTCTCGCTCGTATGACAATTCTGGATTCCTGATGGAAGATCTGCGGTGAAACGGGAATTGAAAAATTGTGTGCGCTGTTTTAAAATCTCCGCAAAACCTCTTAATCAAGTCATGGGAAACTTACCCAGCTCAAGAATCATCCCATGTAGACCACTCGAAATTGTTGGGGTGGACTTCGCTGGCCCCATCAGCACTAAGTGCCAGCACAAAAGAAAGTATACTCAGTTCAAATCCTATATTTGCCTTTTCATCTGCATGGGCACGAAAGCAGTGCATATTAAGTTGATATCCGGCCTATCTACAAATTCGTTTCTACTAACCGTACGACGATTTGTTTCACGCAGAGGAATTCCTAGTGAAGTATTCTCCGACAATGGCAAAAGCTTTGTCGGTACCGCATCCTATCTGAAAACTTTGTTCCATATCACCCAAGATGCTCCAATTTAGGATTTTTGTTCCACCCTCCAGATTGTTTGGCATTTCATCTCTCCTTATGCCCCTAACTTCGGTGGACTTAGGGAAGCATCCATAAAATTAGTAAAACGCCATCTTGTCAAGTCTTTAAATGGGGCAATTCTCACATTTCATGAACTGTGCTGAGCTAAATCGAAGGATGCATTAATTCCCGCCCTCTTTTGCCTCTCTCGACAGATCCTCATGATCTTTCGGTTCTCACACCCGGCCTTATCGGGGTTCCATCGCTGGAGCTTGTAGAACATTCTCTTCTAGTTTCTCCTCCAGATGGAATACTTTGCAGAATCTCAGAAACTAGTTTTGGAAACAGTGGGGTACGGCATACCTCCACACACAGATAAGCCGAAAGTGGAAAACAGGGATTTACCACCTTCAACCTGGTCAACTAGTCATCCTCGAGGAACCTGGCCGAGTCCCGTGCTCTTGGGCCCTTGCCAGAATTGAAGCTCTGCACCCGGGCGGATGGAGTCGCTAGTTGCCACCCTCAAGACTTCTACTGGAGAACTTCGACTTCCTGTGATCCGTCTTGCACCATTGTCTGGAGCTTCGGGCATCCGGCAGTACGTTGCATAATCGATGCAACTCATCCTTTCATTTCGTTCGTGGCGCCGTGGATTGAAACCACATGGCTCTGACGTCAAGAGAACTCTATTTTTAAACTTTATTTTATTAGTCTTAGTTCGTTAGGTTTTAACATCTGGTCTGAACTTTTTGTTTTTCCTTGCTCCAGTGAAGGAGAGCTGTAACATCGTTTTCAGTCCTTGATGGAATTAAAATACTATATTAAAAGCATTAATCGGGATTTTATTATTCGGAGTTTGTCTCAGCTTTCTCCTTCCGGCATCCCGGAATAGGGGTAAGTCCTAACTCCATTTATATTCAGCATTTCTTTATTATTCGTGATTCTGTCCCCTATGGAGTTTAAACGCTCCAATTATAATGACACATTCCCACGCCGGCGTCGAATGTCTTTGTTACCTATGTACACAACAAACGTTTTTCGACAAGCACCTGTTCCGCCCCCTTCCCGAATGATACTCCGTTAAAAGTCTTATGAAATCAAAATAGAACTATCAAGATTCCTCTTAGGAAGTTAAAAATGGCAACAATACAAATAAAATCACTAAATAAAAGTGTTTTATCAATGTTTGTTAGGGAGAGAGGAAAAGGAAAAGAAAAAAAAAGCGCTAATTATTGGGAAAATTTTTTTTACACATATATATTTTAATTTATATATATATATTATTTAGTTTTCTGAGAAATATAGCATAGGTATCGATTTGGCTTAGCCTATAAGATGCCCATTTTAAACCCTTTATTTACTGACGATACTTAAAAACAAACCCTTTAAAATTGCATCCAGTAACCATTTTTACGAACGTGCTGACGGCGCTCTGCAGGAGCATTCTTTTAATTCTATTTTATCAGGATACATTTCAGCAAGAGTTTTATAAAGAGTACTTCAGCAAGAGAAGAGGATAGCTTTAAAAATAAACGCTGTGTTTTCAACAACTATTTTGTTCAGATTGCTCTAATTTTCTGATTTCTGTTCTTGAGAAGAGGTAAAATTCAAGGAATAAGTATAATGCTTTTTCTTAAATGTATTAGTTAAGAACTTAGAAAAGGAGATGAAGAGATATTTTGAGTGGACAGTGTATGTAATTGTTTTCATAGTTGAATTACGCTCTAGTATTTATTAGCTGTAAAAAATCATTTTTATATAGGTTAATCATTTTATTTATATTAATTCCATATTTTTCGATGTATTCCCCACAAAATCTTACATGAACAAAACTTCTTCTGATCATAATGCAGTAGATGAAAGGTTAAATCCACGTCTGGGAATGATTTTTGATCGTATTAGAATTTATTTTATTAGAAAATCTCATGAATTATCGTATAAGTGATATATAAAGAAATTAGAGAAAATGCATGCTTAGCGTTAAAATGGAAAAAAAGAAATTTTTTACATGAAAATGAAATATTTTTCGAGAAAATCGGTACCGAAATAAAGACATTCTGTATTCAGTATCAGTATTTACTATAATTTATAAGAACTATCCTACTTCAGTAATTATTGCTTGCATATAAATTGAAAAATTATGAAATCAATTTGGTTAAATCCAGAACATCAAATGGATTAATATAAATAAAAGTTAAGCCATTTCAGACACAATACACACATATGTATAGTTTATTGGCCATAAAGAAAAAAGGGCAAGGCGCTGACTGAAACGCAAGGGCATGCGGGGATGAATGACTTCCAGAAAGAGCACACTTTTATCATTTTCTGGATCATTTTCTCTACCACCATGGAAAACTTATATATACATATCTGATTTTTATATATAATATATATAAATATTTATGTATACATAAATGTATCTATCTGTCTGTCGGCTTCTCCCCCAGACAAAATAAATTTTGAATAAATAGTTCGAATCGAACATGGCATTTTTTTTCTAGAAAAGGCAATTCATTCCCATGTTTCGGTTCTTGATTTAAACAGCTTAGAAAGAAAAAAAGGACGTTACATTTATTATGTTATACTGTGTTTCATACTTCTGCAGTTTCGTCGCTAAAAATTATACAAGTAATTGAAACAAAAAATGTATCTACTCTTTAACGATTAAAACAGCTTAGCACTATTGCAGTAACGAAAATATATCACATAATTCCTATATAACAATATTTTCTATGTATTGTATTAATTGTACTTAAAATATGAATTTAGACAAGACTATAACAGTATTATATATATTTCGTTCCACTAATTCGCAGAGCAAAAACAAACATGAAAGAACGAAGCTTGCTAAATGATATGAAAATTTGGTATGACACTGTTACCAAAACTTATTATGCCTATTACTAACACAAATAGATTCAATGAGTTATAGGAAGTAAACACACACACAGGGAAGTGTAAAATTAGGAAGCATAAAACACAATTTATATATTTAAATTTTAAATTACTTTTTTAATTAGTTTTTATCAAAAACCGAAACGTGGGAATGAAGTGCCCTTTTGAAGTGTGTGTGTGGAGGGGGGGGGGGGGATTCTAATGTTAATAAATGGATTACAGAAAGAAAAAATACTCTTTTAGCATAGTATTATGGTAAATAGTTTACATTTTAGCGCATTTATGTATTTTAATGTATTTTTAGTGTAATGTTAACCAGCGGTAAAGAGCAAGGTCGTAGCTTCGTTCTTTACTGCTTTCCCAAAAGGCGCGCTATGGTTAGGAGCAAAGATGACTATTTGAGGCACTGGACTCGCACCGCTATAAATACCTCAACTATCTCATATATTTATCAAATATCTGATATATTCAATTACGTTGTGAAACTGGAATGTAGCCTTTCAAGATTACACAGTAAAAAAGTTATTTTCTTTTCAATATAATTTGCAAAACAGAAGCAAACATAATGTGAAACAAAATTCTCATTCTTGTTGTAAAATTTCCGCTGTACGTATCTAGTGAAAGTGCACTTTTGTTTATTTAAAATTTAAATAATTTGACAGCTGTACTATTTTTTGTCTTTAAATGTAACCATTCAATTTTTAGCTCTAATTTAATTAAAATTGTCATTAAGTAGTTTGATGAAGAAATCTTAGGTCCTTCGTCAAATCTAGAGAGCATTTATTATTGAATCTAATTTTAACTGATAAAAAAGGAAGGGGAGTCTAAAATATAAATTAAAGTTCCGGATAAAAAATTTTCATGTGCAGAATTAGCTAGGAGTAAACTTATTTTAATGATGTTTTTGAAAAATAAGAGAGATCTTTAGTACTCGAAAAAATGTTATAATTGCGTTGCTGTCTAAATATGTTATTAAAGTAACACTGATAAAAAAAAATAATTAAAAAAATATATCCACTCGCTTAGGATTTACTTAACACCAAGTCTAAACTTTTTTTTGGTCTTTATCATCATATTATAAGCATCATTTTCATTTCAATAATCCGTAGAACAAAAACAAGTAAGCTTTTATTATTACTATTCTTGACCTTACTTGAAAATGCAAAATCGTACGTATCTTTTTGCTTTACACTTGCCTATTTAGAAAAATTTCGAAAATGTGACGTTAATTTTTCATTGATAAAGATATTGTGCTTTTGCTACAAAAGTACAAAATTAGGTAAAGTTTTGAATTTATTTTTTAAACCCGTTTGAGGAAGTCATTTTTTAAAGAGAATTTCAAAGAAAAAAAAAAAAAAAAAAAAATCTTGCAGAATGCATTAGGAAGTAAATATGTAAGTTCCTTATACCAAAAAAAAAAAAAAAAAAGTTTTGTTTTCAATTGAAACGGATGAATTAATTAAAAACCCCTGATTTTCCTCACGCATGTTTTATATAACAAATTCAAGCGATTATAATTTATATATCTAACAGGTTATCTTTTGTTACCAGTAGATGGCGGCATGAGTTATATTAGCTTGCTAAAATTGTGGGAATTCATTTTATTAAAATATTAATGAAATTGAAATCATTAAAGTTTTAATTATTAAAAAACTTAGTCTTGCTTAATGAAGAATGCATACTTTATTTAATTGCGAATGAGATTGTAAGAAAATTTCACATCAAATTTAGTAAAATAATTTGTAACGGTGGATAATCAAACCCCGAAAGGACCAGGCCCGTCATTTAAAATTTTTTTCAGGGAGGAAGGGGGGGGGGGGTATAGGGTATATTCTCCTTATACATTACAGTGAAAAAAAAATGCTTATACATCCATACAAACACACAATCTCAAAGTCAGGAGGGGGCAATCGATAACACCTTCCTGCCCCCCGAAATTCCGGGTACGGACAGGAGTAGTGTTTGATTCACCCAGGACAAAATATTTGTTCAAAAATTACCCCACCGAAAGGGACTTTACGAGATAAATTTTGGTTGGAGGAGGGTTAGCGCGGTTAAGCGGGCTCGTCATTGCAAAATTTTTAAGGGGTGGAGGCAAAGCTAGAGGGGAGTTGGTAATTTTATCAATTGCCCTCTCCTCATCAAGGCCGTAGCCAGAAATTTGTTTCGGGGGGGGGGGGGGGGGCTGACTTTGAAACACTTATGTTGAGGAAAGTTTCAGGGAGGTATATATGCTACATTGCGAACAATTCGTGCCCCTCCCCAACGCCCTCTGGATACGGCCTTGCTATCCTCATACCCCAAAATGACGAGTCTGGTGTTGAGACTGATTTGGCGGACTAACTAAATATTTTACCCACCAATACATGCCCAGATTAAGGCGGCATGGGACCCGAGTACCGAATATTAGGGGACACCCTCAGCAGCTAACAAAGAAATTGATTTCATGTCTTTCTGCAGCAAAATGTAAATACTAAGTAAATCTATAAAAAAAGGCAAGAACAAAAACGTTTTTATCTCTTTCGCAATTCACAGAGCCGCTCCATGCTTATTATATTTACCTTATTGTGATATTAAAAAGTTAGTAATAGATATCGTACTTAAAAAAGAGGCTGGTATTTGTTTCATAGCTATTTCGCAAAATTTGACACTTTGTAGTGTATTCTATATTATTTGCATCACTCCTACTTACATTTACATAATTGCCATTTATATTATAAAAACAAAAATCGCTTCAGCGATATCCGATACAACGATAATGTTCAGTGCTTCCCACGATTTGCAATAAAGTATAATGTAAATCGCCTTTCATTTTAAGAATACTGTGTAGTTTTATATCTCTATAACAGATGTTTTCCTCAAGAACAAAGAGGTTACCCTTATCTCTTTTTAACTATAATATAGTTTCACATCTTGGTAAGAGAAAGAACTTGCTTGTTTTCTCTTTTTTAATAAATTCCCTTTAATGTCAAATAGAGTCAGTTGGGATAATTGTAAACATAACTTCAATGTTTTTTAACTTTAAATCCATCCCTATCTCTTGAATAAATTGAAAGAGCAAAATCCGAGCATTGAAGCCAATACTATACTCTTTGTGAGCGAATGTGTACAAAAAATTTTGGCTTTGTGACTAGTATTTAGCGACTGAACTCCGTGTTTACATTTATTAAAGATACTATGGGGCAAATATAAACTAAGATTTATATTCCTGTGAGGTTGATACAAATACGCTAACTTCCAAAAGTCCGTAAGTCAATCTGAATTAAGGAAGCCGAAATTTGCTGCTAAGATACAAGGAAGTATGCAAATATATAGTGGAGTAAAATTCCTCGCACTCTTTTCGGCACGAAATTTGACATATTTTACACAATGAAAAATAAAGTTGTTTGCACTTTCGAAAAAACATACACTGAATTTCAAGCCTGCTTATAGTACTTGTAAATAGTAGATGCCGTCACTATCATAAACTAACGTAATCAGTTCCGGTAATGACATCTGTTAGAAAACAGCGAGAACTTATTCAAGTACCTAATATAATTTCCATCAAAATATAATATTTATTGTCTTCTCAGAAGATGGGAAATACGAGACACTTGAGTATTTATAATTACCCCACAGTACAAAATATGCGGTAATTGTAAACACCGAACTTACACATGAAAAATAACAGGCAGGATGAAATTCGCAACTAAAGGTTTTAGCAATATTCCATCTGACAAATAAAAATGGTTGAAACCGTTTACTGCGCGTTTGTAGAGGAGCTGGAGAGGAAAATGTACGATCACTAAATGTGTCGCTGTCATTTGAAATTTTGAAGTTTTTCTTCAGTTTTCACAAGAAGCTCTTAGCAAAAAAATATTAGATATTTTGTGGAGCATTCCTAATAAATTGACCTGTTTTACGAGTTCAGCGGCAATTTTTACTTAAATAAGTGCCTCGTGTCCCCCCCCCCCCTTTTAATCAGGAGTAAAAGTATAGAAAATTTGAAAATTCTCGTGTTTCTTAACATTTATTGGAAAGGCGCCAAAGTTGTAACCCTTTGCCATTACGTAACCCAGGAAAGTGCCATTCAACATCACTATTGTTTATAATAAATTAGATCGAACAGAAACTAAAAGTTCTTAAAATTTTTATTTTTGCATTTTCTGAATATGCACAGTCGGATCTAAAAAAAGCAACTCGTAATACGAGTTCCTGTAACAAGTCTATTATAAACTTCTAAAATAATTAAAATCCAGGGTTTTAAAACCAGTACATTGGAAGATGCAGGCTTCTCAGCTCAAATTGATGAAACATCAGGCCACCGGTGTCGTATCAGAACCTATGGACAGAAAGCCTCATAGAAATAAAAATATTCAAAAATTACTAATTTAATAAAGTGAACGTGCATTTTTATATTTCGGCTTAATAAGTTCAAAGTGATAAGGGCTGACCGCCACCTGCGCCCTCCTTCCGGTAGTGACTACTGTATAAGGACAAAGTACAGCTACATCACCTTACCTGAGGCCAATTTAAATGATATTTTGGAAAAATAGCGCATTATCAACAACTTTCTAAAAATTTATTTTGACATCAAATAAAGCAAAATTTAAGGCTGTAACTTAATTTTTTCATGCATACATGTATATATTTATTGAAGTCGTGAAATTTCTTTAACCACTGAACGCATTTGCCCGTGTCTGACGCAGGCGAAAATTACAGGCAAATTTGCACACGCCCGTGTTTCACAGGGCCATCTTGTATCTCGCGTTATTTTATTTCTAATGCCCGTCTGAAATCAGTTTGCACTTTTTTTGCTTGTATAACTTTAATCCCATTCCCGCTTTCTAGTCACCCCCTCCAAGTAAAATTGCCAAAAACAATTTATACTATACCTATCTATTCATTTTCTGTCAAAAGAAACCTCGATCATTTTTTATCAGTTTTTCCGAAAAAAAAAAACATGCTTTGTATATATATATATATAAAACTGATGTATTTCTACTACTATGTGTACTGTATTTCTGTACTAAATTTTTACTTTGAAGGAATTCATTTTTGCGCAATATGCTTTGTCATGCGCCCTTAAGTTCTATTTCAAAAATATAAACCTAAAATGCAGAAAACTACTCCATTACCTAACGATTAAAATAGCAAACAGTGATGATAAAAATAATGACAAAAGGCATCCGTTTGAAAGAGGATGTGCCGTGCCGTCGGCCTTTCAAGTGTGACAAAAAATTAAAAATTTCTTCACAGCTAGTCTAAATCCAATATAAACTTTATTCGTTTTTGTTATAGTAAGTTGTTCGTTTAGAAAGAGAATTAAAGGTCAACCTGATAACTGCAGACCTGGAGATGAAGGGCGGGGGAAGCAATACCCACAAATTTCGCACATAAGGCTTCCATTATTTGCTTTTAAGTCCGCGTAGTTGGGGTGCAGATCACTCAGGTCCCTATTGCAGGATTTTTCCCGAAAAGCAGATAGTGTGATATATTTTATAGGGGCACCGCAAAAGATTTTTACTCAAGCCCGGAAACACGCGTCATCTAATTTCTTATAAAATCATCTGAAGTTTCAAAACTTTACTTTTATGACCCAATTATTCTTCATGGAGAAAATGTCTGGTTTTAAAATTTAATAATTTCCCAATTAAAAAAAAAAAAAAGGCCTTTACTGCTAAATCGGAAATTTCGTCAATGTTTACTAGCGTACGGAACTATTTAATTCTTACTTTTAAATCAACGAACTTTCATCTTCAAATAATTATGTAATACATTTTTAAAAAGTAATTTAGGATATGCGTAAGGCTAATTGAAAAATATAACAAAAATGAAATTTAAAAAAATTCTTGAACGATGTACTCATTCTCACAAAAACGAAGCGAAAAATAACCTTTGGTTGTTTTGTCCGACTTTCGTTAACAAAAGCATGTTTTTAAATCATATATTGAATGGCGTTAAAAATGTGTGGCGAGAAAGTACTTTCTGATTAAATTAAATACTCCATGCAGTATAGTTAAATCTTATAATTGAAATTTATCCCAAAAAGGGCAGCCCATTTCATGAGCCCGTTAAAATTCGGGTCGTGAACTTCCAAATGTGAAAGATCAGAAGTTAAACTGACACCGTTATAGCATCACTAGGAGTACTAACGACATCACTTTTTAGAACCAGAGGCGAAATTAAAATTTCATAATGCGGAAGAACATAATTTTTAGGTCAAGCGAAGCACTGTGTGTGGTACCGCAGGCAACATTTAAAGAGTTTCTCACTGAGGTTAAATAACACACCTTGAAGAATAATCGTCAGAAAATGGAGCAAGTTCAAGAACTGGTTTTTCATAGCGAGCACTTAATAGTATATTTAGAGGTCCGATTTTGTACAAAATACTCATTGTCCGAAGAAACGAGTAGTGTTTAGTATTTCACGCGCACTGGGAAAGTCAAATAGGTTTTGTTTTATAATTTTTTTTTTTGTAATGGTATGTTTCAATGCACATAGTGTTATTCTTAAATAATTTAGAAAATTATATTTCTTTTTGATCTCAATAAAACTCACATTAACATTCAATTAAAAGTTAGTTTTTTAAATTTCGAATTCATTTTTTAAAAATTTTAACCTTAATCCTCTGTTTATTTTTTTAGAGAATTCCCTTCATAATATGCAAATTTTTTAAAAATTACATATTTGAATTCTACATACGTTTTGGAGTTTAAATCAGAAGAGCATTTTTGAAACACATATTGGATCATAGGAACAGATGTTCTGAAACATTTTTAGGCATAAAATATGGGAACTCCATGCAACTAACGCCCCTCATCTGGAATATAATTGAAGTCTAAAAATGCTTCAGGAATTTCATTACTGACGTCTTAACAATGAAATAGAGGGATAAGATTATAAATACCCGTAAAAAGCTCATGTCCGTGCAAATCTCGTGATAAGGAGTCAGGTGATTGACTCTACGGACGTCAGTGTTATCAGTTTTGAAAGTACAGTGAAACCTGTGTAAGTTGACCACTTGCGGTGCAGCTCTTTAGTGGTCAACTTAGACAGGTGGTCAACTTATAGAGGGTGGAGATTTTTTTTGCCATTTCTTACACTATGAATTTATTTATTTGTAACTAATTAAAATATAGCTTCATGTATTAATGTTACTTTAAAACAGTAATTAGCTTTTTTAAACAATTATCTAAAATATCATTAGAGAAATGTAACCTGAATTTCTTACAATGTATCCTATAAAACTTTAAGAGTAAAGGACTAAGTTAAAATAAAAATCTTATTAATTATGCAAGTTACTTATATGGTAGTTAAGATTTCCTAAAAATACATAATTTTTCAAAATGGCTACATCAGATAGATAAAAAGAAACTTATTTAAAAAATAAAAGAGTGTTCATGGTAGTTTTCCCATATGGTTGACTTACATAGAAATTTAGGCAAACTTTATATTGATGTTTCATCCATCTAGACAAATACTGGTCTAACATTATGGCATAAAAAGTATCCTGGAGAAGTTATTTTAGTTTCTTTTTTACCTTTGCAAAAATATACAAACAAATAAATATTAGTAATAATTAGGCGGTCAACTTGCAAAGGTTTTTTTTATAATGCTCCCACCCAAATTTGGCGTACATCAGTGGTCAATATAGACAGCTGATCAACTTAGGTGGTCAAGTTACGAAGGTTTCCCTACATTATATAATGTATAGGGGATAATTCCGTTCCTGAAAAAAGTGGTCAGCTTACAAAGGTGGTCAACTTTACCCCAGGGTTTACTGTACTTAATTTCATAGACTTTCGATTTTTCATATAACGATGGTTCAGTACTTTTCAAAGTCTTAGTTCTAAATGTTTTTTTGTATAGGTTGTTCTGATATAAATTCCTTTGGTCAGTTTTGACCCTTCCACATTCAAAAGTATTGAAATTACGTTTATACAGAGAAATTGATATAAATAAGTATGCAAAATAATATCCTACTCACTCATTGTAAAACTTCTTCAGTCTATTGAAATCCTTCAAGTCAAAGATTTTTGTCTTCTAAGATCTCGTGCTGAAAGAACAGATATGTTGCTTAATTATAAAATAAGCTTTGAAAATTACACAGTACTTAAAGACTGCAATTTTCAAAGTTCAATGATCTTAATGAAAAATCGATAGCACGTTTTGCTGTTTTTTAAGGTTATACAATACGATTTAATCTATAAAAACAGCAACCGCGGAGAACATTTATGTTTTTGAAACAATATGAGCAATTCTTTATGCTTGACACTGAAGATTTTTTGAAGAAATTTAAATATAATTTCTCTGTCTTAAACTAACATAAACCATGCAGTTATCATAAGGCAAAAACGAGCTACAATAATTCAAATCCATTTTCTGACTCTCAGGCCCGTCACTTAGGGGGGTTAGCAGGGGGAGATGGATTATGGATTTGTATGAATTTGCAAATATATACTATTTCTTTAAAAATGAAATATGCAAGGAGAATATACCCTTTGCCACTGAAGTTCGAGGAGGACAGCGCTGCGGTCGCACCCCCTCATACTGATGGATAGTCTGTGAAGGCCAACGATGCTATAGACAGTATGGCCGCAGTTAGCATTGAGTACCCTTTGCCACTCACTCGGAAAATTCAAAATGAGGAGCCTGCTGATTATTTAAAAAATGTATTTACCTTAACTTCACACCCCTCAAAAAAAAAAAAAAAACTGGATTATTTCAATAATTATTACAAAAACAAAACATTACGCTGTTCAAGCAAGTTCAGTTAATAAAATTCATATGACTAAAATCTTACTTCGTTTTTGAGGAAGTTCTTTGGGAACCTGATCAGTAGGGATGCAATCGGGCAAGCATTGCCATAAACTATTCTTATCTTCAACAAAACTCCAAGTACTTCGCTTGTTATTCTGACGTAGATAAGTATGATGCCTGAAGATACCTTGATCAAAGACGTTGCAGTACTTGCCCTGTTGGTGTTTTGATGATAGTGACCGAGTAACTATTCCCTTGTTACGTTGGACTTTTAAATTCGCAGGATCCTCTCGAACTGTCGAAAGTTCTTTTATTGCTATTTGGGGCAATTGAAAATTCTCACTATCAAACAGAATATCATCGTATCCCAAGTATTGTGGGTCGTTGGTTGAGACGTTTTTTGCATAAATTGGCTTAATTAAGTCCAAATTTCTTTTAAAGATCCCATAATTTGAACATAAATCTAAACTTCGTTCATATGAAATATGAGGAGCCTTGTGACCTCGAGCATTCGAGGAATCACACCAAACACTGCAAGGCGGATTGCACATTTTCCTTTCATTCGAAACATTTAAAATGACTTCTGTTTCTTTTTCTGAGAAAGCATGTGCAAGGAAATCTTCAAGCCCTTTGGATATTTTTACATCTGAAAATAAAGCCATTTATTAGTTTCTCGCTGCAACATTTTTACTATACCATAGGCAACAATGAGTAGAAATGTAGGTTATAAACTAAAGTTTACGGTACATTTTAATCTAAGGCAACCTAGACTTTGCAAAGCATTTAAATTCAGGGGGACAGTGCAGGGGAGAGCGGGGTAATGAGAGCATTAAAAAAACTTTTGACCTTCTACACATGGAGATAAATGTTTTCCCCGACGTGATGTTAATTTTCAGATTTCTGCACTGCATACGTTTTTCAGAAGATTTTTCTCGATGGTTATAAATTAAACGTTTATAACTTTTTTCTTTGTAAGAATTTTCCAAATTTTTGTTTGCAGTTTCAAACGGAACTCATTTACTTACATTATGCATGAATTAATTTTCTCTTTAAAATAGTGTTTTACCGGTAGGCATTTTTGTACATTTGGTGTTTATGTTTTTTATTACCCTTGTTTACAACTTCAACTGAGTAATAATGAACAATGGTCATGGTAACTAAGGGACATTGTCTTGCATTATACATTTTAGTGATGAAAATGAGGCAAATTCCCACGTTATTGAAGATTTACCAAGCTTTTGAAAAGTTTCATTGATTTAGATATTTTCGATCATTTGTGTTTATGCTTCTTTCAATCACAATTACTGAAATTTTAATTTTAGAAACAAAGTTTATGAGATTCTGAAAAAAAAAAAAAAAATTTTCGAAGATCAGTCAGAAATTGAAGTGTTTTCTAATATTCTTAAAATTCTAATGCTGAATTCTTGAATATCATAGGGCTGTTTCTTTAAACCCTTGTGGGGGAATAAACATTAAAAAATTTACAAATATGTATTAAAAATTTTTTAATTACTATGACTAGAATGTCGAAATAAAGTTATCTTTCTTTTCTGAAGACGACACAGAGAAAACTTTTTAGTTCTGTAACAAAGTAAAAAAATCACTTTTGGTCTCTTTCTACCTCCGTAAGTCTTTTATTACCCACCACTTAATTAGTTTCGACCCCACAAATATTTATTACCTAGATTTAAGACGCTACGCATTAAGTTCTCATTATCGAAGGTTTAAATCACGTAACTGACGCAAAAATAGCATCAGATGCAACTTGTTTTCTACCAAATTCATAATAAAACATACCCAAAAACCGCATTAATATTTAAAAATAAAATATCGGGCTAATTGTTAGTGTATCAGAAGTGCATTAACGAATTTTGTTTTGTCATTGGCAAAATTGAAGCGTAATACATTCAATAAAATGAGTAACATAAAACGTATTCAGCAATTAATGAACTTTAATAAGATTATTTAGGCCTTCATACCATATAATAATTCTTGCAATTCTGTGTACAGCAAATTTTCGAAACATACCGAGCTCTAGATATTTTAACTAATTATCACCAGTAAAAATTTATAAATTACAAATACGTTTTCAATTAAGATAAGACATTGATTGCAACAATAACAGCAATAAAATTTAAATCAATGTTGTTTTTAATTATTAAATTACAACGAATAAGTTCAATTATTATATGTATGAAAAATTACGACTTGTTTTACAATTAGTGAGTGAAGATATTTTTTTCATATCAGCAACTTACCTTCCTCTGGTTCGGGGCAGTCGAGTAATGGATGAGCCCCATCGTCAGGAACAATTTCAAAATCTGCCGATACCTGAATAAATGCAATAAAAGCTTAAATTTTTCGAGTATACAGATAATGATATTGAGCCAGAAATATTTAGCCTTACATTCATCCCAGAAAGACGAGATTTTAACGAACTTTCCTTTTTTTAAAGAAATTTTAGGAGAGCAGGTATCAATGTATGCTGTGGGATTTTACAGAACATGAGAAAAGACAAGGTAATGCGCTGTGTGTCCACCACAAAAATGCACGACTAAACTGGGCATTCACAGAAGAATTTCACGCCTGAGTAAGGATTGTTATCGTTTTTCTGATCTTATATGAAATAACTCCAAAAGCGAGACAAGTTAAAACATACAGGCTCATTCACTAATATTAAAATCAATTGTTGAATTTTACTTCATAAGGCAAACTTTGTTTCAGCAACAAAAATTTCAGATAGCAATTATTTACCACTGAATTATTGTAGTAGTAACACTTGACAAGATGCTTCTATTAAAAACTTAATTACATGTGATAAGCCATATCTTAAAATAGCCACTATAAACTCAATTGAGTTAAATTTCAATGCCAATCTTAATTGTTAAAGAGCGGAGTAAAATATGCAGTGTTCGAAATTCTACATATTAACGAGATTAAGGGCTAATTAAAACCGTAGTTCTTTAAAATTAATTCTATACGCAGCAATTAAAGTCACATTTGAATCTACTTTCATTGTGAGAATCCTCCATTAAAATTTAATCATGTATATTTCAGAGCGGAGAGAACTGATGAGTTGATAATTGGAAGATAGCAAACTAACGATTGGAGCTGAAATTTAATTATTTACTCTTTAAATTTAGTGGGTAAATGACAGTATAGTATTCATAAGTGGCCGCTTGAATAGATATTTCTAAGCAAAAGGAACAGAATAATTGGAATTCCAAATTACGGCTGAAAACCTTTTCAATTCATCATAACTTCACTAACTTGGAAACTAACTTTATTCCTCACATAAAACCTCTTCTGAAAATAACTATTAACATGCTTCTTTTTATATAATGTTAACTTAAGATGGTACAACATATTGATCTACCAAGGCACATTAATCAATTAGAAACTAAGTATGTTGCATGTATTTTTGCTCAAACTCAGATTAATTTCTTTGCTAGGCAACAAGTGACCTAGTGCATTGTTTAGGCACTTAAGTGATGGGTGGTTTAATGTGAGAATGGAATGCACTAAGAACCCCAGAGATTTTATGACTGTATGGGGAGAGAGGTTCGGGATAGGCGGAACCGGAAGCAAAAGTAATATAGCAAAATATTTAACCATTAATGGCTTTACGCAAAACACTTTAGAGGTAAAAATATTAGTAATAAACCGACACACAATGAGGAAAAACATTTTAGCTATTGTTCTAATGTTTAGTTAAACTCGAAACGTGTTGGTAAAAACAAATAAGAAAATCCCATGAGTCTTTGGTCACGTCTATCACAACATTTTTGTTCCATTTCAGGTATTAAATATTAAATAAATTTTTGGTCTGCTTAAACATCTTCATGCCTACTTTCACAACAGTGGAGGGATTTGTCTAAAAGCCAAATATTTTGAATTATTATGTAAAGATGTGTCGTGACCAGAGTTGCAAATATGAAAACAGCAAACACGGGGCATCAGGGGCGCACACCAACCGGGGGATGTTATCCGGATACTGGATCAGGTAGCCGACCGATTGAAATATCCGGAACCCAATATCGGTTTTCCGAAACGTAAATTTTGATTTTAAGAATTTAATTAACACTTTGAGTACTAAATTAGTTGCAGATTATAATGCCCATGGGGCGGATTTAATTTAACGGTATATGGATCCCCACTGGCTGGGGTGTCGCAAACATCAACTCCTGCTTCCGGGATTCAGATGAGTCGCGCTCGTCAAATGTACCCAAAGGGTTAATTTGCATATTTTCAACACATACGTAAAAACTTAACATGAGGCAGTGAGAAGCAAGGGGATGTAAGTGACTAAATTGAAAATTTAGTGCAAATGAGAGGGAAAGCACCATTCTATATTATGACAAGAAATGTTAGAGATTGCTCTAACAGGTGCTCCTTTTCAACGTGATTTAGAAAAAAAAAATAACATTAAAGGTCCCATGAGATCCACACTTTGAACGCGTTTTCTCAGAATCGTTTTTTGGTCACTTACATTCTTTTGCTTCTCACTGCTTCATATTTGGAAGTTATGGGTAAAAAATGCATAGAATTTACCGGTTTGAGACATCAGAGTCGGATGTCCTGTCACACATTGGCGACTAGTTTGGCAACATTGGTCGTGACAGACATAATAAAAACTGGTCACGGCATGTTTTTTTACACAATAAAGCAAAATTTTATTTCTCAGACTAAGCTTCTTCAACTATGTTTAAATTAGCCAGGATGTGTAAACACACCAAAATTTATTAAATTATTTTAATATCTATTACCTGAGACAAAGCGAGAAATGTTTTTGATACATCTGTCAACCAAGTCTCGAAATAGTTTTTTTTTTTTTGAATAAATTTAAATTCTTTAACTTGCAGTTTAAATGTTCAATTTTATATACAGTTCAAGTGTTTCAGTTGGAGTAAAGGATTTTATTACTGAGAGCTATAGTATTTTAAGTCCATTTTTCGAGTTTTTCAGGGTTTACACTTAATGGGCTAAGAGTACTGACGACAAAATCACTAGCTACATGAGGGTTCCGAACTTTTAGAGCTCCCGTCGGACATCTTTATTCTACGGTTATTGCGGAAAAATCGCAGTTTTGTAGTTCTAAAAACGTTTATTTTTTAAACTTAATTGGAAAAACTCGAAAAATGGATTTTTAAGATATTATGGCTCTTAGTTACAGATAGATATATTTGATGAGTATAGGTTGTTTTTTCGATTGTGGTGTTTCTAGCCAACTTATTTTCGGTCTCAAGTAGCGTTTCAGCGGAAACGTTAGCTGGAAAATATTCTGGATGGAACGCGGCCAATAAGCTAGAGAGAGATAATTGTTATTTGATTAGCACTTAATGATAATTTTGATCACATTTGTTAACTAGCCTGACAATTTATTTTGAAATGACGTAATTTTATCGATATATAAAAATATTTTTTCGGAATCTAATTAAAAAGTAAAATGAATCAATTCAAAATAAAATTTACACTTAATTTTAAAAACCACAGCACATTTTATATATGCTTGTTAAGCATTAAGGCCATAAATGTGTCGCACTAACTAATGTTAGTTCAGAATGAAGCACCAACTATGCCGTGAGAAATGACTAAAAAATGCAATGCGTCAAAGATTATTCCGCTAAACGTTTTCTGAAAATATGTTACTCGTTCAATTCGGCGGGAAAACAAAATGTCATTATTTGAGCAATTTTGACAGCTGACGTTTATTTTTCTTAACTTTCGTTCAAAAATATATTATGTAGTGGTAACATTTATACAGCCAAATATTAAAAGCAAACAAATTGCAAATGTACAATTTGATTTAAAAGTTCGGTATCGAATTCGAAACATAATGCATTTAATAGGTTAAAATGATGAATTCTAAATTTATTTCCAACCTAGGTTTTCAAAATTGAAGCATCCTAGAATGAGAATGGAACATAGAAGATTGTGAAATATTCTTCTGATTACTATCAATATTTTTAGACGGTAAGCACTATTTTTACTTTGATGGCGATGATTTCTAAACACGTAATCATTGCATTGTGTTTCGTAATACGAATAACAGTAGTTTCCACATTGCTTATGAATCTTGACAGCTAACCATTTTCAGTTTCCCTTTGAAAAATCATAAGATAGTTCTGGTGAGGGAGCACTAATAAAGCATTTTATGTTTCTTTAAGAGAAACTGTCTAAACCGATTTGGAGACTAACATTTTCAAAATATTAAGGATAAAATTATCACATTTAAATAGTAACCATTGCAAAACTATCTTATCCGTTTGAATTCGTCGCTTGTTAAGCTTACTACCAGAGACGCTTAAGAATCACTTTGAATGTCTGATTTGCTCTAATACGAGTAAAAGTTTCCCGACTTTGTGATATATTACCGATATTTAAACTATTAATTTAAAATTATAATAGTTAAATTACTTTTAGCGAGTGTTTAAGATTTAAAGCTATAACTTCTTATTAGGTAATTTAGCAGCTAAGAGAAGTAAGAATATTCCGTTACTATTGATCTAAAATTTTACAGTTAAGATTTCGAGACATAAAAACTTTCATTTTCCGTTTCATATTCGAAATGATTTGGAATTTCGTGAAACATAATCGTGATCATTTGCATCAATAAAATGAAAAAGTAGCGTCTTTTTCATGCGCCGATGCAGGAGCATGCAATTGTCCCTCGAGAGTCGCTTATTATAAAATATTATAAGAATAGTAAACTATAATTTTTCCACCTCTGAAACACTATTTCCGAGAGATAGGTAAAATCAAAGTTGTTCCCCTTAGAAACATCCTGTATTTGTACCTGATTCTTCCAGAAGTAAACTGAGTAATTATAGTCTACTCTTGATGGACCTTTAAACCCGTTTAACCTATTCGAGACCGATTGCACACCGTGTGTGCAATTGATTTCCCAGGATATAAAACGGCCTGCACACCGTGTGTGCAACGGTAATGTGCAATTATCAGTTATTCTGAGTAAACTAGTCGTCGAAATAGGATTTCTTGAACTAATGAAATCTGTAAAGTACAGGGAAAACAAAATTTGGCGTTGGTTTTCAGTGGTAAACAGATACAAAGGAGGGAGAGGGTTGTGGGAAGGGGTCAAATATAGTGAAAAAAAGTGTAACATCATTTTATGCATTTTTTAATGTATTTTCATTTTACCTTACATTGCACACATGGTGTTCAATCCGCTTCTCGCAATAAAAATTTTCCGAGGAGCGAGCTGCACACCCGGTGTGCAGTGATCTTCTTTATGTGAATTTCACTTATGAATGTGTGATTTCCATAGAAAACATGTTTTTTTTATTAAAAATGAACAATATAAAGGAAAAAATTTCGTTCCTGGGGATCGTGTTCGAAAAAATTGTTTCAAATGGGTTAAGTCGATTGATAAAAACTAAGCTCTACATAATATGGCAAATATAGCTTAATTTCTTTTTTGTTTGTTGAAAAGGTATACTATTAAAGTAAGGCTTGACGGCAGTCGGCTCTTTTACTTTTATAATCCAGTTTTATTTTGTTGAGTTAAGCAAGTAAGCAGTAAAAGCTTCATTAAAGGTAAGCAATTAAATTTACTTACTTGAATGAGACAGTTGCGACCTTCAAACAATGCAGACTCTAGAACATTGCTCTTTGGATTATTAACTTGATGGCACACTTTCTCAGTACCTGACAGTTTGTCAACCGGCATGTTCGCAGCTATTTTTTTCGCTCTGGATTTTACTTCGTACCCAATAGGTTTCAAAAGAGAGCATTGTTCTGTATCTTCAGATTCATTCACTTCACGTCGTTCTTGAAAATCCGAATAGGAGGTGTGAACATATCTTCTTCCGCAACAAGGCTCAAGCCCAAGAAGACTTCCAAAAAATTCAATTGGAATTATGTAACCAAAAATCGAAGGACATTTACAACTGACTGGTTCTGGTTCAAAAACTTCAAGTTCAAGTATTTCCTTGGGTTCCAGAAATAGCGAATCACTTTCATACGTCAAAGCTCGGATGGTTCCGATATTTTTTGTTGTGCTTCCGAAAAAATAAAACTGCAAGGCGATATATATTAACTGAGTTAATATAATCTCTAAATCATTCCAATTTAAAGTTTTTTCTGTATGATTCAGCTCATTTGATAAAACAATCGCTTTGGATAGTGAATCACTTGTACATTTACCAGAAGGCTCTTTGACAGACTCGCGAAAGAAAATTTCTTTCGCCAAACATAATGGAAAACGAGCAATATAACCTTTAAGTATATCGTCAGCTTCTAATATCGTTCCATCATTGTCATTTGTATCAGATCGCACTGATCGGGCATGGTTTAGTGTTAAAAAAGGATTCATATTATCTGGAAACTTCAATGCAATGTTGTGAAATATTTTACAAGCCAATAAAACACCTGCGCTGTTCATGCTGAAACGTTTAAATTTCCGTCCCATGACTTTTGTATAACTTGTGTTGGTCAAGAATGTGAATATTGTTGCTATGATTCAGTTACCAAAATAGATTTCAAGAACGCTTGACCTGAAATAAAAAAATAACACGCAATTATGATACATTTCACAGAAAAGTACAGCAGGACGATATTTTGTGAGCTCTAAAGTGCCAAATTTAAGTTTTTAGCTCAACTGAATAGTTTGTGTTTTGCTTAGTTGAAGCTCTTAAGCCTCTAATTCGAATCTTCTGATCACAAACATGAATTTCGCAAAGCATTCAGAATAATGTTTCCCGAGTATGTGTAGTGCATTTATAGCTAGCAGGTTTTATCAGCAGAGCTAGTTTAACTTTTAAATCCTGTTCTACGAGAGAGAAAGTTTGTGTTATGAAAACTCACTCATGTCATACATGAGTGAGTTTTCATACATGGTTATTTTCAAATGAAGTCAAAACGGTAATTTTCTTACTTAATGGTATAAGAATCAGTATTTGGGCGAAAGTTCATTATTTTACCACGTGTACATTTTTTTACGCACTTTCATGATAAAGTTACAGCTTGAAAACATGTTCAAAATGCTTTCAAGAAAATAACTTAAGAATTTGTGTTTCAATCTGAATTAATTCTCCTGGTTCGTTCACAATTCATGAGTGAAAAATTCGAGTGTTAAATAAATCAAATACTTAGTTTGACCAACAGGTCTTTATGGTTTCTACTGAACAATTCTTCGGAAACTTTGAATGTATTGCAAATGTCGGGTATTTATTTTCTTGCGGCATTGCTATTCTTGTAAATATTGCTTTTAGACATAATTTAAAATGCATAAAATTAGTTGACAAAATTATTGTAATTTAAAAAACGCTTTTCCCTTTAAAAGGAAGGTCGATAAAAGAGAAGTTTGCACATACTGAAGCCAACGATTTTAAAATATTTGCAAACTTTTTCAAAAAAAAAACACACCATGATTACGATAATTATAACGATGAACGTTTTGTATCATGTTGCATTTAAATACGAGATTAAAATATCCCAACTTTCTTTTGGTTTATGCTGGAATATAGACGAATGTTCAACAAAACATAGCATTGGAATGTTTTTTTTTACTGTTGTCTGCGAGCTCTTGTAGAGTGAAATACTATGTTAATATCCTTCAAAGTGCGAATTTCAGCTGTTTAGGTGTGATTTTTAAATAATCTATCAGTATTTCCTAAATCCAAGCTTTAAAATTCCATCAAAAATGTTGAAGTTAGCGAACAACGTTTAAGTTTTTTAAATCTTGGAAATTCTAAACTTAACCTAATTAGCATGCTCGAGATATTTACAATCAAATTTTCAACGAAAATTTTATATCTATATTTTATGAGAAACTTTATTTCTCAATTTGATGATACCGTTTTCATTAACATAATACATTCCAGGTTAAATTTCAAAATTATCATTTGGACCTGTTGGAACTGCTGAATCTGAAGTAAAGCAAGTTGTGAAAGTTAAACAGATTATATTCCGACATTAACCATAATTTTATTGTGCGTAGAATATAGCTAATAAACTAATTGTTCTGCTCAACACGTCTGGGTTAATGCCTAAAACGTTGAATAATGGCTTCAACGAATTAATTGTCGAAAAATTCACTAAAGTAGAGATTTAAGCGTTTTCCATTATCATTCGGTACCCGAAGTTTCAATACTAGTTTCATTCATAACAAAGTTTCAATACAAGTTTCATTCATAACAAAGTTTCAATACAAGTTTCATTCATAACAAAGTTTCAATACAAGTTTCATTCATAACAAAGTTTCAATACAAGTTTCATTCATAACAAAGTTTCAATACAAGTTTCATTCATAACAAAGTTTTAATACAAGTTTCATTCATAACAAAGTTTTAATACAAGTTTCATTCATAACGAAGTTTCAATACAAGATAATTATATAACAAAGAAACATTCTCGAGTATGATTTTTTTCGTCTATTAAAATGTTTTTGCTGAGCGTGAAGGTACGCAGGCATCGTGTATTTTTGAAATCTATTGAGTACAAAGAACTGAAAGCCCACTAAAGAATTGTTGCACTCAAAAACAACATTCAAAGAAGAAAAAATATAAATGAGAAGACACTTACCTCAGATGCCTCATGCACGAAATGAAAATTCACCAAAATGAAACATTTTTCAAGTCTTTAACCAGTACAGCTTAAAGTGTCATAAGCAAGTTTTAACACTATTACTTTCACTTCGCTTCAATTTTATTTTATAAGATAATGAAATTGCAGCGCAACCTTAAGTGAGAATAGAAAATTAAGCATTTTAAAAATATAATTAAAAAATGGACATGAAAAGTTAGTTCCGTTTGGGCAATCTTATATTTCTTTCGTGTGAGTTGAATTTTAATATTAAATCTTTATATTTTACATACTGTTTTTTTTTTTAAAATCTGTTATATGTTTGTTTGTTTGTTTACGACCATTTCAGGTCACATAAATATTCGAGTTTATTTGCTAATCTCAAGGATATGCCTCAAACTCTCGTCTAATATGACAGATAGAACAAAACAGCACAACAGATTTTAATATACAAAGAAGGAAATACACCCAGGGGAAAGTGGGAATCGAACCCACGCCTCTTTCACTCCGCGCAGGGAGGCACCGGAACCAGTCGATTAGACCGCTCAGCCACTGAGGCCCCAAATCTGTTATATTTTAACTAATCAAAATAAGCTCGACTTAATGATTTCTGTATCGTTAATTTTATCAACAAGAGTTTTCATTGAGAAAAATGATGTATAGTTAAAAAGTTTGAAGGGTGAGTCCGTTGAAGGTGAATCAATTTCTTGTGAATTGCTATTTCACCTGCTTTTCATAGAATCCTTATATTATAACGTTTAATAAGGGATGAACTTGTATCATAATAAATCAGTAAGTAAGGAAATAAAGTCTACATTAGTATTTAGAAGATTTAACAAGGTTAAATAACAGTGAAACTGCGTACATAAGCACTCGTACAGCCATAGGCTCAAATCCAAGCTTTAATTTGAGAAATGACTGGCTTTCAATAGCTTTTTTGCCGTTCTCTTAACCATTTCGGGAATGAAATTGAACTGTTTGGCTTTAACAGGAAGACTCCCGATGATAGAAAGATTAAGCGGTTTCATTTGTTAAAATAAGGGAGAGGGAAACAGGTTTGTCAGCAAAGTTTATGATGGCTATTGGCAGGCTTTGTGTCAATGGCTTCTCTTTCTCCCCAAAAAATGAAAACTCTCAAGGTCAGGCGTCATCTAGTCGGAACCATACTATACTATATTACGAAGCTTGAGTGGTAACATGGACGGAGTAAACAAGACACAACAGAGTGGAGATTTTCCCTTCCCTTCACTCTTAGGTCAAAAAGGAAAGTGGCTTATTTGTGGTGGCACATCTGATATCACGCAAGTACATAATGAGCCAAGTCGTACTTCCACCGTTGTGGTGCTCATCTCTAAACGGAAGGCGCTCCTTACTGCCTGAATTGCTAGTCGCTCTGCGAAGGGGAGCTTGGATATTCAAGTGGCATTAAAAACAACAACAACCTATTTTCAAACATCCAAAACCTGACCGGTTTTTTTAATATCCGGAATCTGACCGATTTTTGAATAATCGGTTTCTGGTCGATTTCAAATATCTGATAACCGAATGATTCTTAAATATCCGGTATCCAACCGATTATCGAATAATCGGTTTCTGGTCGGTTTTTAAATGTCTGGTATCGGACCAATTTTCAAATATTCGGAACCGGACCGATTTTCAAATATCTCAAATTCGAAATTTTTTTAAAAATCCGGTGTCTGACTGATTTTTAAATATCTAGAAACCGACTGAATTTTAAACATCCGGAATGCGGTCGATTTTAGAATAATCGGTATCTGACCGATTTTTAAATATTTAGTATCATACCGATTTTTGAATAATCGATATTTGACCGATTTTCAAATATCCGGTTTGTCGTTTTGTATACTGTGGAGTTATAGGTATAATAAAATCATTTTATATTAAAAGAACGCTACAGTGGTGAAACTACCATACAGAAGTTCTAACGAAAGTAATTTCCTGGCACTTCACGGAAAAGCAACATACACTTATACTGTGTGAAATGGATTGGACGAACTTACTAACCAAAATATTTTTTAATCCAATCTAACGGCTGAAAATGCTAATAAGTTTTTAATACTTGTGATAGGTTTTGAATTGTTTTGTTTCAAAAGTCAGCATTGAAAACAAATTTTCAGTTTCAATTTTGAAGCAATGTTAACGCACTGAATAGTTTTATTTTGAAAGTGCGTATGTTTTCTTTCTTCGTTTCTTTCTGTTTTGTTCCTTCTTTCTTTCTTGGTCAGTATGAAATGTGAATTCCAATTCTTGACAATAACAGTTCTTAAAAACATTTTTATAGGAACTTTTGTATAGGTCAGTTTAGGCAGAACACAAATTTTGAATGCAACCTTAGTCATAAAAACACACCATAGTAGTTGAATTCGGTATTTTTTAACGGCCCTAGGAGCATGTAAAAGGGAATTATTGGAGAAGAAAAGTAAAAAGGGGTTATTGAAGAAGAAAGTAAAAGGAGGGTATATATTATTAAGAAGGCTCGAAAAATTGAAAATCATTTTCACTTGAAAATGATTTTCAAGTTTTCCTGGTCCATTAATATATATAGGGGAAATGCTTGTACTTTGGGCCACAATGTACCTCGGGCCACTAGTCATATCTAGAAAAAGATGCATGGGAAAAATCTGTTTGTACCACAATTCAATTGGCAACACTGACTGGGTAGTTCACAACTGACTTTGAGGGTTATTTGTCACTCTGCTTCAGTATTATTGCATGCTGTTCGTTCCATATATGCGGTTGAAAATTTACTACAAGTTACATTTATTTATTTTTTATAATCAAGGTATGTATGTAGTCTTTAAATGGTCAGCAACATCGTATTCCTTGTTAAATTAAGCTTATAATTATCATACATTTTCATTTTAATAGCTTTGGGATACTTAGAAAAGCTTAACCTAAAATAAACAAAACACATCCTTGTACCTTGGGTCACAAATATTAATTGTACCTTGGGCCGGCCCAATTTACAATATTTTCATTTTCCATATGATCATGAAAATGCACATAATGGTTTTTTGTTAATCTTGGATGCCCAGAAGCAAGATTGGTACGAAAAGGCATAGGGTTTCAGAAGATAAGTTGTCCCTTGCTGTAAAATTAGTTGTGACAGATGGAATCTCAGTTGGGACAGCAGCCAAGCAGTGTTCTGTGTCTCGCACCACCCTTCAAAGACACTGAAACTTCCATAAAGGTTGGCAGATGGATCTTATTTAAGTTTCCTACAAAAACAACGGTGAAGCATTACATTGGCCAGTTGATGGTGTTGCTAATGTCAAGTTTGTGAGGAGGGTCAATAGAACTTCCCATTTTGTATGACCTCAAGAGAGTGATGAGAATGAAGTTCAGGATAGGGATATTGTTGTTGTTCTGTCAAATCCCGAGATTGGAAGAAGAGGTGGACTAACTCTTCCAGTTTCTTTTTCCGGTTTTGATGTATTTTAATAACATCTTCAATTATAATAATTTTTTTTTAATATATTTTTGTAATGTTTTATATCCTTAAATATAATTTTGTTATTATTAAAGGTTAAAACTCATCCTCAATGTATTTCAAGCTTTAATTATTGCTCCTCACCATTTATTTAAGAAGTTATCCGTTTTTACAAATTGTGACCCAAGGTACAATTAGTACAATTGTGGATTGTACCTTGGGATATTTGCATTTTTTCAATATAACATGCTTAAAATAATATTTAAAAATTGATTTTTCATTCCAAAAGCAAGAGAATAGCATGATGAATATGACAGTATTTTCAGATTTTAAATACCACCACGTTTATGTTAACTATGGCATTTGGAAAAATTCCGGCTCAAGGTACAAGGATTTCCCCTACATATATATTCAGAATGCATGCAATTTAATTGCAATGAAAAAAAAAATCATTTTTGTCTGTAAATATTCCTGTCTAATATTCTTTAGACAGGAATATTTATCTTGTAATAAAGCTGTCTAATATTCTTTAGACAGCTTTCTATTTTCTCACAGAAAAGTTTTGAGTTTTCTATTCTTCATTATGCAAACACGAACCAAATATTAATTAAATGTTTCCAGAAATGAAGTGAAAATGTAATAAAGTAGAGAAGTAAAAATATCATATTTTAAAAGAGCTAAAATGAAATGCACATGCGCACACACACATAAAAGGGTTTTCTAATAAAATAATAGGCTTCCATCTGTCTATTTTTTTCGTAATTCGCGTAAAGTGAAGATCATTCTATCAGTTTTCATAAAAAATTTAGAACCTGTTGAAGTGCACATGGTTTTAAAATTCGATTTCGATCTTTTTTATGCTGATTTTAAGCAAAATGGCGGCAAAAATAAACTGCCAAGCGTATTATAAATGAATAAATCTATAAATGCATAATTGACAAACGTTTTATAAAGACATGAAAAAGTGAACAAGGGGTTGTCAAAGGTGAAACGTTTCAAAAAAAAAAAAAAAATTAGAAAGAATAATTGGAATATGGAAAAGTTAAAAAATATCGGTTGATTTGTAAGTACATTACTTTCATAACTTTGCAAGTTATGCGAAATTATGAATAGTTTATTTAAAGATCAGTGAACAATAGTTAAGCTCCAAAATATGTATTAAAGGTAAGGTGAAAATAATCACACATGATATAAAATATTACTAAAGGACATAAAATATTAACATTGTTTCACGTTTTTATATCGACTGTGATCTTAAATGTATAACTTGGAAGATTTCAAGCAATTCGCTCTCTAATGTATTTTCGAAAGCTTTCATTCTTTTTACTTTTTTTGTCTACCACTATTCTTACACCGTAAGAGAATAAAAATTGTGCTCTATTCTTGACTTTGAGAAAGTGTATGAATTTTTGACGCCAACTCTTTGAAGTTAATTTTAAAAATTTATAAAGTTCTCAGTATTTTGAATCTTGTACCACAAAAAATAGTTTTTTTTAAGCTTTGATTTTATTACCTTGAAACTCACTAGTGACCATAACATTTAAAGTTATATTTTAGTCAAAAAGTTTAAATCTGCTAACATTAAACTTTTAGGAAGGTTGTATTTCAATGCAGGAAGGTATATTTCAACTAAAGAAAGAATCTAATAAATTCAAACCATAATGTCCCTAGAAAATTTCAATTGAGTTGTACATACTATTGACATAACAATGACATTACTTACCGTTGTTTTTACAGAATAATGTCATTTACCTATCCAGCATAAGATTAAAGACTGTTATGTTTAGTTAATCATAAATGACAAATTATTATGTTTCTGTGAAGAATGATTTTATCATAGCTCTTAAAAAATATAAATAGTGTATACAAAAGATTAAAAAAATAGCAATGAACGCACTTTTTTGCATGATAAAGAAAAGTAATGGCTATGTATCATGTAAGGAATTCCTATTTTTTTCTACATGTGCAATTTTTTTCTTTGCAAAGTGCAGCACAAAGTTGTATTTTTAAGTATTTTGCCTCCAACTAACGAGTATACATTACACCAACAAATGACACTAAAGTGATTAAATAGGCCTGAAATAAATATTGATCTCCTGATGACTAAAGTGTCGTTTGACCTCTTTCTTGCTAAATGGCATAGCGTTTATGGGCATACCCTCATTCATAACTGTTGTCAATGTCTGGCATTTAATGGGTTCCATCTTATTATGATGGTAATTAAATCGCGGGACGTAAAGTAATCATGAAACCACTGATTCGCAGTGACTCACGCTGATTTAAATTGTTTGATGACAGGTTTTAAAGTTTTGGTTCATGCATTTAAACTACGATTAACTTGTAAAACAATTCGAAAGATTCTAGAAAATGGTTTAGATAAAAAGGGAATGAATGAATATCTTGCTTTGTCACTTTTTTACTAAGTATCCAAAATATACTTGATAATCAAACGGGAATAAGTTATGGACATTTGCAATTTGTTTATACGTAGTCGAATAAAATATATATCGTTCAGTTCTTGCCTTTTCTTTATAAGGGCGTTATTATCTGTTATTGCTCTATTAAAATTATATATAGCTTCGGATTAGGTTGAGGTGGGAGGGGGGGGGGGATAAATTCATTTAGGCTGCTAGAGAAATAGTTTTTATCCCTCTTTCCATCGTCTTTTCTCACCGTGGAATGTTTTAAAATGCTATATACAAGGTGATTAATAAGGGAATATGGTGCAAAGGTAAATAGCTAAAATAAATTATATTTTTCAAAATGAACCAATTGGAAATTTTATTTTTAAAGTAACTACATAAAGAGAGGACTATGAATTTTACCAATAGAACTTGCGTTCAAATATTATCTTTCATTTTAGGCAGTATAGTTGTGTAAAAGTGAAAAATAATCACTTTGCAACATGTATGAACCACAAAGGAAAATATTGAAATATTTTCCTAGTTCAAATAACATGCAATGATTCATATTCACGATCACAGAGGGTTGGTTATAAATACTTTTTTATTAAACATGAACAACTAAAGGAATGAATAATTGGTAAAACGAGGGAATGAATAAAGGCATTAATAAATGTAAAACACAAATGATTAATTAACCCCTTAACGGTCGCATAAATTTCAGGAAAACAAAAAGAAAGCGCCAATTTGTTTTCCAGAAAAATACTTAAAAAATGTTTAAATGTTTCTCTAATTATACTATAAATAGTTTCGTACTATCATCTAGTATATAAGACAATAAATAAATAAGTTTTTGGGATTATGTGAGGATTTTTAAAAATGTTTCAGTACGCTACTTTGGAACATGCCCGTGATTTTGACGGGAGCGAGAGGGAAGGGGTTAAATGAATGAATAAAAAATCTACTTAACAAATGAACAAATAAAGGAATTACTAATTGAATGAATGAATAAATGAACGACAAATTTAGTTATAGGATGACTGATGTAGGGACTAAAGTCAGATTATATATTTATTTCTCTTTGCCCCATATGCATATGACAAATTGTACTAAACATTTGAAATCCAAACAAGAGTAACATAAAATAAATGTAACAATTAATGCTGCACAGGACATTAGTAGGTCCTTATTAATATTTAAAATATTAATAATAGGAATTTTATCATTGTGTAATAGCAAAAAAAAATTGAATTAGCACAAAATATTGCAACATTTGCATCAAATTTTGAAAATGGCTTGTATATTGTTTGATCTTTAGAGTTAGCTATTTTTTGTCTGTAATCAACTATATGTGGCTCTGCAAACAGAGTAAATATTTTACCATTTCACTTTGCCCCACTATTTCACTTTTATCCACATTTCCCTACTTTCCTCATCCTTGAAACTTTATTTAAAATAATCAGAAATGGCAAAAACGTTTACTTTAGGCAGTTGAATTTGTTGAATTTAATGGGAAATTATTTCCTGTTGCTTATGATTTCTTATGCAAAAAAAAAAAAAAAAAAAGTACAAAAACGACATTTTTCATTTAAACCTTTTTTTCTTCACTCTAAAATTGTCACACAAATAAAGTTTTAATATTTTTTACGTAATTATTGATACATTTATAAATAAAGACGAAAAACAGCATAAAAGATGTTGCCCCAAAATCTAATGAAACAGTGTTTTACGAGGAAGAAATAAGTTTCTTAATCTGCTGTATTTAATGATTTAATTTTCAAGTGAAAAACTTTCCATAGCTCAAACAAGTCAAATATACATGTAGTAGCTATATATTATTTTTGTTAATGTGATTCCTATGAATGAACTATTTCCTTTCAATGGTTTAATTTAACCAGACTTTTTCTAGGGGGGGGGGGGAGGGGAGCAACACGGTCCTTATTTTGAATTGATGCAATGATGTCAAAATGATGAAATAGTTAAGAATGCATAATTGACGTTTAGACAAAAATAAGAATTTCATTTCTTTCCAGAGCATTATTCGTTAAAGCATTTTTGAAGCAAGATTAATTTTTAAACATGTGGGGATCTTTCGGTCGAGAAATAGTTGGAGTTCAGCCAAGAAATGAAATAAATGCATTTTAACATTGGCGTAATTTCTTTTTTCTTGACGTGGAATTTGAAGAAAGAAGTAAGTAAGAGCTGTTGAAGAAAAAAAAAGAAACATAAGTAAAGCTAAGGGTAATTAAAGATGTAAACAATTACGACTCATTATGTACATTACTTTCTGGATGGCCTTTAAATTTTTCTTCTTCATATTTTGAAAAATTCTTTGTAGTTCGAGACTTGTTAAGAACGAGAAATATCTTTCTTAAATGTTTAAAATACAAAGAAACTATTGTAATCGATTTTTATGTCAGAAATCATTTAAAGTAAGATCATTTTTTTCTCGTCGTAACTACTATAAAGAACTTCTTCGCTACCAAGCGTTAAACTTCATTGTACCTTCCTTACAAAAAATGAAAAATGTATTCTTTGTAAGTAATGATAAAATTTAAAACCCGCTGAAAAAGTTTCAAAGTACTCTTGAAATCGCTCTTAAAAATTGTTATAAGAAGCATGCAAATACATATACTGCTGATGTTTCTTCCTACTTGAATGGTTTTGTTCTCAAACATTGTTTGTCATTTTGAATAATCTTGAGTTAATCTCAAATGGAAGTTTGTTTATAGGTTCGTATTTAACATGGATGGAATATTCAAAATAAAATATTTTAAGTAATAGAAAACATTCAGTATCACCCAATAAGTCATTTCTATCAGACTTTCCATTATCAGGAAGATTTTTTTGAAAAACTCAAAAACTGGAAGAATTAAAATTAAAAAAATAATAAATTTTTTTTATAAAATAAATTTATTGTTCTAAAAGAAGCTTTTTCAGCCCGTGTTCGATATTACTCATGAGGTTACTAACTATTTTGCTTGGAAATTATTGTGGTTTTAAACTTTAAAAACCGTGCTGGAAAGTATTGCCGGAAATCTATAGGGAAGGTATTGTAAAGTTTCTGGACAAAGTTAGTTTTTAATGCTTTAATCACAGAAGCATTAGAGTAAAATGTTCACCTGTGTACGAAATTGACTGTGGGAGAAACAACGTTATAACGCACAAAATCTTGCAAAATATTTTTTTTTTTTTTTTTTTCAATTTTGTGCGTTACAATATTCTTCTCCACATTGACAGAGACATATTTCCAATACTTGAACGAAAATCCATAGTATACAACTTGTTTTATTTATCATTTATGTAGTAATGAATGTGAATCGAAATTAACATTTCTTTTAAAAATATACACCCATTTCCTGAAAATTATAAGAAACCTTGCCTTGAACTAGACCACACTAGATTTAACCGATTTATGTATTGTGTATATCTCGAGAAACTTCATAAAAACCACCTATCCAAATAAAATTTTCATTAAATTCTATTACTTATTTTTATCTAAAAATATCACACAGCTTAAATTTAGATTTTGACAGCGTAGATGTTAAATTTCCACTTATTTTTTTCCTTTCTCCATTATTGATTTAAGAAACTATTCTACGAAGAATAGAATTTTAAGTAAAAAAAAAGTGAATACAGGTCACGTAACATGTAACGCAGTAACACAACGCTGCCTGTACGAAAAAGAACCATCCATAAGATAAAGAATTCAAATGTTAAGACGTTCGTGAATTTTTCAGCCATAAAATACTCAATTTCTCCACAAAATCGTCTTTTTTTTTGAAGAAGTTCTGTCAGATAGGAATATTTCATGACACACCTGACTGCATCCCACCATCAGAACTATATTTTGGATAGCTCAAAATTTTTGTCTTGAATTACTTGAATATCAGACTCAAGACAAAGACTTTTTTCGTTTGAATTATAAATGGATTTTTTTAAATTCGTCGGTTTATAGCTGTGAAACTATTTTCAAAGATGATGGTAAATAATTCTGCTGATATTCAGTGATTTAAACGCACATAATGTTATATTCGATACTCGTTCCGCATTGCAATAGGTTATTTAAAAAGTCATTAAATTTTTCGATGAATTTTAAGACCACTTATTTCATACAAAAACTATTCAATGATATATTGAATGTTTCATTCTTATGACTTTTTCCCATTATGTAATCTTCGAGAAACGCTAATAGAAATATAATTAGCAAAACTTAACAAATGCCTTTCAATGGCGCTTTCTGAAACCAAAGTATTTTCTTTTAAAGAAATTAAGAATGTGATACATATGTAAGTAATATAATGTTGTGGGAATGAGCTGGATGAAGGAATATATATCAATCAAAGTTTCAACAATGTTTCGCCTCTCAACAGAGTAGTGAGTGGTCAAGCGTTGTCTTGATGGAAGACAACTTCAACCATTTATCATTTCTGGCCATTGCACTGCTGTTGCTTCCATCAATTTCTCAAATTGTTGACTGTATATCTTTAAGCTGATTATCACTTCTTGATTGTGAACTTGAAAAACACCGCCCTCTTATAGTGCTGTAACGGCGAGTTTCAAAACAGAGATGAGCAAATCAGCCTTAAGCTTAATATAGTACTGGAACATCGTTTATACGATGCTGAAGGGACTACCGAAAAGCGTCGTATAAACAATAACGTCGTGTAATCAATTTACCCTTCTGGATAAATCCAAGAATTGGGCCCACGCTAAAACGTCGTATAAAGGAACGTCGTAGAAACGATGCTCTGTACTACTACTACTACGACTAATAATAATAATAATACTTTATCGATAGACTTACCATACGTCTTTGATTAGGCCGAACAGTCCTGTATTTGTCCTGAGTAATGTCCGGGGTTTAAAAATGACCTGGTGTTTTAGAGTTTTATGCCCATCGTGGATTTTATTTGTAAATTTTATACTGTATGGTAGCCATTACATTTGCAAACATCTCCAATACGAAAAAGCTCTGATTGAATCCGCAAACGGCTCCCATTCATATCCATTTCAAGACATTTCCGGAAAAAATGTCACGTCTATGTATAAAAAACTGAGTCATTAGACATGACAATTCGAGCAAAGTTTTCGATAAAATATTCAGGCTTTTAAGTAATTTCAACTCGTTTTTCTAATGAAACTTGCAAACAAGTCTTTTTTGCGAACTTAGATAAAATAATCTTAAAGAAAGCATTCTCGTTAATTTTTCAAACGTATAAATACGCTTTAGAAATGAATATTTCTTGTTCACGAAAACATTTAGCCCAAAAATACAAAAATAACACAATATTTAATAATGCTTGCCTTTCTTCAATACAATGTTTGTTTAAAAATTACTAAAGTCTCTTAAATTTTAGAATAAAATCATTAGTGTCTATCATAAAATTTATAATTTAATCTTCTTTTCTCCACTTAGCCTTATTTTATACTTTAATTGGTTAAATTAAAATGCAGTAAACAGCATTATATATATGCAAAGAAGAGTAATTCTTCCAGTCACCGAAATTATGATTTTCGAGAAGGAACGAAAAATAAACTCATTAATATCAAATATCGCTTGCATAAGGAAGTAAATAATCCTTTGAAAATTGCCGCTTTCGTTTCAAATATAAACAGTTAAAATAACGTTTCAACTTTAATAAAAGCCATTCATTGTTTCCTCATATTAATTCTATAAAAAGCTTTAAATCTTTTTTCAAGTAACGAGAAGTGAGTTTTAAGATTCTGTTTCTCATACCACTTTTTTCATTAGTTTTTAAAGTCGTGATGTTTTTCAAAAAAGCTACTTTTGTCAGTTACTAGGAAAAGAAATGAGAAAAGAGTTGTTATTCTTGTTTTAAACGTGGGTATAACCTAACAATTAGTGATAAAGTAAAAAAAAAACACTATCCAGTTATCGTAGGTGTATGTACCTGAATTTAGTAACAGCTAGCATTCGAGAAGAGGGCTGGGAATGTAATTAATTTTTCTTTAAAGGATTGGATCGGACCACAGATATTGCCTTAGAACTCAGCATAAATTTTACGGTCTAATGGAAATGCTTTCATTAGCTGCTTAAAATTATGGTGGATTAAGCAGAAAAGAAATGGTAAACACACAGGCCTTGTTTTTGGATAAATTTGTTTTGCAGTAACTTCGGTGCAGCTCTGACAAGAAAATGCCTGATCTGGAGAGATTTTAATTCCTATTGGGAGAGGGGAGGGGGGGGGGGAATTTTTCCATTGGCAGACAGCCAACAGCTTCGTTGTACGTTAACGACTATAGGCAAACCCGTTATCTACACTCCCATTTAGCCAATAGAACCATTTTATCCATCTCACATCGGGAACCTTCTTGTCAGAACCAAATAGTAGGGTCGGTTGGGGTAATTGTAAACAAGCTTCATAACTACACTTGTGCTGGTTTTGTAAACTTATCTGCTTGTGCGTGGTAACCTGGCAGCATAGGGAAGACCTTAAAATAAGTTTCGTAAGTTTCGAAACAACTGTGGAGGCGCCACTATTGTTTGAAAATGGCACGGTGAAAAAAGTTGTTTAACAAAATTTAGTGATCTTACATTTTCCTCTCCAGCTCATCTACAAAAGCGATGTAAGCGGTTTCAACCATTTTTATTTGTCATATGGAATGCTGCTAAAAACATTTAGTTATGAATTTAATCTTCCCTGTTATTTTTCATGTGCAAGTTAGGTGTTTACAATTACCCCATATATTTCGCACTCTGGGGTAATTGTAAACACTTAAATTTATCCTAGTTCCAAAATTATGGGGGCACAATAAGTATTATGTTTTGATGTAAATTACTTTTGTGTCTATTTTACATAACTGTTGTTGTTTTTGGTAATGCCGCTTGGAAATCCAAGCACCCACCCTTGCAGGGCGACCATGAATTAAGGAAACTCCTACTGATTATTGATGAGCAGCTCCGCTAGAATGAAGTACACTTGGCTCAGAGGGGCTTAATGAGTTTGAACCAACTCCCAGATGAGAGATCGTCACCTAGGTTGGTCCTTCAGCGGAAATTATTTCTAACTTGGTGGACATTTGTAGCGACGACGTATTTTACGTGCACAGCTCCCTTAAGCGCACTGGGTCTCAGAGGAATCAGTCGCCGGAGGTGGTCACCCTCCCAAGCGTTGACCACGGCCAGTTGTGCTGCACTTTCGGTGTTCTGTGGGATCCAAGCTTAACCGACTGATACACTGCGGGACAAATTTTAGATAAATTTGTCGCATTACTTCATTTTTTGCAAGATATTTCTCGTTAAAGGATCTGAGCCGACTCATAACATAACTCAGCGGACCACATGCGGCCTGTTGGCCGCAGATTGAGAACCATTGCTCCGGAACTTCTTAAGCCTTCAAGCAGACTGTGTATGAAACAATTTTCCATTTGCAACAACCTTATTCGAAAATAAATCAGTGTTTACAATTACCCCAGATCTCTGGGGTAATTGTAAACACGAGCTCATTTGCTAACAAATAGTCATAAAGTCAAAATTTTTGCACACATTTACTCACAAGAAGTACAATTGTGTCTACAATGCTCACAATTTTATCTCTGAATTCATTCAAGAGGTAGGGAAGGGTCAAATGTTAAAACATTGAAAAAGCGTTTACAATTACCCCAACTGACCCTACATAGAAAATTATCAACACAGGGTTAAGAAAACTCACGAGGAAACCACGAAATTATCTAATATTCCGTGATTGCTTCAATTAAAGTGCATCACAAACGCGACCCAAAATCCAAATTCGTTGTTTGCTTAAGCGATGTAAATACCTGTCGGCGTCGGCATTATCTAAAATTGTTTCATATCTGTCCACCTAGCATACCAGTATATCACAATGCTTTACTAGTGTGTTAATACTGATAATTGTGACAGATTAACAAACATCATAAATTACTTTCGGCAACTTAAACCATCAGATGTGCAAATTTGCACAGAATTGAATAGTAGAAGTTCTTAGCATATAAGTATTGGTCATTTGTGCAACTGCTATGCACCGACTTTTTTGAAAATAAAATTTCCCACATTTGGGGGTATGCGCGCGTTTCGCAAACAGAGAAGGAAAATAACTTGTTTAAAAGTAAGAATAATTTTTTGTGCATTTAAGTAGCGTTAAAAATCATATCTTTCGTTTTTTACATGCTTTATCTATTAACAAATGTGCAGAATATTCATTATAAACTGGGGCAGAATCATTCGACAGAACAGACGGAATGTGGTCCAAGGCACATAGTTAAATCAGTTAATCTGATTTAACTAATGGGGGATTGAAAATTATTTGGAGTATTTAATAATAATCTGCCTATAGTAAGAGGTTTATACTCATAAGAGTAAGGAAGGTAAATAATAAAATTATAAGATGGAATTAAAAATGAGTGGCAATAAGTGAGGTTTGTTTAAAAGATCATTAAGGCTAACAAATTTAGTATAAAATGGTGGATATTTCTAATGGGGATGTAATAAATTAAATTAAAATTATTCGCCGAAACAATCTTTCAGTAATAGCTTTTTATTGAGGCATCTTTGATGCATACACACACCCTAAGTATATGAATAGCACACTTTGGACTGTTATTGGTAAAAAAAAGAACTTTCCAATTAAAAATCAAAAGATCTTCAAGAACTAAACAAGACTACTCTTCCGAATATCAACATTGATTTTATAATATTAGTTATCACTAGGTTTCGGATTCAAATTATTTCATATAATCGATTTCACTGATTAAAATAATTATTTAAAATAAATAAATAAAGTAAAATTTAAAAAAGTAAGTAAATAAATGAAAATATACCTTTTATCGGGAAAGAAAACTACTAGATAATAGACAACGATGTTTCAAAAGTGAAATTCATATTTAAGTCATTAAAAAACAAAACAAAAAAACATAATTTTTACGCCCCCTCCTTTCATTAGAGAACCAAGAGAATATCTCTCACATTTCGAAATTGATACATTTGGTAATATATATACTTGCTACAGCCTTTATATGTTTCTTCCAATCAGAGGGTTTAAAATTGCTTATACTGTACACTATATGCAATCAACTATATGTTGTTTAATTTGGTGGGAAGTGTACTGTCCACTGCCTTATAAAGGATTAATAAATTCCAACTTCAAAGTTTTTCGATATGAAAATTTGCATAATTCAAGCTGAGCGGTTTTATATGTAAACTAATACAATCACAGAAAATAAAACAAATGATTCAGTTACAGATAAGGTCCTCAAGTATAGATTTGAAAATTGAGACAGACTGACGAACGGACACGATTCTTGATCTCTCATAATCTTTAAAACTTATATTAGAGAGTTATTATTATTTTTTTCGTTATTAAAGATGTTTTACTCTAATAATGAAAGCTTAATACTTACGCACCCCTTTTTTTGTTATTAATTTTTACTTTAATAACAAAAGTTTAATAACTTAAAAGCCTCACCCTTATATGTTTTTATTTGTTTTACCTTGATACATAAATTTCTTTTTATTTTTTAATTGTTATATATTTTTATTTTGACGGAGAGTAGGCTAAAAAGGGGTAAGAATTTGTGAAGCACATAATTTTCCTAACAAAACTTCTCGTGCTTAAATTACATTGCATGTGATAAGAATTACATAGGCCATTAAGTTTGAAATTTATGTCCGACGGAGCCTTTTTTTCGTCAACTGCTGAAAAAAAAAAAACTACTAGCGAGAGTGGGTCAATGAGCTCATAGTTTTTTTTCTCGAAACTAAAAACATTGTAAACGATATGTTAGGTTTTTTTTCTTTTTACCTTCTTTTTAGCTTAGTTTCCCGTAAAAAATTGAAGCATAAAGAAAAAGTAGCTCAAATAAATAAAAACATAAAAGTAGGCTTAATAAATAAATTAACCTTCAACTGCTGTGTGAGGTCTAGAGACCGCACAACATTTTCAAATCGTTACTTTCACACCGAAATCCGAAAGATTTAAATAAATTAAATCTGCAGAAATAATTGTAATATTATGATGTATGTAAAATTAACTACATTAAATCATTTTTGGGAGAGGTCTATGAGACCCACTAGTTATGCCAGGATATCGTCACAGTTGTTAAAAAGTTAATGAAAATACACACCGCAAAAAGTCAAAAACAAATGAATTCATATGTAATAAAAATAAAAAATCTGAAAGTAGTCTTATGAGTAAGGAAACTTGTGTCGGTTGGTATACCTCTCCCCTCCTGCAACAAATAAATTTTGGGAGAATTTATCGATTCGAATTAAAATTTTTGTTCGAAATATTTTTGTGATGACACATATTTCATTTTTTACTTCAATATTCTTTGTTTAAATTTGAACATTCAAAATACTCAACATCACGCATTACAATGTAATTAAACCGTCCTGTTTACATTCTTAGTTACCTCAATTGCCAAAAAAATTTGTATCAATCAAGAAGTTGTTAAATGTAAAGATAAAAGTTAATACTCATTTTTTCTAGTATACACGAAATAAAAAATCCTTGAAAAAACGTCAGAATGTAATATCTAACTTTAAGCGATCTTTGACTTAGAAATAAGTAAAATGCATAAAATATGTACTATCGATTATTTTATGTAAACATGTTTCATTGTACCTCGTCTCCAAGTGTTTCATTGTAGGGAAGATTAGGGATAGTTGAGCCACTTTTTAAATTTCGATTTTTAAAATTTTTTAGACTTTCTTACAGCAAAGTGAAATATTGCAGCAGAAAATTTGCTATTTTTTCTCCGATATTATCTAAATATAATTTTCAGTTGATCCATTTTTCTTTATTTAATAAATTTTTACTTTTTGCTTTATATTGGGGCTCCAGTATCCCCACGAGAGGGATACATGAACCATGGTGAAGGAATATTTAAGCCAACTCTAAAAACAATATTTTTCATTTTACTGTTTTATTTACATAGTGTTTATACAAAGTCCTTCAAAAGCAGTTGTGCAAACGAAACTAGTTATATGATAATTTTTCCTAATAATTTGCAGCCGAAGGAGCATTACAATTTGGGTTTCATCAAATATATAACAACGTCTTCACTTGGTGTCCATTTGCAATTCTTCGAGCAAATTTCATGGTCAATCCATCTCCTGAAATATTAAGTACTTGCCCTACAGATCTTTCCACAATTTTCTTTTCTGTATATCTTACCAGCATCCAATCATCAACAGAATCTTACTTCACTAATAACTAAATTAATACACAAATTATTGCAACTGAACAAATCCTTGTCAATAGTTAGAAAATATTCAGCGCACACACGAATAGCTATCGTCGACATCATTTAAAACAAAAAAATTTTGAACAGGAAAAAATGCTGAAATTCAGAGTAGTTTTGTTCGAAAGCCTGTTATACTCCTGAAACCTTCAAACACATTTTAAACATATCAAATTGCAATGAAGAGAACTATTCAAATCATTCCTATAACGAATTGAATATGTCTTAAGTTTCAGTAGGGATGGTTCAGCCATGGCCTCCTGTATCCCCAATCTCTGTGTTACAAGTATCCCCAGCCACTACCCCCTTTTTTGTTTGTCAGGCTTTTGCTAAATAAAGCATTCAGTTTTTAGAAATATATCAGATTCAAAAAAGGTAACTGAAATTATACTCATTAAATGTATCATTGTAGCAGCTTAAAAAAAAAATTTGATTAAAAAAAAAAATCACTCACCTGAATATTTACTTTAGACAGGAAAAAAGCAACTACTGATCACTAAACTTTCAAAATCGTGCAAGGCTATTTGAATTATTTTGCACATGTGTAGTGCTATAAATATTTTCCCATGATGCCAACGTTAGAAATAAAAACCAACCTACATTAGAGAAAATGGGAGTGGCTCAAGTATCCCCATATGATCAAGTATCCCCACTCTCCCCTACCCTACATTGAGACTACTAAATAAAATATTACTTACAAATTTATAATGTTTATTTTTTAAATTTTGGTTTTGGAGATAGTATCAGAACAACATTAAGAAAACAAAGCACAGTAAAAATAATTATTACATTTAAGACAAAGGAAAAAGAAGCAAAATTACTCCTGGGGCAGGAATTTACTTTCAATAGTGAAAACCAACTATCTTTTATTTCTAATGTTGTAGAAATGTGAATAAATCCAAATTACATCAGTAACTGGAACATGCTGTTTTATATCATATATATATATACAAACTGCAACTTTCTGTGACAAATTTTACTAATTTAGAATCTATGTTTCATTGTACGCCGTCTTCCCGTACCCTTGGTTGGAGCAATAAGTATTAAGTACTAACTAAATTACTTAAATTTTCATCCATGTTTCAAAAAATAATTGCACATAGTTGTTTAAAGGATTGATTTATAACTAAATCACTTTTTTTGTGAAATTTATGCTGCTAGTTTCAGTGGTCTTCTTTTATAGGATAAGAGCTTTATGTGTTCTAGCAGTCTTAAATAGCTCTCGTAGGTGTTCATAATTCATGCAGTTTTTAATTGTGTAATCTAGGATTCATGAGTAATATTGATAGCATTTGAACGATGTTATGCACATTTAATAATTCAAAAGTAATTTAAAGATAAAAAATAATTTTTTATCTGTGTTTAAGGTTTGTTTATAATTAAAATGACTTCGTTAGGGGACTGATTATTTTCTACTTCACTATCCAGAATGAGTAAAAAATTAATTGTAACATAAATTTATCTCTTGAATACAATTATTTTGCATATTAATGCTATTTTAGATACTTATTTGTTATACATATGTTTTCGGAAATTAACAGACAAATAGCATTTATTGCAAAATGATTAGATAACCAACCATTTTTGCTATATTTATTTTTCTAAATAAGAGAAAATGAAACATTTAAAATGAAAAAAAATCAGAGTAATCGGATTTAATTGTTCCTATCTACAAATAAAGTGTATATTTCGAAATTTAAATAATATGCAAACGAAGTACTGATTTAACTCTGCCTCTTCTTAAGCCCCAGCATCAACTTTCTTTGGTTTTCATTTTCTTTCTTTTTTTTTTACTTCCAAAGCATTAGTGATAATCGAATGAATTAAGTGAAGCACAACAGGAATAACGGAAATTTCTCCCGCAAAGTTGTTAGCTGTTAACGAATAAGAGAAACGATCATGTTCTTTTAAAAAAGGACAATCAATAAGATTCATTACCGTAACAAACAGTAAGCGAATAAATACCTTTTACACAACTATTTGTTGTTATCTTAATTTCTCTTTATTACGTTTTATTTTAATTTCAAGTAAGTGGAAAAAATAGTTTATTTATTTCATTTTTTTTCTAAAAGTAAACTTTTCGTTCACTTAATTTTAATGTTTCTTTTGTTGTGATAAATGCTATATTCCGTCGCTTAGTTGACAATTGCAAAAATTATAAAGTTATTTTAAAAGTCAATTATAAATTCACTGGAAAATAACGAGTTAAAGGTTCCCGTTTGAAATGAAAATTGGTTAGTTGTTTGATTTATAGAATTATGGCGGGAGTAGCTATAATCTGTTACGCAGCCTAAAAAGTCAAAACTGAAGATACGTGTTTCAATAATACTGAAGATAATTTTTCAAGTATATCAGCAATGAGTTCCATAGCTCTAAAAAATCTTAATGTTATGTGATAAACTACTTTGTTGCTTTTCCAAAATTAAATTTACTGAAAAGCTTATGTGACTCTTGGATGTTAGCAGATTCCAAATATAAAATCCGAGCTAAATCTAGGATTTGCGACATAAAGTGCAAATCCTATAGATCTAGCTTTTAACTCAAAATCAGTAGGTATCCCTAAAGATTCTATTTTAAACAAGTTTTACTTTTTTTGATCAACATATACTAGGCAAACCGACTCATACATCTATATATTTATATGCATTCACAACACACGCACACACACATACATGCATGCAAAGGCATATGACAGAATCTTAGAAGCATATTATCAGACAACATGTCCATTTTATCAATAAGTTTTTTTGATTGTTGAGCAGAAGTGCACATATTCGGGGTTCTGGTATAAGTCACTAACTCCAGTTTTGAGCCTACTGTCAAGTTAAACTTTCAAACGATTATGAACGATAATAAACTCATTTTACAGATCCCTTAATTTCTACTGCAGCTTATGTAACTTTTAAATTATGTAATTGGTTTATATAACGAGATAAACTAATTGCGAATTCTAACTCACTGCAAGAATCCGCAGTATAGTCCGAAAGTAGTGACTTATACCAGAACGCCGACAATATGTTGTTACAATGCTTTTAATTGTGCAATCCTAATTTATTAAATGAGATTAAAACATTTTTAAGAGCAAACATTATTACTTCACACATTGCACATAATATTATTGCGCAAACAGATCGACTAAAAAGGGTTAGTCACAGTGAAAAAGTTGGATTGTGAAAAAATTGTTTCCATATTCAAGAAATAGACTATGCATAAATTATTCAATAGTTCAGAAGAACGCATAACTCAGGCATTTAAGTCTGGGAAATTTATGCAGTTGAGTAAAAATAAAAGTGAAAGCTTCCTTTCATGTTCATGAATCTTCCAGAAAACATCAAAAGAGGAATATAATAGCTACTGAAAAATCGTTAGTTAACTGCCTTTGCTATCGATTTGTGATAAATAAGGCTAAATGCTATCGTGACATACAAAAACATTATTGCATTCAACGCTCAAAGAAACGAAAAATATCCGAAAAACTGTAAGTCGATTACTTACATGCTTTCTAAAACTTTCGTTCTAGCTTATGAAATATTAATTTTATAAAAATCTTGCTGTTACTTTTGTTTTAAATTTCATTCTTACTAAAACTAAGAAATTATGTTAACTTTCATCAAGGGAAAACATTGACTTGGTTGAACATTGACTTATGAAGACAGAATTACTTTTTTTCACTAACTTAATGAATAATTAATCATTTTTACATAAATGTTGCTGTTACAATGTACTATAAAAGCCAACATTTACTTCACGGCGCATAGTGATATAATACTTCTTTTTTTTTAAAATATCTGGTTCAGCTGGTTTCCTTTTAAAAGAATGAGATAAAATCAAAGAAACTTCAAAGTTGGAAAAGACATTGGAAGTGAAATATTTAGTTTCCAATATATATATACTAAGTTTAAGTAAATCACTATATCCAACAGCAGAAAAAGTCTAACTTTGAAAAACTATCTAATTTATGATTTACTCTGTATTTCGAAAATTGTCATGGTATTTTAGACATGCTTTTATTTTGTATTTAAAAAGTTTCCCCAAAAACATTACAGAGAGTGAGCTGCGTTAAAGTACGAAATGTCTCCAAAAGATGTGCATGTTTATAGCGTACTTCATAGTTTGACAAACTGTCTTAAAAAAAGGACTACTTTCCTTCCTTTCGTTGACTAGAAGTGTTCTGAAATGTCAATTCTAAAAATGCTGACCACATACATTTTACCAATTGAAGTCAACAAAATAAAATAGTTATCATTCATCGGCTTCTGGCACAGCAGATTTATTGACATCTGAAATGTTTTCTTTTATATTTTAGCCTTTACAAATAATAACAAAAAAAAAAAAAAAGAAGAGTCATTTTTCAAAAGAATAACTGCATTGGGTTAATTCAATATGTGACAGATGACAAATCATAATTTTCTTTGTTTCGTTTTAGGTACTAAATATCAGAATTACTAAATAAATTATGGAGTGATTACACATCTTCATACTTATTTTTAAAATAGTGGAAAATTTTTAGCATAAGAAATAGTTTTGAATTATTATGTAAAAACATGCCCATTTTTTGCATGTCTGTCATGGTATGTTTTTACATAATATTTCAAAATATTTATTTCATAGGATAAAATTCTTCCACTATTTTCAAAGCAGGCGTTCTGACGTGTAGGCACACTAACATTCATTAAGTGGTACTTGTCTATTATAACGGCGAACAAAAAGCGGCAAGAAAAAATTTCGCCAATTTGAATATATTACACTTGAGTATATTTTTAGAATTTGGCTAAAATTTTTCTAGGCCTTTTTTTTTTTTTTTTTGGTCGCCGTTATAACAGACAAGTATACTCAAATAGGCGAACTTTTTTGTAGGCTCTTATTGGTCGCCGTTATAACAGACTAGTATACTCAAAGAGGCGAAATTTTTTCTAGGCGCTTTTTGTTTGCCGTTATAACAGAAAGGTAAACTTAAAGAGACGAAATTTTCTTTTGGTGCTTTTTGTTCGCCATTATAACAGACAACAATACTCAAATATGCGAAATTTTGCTAGTCTCTTTTTCGATGCCGTTATAATGGACAGTTGCCCCACCCATTCAGTTGTTTTCATATTTAGTACCTAAAATGGAACAAAAAATTTGTAACAGACATGACAAAAAAAAAAAACATATGGATGTAATCAATTCCCACAATCTATTTTTATAAATATTTCTTTATATTTTGAGAGAAGTTGCTGCACAGTCGAAATTTGTGATATTGACTGGAATCAAAATGTTAAAATCACGACAATGCATTACTTGTTTCGGCAATATTTTTTCTTTCAAAGTTTGATCATTCTTTGTTTCGCTTTCAACATTTTATTTTTACTTTCGACTAACACGCGAATGCGATTTCATATGACTACATTTCCTTTCGTTTTTGATCCTTAAATAAATACACTTAATTACGTATGGGAATGTGATAACTAATTGAAAGTCCTCGATAAATTCTTTTTGTGAATTAAAGACGGTAAACGAAAAAGAAACCGTTACACGTTTTACGTAAAAAATGTTAAACCTTTCATCTTGTAATAGCAGAGTATTGCTTCTATAATTTACTCTGCCAAAACAGGAAACGGTTTTTTGCCTCTAATCTTTCATTGATAATTTTACTCAAGGTTCGTAAGAGTCAATGTAAAAAAAAGTAAAAAGTCTTATCTCTGTGCTTAAGTACAAATTGCTAATTAACGTGAGAGTTCTTTATTACTTCACATTTAATTAAACGTTTTTCTATTTCCTGTTCAGATGAAGTATTTGTCTAACAAGGGCATTGGTTATGGGCTTTTATTTTCAATTAAGAGTTTTTGAGATGGTAGAAAATTTTCAAATATGATTCGAATTTCATTTAAAGACATGTTTGAAAATTAGTAACGCATTTTTTACTCCTCACGTATTTATTAATATTTACTTTGAAAATTTCAAAAATGTAAAACATAATGATTTCATTCTAAATACTATCTAAAAATAATTTGGACTGAAATATGTGTCTAAAAAATTATGAATTTATGATATAAAGATTTTATATTGTTCATACTGAGGTGCTGATTATCGAGTATTTGAGAAGGGTTATATACTTATAAGTTTTAATGTACAATTCAGGTGAAAATGATGATGAATACGCAATTGGTGAAGCCAGTTAATTTAATATATGACGCAGAACTGGAGAATGTCGACATTCTCGAATTTCGGCCATTCACAGTAACATCTATATATATATATATATATATATATATATATATATATATATAATATATATATTATTTTTTAAAATGTGTGTGTGTGTGTGAGTGTGTGTGTGTGTGTGTGTGTGTGTGTGTGTGTGTAACTATTAAGATCATTTTCATATCATTTTCATACACGTTTAGTTGATAAATTTGATAAACTTAAATGATTATAGGTTGAGAATTTTCTATCAAGAATGGCTGGCATTACTTTAAATTTCTATACGGAGCAGTTTAATAATTAGTGGTTAAATAAAATATGCTTTGCATTGTAATTGGTTTAAAAAAATTTTTTTTAGTCTATTTAACAACAAAAAACAAGAAAAGTTGGTTGAGTTTTAGTTTTTCATTTCCGGGGAGAGAACAGGGATTATGTTTCTAGAATTTAACAAGAAGTTCCGTCTAGAACTATAGGAGCCTACATTCCCGTATACACCAAATTCAAATTTATAATCTAGCTATCTCTTTCTCTCTCTTTCTTATTTATCTTTAGTTCTAATTATTGAAAATATACCTTTTTCAACGGATAATACATATTCATTCACTCACTCATTCATTCTTTCATTTATTCAGCCATGCATTTATCCATTCATTCGTTACCTCATTCAAGTGTTTATTCATTCATTTACGCATTCATGTATTTATTCACTCATTTATTTATATTTTCATTTATTCAATAATTTATTCATTCATTCTTTTCCTCATTCATTTATTCATTGATTTATTCTTTCACTCTTTCATTTATTCATTCATTCATTATTTCACTCATTGAGTCACTGAGAAATATCCTTGAAAATCCCGATCAAAAAATTTCATAGCAAAATAGGCTCGTAAGTTCTGGATAAACTTTCTATTTCTACATGTTCTACGTTATAAGAGCTTTCCGATAAAGTTTGTTCCAAGCAAATCGGTCCGTTAGATCAGGATTTATATAGGGTTGAAATTTCCCCGTAAGCTCTGTGTTAATTTTTTGAACTGTTCAAAAATGAACAAAAACTGTTCAAATCAATATTTCACGCCGAGAACTCCTTTCAATAAGCTTGCAATAGGAACTTGGCTCTTGTGCCCAGAGTTTACAGAATTTGCTTCAATTTTGTCCATAGGCGCTAATGTTAAAATTTTTTTGAACTGTTCAAAATTGAACAAAAAATTGTTCAAATCAAAAAGTAAAATATAGAAATGAGATATCCTCGCCGAGATCTTTCGAATGCAAAAAGAATTTTTCCAATCGGACAATTCGTTCAAAAGTTATTAGGGGGGGGACAGACCGACAGACAGACAGACCGACAGACAGACAGACAGACCGACAAACCGACAGACAGACAGACCGACAGACACTTTTTTCCCCATCTCAATACCCTACTTTCAAATTTTTTATTTTTCAATCTTTATTTAATTACTTCATTTATTTTTGACTTTTCTTGATTTTTAACGATATTTTCACGATACATTAAGCCTTCTTTCATGCTTTATTATTATTTTTTTTTACTTTTACGGGAAAGTAGGCTAAAAACTGATGCATTCGATCATGAGTGCGCTTTCCTAAAGCTGAAAAATTTTACCATCTAATCTAGATGTCAGGAAATGACTAATCATGTGCATTTAAAATTGATAAATTTGTTGGCGAGTACCTTCCCATAGCTTTAGAAATTGTTAATGTACCATTAGTTATCCAATGCCAGTCACGGATTGAGTCGTATTTGTGAATTCTGCATTGATATCCATTCCCGAATGCATGTAGAAATTAGCGCTGGAAAAAGTTTAAAACGAAGAAAACTAAGCCTTGAAATTTAGTTTAGAAGCACTTTTTATTATCATAAAAAGATTGAAAAATACTATAGTCCTGGAAATTTTGTGGCATTTGAAGAACATATGACATTTTCATAACTCCTAAACATATATTTTTTGGTTAAATTGGAATGCAGAAAAGATCCAATGCCCTTTTCCATTTACTTTTGCTTTTTGTAGCTTTCTTAAAAAACATTTTATTCTATTTTCATTACAAAGCATTTACTCAACTGACAAAAATGTTTCACCAAAATGTTTGCTCGCAGAAAATACGCCTAAACGAAATTATCATTACAAGGCGTAAATAAACCTCAAAAACAATTTTGGGTGTATACTTTAACAATGATAATTGAATATTATCTCGTAATGCTATCGATGTTTCTAAAATTTTATGTCCTTTAAAGAAAAAAAATGTTTTCGAATCTTCTCTAAGTATCAACTCCAGAAGAAGATTCTCGTTCTCGAGGAATATTCTCATAAACACATTCTTGACGCAAATCTCTGTATGTGCTCTTAAATCTCCCCTTCATTTTTAAGTACTATAATGTTATGATTTATTCTACACAAATTCTTAAAATCATATTTCAGTTTACTGAAAAGCTCCTTTTAAATGTTAACATTAAAAAAATCACAACATTTCATAATACATACAATCATGCATATATACAGACACATGTGTGTGTGTAATCATTAACATAACATTAAATTTAATTGAAGATATATTATTAATTAGTATAAAACGCACTTTTTTGTGTTATGATTTTTATTCTACTGAATAACTAATCTGAAATCTACAAATATGTATAACGCGTCAAGCCCGTGTGTCTCAGTGTGTCACAGACTTATTCGCATCTCATTAGTGAAAGTCATTGAACTAAAAACCGAAAAATCGCTCATTTGATAAAATTTCAAAAAATAGTGATCGCTTTTAGTACCATCACACGCTGAAGTTGTTTTCTCTGTAAATGTCATAAACATTGAAAAATGTTGACACTTTCATAAGTATCTTTAATAAGAATAAGGTAAGAATCTTGTCAAAAAAGAAATATGCTTCTCAACATAACCATTGAAAAGAAGCTTTTAAGTCTTATTGATAGCGAATCTCATTATACACGTGTTACGTCACGTTGTTCACATATGACCAGATATGATTCATTATCCTGTCAAATACTTTCCTTTGAGTTATCCGTATTCCTCACGCACTACACAAGTATGATTCAAAAGCTGCTTTATTCATTCGTGATACTATGAAACTCCATTGATTATTACGACCTGCTTCAAAAAGTTTCCTTAGTAAAACTGAAGTGAATTAACTGCCATTTATAATTTATGTGCATGACGTTATCAATTTTCATCATGTGACTAAGGTTTGGTCTTGCCTCATAAATCATTTTAGCTTTTATGAGGCCTTCTGTCATTTAAAATAAAACGTAATCTTCTTCTTTAAGTATTTTTTTTCTTAATGTAATATTTAAAAAAAAGTAGTTTGATGGAAGAGAGCTTAAATATTATCAAATTAAGATAATTCAGTAAAAGTTGATCGTTTCAATTTTTTATATTCATTATTATTAATATAATTTTAGTTCAGTCACCTAACACAGCTCGGAAATAGGTACTGCATTATGTATGTTATTCTAACGAAATGAGAAATGCGAACATATGAGCATATACGATATGAATAGAAAGAGGGGTCATTTATGAACATATGACGTTGAGCTTACCCCTAGTGATGGTTTCCCTTAGTGTGACAGTGTTTGTTAAAGTTTTATTACTTAACAATAAACAAAATAAGCTTTACTACTTATTTTGACTAAGGAAGAAAACTTCTACTTTTATACATTGCTTTATATATTTAGAGCACTCATGCTAATAAGTGGCAATAAAAAATGACCGTTCCTTGAATTAGGAATTCTCAGTTTATATTTCATTAGTTACTCAATTCCAGGGCCAGCTGCAATAAAATCAGTTCCGTATTGAAAACTGCATTGCTAATGCTTCTCTGTAAAGCAAAGACATATAGCTGGTTTTTGCAATATATTGTGACTATTTAGAGTATTTGATTTGAACTTTCCTGGTTTTCGCCCAATCGACCTGAAGAAGCTGGGCAGCCCATTTACCATACAAATCCTCGATAAGGCATTTCCCTCAGTACAAGGACACATGGGTATTATTAAGATGAGTCCCATCTAAATAATACCAATGAAATTGACGTCGTTGCTATTGTCCCGTAACTATCGTAGATGTAGAGAGGTTAGTTTTCTTAAGCGCGATTATAAACAAACGATATTAGCGCTTAAGATTAAGTTACAACAATTCAATATTTTTACTTAGTACTGAAAATACAGTTCAATATTTACTGAAAGCTATGTTTCGAAATTTAAAATAATTTTCTTTTACTTATTTTAGTAATATATTATGAAAGAACTATAATTATGTTACAAAAGGGTTGACATTGTGCCATTAACAGCTAGCGTGAAGATAAAAGAAATTAAATGTGAAAGTTGGAAAAGTATAAATTGAAATATGTTGGTGCTTAAAACTTCTGAGAGTAAGAAAAGGCGTCAAATGCAATTATTTCTCGTAATGTGCATAATAATACTTAAAATAAAGTTAGCTTCAAATTCGAAAAGAATATCCGTGTAAAATGTAATTTGACAAAAACAAACTGCACATTAAAAGCGAAAGAACAGTTAGAATGTTTTCTTTTGAAAGAGATATTAACTAAATACATTTGGTAATTTAATGCAAATGAGAAATTTAAAAAGGGGAAATATAATTTCATCATTCTGTTAAAAAATGTATTTTATAAAAACAGCAATTAAAATATTTATAATCAACATAAATTGGGTAAATACGTTAGAAAGCTTTTTCATATCATGAATTAGTAATTTGTAACATAACACAAAATAGTAATTGGGTAATGACATAAAATAATTTTGCAGAAAAGAAAGAGCTATTTCATGGTTTCGGAGGCTCCTTATTCAGTTCTCGCTCACTTAGGTGGCTAAAATGCAAAAAGATCCTCTTTATATTATTGAGGTTTATATATCTCTTATAAAAATGTACAGTGTCATATCTGCAAAAAATCTGGTTTTTTTTTGCGCTCTTTATATTGGGAATACTACTGTAAGTAAATGTTCAAAAATTAAGGCTAGAGGCCAACTGTATTGTTTTGGTGCAATACTGTAATAACTATTTTTTATAGTTATTTCTATTTTTTTTTTTTTTTTTTTGACATCATTAACATCTATCATGTGAGAGAAAACTAGAACAATAACTATTTTGTGAACAAAATCGATTATAATAATCATTGAAACAAATAAGGTAATTAAATGAAACAAATTGTAAAAAGCTCAAACTCCTCTCTTGAAAAATGTCCATTTTACAGATATGACACTGTTAATTTCTATAAGCGATTTGTCAATAATTTATGTCAAACGAAAATTTGTCATTTTCCTGCTTGCCACTTCTTTTTTATTTCTCAATACTATACTCTACCTACATGGCAGGCAATAGTGTTTAATATTTTAGGTCAAAAGTATGAATGGGGTGGAGTGTTGTTATTACTCAAATACGCTATTATCATTATAAGAAATTATAACTAAGGAAGGAACACAGAAGAAAACGCTACTTTAGGGCTTGTTGAGAAGAGTTTTACAACGTAAATTCCTTAGTGAAATATAGAAAGTTATTATAAGATAATGTTAAACTTATAGTTCATAATATTCCTTATTTTTAAAAAAAAAAAACTTAAAAGATTTTAAATAATGCGCTATAAAAGATGCTTTAAAGGTTAATAGACATATTTTAGTGCATAACCGGTCATCTGTTGCTTCTGCACAGTGTGATGCAAACAATTTGTGATTTCTTTTAACGTGAATGTACTGTTAAACATTACTAGAAACATAAAACTCAAAATTTTCTTGATTTCTATATCCAAATGGTGAGCTCCGAGGATCCTATTTACTCTTTCAACGCTGAGATCTTCTCTTCTATTAGAAACGAGAGAGATTTAGAGATTTGGGATAATCAGTAAGGCATTTTTAATTGTCTACTTCTTTAAGGATTAGAAATTGAACGATACAAAACACAAATTACTTGAGCACAGGCTTGTCAACAGGAGGAAGCGATTTCCCCACCCCCTGACTCTTTGAAACACAATCTATTTATACATGTAAGTATTTTGTTGTTTTTATTTATAATCTGCATTGAATATATACCCTCCCCCTCCCCTATGAAAAGTTCTGAAATGACCGGTCTTCTTAAGCAATTAAAATCCTTTACATCTATTTATATGCGCTGAAAAAGAAGCTTCCTGAAATTTCTAATAAAAATCCTCGCTTTTCTTTATGATTTTTGGTTTGAAATATTTTTCATAAATAAGAGTAACTCAAAAGAAATAAACTGTCCACACGTCAAAGCTTCTGCTAATGTATGTAGAAAATATTTTTAAAAATGCAGAAACTATTGCAAGTATTGAGTTCTTTCTTTTTTTTTAAAGTTAATTTAATATTAAAACGTACAAGTGCAATAAAATCTAGGATAAAAATTGTAAGACTAAGATGTGATAAACCTGAAAGAAAGAGAGCAGAAGTGTGAAAATATTTGCGAGGAAGAGTTAAAAATATCGTTACAATCTCAAATTTTATTTGCATTGAATTGTCAGGATGGTATAGCTTTTTGATTATTTTTGTGAAATAAAATCTAAGACAATATTTTATCCACCTGACACATGTTTCGATACTATAAAAATAAGAATTAAAAAAATTGAATTTGTTTCATTTTCAATACTGAAAACTTAGTATTATAGAACACGCAATTCATTTGAAAAACAAAATGATGTCCTTCTTTCTTCGAGGAAAAAAACGTGGATGATAAGAAACTTTTCTCCAATCCGTTCAGTTTATTTTTGATTCATTTTATAAGATTTGTCATGAAAATAATAACAATAAAAAATAAAAAAGCCAACAGATAAAAAAGAAGATGAAAAACCAGAAACTCGGAAATCTTTTTTAGAATCGTGCTCGGATTAGCGAGACAAAACCAAATGGAGCACTTATTAACGTTGGATCATGTTTCTAGCTGTTCAAAATAAACTAAAGAAGAAACCCAAAAGAACATTTTTCTTTTTTAATTTTGATGTCATTAAAATCGTCTTAAGCCAAGAAGAGAAGAAATATTCGTGGTAATAAATTTTTCATATGGCTGTTTCATAATGACATCGCTCATATTCCCGATCCCGGAAAGGCGTAGTTTATCACCAACGCCAGATGGCGCTGGACACAAACAGCAGACAAATTCGGGAGAAAAGGAAAAGAGGGTTAAAAGGCAATCCCGATTTCATCACGCGCTTCAGCTCAAGGGACGCTGTTTACGGGAGGTAAGATGAAATATTTTAAAACTTTTGAAACTAAAAGTTGCGGCTTTTTTGTGGCGCAGGTTTTAAAATATTGAAAGTAAGATTTTTGCAAAACAATCCACTACTTGAAATTGTTTGCAAGATTCAGTGAACAATTTTTGTGCGACAAATTTCAAAATATTTAGTTTTATAGGAACAAAGAAATCAAAGTCTTTATAGGCTCGTGATTTTTTCTAGTAAAAAACTGCTCACGAATTAAACATCTTGTTGAAAGTTTCTAAACGTGGTGTATTTGTGTTTTGTTGATATTTGTTCCTCCAAAAGTTTATGCAACACAAACGAACAAAACCAAAATGCGGGAGGGAAATTTATGAATTTTAAAATGATTAGGGAAATTGTTTTTAAGTAAATGTGCTGTTGAAAAGTAATATGGGGCTATATTTTAAATATATAGTGGTAATAAAACATTATAAAGAAGGAGCAACAAATTATAAATTCCAGCATTTTAATTGTATGAAAAGTATTTTTATCATTGTCACATTTCATAATAAAATAAATATTATATTGTAAATAAAAAGATCTAAGAAGTAAATACAGTTGAACTCGCTTAATGCGAAATGCCAAAAATTCTCGAATTTGTTCGTATTAGCCGTTATTCATAACAGCCGTAAATAAGTAAAATTGTGTTAAAAAATAGAATTAAAAATGCATGCTTGGATTTTAAAAATAATTACTACTATTTTATAATAAAAAGCAAAATAAATAGTGAAAACAAATGATTTATTTTTACTAATATACACTTTTAAATCTTACTAGTACATTTAGAAAAAGTGAACTTACCTTTTAAAATTTAACAATTATGGAAAATATCCTTAATGGTTAGTTGTTTTTTAGGTAGACTAAACTTTATCATACGCATATCTCGCCGCAAAATGCCTAGTGCCATTTGTATATTGTCATTTTCTTTACGCATCTAATTAAAAGTTCTTTAAAGTACCTAAGGCTTCTTCAGCTTTGCTATAAGCTATTGCTACCCAAAAAGATTCAACGTATGATTCGAAATACGTACTTGGTGGTTTACAATGACTCAAAATAACCAACAATTTCTTTTAAAAAATTTTATTATTTGCAATCGAGAAAATTTTTCGTGAATAGGTCAGAAATTTTGTTCGTCTTAGCCGAAATTTGTTTTTATCCTTCGTAATATGAGTGAGATATTTAGTGTAATTAAATAGTAAACCAAACTTAATAAACAAAATGTTCGTTTTAGCTGTAATTTCGTATTAACCGTGTTCAAAGTATTAAGAAAGTTCAACTGTAGTTTTCAGTATTAGGCAAGGTAAACTTTTCAACATGAACATAATATTGTTGTTATGCTATGAATCACCACACTTCCACACTTAAAAAGTTTAAGCAATTGCATAAATTTTTTTGGTTACTTAAATCATATTAAAATACCTGTAAAATTATTTCCTCACATATATGGTGGCGAAGCATCATACATACGAATGTCTTAGAAAGTAATGCGTTGTGTAAACATATTTTCAACTTACATTTACGGAGAAGCTTTAACAGTACTTCATACTGATGGTAGATTGAAAAATATTTCATTCAAATCATGCAAGTAACAGGACTTTGATTATACTGTTCTTCTTATTATTTAACAAAGAGAAATTCTTAAATTGACAAATTGAAGCTGATTATTAGCCGTTAAGAGTATCATAATATTTCATATTTTGTTTATGTGATCCTTCATATTTCTCACTAGAGATATGTTCGTACACATAGACCATTTTATTCCATTGGTGCAGGGTAAAAAAATGAAACAATGTCTAACTGCACGATTACTGAACAAAACCATAAAACAACTATATTATTAAATTTCATGTTCGTGTATCATTTTTCTGTTATTTAAAAATCAGCTGTCAAATTTTCTCGGTGATAACTATACATTCTTTTTGGCTCCTTAATTTCATTTTTTTAAAACGTTGAATTGTTAATGAATCGTGTTATTTAAACGTATATGTTGATATTTTATACATACTGTATATCGAAAGGCGGATGCGACTTTATTCTTTCCAGTTGAACATCATTACAACAAAACTCTAAGGGCTTCATGACAAATTTGTAAATCTGAAATTTCATTAAAAAGTGAAAACGTAAGAACAAAGGAATCCTTTAGAATGAAAAGAAGACGTATAAGGAAAATTGAAGGAAAACGTAAGAATGCAAATTCCCGAGCTAAGTCTTCAAAAGGAAATCGTAAGAATGCAAAATTATTCGTTATTACCATATATAGTTAAGTTCGTTTAGTTTAGATTTTAAGAATTATTGTTGAAACACGAGTAAGTATTTTTTTTTTAAATGAGAGCCAAACACTATGCATTTATACAAGCAATAGCATTTAAATTTTTTTAATCATCTCCATTTATTGTTTCATGCTTTGACATAACAGAATATATAACTTAAGAAATGTTATCACTAACATATTAAAAACACAATTATTTATTACTAAGGAAAACTGCATGATACATTTACACCTTTTTCAAAAACTTTCGAAATATAAAAAAAAGTATACCTGATGCAAGCATTTAAAAAAAAGAGGTCAACAAAATAGAAAAACTCTGAAAATATCTTTAAAAATTGGCAAATTAGGTTCGAACTTAGCAGAAAACAGCATTTCAATGGTGTGCCTGATTAGCACGTGATAGGGCTTAAAGCCTAGTAAGATTTTGAGGCCTCTTTCATGTATTTTATCTACGAACTCACCAAAGATTCGACAATAAAGAGCAAAAAAAAAAAAAAAAAAAGGTATTTTCTTTTTGTTATTTTAAATAGCCATGAAAACGCTGACTTACGGCTTTGTTACGGGTATTAAAAAATCAGTTAAGTTTTTACAAGTTGAAAAGCAGGGAAAGAATATGTACTTATTTACACAAGATTATGAAATACCTTTAACTAATGTGTAATTGGCTAATTTGTATGCTTATTACATAAATATGTGTCATATAAGTACATTGATAAAGTTTGTGTTCGATGTGCATTATATTCAAATTCTCTCGTTACAGCTTTTTTCTTTAAATCCATTTTATGTTCCTTTTGTTCTTATCATCTGTAACCTGCTGTAACTGTTTACATATCAGCCATTAGAAATATAAAAAAAAATCAAATTTTTAATGATATACTGTTTAAATAGGATCCACTCTCGTGGACTCCTAGTTACATCTCATACACCCGAAACTTTGTCTTACATTGATATGAATTTTTTGCATATCATACTACACCCTTGGAGATCCCTATGCAACACTTTGGGATCCATTGATATAAAAAAGTATACTTTTTATTTATGAATGAAACTGATCAGCCTTAAATAAAATATAAAGCAAACTAAAAGAAATAAAGCAAGCAGGTACTTCAAAGCTGCGAAGGAGCTTTTTATAGTACATAACGCTAAACAGTCAAGTACTAAGATATGTAGAAACGTAAATGCACCAAAATAATATAAATTACTGCTTTTGTAATACTTGATATTATAGATTTAGTTATCAAACTTATTTGTGTTCACAGAGTCCTTTGTTTTCAACATTTCATCATCATCTTAATTTTGAATGTAACATTATATTCATTATTAACATAATGGTTAATCTCTATTTTAAAAATAATTTCTGTTTCATTATCTCAATTATGAACGTAATCATTACTTTCAACTGATTTTTCTACTAATACAATAACCTTAAAATCAAAGATACAACTCTTTAAAATCTATACTTCGTAGTTTTGAACATTCAAAGTTTAAGTTCATCAAAAAAGTACGGAAATTATAGTGATAAAACACCGGCTAGTACTTTTTTAAATCGATAACTTAATGCAATACCGTCAATGTCATCAATAATAATATTTTAACCAGATTGGCATTGCCTCCATTACATTTACAATCACAAAAGTTAATTTTTTTATGCATCATTAAATAACTGAATTTGCAGTAATTTTAGAACATTTTAATACAGCTGGTGTATCGCTCGTAACGTAGAATTTCGGCCTAAAACTTAAAGCCTCAAATGTCGGTTCAGATTAGTTTTGCCGTAATTTGTTTTTTTCAGCGAGGATTAAATTTGACTTTTAAGCTCAACTATTGGATTAACTTGAATTAAACTATTGCTAATCATTACTGGCTCTATATCACACATTTTTTTTTTGCATTACACTGATCAATAAATATAACACAGTATTAAATATTAATAAATATGAAGGAAATGGTGCTTAAAACACGCTGAACGTGTTTAGCGTTTATAAACATAATTAAATAAATCCAATTTGTTGACGATTCCTGTGGACCAAAATTTTCGATAAATTTTGTTATCATAAAATTGTCTCTGCTTTTAAAAAGGGTACTAAGTAATTGAAGATTTTGTGTTCTTTTCCTTTTTCTTTCTTTTTTTCTCTCGAAAATGCTAAAGTACAAAATATTACAATCAATGTGTCTCCCCCCTTTTTTGAGCAACGAGACGGAAATTTGCAGGAATACATAAATACATAAAATATTAGTCGTACAAATTTGCTCCAAAACCTATTGCTTCTGATAATCGCTTGAGGCTACGAAGACGATGAGTATTGCACATATGCAAAGAGATAACACAAAAAATAAATGTCAAAAAGTTGAATTTAGGAAACGAATTTTGTATGAGGGAAATCATTTGCAGTTGAGCAGGAATTCCTACAAAATTTCAAATTTCTGGGAAATCGTGGAAAACAGTTTTAAAGCGGTTTAATTCACTAGAACAATTCAAAAGAAAAAAAACGTCCAAAAAAAAAGTAATCCATAATTAGAGTATTTTATGCGTTTACTTATACAATAAAGTTTTGGACTTAGCAGGATTTGCTTGTGTAAAAGTGAACAACGTGTAAAAGTGAACAACCGTTTTTGTATCTGCACAGAAGCTTATTTTTGTCATATTTCAAGGCAAAAGTCCTGTTCAAAGGTGTTAGAGGAATTGGTAATATACTATTTATACCTAGTAGTAGAATTGCTGAAAACATTTATTGTCTATTATTCAATTTTTAGCATTAAGTAGTTTAGCACAAATGATAAAATTTAAAAATTATTAAAGATATAGCAGATATACTTATTTTGTAATCACTTTTCGGTTATCTTCTACTAAATGACAAATCTGTTTCGTTCTCACCTTCTGGATTAAACTGGTTTTGTGCCTGAGCCATGTGGGATTTGACCAAACTTAGGAATGGACATGCATTTCACTGTTTATGTTGTCCCATTTACAATAGGATTTCCATCATAATGTTTTCTTTGGAAACAATGCTTAATCAAATGAAGATTCAATCGCAATCACTATCTTGTTTTATATATATATATATATATATATATAAAAATTAAATGAGTTTCGCTCTCCCTATGCATCTGTATATTGTTCTTGAAGCATGTGCTGAGTGATTGAAGGGACTCTATAGAATTACTTATTCATTTTTTCTTAGGTTCTTAAATTAAAATATTTAAAATGTACCAATATATTTTATGGCAACTATAAAACATGTTAGAACATTTTAAATATTTTATTTTAGGAACCTAATAAATATCAGTCTTGAAAAGGAACATTTGGCGATTCGTTATTATGTAAAAATAACCGCTTCGGTGACTGAAATGATTTTTTTTAACCCTAACCACCTAAGGCAAAGTTACCGGACGGTAACCCATGCCCCTTCGTTATTTTATTTCTAATGCCCATCTGAGATCCGTTTACACTTTTTTTGTATAATATATTTTGTTTATGTAACTTTTACCAAACCCCCACGCTCCCGAGTCATCCCTCCCCCACAACCGGAAATTGCAAAGAATAACTTACACCGTACTAGTTTTTCAGAAAAAAAAAAATCGTGCTTTAAGGGGTTAAAAACTAGACGACGAACGGAATAGTTTGATAGGTTTAGTTATTAGTTTGTTGTGCAACATTTCAGTGTTTCTAGTTTTCAGTGATCTTCTTAACTGCGCACAGTTCTCTTACTTTCCCATATATATATATATGTGTGTGTGTGTGTGTGTGTCTGCGTGTCTGCGTGTGTGTGTGCGTGTCTGCGTGTGTGAGTGCGTGTCTGCGTGTGTGAGTGCGTGTCTGCGTGTGTGTGTGCGTAACTGCGTGTGTGTGTGCGTGTCTGCGTGTGTGTGTGCCTGCGTGCGTAATAAGAATTTTTTGCTTAATTATACTTTATGCATTATGTTTCATAGTGTTTCAAGTAATTTAATAAACAATTGTGAACAAGAGAATAATGTGCTAGAAATAGGGGGAAAATAAATACAATCCTTGATAATCAACAGATATCATTATTATCGTAATGACTTTTTGGCCACGGGTACCATTAATATCGATAAGAAAGAAAAAGGTATAGATAAAAGAAATACTTAATGTGAAGCGGAAGTTTTCAGAATATACCCAATACTTGTTTCACACTAGAGAAAAAACTTTTAGGGGAGAAAAAAAGTTCCAAGTCTGGGAAAGCCAGACATTAGTCCTGAAGCAAAAGTTCCGTAACAAATGTATTTTCCGATAGAAAATTCAAAAAGTATTACGTTTTATTATGTGACTGATTGGCTTCGCTAACATAATAAATGAGTTCAAATTGCAATGTCTTAACAAGTATTGTTTTTAGCGTAGTATTAAAGAACTCTTGAAAAAAAAAAAGAACACAATTTGCAGGTAACTTACTTAAAAACATATTAGATTTCATAAGTTAATATTATTGGACACCTATCTAATTTTTATTAATGAAATAGATTTCGAAATGTGCAGCTATCTGCTCATTGCAGTATCAAATATTTAAACAAAACTAAATAAGGAAAATCAAAGCACGAAGTTTATGAATAAAATATTTTGTTGTGTTCAATTTCACATTTATGTACCCTTATACACGTAAAAAATTGCGGCAGTGGTTTTCAGCGAGTGCATTCAATAACCTTAACTGGGCAACCATATCGGTTTGTAAAGCAATTAAATTAAACAAAAGGAAAAATTCATTTAACTGTAAAATCTAGTAATAGGAATTTCAAAATTTTTTGAAGAAAGTACTTACAGTAGAGTCACGAAAGCTCGGTACCCGATAACCCGGTAGTCCGAATGAACTCGGCAGAGTGAAAAAATCCCGCGAACTCTGGCTGAGCTCCCCCCCCCAAGCTGAGTGAAAAAAAAACCCCGCGCACTTGTTCAAGGTACTGTATTCCCCCCCCCCCCAATTATTGCGAAGTCTGCTAGTTAAATTTCCCTATAGATAGCTTTGTATCTTCATAACGTATTTGTTTTCGAGGTCTGTCTCATCAGGTAAATTACTGCACACTCCCCATGTATTCATTAATTTTCCTTTTCATGTAGTAAATGCTCTATACCCTCATAAAATACGTACTTTTATTTTCATTAGCTGTCTTTGGGCAGTTTATCCTCCGTTTGCATTCTCCAGAAAGCAGTACATACAAGCGAAGTACTGTATTTTCTGAGGAAATCCTAGTACTTATTCCTTTTTAATCCCATTCCCGATAACCCAGCATTTTCACAAACTCGCTCCCCCTTCGGTCCATATTAGATTGAAATTTCGGGACTCAACCGCAATACTATAAGTATATATGTATTTAATATTTCTGTCAAAAAGAATTTATCAAATTTCACAGTAAAAATACCATCTCTTTGGAGTGCATAATATCTTGACAATGAAATTTCACCAACATGATCATCATCATTTGAGGCGTTCAAAGCTAAAGTGGATCAAGTCCTTAGATTAGTTTTGAACATGGTTAATGTTTATAAACTTGTGTACTCTAAAAATAAAAATAATTCAGAACTTTTACCAGGGTCGATATAATATATCAACGGTGATAAACGTTCTGATTTATATTTATTTTCAAAATACACAAGTTCATGAACATGATCCTTTATTATCTCAAAGCGATACACAAAAATAATCTGAACTTGATCCACTTTATCTCTGAACGCCTCATTCAACAGAAATATTACTCATTATTTAGTCTCTTTCTCACTTAAATGCATATTCTGAAACTAATTTCTAAATAAGATTTTAAATACATTAATGTTAAAAAAGTATCTATGATGTTTAAACAAAAGAAATATCATCAGAAACTAAAATTTACTTGTTAATTTTATACGAATATCTACTCTGAAAGAATCTTAGTAATAGTTTTTGAAATTAATCATGAATCGTGATGATACAGTTAGTATGACTAAGTAAATAAGAAATGCAAGTCTAGTTAACCGTATTACTTATGGGAAAGTATAAAGGCCTTTGTTTTAATATGTACTTTATTTATTCATTGATGAAATGCTCTCATAGGTATGGTTTCGGAGTGGAGCTTTCGCGCAATTAGAGAGATTTTTGTTACGTATTTAATATTTCGTATCTGTAATTCGGTAAAGAGAGGTAGAAAAAACAAAATTAAAATTAAGGTCGTTATTGCTTTGAGACCCACACAGTATGTTGTATCCCTTAGGTATTTTAATCAGAGGAAAAGTTTTTGGGTTAATACTTTTCAGCCTTTCAGCATATAGTTGGATGACTAAAACTTATTATTAAATTGGTCTGAATCAATGTCTGCACACGCCGGCATGGTAGCGTCGTGCATTTGTTTCAATTCTAAAAAGCTAAAACGATAAATTTCTTTCTACATCTCTTGAATCATGTGGAGGCCATTATATCAATATCATGACGAGAAGGCCTACTTTTAGCAACATTAAGCTTTTTTTATATACTCCATACTTTTTTACATCCGCCGGCATGATGGCGACTTGGTAAGGCGCGGAGCTCGTACGCCCCACGTCAGATGATCGAGCTTGGCAGTGTCGGTGGATTTTCAAGATGCAGAAAATCGTCTGAGCCCATTTCGCATGATTATGCGGCATGTAAAAAAGATCCCTTGAGTAAACTCGAGTTCAGGTGCTCGCCCTTTCAGGTGGAGAAACCGGACGTTAAAATGCGGCGATGGTTCCACACTCTTTGGGGTGTCGCTGAAAGATATAGTGCCAATCGTTCGGCAATGCACTAGGTCTGCAATTGGCAGAATCCAATAGCAGTCCATTGAAAATTTAAAAAAAAATGTCTGCACACACACACCAGCTGCATATTAGGGGCCCACGCTCGTCGTTCGTCGCCCCGCGTGCTCTGCTGGCATTTGGCTGCTTGAGTTTTACTGATACAATTTTCAAGTACTATCTCCGGTTGGTAAAACTCTTAAAGGATGAGACGAAACGCAATGGCTCTCCCAGGTTATACCTAACGCGGGCCGTGGTAGCCTAGTGGTTAGCACGTCGGACTTCCACCTGGAAGGTCGCGCGTTCGATACCCACTGAAGACCACCATGTATACTTGGGGATATGTGCATGTAAAATCCGTAGACCCCACTACCTCTCCCCTTGCGTAAGCAATCCTAAGGCCTCGGCTAACAGGTAGGGGTTTGGTGTAGAAAAGGTTATACCTAACGCGATGATACATCTCTCGGCATATATTTGGCTGGTAATCCGGTGATGGCCGAACAGATAGACGCCAGACGAGTTATATATATATATATATTATATATATATATATATATATATATATGTATAACTTTTGTACAGTCTTTGTTTTTTTCATAAAACTAGAATAATCATTACATTGGACAGTAAGCACACAGGATTGCTCAGACATTAAGAAAAAAATATGTTGCTTCACGTTTTGAATAAATTTTCTGTTTATAAATAAAAGTTTTCTATTATTTTTTAAAAATCAATACTTATAAGTGCTTAAGCTGCTCTTTTTGTACTGTTTGTAGTTGTTAAAATGCAATAGATAAAGTATAAAAATGCTTTTAGGATCGTAAAGGTAAGATTTCCTTTAATGGAAACGTTACGTGATGAATTAATGTAATAAGTCCGACATCAATTTAATCTGAATGTCATTAGCAGCATTAGTAATTTATATTGCAAATATTAAATAAAAAAGAATAGGGTCAGTTGGAGTAATTGTAAACGCTTTTTCAATGTTTTAACTTTTGGTCTTTCCCTACCTCTTGAATGAATTGACAGGTAAAATTGTGAGCATTGCAGGCAAATTATTCTCCTTGTGAGTAGTAAATGTGTGCAAAAATTTTGGCTTTATGACTATATGTTAGCGAATGAACTCGCGTTTACATTTACCCCAGAGTCCCTGGGTTTACCCTTAGCTAAACGTAAACAGGGATTCATTTTCCAATGAAGTTAATGTAAATAGAAAACCGTGGCGTAAAATATGCTTGGAAGCTCAAAAGGTTCAGAAGTAATTCTCCCTAATCTGCGGCCCACGGACCGAACGTAGTCCGCTGAGTTATTTTTGAGTCTGCTGATATCATTTAATGAGAAATATCTTACAAAAAATCAAGTAATACGAGTAAATTTATTTAAATGTGTTCCGCAGTGGATGAGTTGGCTAAACTCGGCTCTCACAGGACACCGAAAGTGAAGGAGCACTGGCTGTGGTCAGTGCTTGGGTGGGTGACCACCTCTCGCGACTGATTGATCTGGGACCGCGTACGCTAATAAGAGCTGATAAACGTAAAATCCGTCATGGCTCCAAATGTCCTTCAATTTTGAAATAATACCTCTGTGGGTGCTAACCTAGGTGCTGATATTTCATCTGGGAGCTGGCTCAAAATTAGGTGGCCCCCTTTGAACTACCCCTCTTTTACCCTAGCCTAGCTCATTAATAAACGAAAGTATTCCTTAATTTCGGATTCCCCTGCGACGATAACTTGGATTTCCAAGTGGTATTAGCTACAATATTAATGTAAAATAGACGCCAAAATGTAATTTACATCAAAATCTAATACTTATTGTGTTCTCAAAAGATGGAAAATACGAGAAACTTAAGAATTTAAAATTACTCCACAGTACAAAATGTATAAAGCTATTGTAAACACCTAACTTACCCATTAAAAATAACAACTACAACAACAAATAGGGAGGATGAAATTCGTGACTAAATATTTCTAGCAACATTCCATATGACAAAAAAAATGGTTAAAACCGCTTACTTTGCGTTTCTAGATCAGCGGCAGACGAAATGTAAGATTACTGAATTTCTTTAAGCCACTTTTTTTACTGTGTCAGTTTCACGCAATGGTGACGCCTCCAGAGTTGTTTCGAAACATACAAAACTCTTTGAATGTCTCCCCTATGTTGCTAATTCATCACTCATCAGCAGTTAAGTTTTTAAAACCACCACAAGTGTAGTTCTGAAGCTTGTTTACAGTTACCCCATGTTTACAATTACCCCAACTGACCCTGCAAAAGATTTTTTCATTTTGCACACTCTGTTTTCAATTCATTTTAATTTTTAAATATCTTACATTTGAAAAAAAAGTAAATCTTATTTAAAAGAATTTACCTTCATATTATAACTTCATATTATTTACCTTCATATTGTAGACCCAATTTGCTACGTACTTAGATATTTTCTATTATGGCTAAACACATAATTAGAAAATATGCATTGCTTATCATTTATGATTAAATTTAAATCTTATTTCTGCGTAGTCTGTTAACTTTTTCATCTCTCTTTAATGATTGAATGCCTAACATTTGAAAGGAAAAAGTCAATCTTAGTTAAGCAAATTTACCTTCATATTAAAAACGAAGTAAAACCAATTTGATACGTACTTAGATATTTTCTTATTATGGCTAAACACATAAGAAAATATGCAATGCTTATCATTTATGATTAAATTAAATTTTAAACGTAATTTAATTTCCCACTTGAATTATTATAGGTATTGGATTCCGTAATCAAATACTTGACTTAATTGCGCATCTATACCAAAACCAACAGATAATCATATTTGCTTAGAAGTCATAAAACGACATAACAGAAAAGTGGGAAAATATTTGCTGAACAAAAGCGCGATATTTGCAGATTATGAGCCCTAAAGCAATGGTGAGATAATATCGGGAAGTATTTGTTATGTTAAAGGATATAAGCATATTTGCAAAGACATGTCTGAACTTATTGACGTAGCAAATTAATTTGGAAGTTTATAATAGCGTGTTTTTAATGTGTTGGCTGAAAATTTAATTATGTGAAAAAAATTGCTTTATATTGAAAGCAATTATAACCAAAAAGAAAAATAAGTGATAAAAACGTTAACAAAAAATAACTTTTAATCTAGAATGAATGGGAAAATACACTAAACAAACTGGTGACAAATGGAAAAAAAACGTTTTGAAATTGAAGTGATATGCCTAATGAAATTAAAATAATGAAATAATGTAATACATTTTCAATTAAGTGTCGATAAAAAAAGTGTTTCATTATCTTTTGATAAAATAACTGGTCAAAACTCTCTAGCAAGTGATTCACAGTAGCTTAACTTTATGCAAAACTAGCGGTCAGGACGTTTTTTTTTTTTTTTTTTTTTGCAACGGAGATATTTTGGATAAAAAAGATATCTGGTTTTATTTTATTACATTTTAAGCTTTTAAGCCAAAGTGGACACAAACGATTTTACATTTTCTTAGAATGCTTTTCATACTTAGTGTCTGCAAAATAAAGTTATTTCGAGATGCAATTTAATAAAGTTTTCTTATTAAGTCTTTTCTTCAAAAGTTTAGTTGAAAATAGTACTTACAAATATATTTATTTTCTTTAAGCAAAAAAATAAAAAAATAAAAGTTGTTTACCGTAAGCTGTTCAATGGAAATATCGGTTTTGATTCGCTTAATTTTACTCTTTAAAAATGCGTAGAATTTTCTACAATTTGTAAAATACTTCTTTCTGAATAGTGGACGTTTGAACGCACAAAAAAGCGAAAGTGTTTTGCGCATGAAACAACCTCATTTTCAATAAAGTTGTATAGTACTGGTTATTTATTAAGTGTTTAAAAAGAAACGTAAATTATAGTTGACATAATTGAACACACGATTAACTTTTTACTGTTTCATAGATCTTCAACAATGGGGAAAAAATGTGAAAGTTATCACCACACAAAAGAAGTAACAAATCGTGGAACATTAATCTAAAACGTCTGCTGCATTTTTCAGCAAGCCTTAGTAGATAATTTGTAAAAGTTCTTCGAAAGTTTTCTGAATGTTCAGTCTAATAAATTTGCTTTTGTTTTTTCTTATAAATACTTATCTTCTGTTACACTTTATTCTCATACAACGCGCATTATAAAGGAATAATTTATGAGATTTTATCTCATATAAAGTAATTAAGAATTAAAAAGTTGAATAAGTATAATAATCTTGTAGTATTGTTTAAAAATTCAGTATTGAAGAAAAGAAATATCTTTAAAATTTATAAAAGTACTTATTTAATTTATCACTTATTTATTAATTTGCTTCTTTATTAATTTTTGAAACAAATAAGAAATAAGGTTTTTTATGTATACAATTTAACTCTATTTTAGGCTACAAAGTGAACGGAAATGAAATGAGCTAGGTTACAAGAAACAAAAATTCAGATTTTTGAAGTCAGAAATAAAGCTTAATAACTTGTTCTAATACAATTAATTGAACAATGACATACATTCAATTAATTACACAGCAAAGTGGCATACAAGTAAGTGGCATAAGAAGTCAATCTAAGCAATGGTAGTATCTCTTATAGTGAGAGTTAGAGGAACTCAAATAAGCCAATTTATTTTATTTTATTTATTTTTTTAATCGCCGAAGGTCTGTTGAGGGGTTGTGAGCGATGTGTATTAAAATGAAACCCCATTGTAGAACGGAAACATGATGTTACTTTGAGAAATTTTACAACGCAGTTTTTCCCCCCTTGCATTTAAGACAGATAATTTACATTTTTAATGCTACTATATTATAAGATTGGTTAAAATTGTAGTGAGAATTTAAAAAAATTACGCGTGATTTTTTATTATTATTATTATTATATCAGTTGAGTTATCGAAAAATAGTGCCTTAGCAAAGTTTCTTACAGTAACTTTAGGATATTATTTCGAATGTAGTGTCTAAAATTTACTTGGGGAGGTGGTCTTAAAGTAATCCGTTGAGTTTTCATGTTGCAAGACTGACATGTTCCCTAATTCATCAAGGCACCCCACACCATTTTTATATTCAATAGAAATTAGAGAAAAAAAAGAAAGAAGAAGAAGGGTTAGTTAAAATAAATAAAAACTTATGAATTGTAGTAGATACTGTGGTGTTGTGGCTGTACATGTTCCTGGAGTCTCGACGCACTCACACTTACCTTTCCTTCCAAAAATTCACGTGCGCCATTTCTCCGACCGCGTCATCTCACCAAATTTTACCTTATATATATATGTATGTATATATATCTGTTACAACATACGCAAGCTTTTACCATTGGATAGTAAAATGAATATGAAGAACTCAACATTTGAGGAGAAAAATCGATGTTCTTCATTTCCTGTTAATAATTACGTTAAACACAACCTTTTCCCGAAACAAAACTAAACTTCATAGATACAATACCTTAAGTACGTATAAATCAGCGAATGCTTTTAGCTTTATGGATTTCCGAGTACTTAGTATGATCTTTTGTGAGCGATGAAAACCTAAAAAGAATCATTGCACTGGTAATAAAAGAGTAACGATTATATTTTCGGAGAATCATAATTCCTCGATAAATTTGTGTTTTGCTGACAATGAGCAATTCGGAAAATTCATTAATTCTGATCTTAATTTTAGTAATGCTCAAACCTCCTGTTAGAGTACAGATTTTTGTTTTAAGTTCTTCGTTTTTTAAAATGATATTATATTTGCTATTTTGGATGATGTTGCACACTTTGGATGAATTATTGTTTTCAGGATATTATTGATATCATTATTTCGCTCTTTAATTTTGCTGTTTAATGTCGTGCAATGCAATGTGGCAAAACTCACGAAAAACAAGCCTTTTCATTTTACACCTGTAACATTGTGTGTTGCTACACTTGTGTGTTGCAATAATGAGTTAATTGAAATTCTAATTTTAGTCGTTACTGAAACGGAGAGCAATATTTAGTGTATACTTATGTAGAAAATATTATAAATACTTTATTGCATTCATAAGTTAAAAACATTTTTGTGAAAAAAATGCGATTCTTGTGAGGGAGACAAATGGGTTACTAAGTTGAACAACCTCATGTGATAAAAATAATTTGTTCTATCTTCACTATTAGTGATTTGTAAGTAAAAAGAAATGAAGCAATAGTAAAACAGTTTTTTTCATGTAAAATTATCACAACACTAAAATGTGCAATATGTTGTTTTGAAAGAGCATTTAAATTGGTGTAAACTGAAAACAGTTTTGAAAAACTTTACGATTCACATGAACTACGATTCACAAGAAAAATAGTTAATTTGAAAAAATAAAAGGCAGAAAAAGAAATTACTTATTTATTGCATGTTTTGACCGCAAGTGGTGTTTCTCATGTTTAGAGGCGAACTTTCTTCGTTTTGTTATAAATCACCAATTGTCAACGAACAATTTTACTATTGATGAGTTGCAGAGAAAAAGAAGCGAAGCAATATTTAGAGTTTTTCCCTTAATGTTATGACGGTGCTACATGTGCAAGATGCATAATAGAAGGAAACCTTGTGTAGTTTATATTGATACAAGGTAAAAATACTTCTGGCAAAAAGATTGCAACTCCTCTATGAGCAAGAAAAATAGCTACGTATAGTGAAATCATGTTCAAGTTAGGAAAAAATAAATACTTATACGCAAACAGCTTTGAGAAAATATTACGATTCTCATGAACGAGAAAATATAGTTAAATAAGAAAAACCGAAAGCAGGAAAAGAAATAAATATTTTTTGTTTGTTTTGACTGTTGGTGGTTTGCTTGTTTTTAGGGTTGAAATTTTTTCGTTTTATAAATCACAATAATTATCAACTAACAGCTTCACGTGAAGTGAGTTGCAGACAAAAAGAAATCAATCAATTTTTTTCAACTTTTTATTGTAATATTATCACAACGCTAACAAGTACGAGTTTAGAAGGAGCGTTCTTGCGTATATATAACACACTTATAAACTGGTAGTATTTTTTCGAGAAGATTACGATTGCCACAAATAAGTAAACTAGACAAGTAAGAAAGATCCCATAGTAAAATGGGGAAAAGAAATCTTTGTTCCATGTTTAAAACCGGTAAGTGGTGTTACTTGTTCCCTTATAGGTAAACTTTCTTCGTTTTATCATAGAACACAATTGTCAACATACAACTTTACCATTAGAAAAAGGAAATAGTGATGTTGATTGTTATTTATGGCATAAGGGAGAAACTAGACATGGAGAAATTAAATCGGCCCGTATTTATTGCGTTTTCTTTTTAGTAAAAAACTGAGACATTTAGACCGTATTTTGTGCCTAAGTAATTGCTGCGAGGCAAAAAACAAGTTTAAATTCAAACATTTTTTGCATTCGAAACAAAATTTAAAAAACTAATTTTGATAGGCAATTTCTTACAGCATTAACATGTTCAGAAGGCTGGCGATACAACCCACACAAAAAATTCTAGTTCAACTTTTCACCAAAAAAAAAAAAAAAAGGGTGAAATTTAGCTGTAATCAACATTTGATACCGAAGTTGAACCATTATAATGGTTCCCCATGACTGTGAAACTAAGTGAAACTACACCATAATAATGATTCAACTTACCTTCAACTACCAAATGCTGGTTGCACCTAAATTTCACCATTTTTTTTGGTGAAAGGTTGAACTAAAATTTTTTACAGTGCACTGTGCAAGTGAATGTACACACACTGACACCATTGGTCAATTCATATACCAACACCTTTAAAAATTAATGTTTAGTAGGAACGAGATATATTTTTAAGTTACATGAAATTTCGCATGGTAAGTTTTTACTTTAACATTGGTGCTTTAAGTTCTCATTAAGATTTTTAAAAAATACAAAATTTGTTAGCTTGCAAACTGTTTAATGATTGCAATACCGGCATACCGAATACCGGTTCATGCAAACTATCGTCGTTACTATTAAACAAATGATATCCTGTTGTTGATTATAAATGGCTCCTTAGAAATCATCTGTACATCTGAGGATGTAAAAAAGTTTTTTTTTTTTTTACTTCTAATGGGCGGCTGTTGGCTTCTGTCAATTGCACACCTAGTACGATCCCCAGAGATTGGTACCATCTCTTTCAGCGGCACCACAATGAGTGTGGTACCATTGCCGCATGAGAATTTTGACTTCTGGTTTCTTCACCTGAAAGGGCGAGCCCCCGGACTCTGTTGATGCGAAATTGCACTTGGAATTTAATTTAGCCGAGAGCATCCAAGCCAAATGTCTACTCAAGGGATATTTTACATCATCAAGGGATATTTATCATCATACGACATGGGCGAAGACGATTTTCTGCATCTTGAAAATCCACCGACACTGCCAGGCTCGATCCTCTGACCTGGGGCGTACGAGCTCCGCGCCTTACCATGACGCCATCATGTCGGCGGATGTAAAAAATGTATGGAGTATATAAAAGAAAGCTTAATGTTGCTTAAAATAGGCCTTCCACGTCATGATATTGATGTAATGGATTCCACATGATTCACGAGCTGTATATAGAAATTTATCGCTTTAGCTTTTTAGAATTGAAACAAATGCACGTAAAAACCTTTTTGCGAGATGAAAATAGAATTATATGTGAGTTTCAACTGTCAGTTTAAAGATATCTTGTATGCATGAAAAGATTCCAAGAGTTCTTTCAAAAATGCTCCTGATGATATACAGTAAAACCGATTCGTTACATTACTTTTAAAATTGTGGGAGAAATCGCGTTACGAAATTATATAATATGAATGAAAGAAGCCAGTTCGAAATAAAGAGGGGGAAAAACGTAAAGGAAATCGATAAATACCTGAAACGAAACGTTTCTAAAGTCTTAACTTATAGTAAATTCTATCAGTTTACAAAGTTTTCAGTATCAACTGAAGATACGTACGCCAAAGGAAAATGGAAATAAATTCTGTGAAAATAGTTTCTGGTTTGCAGAATGATTTCAGGCATCGATTTTATTTGTTTTGATGCTTTTAACCTGCTTTGTCCTAAAACTAAATAGCAAGCTTAAAAAGAAAAAGTAAAGGAAAGTGGGCAATTTTTTCTGCAAATAAATAAGTAAGACAACATAAATTCAAATAAAAGTAAAAATGCAAAATTTAGAAAACAAATTAATAATTTAAATAGAAATTTAAACAAATAATTAAGTACTACAAATTTTCTATAATGACGCATTATATGGAAAATTAAAACAAAAAAAAAAAAAATAATAAACCTGCTTGAAATTAAAAAAATAAAAAGAAGGACGATAAGATGGGAAAATGGACAGTTAAATAAATGACAGAATAGGTAGTCTGGGCCGTGGTAGCCTACACTGTTAGAAATTTCATCATGAAATTACGGTTAAATGACCGGCAGCAGTCTGTCCATCTAATTCACCGTTAAATCTACGCTTTGGAACATTTTTCAATCTTTACGGGACCTAACCATTTCCAATCAGCTTGGTTAAAAAGCCGTAAATACAAAAGTTTATGGTTTTATAACCATTTAAAAATGGTTTCAAAAAATTTTTTTTACCGTTTTTGAACCATTTCGAGGCGAAGAATCTTCCAGGCGTAGAAATCGTAAACGAAGCTAGCGGGAATCGAGCCCGGTTGTGTGGCATGCCAACCTTGCTCTATAACCATTCGGCCATCTGCACCACACAAAGCGGTCGTTTATTTATCGATAAATCTTTCTTTTCAACAGGAGAAGATAGATTTATTGATAAATAAACGGCATTAAAATTGAGATTTCAGTTTTTGATTGGATCCAAAGCCATCTTTGGTCTAAATTTACTGTATATTGACGAAAATCATTTTATTTGCTGCAAAGATTAAAATACAAACACGCTTCAGCAGCTCAAGTTATGGGTTCGCTCATTCGCAAACAGTTCGGGAATCCGATGTCTCCAATTTTTGATTTACGTGTCTATGTGTTTCTATTTAGTAACTACTGATTAAACCACTTTTTTTTCCTTCTTTTTTTATATACACATGCAGATTTGAAGTGATAAATATTTATTCACATTTTAGCAACAACGTACGACCGGTAAGGTTTCGCAACCAAGATGGACGCCCGATTCTTACTGAGCGCTTGTAAATTACGGTTAGTTAAACGTTCTTCAGTAGAAGCAGAGAATAAACGACTTTTTTCGCAATCAGCGGTTTGAGTACCATCTTTTTAATGGTTATTTAACTGTTGTAATGGGCCTCAGTGGCTGAGCGGTCAAATCGACTGGCTCCGGTGCCTCCCTGCGCGGAGAGAAAGAGGCGTGGGTTCGAGTCCCACCTTTGCCATGGGTGTATTTCCTTCTTTGTAAATTAAAATCTGTTGTGCTGTCTTGTTCTATCTGTTCTTTCCTCTCAAATCACCACATCCGGTTAAACCCTCGTCAGGGTAGGTACGGTGGTGATTGATGAGGTATAAATAAATAAATAAATTAAAATAACTGTTATAATTAAATATGGTAAAATAACAATCAAATAAATGATTATTTTACTATTTTCTTAAGGAAATTTTTAACAGTGTAGTGGTTAGGGTGTCGGGCTTCCAACCGGAAGATTGGGTGTTCGATACCCGACCCACTATGTATACTTGGGGATACGTGCATGTAAAATCCGTGGACCCTGAAGTCCCGAGGCAGTTCCAAGGGTACCGGAGGGAGAACTTCCCTTCCCTTCAATCTTAGGTAAAAAAAGAAAGGTGGCGTATTTCTACTGGTGCCACCCAAATACATAATGAGCCAAGTCGTACTTCCACAGTTGTGGTGCTCATCTATAAAACGGAAAGCGCTCCTTACTGCCTTAATTCCTGGTCGCTCTGCGAAGGGGAGTTTAGATACCCAAATGCCATTAGAAACAACAACAACACTTAGCATGACAATCCCTCGAACATTTTAGTCATCTGATTTGAATTTGCCGTGAGCTTTATTAGTTATTTCAAAGTCGACATATTTTCTGCAGTGAAAAACAATGCATATTAAGCATTTTGATTATGATAGAGTAAAAATATTATGGTATTTATCTGCAGTTTCCTCGATTAATGCTTCTATGCTTCATTGTTACTTGATTTCCTATAATATATTCGTATGAATGATTGACCCTCTCACGTATTAGTCTTAGCGCTGCAACCAAAATAGAAATACTCTCTGTTCCAGCCTCTCTGATATCAGAAAAGGTCACAAAGAAGCTTTTTGTAGCAACGAGTGCATCTGCAAGGAATTGAATTATGTATGGAAACTTAGTCAATTAGGGAACATTTAGCAAAAATCAACAGTTCTCTATCATTCTAAAGTATAGGGACTTGAATTCATTAAAGACTTTTCAAGCTGTCAGTTATTAATGCAATTAAAATATTGAATATAGTTCAGATCGTGTTCTAAAATAGTTTTGTGGTTGAATGCAGCTCGTATACACAAACGAAGAATTTCCGTCGTTGATTACTTAATAACTGCATTTTGTTGAATTGTCCTTCTTTATGTGTGAAAAAAATAGATAATAAATAGCTTTAGGTAGAGTTTGTATTTTTAATTTACTAATGGGACAATGATAAACTTTGTAGATGTTTGAATGTGATAAATGTAATTAAAACACACTTAAAATTTTTTGAATTTTATTGTTATGGTTTAGATATAATTTAAATAAAAAAAGAAAGAAAAGTTAAGAGTTTTTTTAATAATTTATTTAACACAGAAAGGCAAAATATGTAACGTTTCTTTCCTGCTGCAAGTCTGTTGATTAAAGTTTAAGTTTTGTGAAATAAGAACTATCAAACGCCTGGACACGTCAACCGGTCTATAATAAGCATCAAAATTTATAAAGCAGTTGAACGAACTTGCTTGTCACTCAATGCAATGATTTTGTGTTGTACTGAATTTTCATATTTTGTTCGAGATAAATGATTTTATACGGCAATAGTGTCCTACCGCTATCCAATTTTGAAAAGACGAATAAAAGAAGGTATGAAGTAAAATTTCTGGAAAGTTTTAAGATTGTAGAGTGTCTCAAGCGAGAATAATGAAGTATGTTTTAAATTTTGTATAGACAAGACGTTGGTTACATTTTAAACCTTATCGGTTTCATACTTACTAACTGCCCTGTCATTGCCGCTGAAAGTAACTCTTTCAATGCTATGATACTTCCAGTATTTAACCCTGCTTGCTAAGTTATTTTTTGCAAACATGAGAAATACCGGGGCAATAAATAATGTAATTATTTTAAACACTCGCCAGTTGGGATAAAAATGGCTAGAAACGATGTGGATTGTCCAAAATACTCATAATAAAAAAATCACTCCAATCAGGGTTGTAGCGTCGAGTATACTCGACCGTAGCAGTGAAAAGGTTAACCAAATCCTACGTGATGAGAAGGTTCTGATGCAATAGCTTTACATACGCTTGATTCTTCAAGTACCTCATATAAAACTGTCTCAAGTAGACAATGCGGGCTAATAAGATCTCGGGTAGATAGTGGAGGTCGAATCTTTTAAAAGTATTATTTCAATGTTATAACTATTTCATTTTTTATAGCATTGAAGGATTATTTCAATGCTATCAAAATGAACTGTCGCTTTCTATGACATTTTATACTTAAAATATGATGCAATATCTTTGAGCAGTCATTGTATCTTTAGACTAATGTACTGGAATAATACAAAAATACGACTCTTCCCGAGTCAATTTGTATCTTAAAAGGGAAGCAACTTATTTTTGAGAGTCAACGTATACAACATGGATTTTTTAGATCAATTTTCCCCATTACCACGATCTTCTACTTTTAATAAAATTGATAATTACTCTAAGTTAATTATTACCATAGCTGATACTTTTCCTTTAACATATTTTCAGCTTTAAGTATTTTCGTTGAACCATAAATGTGTAAAAACGCGTCATTTTAAGCATTTCTATGGACGAACTAAACTTATGATAAAAAATAGTTTTGAGCTCTTCTTTAAAGTGATTAAATACGATGATGTGGATTTTTGGTAATAAAAGCTCCTACACTTCCCCAAAACTTTCCCTAAATTTGATAGCACATTGCCTCCGGTGGCTCTTTACAACAAAGAACTATTCACTTCTTATTTAATGTATCTTAAGAATGTACGAAGCCATAAACGAAGCGATGGTTACATAATTTAAAACTAATACGCAAATCTGAAAGAAAAATCACATTCAACTAACTGAAACTGAATTCCTTTATATTTAGAGATCATTTATTATTTCTTCGCTTACTGAATAATAAATCTTTCTAAGTTTGTTCTTCACCTTTTTTGAGTTTCACAACAGCTTGCATTTTCGAAATACTTCGAAGGAATCAGAATGAGTTCTCAATGTTCATGGAAAAACTATACCTTATTTTACTTATTGCTGGTATTTGAGTTTGACGACGTTACCCTTTTAAAGAATATTCTCAGACACATTAGTTCAGCTGCTTCTATTGTAAACATGTAACAATGGAAGAGAGTTATGAGTTTTTAAATGAAAACTTTCTTTTTCCAGCTCTAAGTTAAATCGTTTAAACTGAATTTTAAGTTTTACAAATGTACGATATTGTTCGGTGGGAATTCCAGAAAATATGCAACTAAATGCTTCAGTCAAGTGAATAAAAATAAAAATAAGCTATTTTTCTCTTTAGTATTCACATTTTTCTGTACAGCTGTTTATGAAAAATTGGTAACGCTAAAGTTTATCTCTTTCTCTGTGTGTGTTAAGTTGAAATTTAAACAATTAAAATAATTCAAATTAAAAAATAAAAAGGAAGCTTTCATTTTCTGAAAATTAATTATATTTCCCCTCACTGCCCGATGTTACGATGAAAAATCTATTACTGTTAATATGAATGCCATAGAATAGGGGAATTAAAAAAAAGCGATAAGATATGTAAATAAAGGTTAAAAGAAGCAACTTCTTCCGATAATGGCCCCCTCTTTTAGAGAAAGAAATGATCGAATCTAAATTAAATCCTTAAGGTACGTCGAAAATGAGAAATTTACTCTGTGAATGCGCAGCTGTTAATAATTATCTCCATTTAAAATTAGCATTTAAGAAATTGTCTGCACATTTCAACCGCAGGATTTAAAATACACCTAAAATAGAGAATAATAAAACGTTCTTTTATATTACAACTATTCATTAATGCATTTCTCTTGTGTTTCGAAATGTTCTGAAAAATACAAAGAACATTTAAGTTTTGGACGCGGAGATTACCTTAAATGCGTGATCCAATTTCGCGAAGCTCCCAAAATTACGTTTTTCAAATGAAATATAAAAATAGAAAATTTTGTTTCTAGCTTTCTCGTGAAATGCATAAAACGATTTCTTACATTTAAAAGATGATGTTTTTCATTTTTTCAAGTGCTGTGGAGATAAAGCTCCAGCTTCTTTAGCTAACATAAATTGTGTTAACTGTGTTACGATTATGAATTCTTAAATTACTAAGTAAGCAATAATGGAAAGAAATTCATAATATTGTTTAATCTGAAGACATTAAATCGATGCATTTTTAATCTAATATCAGTCTAATGTATATTGCATGTGAGGATTTAATGCTTTTTTACAAAAAATATCGTGTATTCGCAGTTTTATATCATTCTGTTTTGCACCTGATTATGTTTAACTGCTTAAATATAAAAAACCATTCCCTCTGCTTTTAGCATGAGCCCTTCTTTTTTTGCTCATAGAATTGACTTAAAAATGTACATTAACCCTTTGACTGATTATCCAGCGATTTCCACGTGCAACGTAAATGTAGCGAAAATTGTTCATCCGACGATTTCCACGCGTATGAGCTTTTTAATTGTATTTAAAATATTATCGTTAAATTTTCATCGTTAAAACAACAGTAATGCAATTTCTCAAGTATTTGGACATTAATTAAGGTTTTATTCCAGAGATGGCTTTAGTTGCGTAAAGTAGACCAGTTTTTAGCGAATAGAATTAGCTAACAAAAAATGAGCAGTCAGATGTTTACCTATTAGTTTTTTTGGCAACCTTCTAGTGTACAGTTATTTGAGAAATAATTTCGATTAAAAGCGCTCCTGCCTTGTTTTTATCAAAAAAAAAAAAAAAAAAAAAAAAAAAAACCTCTACTTTTCTCCTTGCACTCGATAAGTCATTTGTACGTGTCCACCGGTCAGCGTGCACATAATTTATGTATGGTAATTTTCTTATTTGTTTGTCAAAGTCCATCTGAAACCAACTTTTCTCCACCAGACCCCTACCTGTTAGCAGAGGCCTTAGGATTGCTTACGCACGGGGAGAATCTGAAACCAACTGTCCTCATAATTCTATGACCTCTTGGGTGACCAAGAGGATCAGTCAGAATCAAAAATGCAAAATAAAAAAACGTTCTTTTATATTGCAACTATTCATTAATCAGTGTGCATTGAGGAAGAAATTTTCATTGTCAAATTTGAAAAATATTAGTTAAAAGGCGCAGATTGAAACCAAATTGCTCGGACCAATTTTCTCGATTGCGGGATAAGTTGACCCACGTAACTTACCTAGTGTTCTGATGTCATAGAAGTTAAAGAAATGTACAAAACTTTCTATTCATTGATCTTGAAATCTCTATTAATACATCAAAACTTTTCAGGATATCCATTCATATATCAAAACTCTTCAAGATCTCAATTCATATGTCAAAACTCTTGAAGCTCTCTATTCAGGGAATCTTTTCACATGATTTTACTTTCAACAGCCTAAAATTATAAAAACAATGTTTAAGTGCATTTTGTACACTTTATTTACTTGAATGACAAATGAATTTAATTAAAAAAATTACAGTTTTTAAATAATTCAGTTAAACAATGCTTTTATTTTAAATATTTAAAGATATGAATCCTAGATAATACAAATTCTTTGAAAATGAGTATAACAAACACAATATCAATTTCAATAAAATTGTATTGAGATTAATTGAAAGAAATTATTGTTAGAAAACAAGTCTAAAGAATATTTGCAGTTTATGATAGCATTCACCTATGTGTGTTTAATACTGTGATTTTGTTAAACGAGAGCATGATAGCAGTTCAGTACTATCAACGACTTTATAAATTATTTCTAAAACTAATACATACTTTAAGAAGAAATACAGATCTCAGTTTGACAGCTAAAAGTATTTTTTTAAATTGGAAAAAAGTTAAAAATTTAGACGTTACTATATCTAGGAGTCAAATAAAAAAGCATTTCAGTCTCTAGTCACGAGTTATCTGATCCTAGTAATCCGCAGCTTATGCAAGTTCTACGTCTTTGAAATTCTGAAATCATTCTTCCTTTATTTATCTCGGATCCATAAAATTCTCTCAAAATCAATCTGGCATTTTGCTTTATATTGTGCAGCACGAGCAAATACTAAGTCTAAACCCTCAAAAGTGCTTACATAACTTTAATGAGTTATGTAAGCACTTTTGAGGGTATAGGCTATAGTGAGTAGAAATAAAGGAAAACTTCCTTTATTTCTACTCACTATAGTTGTACCAAACTAATTTTCTAATTCCAAACGACTTCTAATAAACAAGGCACGACTTGCATCACTTAGAACCCAAGGCCCCTAGAGAAAGTTTTCGGGGCCCCATGAAAGCTCAGTGTTGAAGGGCCCCCGCTGTATATTGACAATTGTTGAATAACTGATTCTTTGTTAAACATATATGGTCTTAAAAAATATGTAAAAAGAGATGTTACACTAATTTCAGCATCGAGAGCAAATTAGTTCAGTATTTCTCGATACATTTATTGTTAATAAAAAGTTACTTGTTAGAATAATTCTTACATTTATTGTTAATAAAAAGTTACTTTTTAGAATAATTCTTACATTTATTGTTAATAAAAAGTTACTTTTTAGAATAATTCTTACATTTATTGTTAATAAAAAGTTACTTTTTAGAATAATTCCTACGCTCTGCATAAGATACATTTGCTTGAATTCAAAACGAGGATGAAATTTTTAAAAAGAGCCAGAGTTTGTTTTTGCCATGATAAATTTGGCAATTTTGGGTCCTCAAGCCTAGGCTTTGTTGGATTGTATGGAAATCAGGCCTTGTAATAAAGTACGCAATAAAATGTTCAGACATTCGAACATTAACTTTTCTTTTAAGAAAATGAAATAGTTTATTACTTAAAATAATTTTCTTTAACGCTGCCGTAATACAAATTACTTTATTACAAGATAAATTAAAATTTTGAAATAGCCGCAAATAATTTCCAGATATTTATTTCTCAACCCGCTGATAGTCTCGATTGTCTTATAGAAATCGATAAAAGTCTCTCTAATATGCAACATAAAACTTTTAAGCATAATGTGAGCGGACGATTTTGTTTAAATTCGCTTGCAGCGGATTTTAGTTTTCAAGTGCACGATTATAACGCTATTTGAGGTAGGTTTTAATGGACTGGCTGTTACGTTATGTTCAAGATATAATAAGTTAACTCATGATCACATTAAATTTTACTAAGTTATAACTTTATAATATGTTAGTTTGTAAGTCGTTTACTTAGGACCAAGTCAATTCGATCCATTTTCATGAATTTTTGTGCAAAAATATTTCTGCTCATTATAAAGGGTTCCTTGGAAGGATTTTTCTAAAATCCTCTTTTGTTCTTTTAAATTTCTATTTTAAGCGAAAATTTTTCAAAAAAAAATGTCCTGATATGGTGCTAATTTTTTTCCACTTTTTATTTTGCCATTTTAAAGCCTGACAAAATTCAGCAACATGACTCAGTGAGCACAGATACGCAAAAGTTTGAAAGCCAAAGCCTCAGGAGCTTATTCAGAAGTTTGGGGGACCCTAGCGGTAAAATAAATATGGATCCCCTCTTATATTACTAGGGGAGGAAGTTTAAGTCACAAAAGGCTCCTTATTTTCAGCTCGGGGCCTTTGGTGGCCTGCATGTCCACAGCTTAATCTGCCCCTGCAAAACATTCGGGAATCTTTCTAAGAGAGAGAGAGAGAGAGAGAGAGAGAGAAGTAACGCTGTCACATCTTAAAATACTTCAGATATTTTATCAAGTGATAACGTAATATCAGCTTTCCCTCTATCATTAACAAACAAAGTTAATTATGCAACATTCTATGTTATAAACACGAATTACATCCTTCTTTTATAGGATAAACCTCGTGAAATAACTACTTCAAAGTGCTTCCGCTTTGATCTATATGTGCTTTAAAATTTAATAAGTACTTGCCATTGATCATTTTTTTTAAAACTAAGCCCTGAAGTCAGAAATATAGAAAACATTTCTGAATCGAATGCGTAACTTCAGCCGTAGATTCAATTTCAAGTAGGCAGCATCTAAACCTCTTAATCAGACAAATCCGGTGCTAATTACAGATTTCATTTAGAGACGTTAGTGAAGTTTTTCAAGCGTAATTAACTTTTCACAGAGAAAATTAAGCTTCGCGTCGTTTCCTAGTTATTATAATCACGATGTTAGAGGAGGGAAATATAGAATTAAATTTATGATTACCGAAGCATTTATTTTATTTTGTTTCAATTACAGATGCTATGTTTTTTTATATTTTGCTATCATCTTTTAATTAAAACTTAGTTTCAAATTTAATAATTGAGAGGGTGTACAAAAAATGAAACTTTTTTGTTTTTCTGTATGTTAATGCCAATAACATTTCTGTTGAATACATTCGTTGCAATCGTAGCTTTAATAAGCCTTTATGTTTTATTTACCAGCCAGCTTCAACGTATTTCTAAATCATGGACTCATTTTTAGCCTATTTTAAGTTAAGAAAAAAAATATAAAAGACGGCTTAATGTAACGTGAAAATGTCATTAAAAATAAATAATTTTCAAAAATAAGTGAAGTAATTAAATAAAGATTGAAAAATAATAATTTGAAAGTAAGGTTTTGAGATGGAGAAAATGTGTGTCTGTCCTGTCGGTCTGTCTCCCCCCCCCCTCCCCCCAATAACTTTTGAGGGAATTGTCCGATTCGAAAGATCTCGGCGCATCTTATTCTATACATCTCATTTCCATATTTTATTTTATTTTTTGTTCAACTTTGAACGGTTCAAAAAGCCTTAACATTATCGCATACGTTTCTTTGAACAGGTTTATTCGAAGGAGCTCTCGACGTGAAATATCTTTAAATTTGAAATTTTTTTGATCAATTTTGAACAGTTAAAAAAAACATTATCACCTACGGGGAAATTTCTATCCTATATAAATCCTGATTTAACAAACGGATTTGCTTGGAACAAACTTTATCGGAAGGATCTTATGACGTAGAACATGTACAAATACGAAGTTCATCCAGAACTAAATGAGCCTATTTCCCTATGAAATTTTTTTATCTGGAGTTTTAAGGGTATTTCTGCATGAATGAATGAATAAATGAATGAATAAAAGAATGAGTGAATGAATATGTATTAACCGTTGAAAAGTGTACATTTGAAGTAATTAAACTAAAGGAGAAAGAGAGACAGATAGCTACATTATAAATTTAATGTTGGTTATACGGGGAAGTAGGCTCGCATAGTACTTGACGGAATTTCTTGATAAATTATAAAATTGATAAAATTTGGGCGGCTCATACATGTATATCGCTGCGCTAGTTCAGTACTACTTGTGCTACTAATTAAGACTTGTTAGAACTGCTGTTTTCAGATAAACGCATTTAAACATTTATTTTTCGCTCTGAAATTTAGGAAAATGACGTTTGGCCATCATACTAGTTTCCCAGTGTTGTTTTAAATTATGTTACTAGAATTTAGTTTAAAAAATGAGCCACTTACTTAGGATATTTTTTTAAAAAAGATGCCTCAGTATTGAATTAGAGCAGCGTTATATACATAATATATATATATATATATATATGTGTGTGTGTACATATTGGAGACATTGGAGGAGAACCCAAGATCGTTTGGTATGCGCGATAGTCACATTATGGACATTCGTGTGTGCGTGTATCGTGTACATGTGTGTATATATTTGTACTGTATTATATGTGTGTTGACTTTGTGCTAGAAGAGCCCCGAAGAAACTAATACCAAACGAAAACCCTTATTTTAGGAAATATTTGGTCGCCGCGTTCCGCAACTTTTCCCACGGAGACGTTATAAAAAACCAAGTTTATACAGATAATACCAAAACAATACATGGTCTGAAATTTGTCACACTAAAGGATACTACTACCTTTATTTGGAATGCTCCTCTAAAAATATGCGCAAAGATTGGTAAAATCTTTAACAGTTGGTAGAACCTGCAAGAGAAACCACTTTCACCATTCAATGGGAGTCGGAAAGGAAATGTTGCGCCAATTGCGGAAGCCAATGTTGAAAATGGAGCACAAGAAAGATGAACAATGTAAAGGGATGATTATTCCTTATTGGCAATTATTCAGCATTTTCATCTTCATTACTGAGAATTTTACTACTTTATATATAAATATATACAGTTCAACCACGGAGTTTTGACACTTGGGAGCTTCTGCGCATGGCAAAAAAGGACTAGTTCATTCGAAAACGAGAACAGAATACGGCGTATTCCTTAAACCTGCAGTTTCTCCCTTGAACATGAATGGATTCTTCTTGGCACTCTGCCAGGCAGAGGTCTTTGTTTCCCAGCAAGACTGTATATACATAATGTGGGTGAATTAGACGGTTGAAATTGTTTTGTTACAAATGAAAACAACTAAAAATGGGCATCAACTGATTGCAATATGTGATTTCATGAAGTTTGTAAAGTTAAAAATCCTACAAAAAATAAATTATAAGACATGTTAAAAGTGCTTCTCAAAGCATGTTAGAATACAGAAAGCTGCACACAAGAAAAGAATCCACAACATATATGTAAAGAAAGATTATAGAAAATCTATATTTCAGAAATATAAGACAAATTTTCTACTTCTGAATGTGACATTTCAAAAAAAAAAAAAAACCTTTTGTTGTTTATTCACAAAAAACATAACACGTCTTCTTATTCTGCAAATATGTAACTTTTTACAGATATTCTATAAATTTTTGAAGAAATCAAAGAAATGTAGAGTTTTCATGTTTGCATTAAAAAAGGAAAAGGAAAAGTAAAAGGGAAAAACCAATATGTTTGCGCAGAAATACGGAAAATTTTAATGTTTGTTCAACAGAGCATGAAAATTTATGGGTTAAATTAACAAAGAGGGAATATTCAAAACTAGCAGATAAAAATTCAGAGGAGAGAGCGTTTTGCTCGATGTTCAAAGATTAAATATGATAAATCACTTTTATTTATCCAATTCATAGTATGTATATAATATGAAAGTAAAAATTTTAGTCCAAGCATATTCTGTTTGAAACAAATCAGTTTTCAAACTTAAAGCTGAAAAACTACTTTGGGCTTACAATAAAAGTTTAAAGCATAAATGGCTTAAATAAAGCATTAATAGAAACTAAAGTGCAATCTCTTTCACTGCTAATGTTCCGGTATTATGTATTGCCACAAAAGTTTCGGAGTAAAACTCTAGGCCATGAATTATCTAGAAGGTAAAGAGAGAGGAAAAAAATCAACGGTGATTTTCCAATTTCCTGGCACACTTTCTCTTTCCTATAAGCGCTAAGGGATGAAAAATCCAATTAACAGGCGAAAGCAAAGTTGACAACAGTGCACTCCGCAAAAGTCGTGAAAAAAAAAAAAAAAAAAAAAACCTTAATATGTCTCAGTTGCGTGATGTAACCGAATGGAACGGGACATCTGTGTACACTCTTTGAAGAGACACGAATTGAGATCGTGAATGCTTTTGCTGCATTAAGAGAACAAAATTAAGAGCTTTTGTTAAAAGCTTTACGGCAGATGGAACAGAATTGGTTTCCCATAGTTCCTTTCGTCTTGTGAACTTATGCGTTTTTAAACTGTCATACGTTTGTGTATTAAAAAAGTTCTCTTGGTTCAGCTTGTACGCTAAAAGAAGTAATATGAAATGTTGGTCAGTATGGATCATTTCAGTCATCTGTAAATGAAAGAAAAGGCGGCGAAATTTTTTTATGAATCTTAGAGAGTAATCTGAAAACAAGAGTTAACTGACTGAGGGGAAAAGTGGAAGAATTTTTCGCACACACAAGCTTTGCTGTAGTGGACACCTGTTTCAAAAAACAGTATTTCATACTTATATATACCTAGACTTACTTTAGCTTGTAAACTTGATAACCGTTATTAGAAATGAAACGTAGGGGAGAAGGGGGCTAGTATGACAATTTTCATAAATGTTGCAAAAAATGTACTAAATACATTTTTTTTTTACGCATCAAGTATTTTTTCTTTCAAAGAATTTGGTCTTTTACCTTTAATTTGGCTGATAGATCAAATTAGTCAACTATACAATTTTTTAATAAGGCATTTTTTTTTAAAGTTTGTTTTTGTCACACTAGCTCCATGTGGTGGGGCTAGTATAGACAATCTTAGAGCACTGATTCAGATGATAAATTACAGCTCTTAAAAGTATGTAAATTCTTAATAAAACGAATTTCAACCATAATAGCATGTTTCTTAGCAATGTTAACCTTAATAAAATATATTTTAAATGGTGATGTATCTAATATGTTTTTGTTATGAAGGACTATTGTTGAATACGTCACCTTCTCAGACAAGCTGACGTGCAATACAAAATTGCAAAAGAAAAATATAGGTAAGGGAAAAATTGGGGAAAAACTGGTAAAATAAAACGTATAAGAATAAAAATATTGGAATTTATTCACTAAGTTTTATTTGTGGCAATTCATGAATTTTTTAACCTTACAATCGGTTTGAATCTAAAGCCTATTCGTCAAATATAAATAAATAAAGAAATAGAGAGTGAAATAAAACAGCAAGTAATGAAATAAACTTCTGTAAAGATATAGAAACACAAAAAAAAAAAAAAAACATGTCACATAACACTGGTAACACAAAATGTAACCCAAATAAATATAAATTAAAAACAGATAGGAAAAGAATTTGTGTCAAATTAAATAACAAAATAGAAATCAACTTTTAGAGAAGCTGAATTCATCTCGTCTCACACGGAATTTTTTTAATGAAAAGTGTGCAAAAAAAAGTAGAAAAAAAAAATGGATCGATTGCCGTTGAATGGAAGAAATTTCCCAGTTTTTTTCTTTATTAAACGTTTTAAAACAGACGTCTTACATGAGATGGGTGACCATAATTTTCAAGTTTTTGTTTTTAGTTTTTTTTTATATAGTAACTAAGTTTACTATATTTTACAAAAAAAAAAAAAAAAAAAAGAAATTTTTAAGCAGTGGAATAAGGTAAAGATGACGAGATTCGTTGTTTTACATAAAAATCATCGAATCTGTATGTTATAGTAAGCTGTTATATCTCTGTTTTAAGGCTTTTCCTGTCTAAAATATGATATTGAATAAGGAATTTAAAAAAACAAAAAACCTTCCTATTAGCACTAGTTTTTTGAACGGCTTAAAACTACGCAAAAATTTGATCAAGTCAAAAAATGGAGCGCGCACACTGGTACGCAGTTCCCTCTAGCAAATATTGAGAAAAGTGTTCCAATCAAAAATATTAAACATGCGGGTAAGGTGTCATAGAAAACGTCTTTCTACCAAAAGAGTTCCGGTCAACGCCGGAGTGGTTTTAAGCAACAACTGAAAGTCATCGTATCTTCAGGGCTGCCCACCCCCCTTAGAGCGATGACGCACCCCCTAGAAATACGGAACCCCCCAAAAACGATGATTCCCGAAATCGGATAAACAGTCGAACAAGCTCCCCTCCAAAAGCTCCTGAAAACACCCCCCCATTTAAATGGCGCAATCTGCGCCATGCCCCCCCCCCCCGATTTGCACTCCTGGTATCTCAATACTATATGATGAATTATATCAGTTCTAATGTTTTTTTAAAACAAATTCACATATTGAATCAAGAGTTTTGAAGAAAACTTCAGTTGTTAATTTTTTGAAAGATTCAAAACTATGCAAGAATTTCGTCTAATTAAATAATTAAACTACTGGGTAACGCACATTGGCAATATCTTTTGAGCAATAGAATTCCGGCCCAAACTGGATGCCTCTTTCGCAAGTCAGTGAGTAGGATAGATAGACCGACATACACATTTCCCATCTTTAATTTTATCTCTAATAATAAACTAATTTTGTTCAATTCTGCATTTATTGATATTTTTACGGTAAATCCAATCTATTTTTATCCTTTATTCCAATATTAATTTAATTATTTAAGCGTTACTTAATCTTCCAGGACAAAAATATGTGAATTTTGTGTCGTTGAAATGCGTTACTCTTCTCTTAAAAACTTATTTTTTATTTTTAAACACTTTTATTCCTGGTTCTACTTTTTATTTTGATAGTTTAGCGTGTTGAGGATTGAAAGTAACGTGTACTTGTGAAATCTTGATAAGTCGGACTTACAGCAAGCACTCTAAATAGAAAAATGAGTAATTCAGTGAAAAGAAAGAACGATTCCTGATTAACAGCTACGTGTGAAATCTCCCAACTATCAAAGTAAAACATTAACTTTGTCAACAATAAAGCTAAGGAAAACAACGCGATTCATCTAAGGAAAAGTGAGAAAGAGAGAGCGAAAAGAACTTTGAACGTAAGTCACGTATTTCTCGTAAAACAAATAGACCAACCGTAATCCTTTCATATCGTTGAGAATAAGACCAGTATAATGTACAGAATATGGAAGCACTTTATACAAGACTAAGAAAGACGTTGGAACTTTGTTTTAGCAATAATGAATAAATTACTTTTATCCGGCTGTGTGTCATTCGATTTGTATCCAGTAGTAGTTTGGCATTTTAGTATTCTGTAGTTTGGAATACTAGGTACTTAATGCTCAATGTTCATATTATAATTGTTTAATGTATAAAAAACATTGTTCCGATTTTTTATCGTGGCCCAGGAAAAGCGACAGTTTAGTATTTAGTATTAAAATTAAGAATAGTAATAACGGACTTACAGCATTTTTATCCGAAACAAAAAAAAAATCATTTGTGGTTCTAAATAAAAACGCTTTAACCACTTAACGCATTTGCCCGTGTCTGATAGGGACGAAAGTTCCCGGAAAGTTTGCCCATGCCCGTGCGTTATTTTATTTCTAATGCCCGTTTGAGTTCCTTTTAGACTTTGTTTGTATAATATATTTTGCCTATGTAACTTTTACCCCACCCCCCACAACCTGAAATTGCAAAGAAAAACTTACACTATACTACTTTTACAGAAAAAAAAATTGTGCTTTAAGGGGTTAAATTCCCAGAATTCATAGCTTTGAATCAGTCCATCCAATCAATCAACCACTTACCTTCCCCTCATCAATTTTGTCTACGGATTTTTTTTGTCGATTTCTTAGTACAAAGATACATTCAGAAAGGCAATTTTTGAGTTATTTAAAATTTTTGGTGCAACAAAAAGTAATTTTCTTTTTTTAGACAAAAAAGTTAAAATCTCTCCCGTTGCCACTAATGTTTAAAAATTTTGAACCATTAGAAGTAATTTTAAAATAATCATTTTTTTAGTATATGTTCTACGTTAAAAGTTGTTTCCGGTAAAATTTGTTCGGAGCAAATGTGCTTGTTAGACAGACACGTAAGATTCAAATTTTCCGAACAGCCTTCAAAATTTTGCGAAAAATTGTTCAAATAAAAGAATGGAACATGAGAACTAGGATTCCTGGGAACGATCCTGCGAATTCCGAAGTTTTTTTTCGAATGTGTGTGTTTTTTCAAATTTATTAGGGGTAGCCGGGGCAACCAGACAGACACCCCAAGAGACAAGCATTTACTTATCTCATATGCCTACTTTCTCTTTATTATTAGTCGTATTATTTTTTAATTTTTAAATATTAGTTGAATTAATCATTTTTTACCGACTTTTCGTTTTTAGCGATATTTTTACGAGATAAAAGACTTCTTTTGTTTTTATTTATCTTAATCTTTTCCTTTTTTTTTCTTTTACGGCGGGAAAAGTAGGCTAAAAAAGGGTAATTCGAAAATCGAGCTAATGATTTTTATAATTTCTTATACGATATTTTCTTCAATCTCAGAAAAAGATTCTAAGCCAACAAAACTATTTCCTTTCTGAGCTTTACTTACATCGGTATCTTTTTCCTTTTTATTTTTATCTTCAACGATTTAATTATTTTTCCTAGTAATGGATGTCATTACTGAACAGTTTCTACATCTACAATGTGTATTACAGCAACATCTGTGTCTCAATCTTTCTAGCTACGATACTTTTGTCATTTGGACTATAAAAGCGTTTCGATTCAGTTTTGTTGTCTAGATGTTCATGTTCTTTATTTAAAAGACTAGGCTGTAAATATCTCAATATAAGCTAAAATCCAAAGCTTCTGCTCCCTTCTGAACAATAAAATTCTTATAAATTTCATCAAAAGAAATCGCAGTAAAATCGAATAATGCTTTTTATGTGTTTCTTAATCCTTCTACTTCCGGGAGGAAGTGTATTTGAAATGCGATACTTTTTACGACACTGCATAAAAGATTTCTGTTGATATTCCATACCATCTTTTTTACATCTCATATGTATATGAGGCAAAAGGCGAAGCACACTGCTGTATGAACTTTCGGGAAAACAGTTTCAAAAGAGCATTTTTATTTCTTATAATTCAATCTATCCGCATGTTTTGTTGAATAATACTATTGTCTCTAAACTTTAAGAAAGGTAAAAGATATTTTAAATAATGTTTTCACTGTAAAATTCATGTTTATTCAACCATATGACGGTCAGTAAGAGATATATATATATATATATATATATATATATATTAAATCCTCGAATGACCTCAAATGCAATAATATTAATGTTTCATGTTCACATAAGTAAAACAAACGCTATAATACCATTTTTAAGGTATTTAAAGCACACAGACATGGGTATGTATCTATCTATTTATTTATCTATCTATATCTCTATATTCACAACTTATATACATAAATATGCCATAAATTGACTCCTTTAGATCGGAATTTTTCTTTCTAGATACACAAAGAATGCAAGGGGCTCTTACAGCTCCTTCGTTCTTAGGGCTATTCTATGTTAAAAAAATAACTTTTGATCAGAAATCTAAATGCAAGCGCTTGCAGTGAACCTATGTTCATCAGAACATACACTACTAAAATGATGGGACCTCTTTTTTTTTTTTTGCAATTTTTGAAAATGTCTAGTGAAATATAAGACAAAATCCTTTGTAACTTCAACCATGTAAAAGGCATGCTTCATTGCACACTTTCCAGTAAGATTTTCATCACGCTTGCGTTCAAGGGAACAAAACAAATCGAAGAAAAGGGAAGATGCTTCTGATCATCCTGTCTCATAAAATGCTTGAAAAAAGCGGCAAATTTCACAGCAGAATTTACTTGCTATGTACAATAATATTTCTACTCATTTTCATAAAACTAGCCACGCATATTCATAAAGTTACAATCATTTCTTTCCAAAATACTAGTTTCTTCAGCATGTGTTTGAAATAAAGAAAAACTAAACATTTCATAAATTATGAACGTTTGAAGGAGATAAACTTTTACTGCGCATGCGTGAAAGATAGGAATTTTTAACTTCATATCCAAGTATATAGAGCAACTCATAAGAAAAATTCAACCGAATATATTGAAAATTCACAAAGATATCGGCCATTTAGTGAGTTGTTTTTCAACGATTGTGAGAATAGGCATAACTAATTAGGGGTTGTTCTCAAATTATCTGCATGAGTTCGTAGTCATCCAGTGCATCTATGCTGTGATTTTAGATAAAAATTGAGTATTTGTGAAGAATTTCTTACCGGTCCTTACCAACATTGTTGACATCCTCGTGAATTTTCAGGATATTTTCAGTGAAATTTTTTTCTGAGTTGCCCTGACCCTATGAAAGTTAAGAACTGCTATCTTTCACGCATGCGCTGTAAAAAAATTATCTCCTTCAACAACTCATAATTTATCTAATATTAAGTTTTTTGGTTTGTAATTTCAATATGGTGTTTCTCATGTGTGTTCTCAACTTTGCTGTAAGTTTGGTGAGATTCTGTCAAAACTTCTGCGTGCTATATGAAAAAAATATGATAGGGAAATTGGCATTTTGGAAAGAAATGATTATAACTTCGTGAATATGAGTGCTAGTTTTATGAAAATGATTAGAAATATTGTACATAGCAAGTACCTTTTTCTATGAAATTCACAGCTTTCAGGATGACTGAAAACATCTTATCTTTTCTTCAAGTTGTTATTGGTTCGCTAAGTGCACACTCAATGAAATTTTTAGTGGAATGTGTGAAGTGAAGCACGCCTTTTGTATGGCTGAAGTTAAAAACGTTTTGCTTCATATTTCTCTAGAAATTTTGGAAAATTGCAACAAAAAAAAAAAAAAAAAAAAAATGTCCCAACACTTTTGGCTATATAGTGTACTTTCTTTCTTCGCAGCCCAAAATAATTTCTGACCATATTATTCTTTGCTTTTTTCAAATTTTTAGATTTTTGAGGGAACGACACAGCAATGTCATTCCGTCACAAATAAAAAAAACATGCAAAAAAAAAATTGTCCCATCACTATATCGTGTATTTTATTTCTTCGCATCGCATTCATAATAGTTCAAAGATGATAAAATACTGAAAAAATGTTTTCTGAAAATTAAAAATATTTTAAAATCTTTTTCAGTATCTTGTTATCTTTGAATTGTTAATGATAAGATGCAAAAAAAAAAAAAAAATGCATGTTCTGATGACTATAGCTTCATTGTAATCATTTGAATTTTGATTTTTGTTCAAATATTAATTCTTACACATGGAATTTACCCCTTACTTAAGCATATTGCAGAAATAACACACAACTGTGTGTGTACCAGTTTCAAGTGAAATTTAAAAAGCAAGTTTATGATTTTATTTTGCATAGTAAGTATTGCGCATATTCATTTATTTTAGTTATACTTAAAAAACGTTTTTCTTCAAGAAGGTATTCCCTTGGCAACAACTAATATGAGGAATGCCCTTTACGATTTAAATCGATGAGTTCCGTTTCATTTATTTCAAGTTACTCGCGAACATTTCGCTTCTTATCTCACTGAATTAAATGACATAAAACACATCAGTGATATCTTGCTTAATATTATCGGAAAATTGAGCTTAATATATGGGCCATTTTCTTTGAAAGTGGTGTGAGTTCATTTTTGACAGAAAAGTTAGTTAATGATAACAATGAATACAAATCCCAATGAACTTTTTATTTTTAAACATTTGCCAAAAAAAGAAAAAATCCTTCAAAGTTTTTATAATTTTGTCAATATAAATTTACTTAGTTAATGAAATCACAAATATAATTACTTTGAAAGTGGTGTAAGTCAACTTACCACAAAGTCATAATATGAGGCTTTTATCGCCTGAGTATAAATATAATAATATCAATTTTATATCATCAGGCGATCATATCCGAAAAAATAAACCATATGATCCACCTATTATGTACTTTCCTCTAATAAATCAAATACTTTATCATAGTGATAAAAATTATAAATGACCCATGGTGATATAAAGTTGTAAGTTATGTAATTTAAATGGGCTTCAGAAGAAATATTGAAATAAAGCTTTTGTATGTATTTATGTATTTTTTTGTTTTTATTTACTTATTATTTATTTACTATTTTGGTATATTTCATAAAACTTTCATTGTTGACTCCAATAATATCAATTTCTTTTAACTGATACTTTAAAAACGATTACATTATAAACTTGAATCAATACTGTCGAGTTTACCATTTTTTTTTTCTGCACAAAAGTAAACGTCTTTATTTCTTACAAACAAATATTTTCTAGACTGATTAATATACATTTTTAAATGTTAACACCTTGCTTTTCGAACTTTCTAATACCGATTATGGTTTTATAATCTAAAATTACTTTAGCTCTTGGGTAGTAATTATTTTCATGTTTAGTGTAAATCTATAGTGAGGTTGGATATCTTAGTAATTCATTATACTTTTGTAAATGAAACTTGGCTGATCAATATTTATTTAAATATTTTATTGTATGAAATTAGTTGCATTTAGTGGTACAGTACTAATCACGGAAACTCAAATACGTCACTAAATATGCATAGAATTTTCAATAAATACATTGGGAATGCAAATTTGGTTCGTTAGTCCAACTTTTAATTAAATGAATCCGCTTTGTTCCAATAGAACCTGATAATGAAAACATTGAAATTTCAGACCTTTGGAATGTGGGTAGCGAATAAAAGCTAAATTATTCATTTTCACGAATACATTGCAAGAATTTTCAGTTCTTTTAAACAGATAAAATTGGCTTTTGAGATAAATAACTTCTGTGAATATTTGTGGATGTATATATTAAATATTTAGTGCTTCATTTAAAAAAAGAAAAAAAAGTTGCCTCCATTTTTCAAATCTATGTTTTCTGAAATATCTTGTTCTAGCTTAGTTGCTTCTATTTCTCTCAATCTGTGAGTTCGTCGTTTTATATTATTAGTTATTTTCGTCATTTTATATACTTTACACGCATATCAAAAACAGACGAAATTCGTAGTTGTAAACGGAAATTAAATTGGAACTATCACTTTGTACAGTTAAACTGAGGAGATAATGAACTCATCATTTGGCAAGGGTAGACTTCGGTTCTCAAAGAATAAAATACGAAAATTAAAGCCGAAAAAAGAAAAAGAAAAATGAAATAAATGATTTGTTTGTCATAGCTAATCATTATGGGTATATTTATCTATTATAACGGCGACCAAAAAGCACCAAGAAAAATGTTGCCAATTTGGCGATTTTTGTTGGTGCTCTTTGTATATGCATTTGAATACATTTTTACCATTTGGCGGAATTTTTCTTGGCACTTTTTGGTCGCGGTTATAATAGACAAATACCTTACGTGTTGCACCAGGGCTTAATTTAGATGGGTGCTCAATGGAACTCAGCTCCTGTACTTCTTTTCTTTTTCGGTGATTTTTTGAAAATTCGACGGAGTTTCAAGCAATTTATGCTTGAATATAAGTCATAACGAATATAGGGATCCTGCATTTTTTAAAATATAAGTAAAGCCTATGTTGCTCATGCATTTCGATACAATAGGAAGTTAGTTATGCTTCTCAAGAAGACATGAATAAGATCTTTCGGATTATTTATTTATTTTTTTAAAGATCCCAAAATTTAAAAGTCAGATGAAGGGCAGGCAAGGCAGTGGAATATTTTTTCGTTAGGGCGGCGTAAATCAACGGCGCTAAAACGGCAACAAGAGCTTAGAACGAAGGAAATAAGCGGCGTATCTTGAGACCATTTGACTGAGTTCCTTGAAACTTGATACGAAAATAATTCAAACGAGAAAAGCAGGACAAATCAAAGCGATTTTCATAAAATTTCAACTTTTCTTTATATTTTAGTTTTAAGTTGTGTTTTTAGATACATTCTCTAATGTGAAATTCGAAGAAAGGTTTACCCTTTTTCAATTCTTACACCATTAAAAAGCCGTTAAAAAACAACACGTATACACACACCCAGATGTTCGAAATATGTACAAGAATAAGAGTTCTGGTAGTAAATATATTTTAACTTTTAAAAAATCAAGGCTTACGGAGATCTGCAACTTGAGCGTCATCTTAAACAAGCTTCATTCGCACGAAATCAAATTTTAAGACAAAATACTTTTATTTGCTATTGCTTCATTAGTGTGGGGCCTATTAGCAAAAAAAAAAAAAAAAAAGCCCGTACAAGGCTATATACTATGCCACGGTGTCGTTTATTCTTTTTTTTTTCTTTGTGGTAATAATAAAAACATCAAATAATGCAATTTCCTCATCCCTTTTTTTTTTTTTTTTTGTCAATGAAACGCGATTAAGAAACCTCCTGAAGTTTAAGAAACTGATCACAGGAGTAGATATTCTCAATAAGAGACTTTTTTTTTTTTTTACATTTTATATTCGTACTTTGTAATAATTGTTTCGCTTATTTAAAAAAAAACAGTACTTTATTTGAAAAAGGAAATAAAATGATTAGTAACCGTAGTATTAAATTACTTAAACAACTTTTTTCTTTTAAATATTATCTTAAATACTACTATTTTTAAGGATTAGTATTTGAAGTAACTATTTGTTGCAATCATTTACTCTGGACAATAACAGTATAAGTAATTGAAGCAAACGTGTCATTTTCTGCATCGTTCATTATCCAAGTTTCCGGTGATATGTGGTGTAGGTCATTTTTTCAGCAATAGAAAACTCGTTTCTTAAATGCTCCTAAATCTAATGGGAGACGGGAAAATGTATTGATTTTTAAACAAAACATATAATAGATTTTGTAGACATCTTTTAACTGAAACTCATTTTGGATTAAACCGATAATAAATAAAACTCTTATCTGAAGATCGATGGAGAAATAAAAGATGTAGCTTCACACGTTTTGCCATTGCACCGAAAGTGCTCTTACAGATGATTTTGCTGAAGCCATAAATGGTAGGTCACATTGAACGAGGCTACAGCGTGAAATTGACGTAAAGATTATGTTTTAATAAAAAACGTTAATCAATTAAAGGAGGCGTAATCAGTCGGAACTTTTATTTGGATCGTGATTGCGAAGAATGACTTATTTCCTGATTTATTTCAATGCGTTATAACTCACTTAGGTTTAGTTTAATGAAATTAGAATCCCGTTTTCTGTAGAATGTTTTTTTTTTCTTTCTGTAATTGACTTGAAGGCGAGATCATTAAATCATGACCAAAAATTATGTTACGAAATAGAACTAGAAGTGTTCTAGTGTCACAAGAAATATTAATCTTACAAAGCCAGAAAAAAAACATCAACATTAGGTGTCATGTACACACCACATGACTTCCTTGTGCGCCTATTAAATAATACAGTGGAACCTGACTAATGTAACTTTTGTTTAATGGCTAAGCAGGTAGTCACTATACAGTACTTTTCCTCAATCATTAACACGGATATGGAGCAGGCACTTTTTTGAGTTGCTCCGCTCCGACTTCCAAATACTTGCTTTGGCCCCGCTCCGTACTCTGAATAATTTTAATAGATTATATTATTTATTTATTTATTTTTAGTTCATTTAACTTTTTTTATGATAAGAAGTTCAAAAACTAAAAAAAAAAAAAAATCTGAACAGTGGAGCACAGCAAATTTTTTTGCTTCGACTCCATTTCAGTTGCGAGCAAAATCTCGTCCCTCTCATTGCCTTTGCAAATCACTTTGCAAAGGTGGTCCCTTTTCCAAGCTCCAGTGTATAAAATTTTTATTGACTAAATAATTCATTCCGTTGAAATTTGAAAACCTAAGTAGTTTTCCACTTTGAAGGAACTTTTGTTTTTTCATTTTGAAACTAATCTTTACTTGCTTTTTAAACAGTAACACGTCAGAGTGATGAATTGTACTCTAGACTAGATTCTGGATTCGCTACTCATGGTATGTACAAGTGTACCGCTTTCAACAGGTTTTTTTTCTGAATTCTATAGATTACTGTCATAAACAAAAATCACCTAAGAACATGGATAAGCCGACAAAGTGAATAATCCGGCCACTGATAATCGAGAATGCATTGTATTCTGTATTCATGCAACGCTGAAAAGCAGTATAGTATAGGAATTTCGACGAATAAGTTTACTCTAAAACCATATTTTTTAAATCCGCAAAAAAATATTCAAACGCTTTGGATTTGTATGTTTTATTTAAAATTTGATTGCGATTGTTTATTGAACCTAAAAATCTAAGAAAAACTCCTAATGAAAAATCTTGACCTTTCCCCAATTTCGTTGTAACGAATTTTATGTACTTACACTTGCTGACACCAACCCACTTCTATACAATTGTGTGGTAACATGCAGTTTTCTCAAAGCTTAAAGTCACGGTTTTCTCCCTAGTTGTGCGGTAGTTGTGGCCTCATGTCAAATACAATATTTTCATTCAGCTTCTATAACCTGCTTACAACGCTTATTCCCGAAATCTGAGCACTTATCTGACATACTTAGCAGCACAGGAGTTATGAATCAGTTGTTTGTGGGTTTTAAGTTGGTTGGATCAAGCTCTATATTTAAGCAGCATTGTGTAACATCGTATTGACTTAAAACGTATCAGTTTAACATCACACAATACAATGGTATTAATCTACTGTTTATTTGTCTTCGACTAGGTTGAAAATATTATGAAACCCATGTTTCCGTTTCTGAAATATAAGACATGGATGCATAATTTAAGATTAAAGAGGCATGCGAGAATATGATGACCTTGATAGAAACGAGTGACTTATTGCTCTGTCTTTGTAAAAATAAACATGCAACAACAAAAGCAAAGTGTATTTTAAAACATTTAAATCCTCCATAAACAATCAAAACAACTCAAATCGCCTTCCACGGTTACATGAAAGCTGCCCGTGAAAGCTTTCGCAATTTTGTATTTTAGTCATTTTAAAATAGTGCTTTAGAAGGATTGCAAATATGAGAAATACAGGGATTTATACGAAGTTCAACCCATCACAATTAGAATTTTTATTCACTTTAAACCTATAAAATATTTGGAAAATAAGGTATTTATTGTACCTATGAAAAAGAGTTTTGGTCCTATAGTAGCATGAAAAAATGTTATTAATTTAAAAAAAGTCAAAAATTATGTATCAGTAACTGTGTAATTAAGATTAACTGGTCTCGATAGCCATGTGTTTAGGCCTAGACCATGTAATAAAGGCTTTAATATTTTTAATTGTGTCAGTTTTAAAGGGGACGAATTTGTATATACAAACTGTCTTCATTTATTTTCATGGAATATATTTTATTCATTCATAAGCGATTGATATTTTACTTTACATTTTAAAATATAAACAATGAGCAAAAATTGTAAGTGCTCAAATTTATGAATCCCAATCTAATTAAAGTCAATAATATTTAGTGTTAGAAAGCTTAAACTTGTCAATATAGTAATTAGGTATACTTATTATAGGGCTTGCTTATTATAGTCCTGCTTCAAACTGGAGACACATTAGTGAATATTGCACCATTCATAACTTACACCGAGACTGATTTCTAAAATGGTTGTATATAGCATAAGTTATATTTCGAAGTAGAAGCACATTTTATGAATATTTGTGTATATTTTATCGATCCAGCAATGCTTTGGGCGTGTGCAGAGTTTAGTGGTTGGTGCTTTATACAGAAGCAGAAACTAAGCTACGCATTCATACTTAGATTGTCACAATGATTTCTAAAAGGATTTGCGAGTAACCTAAGCATTTCTAATTACTTTCTCCTGCTATTTATTTTACCTTATCTTATCTGCTGATGTATGTAAGATACAGCCAAACTTTTAAAGAGTAAACTAATTTGAATGATGATTTTATGTGGGAAGTCTATAATCCCATTTTACATCTAAATATAATTTTTTTAGATGTGTAGTTCGTCTGCAGATATGGATGTCCAGTTTTCAAAGTTTCGATCTTGACGCTTTTGACCTGAATACTAGCTAGCAAAAACCTTTTTTGTTGTTGTTGTTTCGTAATTAACATGCCATGTAATGGCATTTACGAAAATTACTCACTCTGATAAAACGGCACTAATCGAAAAGACACAAATTCAATTAAGTCCCAAGTGACATTTTTGGCGAAAGTGGTAAATATTATTTGTCTCATGCAAAAGAAAAATTTACAAATAATATAAAAAGGACATTTTTAGAATAAATGCAAATGTAATAAATGTCAAAGCACTGACATTAAAATAATTTTTAACTCAATGAATTACGCTATGAAATAAAATTGTTGCATTTTCAATATTACCTTCTGTTTATATTTAATGAAGAATTGATCTTTTTCATGCTAAATCATTCCATTTAAAGATTATACACAGTTCAGAAGTTTACGAGGAATATGAATGGCTCAATTTTTTTTAAATAAAAAAAATGCATTTTTTTTTGTTTATACGAACTTGGTTTCGTATATTATTATGTATCAAAGTTTGTGGTACATAGTGTCGAAGTATATTATAATCAAACATGCAAACTAAATAAATGCAATTTCTCAGTTGAGTAGCAAGCAATCAGCTCTGACCTCTCAAGCATGAAATAAGCATTTTAATGATTTTTACGAATAAATTTCTGTTAGAAATCATTGCACCACAGCGTAAAAAATTGAATATGGCGTATTTACACCGCATACAATGATAGTTTAATGTTTCCGGACGTTCTTCGTGGCAGTATAGTAACTCAGATTTTTAAATCTTATATCTGTACTTAAGAGACAGAGCATCTTAAGTCGACTCTTTGCGAGTTTATACACTTAATGAACATACAGAGTACCGATGACAAAGCCACATGCTACATGAGGGTTCCGAACTTTTAAAACTGCAATCGGACATCTTTATTCTAAGGTTCGCACGGAAAAGCCTAGGCTTATCGTACTAAAAATGCTTATGTTTTAACTTCATCGCAAAAACTCGAAAAATGGACTTAAGATACTATAGCTTTCAGGTACAAATATACTGAAGAAATTTTACATTTTAAATAAATAACTGCTTTTTAGAAATACATATCTTTTTGTTAAGAGATACAACATCATAACTTTTAATGGCCAGTGCACTTTTTACTTTCGTTCTATTGTAAATTAAAGGGACAATAATATTATACAATTAATAGGTTGATATGTGTGATGAAAATACCGTAACACCTTTTTAGACGAAATTGTATTTAAAAGGGAGGTTGACCATATGGTATTGATTTCTTTATATTTACAGTGGTCAGCCGACCATGGCTGACTACAGTAAATGTGAATCAAGTGCATTTAGATATAGTCAAGTGCCCATACTCTTGGGACGGTATCCTGACTTGGGACATTCTAGGAAATTTTCTTTCTCGTGTTGGTACACTTGTCACTGTTACATAAAAAAGAAACAGTTTGTGTACCAGGTTAAAGCAACAGTTGTTGTTTGAAGTAATTGGGACTTTTACTTTGATATCGTAGTGTTGAGGGCAAGTTTCATTATTTGAAATTTTGTAACAAAAATATGACATTTTTACTCACGCAAAACAGTCTTAAAAGTATTCTTTCTCTTCCGTTGCAAAAAGTCGAAGTATTCTGTGAAAGTACCGTATTTTTTCGAAATGTTTTTGGTTCAGTAATGCCCCACCCCCTCTGTGTAATAGTGTACCAGGCTCCTCAGGTTCAAGCAATACGAGTCATCCTCTGTCGCATCAAATTGTATTATTTAAAAAAACAAAGAGTCCCTAGTCCGTGCGTTTACTTATATATCTTCACTTTTTTTTTTTTTCAAACCAAGATTGAAAAAAATATATTGTTTCCAGTACGTCGAGGAAAAAGAAAGAAATAAGAGAAACTTTAAAACTGTAGGTGCTATAAAGCACTTCGATGGTGAGTCTAAATGCATTATGGAGAAAAACATGGTAATAGTGCTGCTACGTGCAAAAGAAGCCTTTTCTTTTGGAACAACAAGAGAACTGTTGCAGATTGCTTTTCACGTCGTGCACAAATACTAGGAGTCTTTTTCCTACTTCAGAACTCACACGTGTTTGGGAATATTACTGCATCAAAAAAGAAGAATAAGTGCTGGTGATATTTTTCAAAATGCAACAACGAAAGTGCTAAGAAATTGCTTACATTGAAAACCTTAACTTTAATACATAGCATATTTATTAACTATATTTCTTGCATACTCCATCAGTTCATCCAAAAAAATATCAAGACGTATATTGCACGTTAGTTTTTTTACCTACTTATTTCTCCACATGAGCCAAAACGAAAGACCATCTTCATTACTACTGCAATTGTTTTTTAAATACATATTCAAATAGTAATGCTTAAACATTAGCTTTGTCTTTGCGTACTATGTTCAAACACAGGATTATGTTGAAATGAATCAATTTTTATTTTGTGCACACATTTGGTCTTTGACTTTACATGCAATATAAAACATAAAATACATAAATTGTATAATAAATCAAATCACTTTAATTTGTCCCCTCCACTTCTTGTCTGAAGTAAAATTTTAAAAAGAATGACAAAAATAAGCATAGAGATTAAGTAACTGCTATGAAAGCATATAGCACAATTTACATTTCCCCCCTTGGTTTCAAAACTTTTACCATACTTAATGAATTTGATATATATAACTCGAAATATAAATAATTTAAACAGAAACGAAATTGAAAAGATTTTTATGTAGTCAGTTAGTTTTAGCTCGATATGAGTGTTTTGGAGTTATAGGAAATCCTTTCGTTAATATGTGGAAATAGAACCCTTCTGCAAAAGCTCCGTGCTTATTATTCAATGCATAAAAATTTATTATTCATCACTAATCGAAAAGACAACATACATGTGCTTTATAGATGAATTAAGTAAACTCTTCATCACAGGGGAAAGAAGAGAGAGAGAGAGATTTGCAAGAGTTTTAACTTTTCTATGTCTGAGGCACTGAGGTGGAAAATTACTAACTCCATAGCTACAAATTGCAGGTATTTTTCGATTAATATTGTTTTAGCATTTATTGGATTTATCAAAAGTTGCAATACCTCTCCCCCCCTTTTATTGATTTCCTAGTTTTGTGCAATTATTTGAATCCTCTTGCTAACTTTTAAAACTTTGTAGTAAGCTCAATTTTTGGCTCCACTTTCCTCAAATACTATTTTACTTTAATTATTCATTGTTTTCCAATTGGCAATACTTTCACATTTCCGCATTTTCTTTTTGTACTTTAATCTATTGTGTACTCACGTAGGTTTTGTACAGTAACACGAAACACTATTATTGCATTTTGTATCTTTAATTTGAACATGGTGACTTTCATCAAAGAAGCATGATAAGCAGCAAGACTAATTACTTAATAACTTCGACAGTTGAGAGACATGAATTTAATATTATGATTTGTAAAATAAATTTCCAGTTGGTATTACTAATGATACATAAAGAATATGCTTATTTGGCATTAATATAACACAATAATAACAAGATGCAAATTCCTTTTTGCGACACTTAGCTTATCTCAATCTTGCAATACAATTGCCAATGTGCATTTTACTTTTTTACCACATTGACTTTCATTGATTTCTAGTTCTCTTTCATTTTTTCTACTCTATTTTCCGAGCTCAAAGCTCTTTCGCTCTACAGCAAAAACTCTCTTTGTTTTCAGAAATGCCGCATGCAATCAATCTTTAAACTTTTGCAGTGTAACAAAGCGGATTTCGTAAACTTTTTGTTTAAAAACAAAAGGTATTTTACTGTTAACATTTAAAAGCACTTAACTTTTTATTGTATCTTACGAAGTCATCTTTTAAGTGGGATTCTCTGCATCTGCTTTACACAGTTGTTACCGTGCTACTGTTTTGCAATAAAATATAAAAATGCTCGTTTATCTTTTTTATCAGAATGAATAGCTGATAAATGCACCTATTTAACAAGGTAGGATATCTTTATTTCTCTTGGCTTTCCGCACGCCAAGATTTACGGTTCAGGGCACAAGAAAATTAGTCAAAAACAAATAAATAATACTAACATAAAAGATAACTGAATGGTTGGAAGACATACGAAAGGAAACAAATCCGAGTGGGAAAGAAATGGGGCATCTGTTAGCGATGTGTGAATGAAAGAAATACGCTGGAGATAAAAACATATATTAGATAAATACTGTACACAGGATAAATTGCAAGGAAACGCGTGAACTGTTTCGCTTGCTATTAAAGACTCATTCTTTTGTGTAAGGAAGTGGCAACAAAATAATAATAAGCAGTTAAAGAAGCTCTTTACTGAATGTGTTAGCTTGTTATGAACTTGACAGGTTTTATTTACTGTTAAGGTTGCACGAAAAACAATCTGATCTGGCGTTGTATTATCTGATAAATGATGTCTTTAAAATAAATGTTTTTCAATAATACTTTACCAATTATGGTGCTGTATAAGGCGCTTAAATTTCGGCGATAATATGCCTAAATGTAATCAAAACACTTATAGATACTTTAATTTGTAATGAGTGCATGTTTCCTGACGTCACAAAGTGACGTGAAAATAAATATAATTCAATTAAAGACAACACCAGATTATGTTATTAAGCAATTAAATAAGTTACTTTTAGAGGTAAACCTTTTTTTTTGGTAAATTATGAATGATTCGCAAAAAGCATGAGAAGCTAATAGTTAGGAAAGAAAACCGGCTGAATAAGAAAGTTTTGTTTTTTAAATTTTGTCATTTTTTAAAAACTTTAAAGCAGAGTACTCGTTTTCATGAATATCAAACCCAAGACAAAGTTTATTATTAGTGTGGGTGAATTATGCAAACATATGATTACCATCACACACAGTAATTATAGAAAATAATCTAAATATTGTTTAGCTATACAAGCTAATAAGTTATTAAGATTTAAGATGCAGCAAAGAAGCATGGGTAATGCTTATATGAATATTTAAAAAAAAGTATACTCAAGCAAATTTTTGCCCTTCTGGAAATGTTTATTTGTATCAATTTTGCTTTGTATTTAATTATTTCACAATCTATTTATCTATTAAGATATTAATAAAGAAATTAAGAGATACATAAAATTCTGTTTTTAGAAACTAAGTACTATTTTAATTCACATAGTACTTGTTCATAAATTTGTCTAGTTATGTAGAAGCTAAAACTTTATACATACATATAATAAAGTTAGAAAAAATAACTGTTTATATATATACCACATATATACATACTTTACTATATATCAAATGGACAACAAAAAAGAATTTCAATTCATGGGAATTTTCGTCAATTTAAGTCAGAGAGTGTCATATCCAACGCCTACACTGCATTACGCTTTCCTTTTTTTCCTTGAGGTTTTCCCTGTTGCTTTATAGCAAACGCATATTGTATGCATACATTTCACTTCATCTTTTTAAAACATCTAACGGTTCAGTATCCACTTCATTGGTCTCCTAGCTGCACTTTTCACATTTATTAGATGCTGAAAAGACTGAACTTTCTGCTGAAAATAATCTAAACGTAACTTCATGAAAAGGTTCTTTAAGCACGTACTGAAGAAACGAGCTGCCTTCTTAAATATTTTTGCATTTAATACCTTCTTTCTTTTATTCTTGCATTTTGAACAGTTTTTACTAAAAGGTTTTTAAATATTTAACCTATTATTTTAATTAAAATTATAAAAACCTATGGTCAAAAACTGACTGTGTGTCATTTGCAATATTTATACGCTAAAAGAATAAACTTTTGGTTTGAAAGTATATTAAATATGACTTTGTGAAATAACCCATTGAAAGCGCATTCCGAAGAATAAAATGAATTTTTACAGCATGCCTTTTACAATGCTCTTAGAGCTTTTGCATTAGTTTTAGTTAAACTTTTTCGAGGATTTTATTATTTTACTCGCATTCTTGCCCCAAAGTGCTTTTATCAATTTTTCCTTGAGGCTCCGTGATCGTCTTTAAATGAATAATTACATTATTGAAACTGCAAAAGTTATAGTTGAAACTTACACATGCATTGGTTTCTTTCGTTTTTCCTCTTTTGAAAACTTTTTAGATCTAATATTCAATATTTATTTGAGAGTAGCGAATAATAATTTAATTTAAGCTATATGCAAGAGCTGAGTCATGTAATTTAAAAGAAGGAATGAGTAAAATATAAGTTATGTACGTCACACATGGTTATATAAAATATAATTCTATGGCAGCGGTAGATTTGCTTTGCTACTTACGGCTCATGCAACATAAATTATTTACTTTTATAGCCTAATTAAATCAAAAGATTCAGAAAATGTATATAATTACTTAACAACTAAAATTATTTCATTGTATCGTTCCTTAACAGTAGCAAATGCTACAGTGATAATCCTAAAAATAATTAAAATATGCGTCAAAATGTTGCATTTTCAATAAAATTCTCATAGAATAAAAAATAAAGTATGAAATTAAGTAAAATTTAATTTAAAAAATCAGTTAAGAATAGTCTAAGAACCTGTCAATTTCTCGCCGATTAAAAGAATAAAAACCTAATGCTTTCTTTAACCCCTTAACTGGTTTGCCCGTACGTCGTACGGGCTACCCAAAATGGCCTTAAGGGGGGAAATACGTGTAAAACTGCGTATTAAGAGCAATTTTCATGAATTTCTTTTAACATATAAAGATTAAATATATTTTATTGAGATTTTGAGGTTATTTTATAAATATATTGAAGAACATATTCTGAAATTTTCAAACATTTTTCTTGAAAAATTCTGGAGATATCGGCTGCTGCATACTGTAAGTCGGCAGTTTGCGTACATCCTGGAGGTCACAATTTTTATCTGAAGTCATTTTTTTAATAATCTACTCTTTTTATAAGTGTCTCTTCTAGTTGAACTAAAATCATCACAAAAAACTGAAAATCTTTAATTGTTTTTTAGAATGGGAAAATTAGGTACGATTTTTAACCGTTTCTTTTTCTTTTTTTTGTTCTTTTTTTACAATAAAAAAAGTAAAAATAAAGATATATTTATGATTCTAGTTCAACTAAAGCGTGCATATATAAAAAAATTGTGTGCTAAATTTGATAAGGATTGATCAAAAACTCTGCGAGCTAGAGTGTACGCAATTCGAAAAGAATCGTTTCGAGAAAAACGCGTTTGAAAAAAAGAGTGGTATTGAAGGTAAATTTAAGGCAGTAATGATTCAATTTTTTTAATACTTATAGATACTAATACCTATAGAAATTTCTATCCGAAGTCTCAATTGTTGAAAGAAATAAAAGGACATCTGCTCAACTGCTGCAAAAGGGGCGCTCGCTCAAATGCTTATAACTTTTAAACAACTTGGAATTTTGCTTTGAAATTTTCAGGGTATATTATAGAATAGGGGTGGAATCTATTTATGAAGAAAATTGTTTTTTAATTTTTTAAGATCTTTACACGTATTTTCCCCCTTAACTGGTTTGCCTGAACAGCGTACGGGCATTAATATTTCCGCCTTTCTTGTTTTGATTTGCTCGTATTATTAATTGATTGAAAGAGAGTCATTCAGGGACATTTGTGTTTCAAAGTTATAAAATAGAAAAATGCATAAATTCATTAATTATGAAATTAAAAAAAAAATCTTTCATTTTCCTTTTATACAAAGTTAGGACTTCAATTATAGGCAATAAAAATATGCTTTTTTAGGAACACTTGTGGTAAAAAAATTGACCAGTTAAGGGGTTAAACTAAAACTTGTAACAAGAAAAAAATATCCTTTTCTTTATTCGTTCAGTATTAATGACATTTATGAACTTCATATATCATGAAAGTTTCGAACAAATAAGGTATAATAAATTCCACTAAAATTATTTCCTTCCGAAGGATACATAGTAAATTTCCAGGTTTCCTCCCGCCTTTTTTCTGAGCACGCAATGCAGACTCATGTACGGTTTTAGGTTGGCAAATTCTAGCATAGAAATAAAAGTGAAGTAATAAATAATCAAACACTTTTTAATATTCGTCTTTGGGTAATCTACAGTCTGACAAAATATTTATTCCTTCCTTTTTGAAGAATGAGCGCAAAACTGATAATTTATTTTACTGTTATTTAATAAATTGGTGACCCTCTGGTGTTTTTTATTGTAAGAAAGGAGGGTCTCACGTGGAATACGTTTTAGTAATTCAAAGGAGAAGATTGCTTAGACTGTTATTCAAAATCGTGGGTGGACCCGAGAGTTATTCATGAGGTCTTCTGTCGAAGCAAAAAATGTTCCTGTAAATGTTATTCTAGGATTTTGTTTTGCCTAAAGATTCAGAATAGCACCTTCCTAAAACGGAAGTTACTTTTGGCCAGAGAACAATTCAGGGTGACTCGCGATTGTAAAAAGAGAGCGATAGAAACACATTCATTATTTTTGTATTTTTTGCTATAATGACTTAAGAAATTCATTTAATATCTTCGCTTTATATCTCAAATCAAAATTCTTTTTCCATTAAAAATATATTTGGGAATGTTTATAAGAAGCAATTGATCAGAACGGTTAAATAAGAAGGGTATATATATATATATATATATATATATATATATATATATATATATATATATATATATGACATAAAAATTGATTCTCTAAAAAATGCTTAAATCGGGTGAGAATGATAAAAAATGTGTGCATAATTATACACTTGTTTACTACGCATGTCATTTTCAGAGTAAAATAAAATTGCTTATAAAAAGGGGATAAATAAGATTTATATATATATATACACATATGTATACATATCTATAACTTAGCTTAGCTTTTGAAGGAAAATAAAATAAGAAAAGTTTCTTGAAAAATATTTTAGGTACGAATTATTAGCATAGATTTTCCTGCATTCTAAAGTACATAAGAGCCAAACCACGGTAATTGGAATGTTGTCCCCTCCGCAAAAAAAGTTCATTATTCTTTTGCACTATTTCATTTTATTCGTGGTTCAAATTTCATGTGGAGATGCTATTAGCCGATACCACCGAGACTGGTATCGTTTTAACACTCCTTATGCACTCTCAAAAAATTGGACTTTGAAATTAATTTATAATTTGAACTATTTAAGTGACAAAAAAAAATTCGATCGTGATTTAGTCCATAACTAATAAGAAATGTTAAAGAGAGAGTGCTAGATTTTCATCTCACGGTGTTTAGTTAAAATACTTGTTTCAATTAAAGAAAAATAAATACATCCGCATAAGCTATAAGATGCGATATTTTTTTTACATTAGAAACAAAACAGGAACGTCGCTTCAATTACTTTCTATTTCTTTTAATTAATATTCAGTATTAATACATAAGAAATCGAAGTTATTAAAGAGCAATTGCAGACAGGTTTTTCGGGCTAACAAGGAACCCCAAAGTAGGTATAAGCAATGTTTTTCTCCTTTGTACTTTATTAAAGATTTTTGAAGTAATAAAAGCAATTCATTCGATTTAATTTGATTATTGATATTGATTTCGATTTAATTTGATTTATTTGACATTTGATTTAGAATTAATATAGTTTTCTTCATGAATAGAAATCGGTCGTGGGATTTAGATCATTTCTTAGTTTTCACGAATAATGTGCTTCCTTTAATGACGCAAAATGCCTTTTATGCCACTTTTTACATTATTTGCATAAAAGAATGAATGGAAGACTTTTCCCCCTCACTTCCTACACGCGCATAATCTAAAAGCAGAATAGAGGTTTTGATTGATTATTTTTTCTTGGGCTTTCTTTATCGGTGACAGTTTCATTGAAACGACAGAGGTATCGAATGCAAAAGAAAATGTTTGAATTATTTTGCTTCTAGATCAATGCTTGATGTCATATTTGATATATTTCAGAAAATGTAATCAGTTTTTATTTATATTTTAGCCCTCTTCTTCAAAACCTCCAATGTTTTCTTCGAATAATATTTCACAAAGATTCTTTGGATTCTTCTTCAAATTCAACACTCTTCAATATTTATTCAAATTTTACATTTTCTTCAAATTTTACATTTCCCTCTTACTCAAAACTTTTTTTAATTAATCGTTTCTTACTTAAAAGAATTCAATAAGTGATGCTTTCAGAAGGTCATTTGAAGTTTTTTTTGGGGGGGTTTTCAGAAAGGGATTACCTTCTTAGGAAGAAGTGGTTTCTATGTTTTTTAAATCTTCATCATACGTAAGCGTAAACATATTAATAATAATTTTAAAAAAACTTTCATACACAGTTTAAAAAATCTAACTCATATTCGAAAAGAAAATGTTAAAAAAAAAAAAAAAAAATCTCTCTACTTCAGTCATACATCATCAATTTGGTTAAAAGCCGATACTTTTTAAGTTTTGAGTTTTAAGAGGGGCGGGTACAATGAGACCATTTTTTTTCTCTATGGTGTTTAAGTTTACAATTTTTGTCTCATGTCGTGTTACATCACTTCATAAGAAATTTAATATTCAAAAAAACTGAATTTTTAAAATATAATTTGAATAATTTAGTTTTTTTAAAGAAAATTAGCAATTTTTGAAAATGCATCTTCTTTTTAAAAAATTGGCGTAAAGCCTCAAAATATTTTTTTATTGATTCATTACTCGAAAAGCAAAACTTTTATACTTTGATTTTTTTTTAATATTCGATTTTTTAATGCACTGAAGTCATTTGAGCATTTAAAAAATGCCTTTTTATGTGGCATTTGGGAAAATGATGAAATCTGTGCATTTCTGTTTTTATTTAGAATTTTTTTTCTACTATATCTGAGTAATTTTTCTTCGACTTAACAATCGAACAATAAGCAACAGTTTTATCATTAAACTGATGGAGTTCATTGCTAGAGCAGAAATGAACAGTTTAATAAATAAAACATTACATACCACCGTTTTAGATGTAACCAATAGCCTTTCAATAAAATGTTCAAGCGTATCCTAAAGCTACAATCAATAGCATCACTGCAAACTTCACGGGAACATTTATGATTAATTACTTGAAACTAAATTTTCGGCTCGATTTAAACGAACATGTTAAAACGGTGTGATAGTAAGCCATTCTTTAAAAAAAATCTTAATTTTATGCCTTGATGTTAACTCTGAATAATTTTTATTTCAATTTTAAAAGAAAAACCGTCGATTTCGCGATCTAACCATGCATTCGTTAGTGATGCAATTATTAATTAACATTTATTTCCTTTAATTCATCATTAAATCCTCCAAATGTTTCAGTAATATTTTTTCCGTACCTTAGGTTCATTATGATAACAATAAAGCAAGCTTGAACTTTTAGCATTAAATAAAATAGGTCTTAACGAGTGCATATTTTGCAATCTTGGTGAACTAACTGAATATGCAAAACTTAACCGTTTTTCAATAATTAAATTCAAGAAAACCAGTTCCATTTTCGTCAAACTACAATTGATTGAACACAAAAATCCAATAGAAACAATTAATAATGACAAAGTGCATAAGCAAAGTAACTTTCCCAGCGAAGAAAACGTCACCAGTAATGACACTATTGGAACAGTCTTTTACACTTATAACTCATTCTTCGTATCGATTAGTCTCAAACCACTAACAGCATAAGGAGTAACTTTGCATTTTCGACATATTTCATTGCATTTGTGTCATAACCACAATAAAGACATCAATCAATAATAGTGTCCGCAAACGAGTTAGATAATTTGTAGCATTCGAGTTTGAGCTGAAATTCGCTGCATTCTTTTCCAAGATCTTTTTTTCGTACTTGATTTTTTTTGTGAAAATACAATTATTATCGCAAAAAAAAAAATTGACTAAAACTCCTACGAACTATTGTTTTTAATATTAACATATATTTAAAATGAAATTGAGATATTTGATGAACAATAAAGTCTTGCTCTTTAATAAACGCATTTTTTTCCATTTAGAAATATTTCTCTAGTTATGCTGACGTTATTTTAATATCAATACAATCGATACATTATATTAAAATTAATAAAATGTTTAGAAGTTAAAAAGAAAGATTTTCTGACGAACTGAAATTATAAAATTTTGCATATCATTGCAATTTTAATTAACTAAATAAAATCTGAATATGCAGCAATAAAAAAATAGTTTCACGTTAAGAAAGCACAAATAAGCATTAAAATGCAGACATATGTTTCGGGATCGCTTGGAATCCCTTTTTCAATGCGACAGGGAGCTTCTAGATGAAAAACAGTTCTCGGTCGCATTGAAAAGGGGATTCCAAGCAATCCCGAAACATATGTCTGCATTTTAATTTTTATTTGTGCTTTCTTAACGTGAAATTATTTTTTATTACAGTTTACTTAGAACAAAGTTAATTTATTATTTTAATCTTAATATGTTTAGTTATGAGGTACTTCTGTCATATGGGTCATCCATGAAGTGAAACATCCAATTACTAAAAGTGTCTGAAATGAAAAATTTTATTCAAAATATTTCTAATTAACCGGCGTTGTGGGTCGGGACGTTACCACCTATGATTCTGTTAAATATTGTAATCATGTATCCGCCCTGTTTTTTTAAACAATAAATAAACATACGGATTTGGAATTCATAATTTGCATTTTTTATTGAAAAAAAGTCTTTACTTTTGCACTTGGAATGATTACAAGTATCTTAAGAACGGTTATAGTTATATGAAAGAAAAAATTGCGAGCAGCATGTAAGGAGATTATGTGAACATGAATAGGAAAACCAGTGGTCGAAGGGGAAGAGGAACATCTATCAGTTTTAGAGTAATGTCTAATGACTGTATGATTAAAATTGTAATTTTGGGGCTGATTCAGGACCGACTCAAGTATAAAGAGGCAAGAAAATATTCTGCGCCCGTAAATATATTACGTTTTGTAGAGTGTAGGGACTAATAATATTGTTAGTAAATACGTCGGCGTATATATTTAAACAGTATTGAATATTTACAGGTCAGATTTATCTTTTTTATTCACTAGAAGCGTAATACTACGTAATAAATTAATTAGCCGTTAATTGCTGCCGCCCTTAAGGGCGCTGCGCCGTGAGGATAAAGCCTCGCTGGTTCTGCCTAACGCTGGCCCTGAATTTACTGTATACATATCAGAAAGATGAATGAACCAAGGGCTAGGGGCCACTTACCGAAATCTTTTACCGAGTACTGCTTAAATAAAATTCCGACAGCAATAAGTAATATGCAATGAGATAAGTTTAATTTTTAACCCCTTTCTGTTCCCCAGACGGCCTTAGTACTTAGATTTTAAAAGAATGACATTTTGAAATGAGCGAGTGGTCAAATTTTCAAAGGAGACAATGAAAAGATTTCTCTTGGGGATGTTTCCTATTTTTTATAAAAAAAAACAGCTTTAGTAGAGTAGCATTTTTTTTAAAAAAGCTACATTACTAGTATTTGTAAATTTTCTTTAAAAAATTATACTTGTTTAATTTTTTCATTCTTTCTTCTTGGGTTGTACCTTGAAACACATTTGGATTTAATTGGTGGTGTCATAAAAATATTATTTTAATTCTAAACCTATATCAGACAACATGTGTTATAAAAAAAAAAATCATACTTAGGTTAATTAAATCAGTAATACATTTAACCGGGCCTTGGTAGCCTAGTGGTTAGCACGTCGGACTTCCACCTGGAAGGTCGCGCGTTCGATACCCACTGAAGACCACCATGTATACTTGGGGATATGTGCATGTAAAATCCGTAGACCCCACTACCTCTCCCCGTGCATAAGCAATCCTAAGGCCTCGGCTAACAGGTAGGGGTCTGGTGGAGAAAAGAAAAGTAATACATTTAACCTAATACAAAAGCATTTTATAAAAAATTCGTTAAAAAGAAATTATTAGAAAGAAAAACAACAAATAAAGAGAGAAATGATGGAAATCGTCGAATATTCATCAATTCAAAAAGCAATTTTGAATTATTATGAAATTCTTCTGTAATGAATTTGACCTTACCGTTGTCAGTAATCCTAACTTTCCGCCTGAATTCTTGTTTGCTACTACAAGTACATCCGATTCCACAGCTTAAAACAACCACTGGGCAATTAAACTAGTAAAGCTGACGATTAACGAGACAGTCATTTCCGGCTAAACTTTGAGATAACCTTTTGCTAAATAATTTCTCAGGGGATATTTCTAGAGAAGTCATGTAATTAGGCTTCGTCTTGCGTAAACGTATACACAGTTAGTTGACCGCACTCATAGTGGACACAGATGTTTAAAACATTAATCTCTGTAGAAGACTTTTTTACATTTTATTATTTATAATTCATGTTGTTCCCTCAATTTGATTGTAAGGAAAAAATACATTAATATTTTATTTCTCCCAAGATTGTCATCAAAGATAGGAATACAATATGGTCATCAGCGCTTCCTACTACAGTCGAAAATAGAGGACAATTCCAACTGTGATGAAGTGATATTTTTGAAGAAAAGTTTTTAAGTGATATGAAAATAACGCACACTTAAATTTTTTCATGAGCATATGCTCATGAAAACGTACATCTTTTTTTTTTACATCTCATTATTAGCAATTAAAAGATAATAAAACACTAAAAACAAGAATTTTAAATGTGTTTTTTTTATTTATTTTTATTTTTTTGTTTTTCTGTACATTTCTGGAGTTGTGTGAAAAAAATAACGTTTTTCTCTTTCCTAACAGTTTATTAAAAAACTTAGCACTAATGTTTTTATTTGTAAAAAGTTTTTTATTTTTTAGGATTTTCAAATAATTACCGGAAAAAATTATTTTTTCCTGTAGTACAGAGGTGGCCAACTAGTTTGTCATTAAGATCAACTTTAATTGTTAATGGTAGCAATAAACTTTCAAAATTTTTCCTTTAGAGTGAGAGGAAATAAGAGTAAAACTATTGTTGATATTTGTTAAGCACACAACATTTATTAAATAACACAGAACAAAACAATCCCAAAAAATAATAAGCACATACATATAAAAAGATCAATTAATGAAAAGAGATAGTCTTTTGTAATAGAAAGGTGTATATGTTAATGTATTATGGTGTATATGTTTATGTATTATGGTGTATATGTTGATACATGGATAATCTGAAATAATCTTTAGGGTTCAAATGGGTCAAGTTCGGCTGCACTCAAAAATAAAACGGAAGTTAGACTGCAGTTGTGTAAAGAAGACCACTGGGCAGAGAAATAGTGATCCAATCAATAACTTACACAGATCGTCTAGAAATAATTCCGCTAACGACTATGTATGCTCTAAGTATTTATTGCAAAGAAAAAAATCAGTGATATAATTTCATTTGTTTTCGCATTTAATGTAATATATGTATATTTTTTTCAAAATATTTATGAATTTTGTTTTTCTGAATGCTATTACACATTTACGAGATCCAAAATCCATTACAATTCAGTTTGTCCTATCAATTTTGATGATAAATGGAAATGAATTCTAAATTCCATGTTGAATTTGAAACTTGAATTTGGTTTTCTCCGCAAGAAGGATATGCTTTTCAGAACCTATATTATTGTGCATACGTACTCTATATTGACAAAATTCATTACATCTAGAGCATACATAGCATTAACATTATATAGCCAAATCAATAATGGATAAATCGTTTATTGCTCTAAGACTGCATTAGCGTATATAAAACATAAATGAAATAGAAATAAGGATAGCTTGAAAATAATACCTTTTCCATACATGGAGTTATGAAATTTCCATATCTTATTGTAAATAAATACATAAAGATTTTTTAACAGTGCAATAAAGTTGTTAATACAATCATTTACCAGTGTCACTGAAACACATTTACTAGACGTTTGTTAAAGACTATACATATATATGTGGCAATTTTACATATTTTTCCAACACTCGGTTCAGCCCCCACCCAGTTGTTAACGTATTCTTTTCTATAACCAACAAACATCATGAATCAGAAAACATTTAAACTTCCATAAAGCAGCTATTAAGTTCTGTAGCATTAAAAATTCTCAAGGTTAATGTCCATGATTTACGGCAACTAAAAAGCCTAATCTGATCGAGTTAGATCTGATGAGGAATCAAAATGAAATCCCTTAGCACTTGACAACCCTCATTTTCTTCCATTTGCAGTCATTTAGCAACACCTCGATAGGTCCGTCAAAGTGGAGCACCTTTTATTGGACTCCGTTCAAATGTGGTAATTACGTTCCATGCAATCCAAAGAGTCTCTGGCAATAGCGTGCGAATGATGGCAGTGAATAACGGGTCGATTGGCTCAATACGTGTTTTCAGCATATATCTTTCACAAACAGCTGGAGATAAATTACATATAAGCAGAGATTTTTGCCGAAGTGAATTGATTCCCATTCACTTTAAATTTTATTATATTGATATTCACCAGAAAGTAGAAAGCGAGAAAGTGATATTTGAAATTTATAAAACTCAAATACAAATTATGCACACACACACACACATATATATATATATATATATATATATTTTTTGTTTGTGTGTGTGTGTGTGAAAATTACCAGTTCTTTCCAGAGGGAATCAAATGTAAAAAAAAATTGGAGCTATATATTTTTGCTCTGCAATCAGTCGGAGAAATGCGGAACGCTACCCAAAATCGCTTTAAAAAATTAAGGGGGTATTCTAGTGCACAATTTTGAAAAATCGAAAAAAAATTTTATTTCATATTTCCAAAGTTTAGACATTCAAGCATATGCCATTAAAAGTATATTTCAAATTTCTATTATTTCAGGAGTTATAGCCGTTTTAGTGACGTATCCTCGGTTCCGGTCCGACCGTTACAAGTCAACAAAAGACGGTAGGCGTTCCCGAGTCCCTACGTTTGAATATCTCTTATAAAATCTTTATTGTATAATATCCCTTTTAAATCTATATTTAATTGAAGGACATAGACACTTGCTTTGTTGGAATATTCTCCTTTTAGTTTTATTTTAAGTTTGGTTTTGAGCCAACCTTCGTACCAACCTTCGCAGTTAGTATTTTTAATGAAGGTTTTATATCCATATTAAAATCTTAGATGTTATGGAAATCACAATTGGCCCGGAAGCTAATGCTTTTGCAGCGGGACGGGACGAAGCGCGTATCGAGCTCTCGGAACTCCGGACTTCAGAGGCGTCAAAAGACTGAGAACACTGAGAAAGGTAGAACTGCTCGTCTTCACAAGAGAACATCGGAGAATGAGCGTTTTAAAGTAGAGGAAGGTTTTTTATATGGAGCAGGAATCGCCGATTAAAAATATGTAAGTATTCTGTACCATTCTATAAGTAAAACTGCCGAAAACTTCTCTCAAAATTTTGAACGCGTTTTTCTCGAAACTCCCTTTTTTTCGAGCTGGCGGTAAGGATATCTCGAGTTCTAAAGGACCGATTTACTTCAAATTTGGAGAGGATATTCTTTATACATCGCTTTATCGCGTGAACTTTGCCCAAAACTGTAACTTTTCGTTTAGTATTTTTAAAAAATTCGTAATTGTTAAAAAAATATGCAAAAAAGAAATGTTTTTCCAAACAGCTGCCATTTTGTAATTTTTTTAAAATTTAAACTTGTCCAAGGTTTATACGATAGCGGCATCTATAATAATTAAGAATCCGTCTGTTTTTTATTTTTCAGATCACCAGGAGGGTTGGAATAATGCACGCCGGGACACCTTCTTTTTTTTTTAATGCCCCACTTTGGCTGCTCATAACTTTGTCAATTTTAATTTTTTTTTTTGGTTAATTTTTGTGTGTAATAATAAAACATCAATAAACAAATGACAAAAAAATGGATTGTAAAAATATTTTTGTTTCCTTTGTACAGCGCTTCAAGAACCGGGCGAAATTTATGCCTCTACACTAGAATACCCCCTCAATTAAAAAATTAGTTCGTAGTAAAATAATAATTAACATTAAAAACAGCATTGCCATTCCCTTTTTTGAGTAATCAGCTTATCAAATATAGGATTGAGCTATCATACACTGTTGGAAATTTCATCATGAAATTACGGTTAAATAACCGGCAGCAGTCTGTCCATCTAATTCACCGTTAAATTTACGGTTTGGAACATTTTTCTATCTTTACGGGACCTAAACCATTTCTAATCAGCTTGGTTAAAAAGCCGTAAGTACAAAAGTTTACGGTTTTATATAAAAATGGTTTCAAAGCAAAATTTTAAACATTTTTGAACCATTTCGAGGCGTAGAAACTGTAAACGAAGCTTGCGGGAATCGAACCCCGGGTGTATGGTATACCAGCCTTGCTCTCTAGCCATTCAGCCATCTACACCACATAAAGCGGCCGTTTATTCATCAATAAATCTTCTTTTCCAACAGGCAAACTTCCCTAAAAGTGAGATTTCAGTTTTTGATTGGATCCAAAGTCATTTCTGGTCTAAATTTACTGAATATTGATGAAAATCATTTTATTTGCTGCAAAAATTTAAATACAAACAAGATTCAGCAGCTCAAATTATGGGTTCGCTTATTCGCAAACAGGTCGGGAATCCGATGTCTCCAATTTTTGATTTACGTGTGTATGTGTTTCTATTTAGTAACCACTGCTTAAGCCACTTCTTTTTCTTCTTTTTTTATATACACATGCAGATTTGAAGTGATAAATATTTATTCATATTTTAACAACAACGTACGACCGGTAAGGTTTCGCAACCAAGATGGACGCCCGATTCTTATTGAGAGCTTGAAAATTACGGTTAGTTAAACGTTCTTTAGGATAAACAGAGAATAAACGATTTTTTTCACTACCAGCTGTTTGAGTACCATCATTTTAATGGTTATTCAACTGTTGTAATTAAATGTGGTAAAATAACAATAAAATAAATGGTTATTTTACTATTTTCTTACGGAAAATTGTAACAGCTTACGGTGTGGTTATGACGAATGTCCTTGTCACAATTATTCGACACGCTGCAGGTATTTTTGCAATTACACGTTTAACACTTATTCTGATGTAAAGTTCCGTCGTTTATTGATTTGGTAGTATCTTTATTTACAATGTTTACACTTTCCAGTAAATAGTCAATCACGTAGTAGCTTATGTGCCTAATTAAATTATCTTTTCGTTTATACAGTTCATACACGATAAATATTAAAGACAATAATAATAGTGATAGCTTGAAAGAATTTCAATGCAAACCTTAATTGTACCACATATTGCAGAACTAATGTTGAAACGATATAAAACGGAATAAAAACAGATCTATCATATTTCTCAAAAAAATACATATATGACGTGAATGGAGTTCAATTTTACAAAGCAAAAATTTCGACAAATGCATTAAATTGCTCTTGTTTAAGCTTTTAGTATTCTGTGGATATATTGAAATAAATCTAGAGATCCTTAAAATGTTAGAAGAAAACACATTGTGAGTTATGGCAGTCGATCGAAAACACAAAACTAGTTCTGCCCACCAATGTATTTTTTACTCTTTTAGCGATGTCCTTGGTTAAAACAAACAATGAAAGCAATTTATCTTTTGATTTGATCCGGTTTGAAAATATATGTCATAGGATATATTTCATGATGACTTGGAAGCAGGAAAAATAATGTCAGAACTGTATTTTGGCCTTAAAAATCTTATTTTATTTGTTTTATTCTTAAGGAACACTAAAGCATATCTTCCTTTTTCTTATTATTGTATTTGCATTTCTCGGAATCTAAAACGGTGGATGTTTCCTTTTTTTTTTCTTTTAGCGTCAATTTATAGTTTCTTGCAAGTTTCGAAGCAGTAGGGGAAAAAAATCCTAGGGTGGTAAATTCCACTTCGCTGAATTTGCATCAGGGCGTAACTATCGGTCCAAATTTTCTCTAGAAGTTAGAAGCTGTGAATCCGTACAAATATGCAATGATGGAACAAAACTAAGAGCAAATTTCTGTGTTTCGTTTTTTAACATTGAAAGAAGAAATGGTTTCGAAAAGAATTCACGCTTTTATTTCTGATGTACACGGTGCATAAAATTCGAATTTTAAGAATTGTAGAGGAAATACGAAGAATTTAAGCATTTACGGATTCAAACCTAGTAACTGTAACCATTCGCAGTAAAACTTGCAAGAACGATAAATTTGGAGCTTGAATTTTAAACTTATAGAAACTGCAGTTGACAAAACATTTTACATCAGTTAATTTTAAATCAATGACACATATTATTCGAAAGTGATTTGTTTTAATTGTTTGACTGCTGTTAAACATTGAAAACAAGTTCATTGATTAACTTAAAGTGATGCAATGCCTTTAAAGGCAAGAAACTATTTTAATTTAAAAGAAATGTTTATTGCGTCTAATGCGGTATTTAAGAAATGTTATGCATCCCAAATTAAGACCAATTACATATGTTGCTTTAACAAAACTTAATTTCACGATTATAACAAATTGTGATTTAAGCAAGTAACTATACTACACAGAAAACTAAATTGCTATTGCGTATTTATAACATTAGTGAAAGGTGTGGAATACTTTCCTTTTTGTTGTGAGGAAGCACAACAAAAATGTCTGCTCTATACCCGATGTTGTCATGATCGGGCCCTGAAAAAATATGCTGTTGTGCGCCATCATAGTCAGAACCACATGCAGTGTGGCCGACGCACTCTGCTGCAAATCCGGGAAGATATTAAACATGTTGCGCAACTGAAGCACCAAAACATGCAAAAGATATGGTCACAAAACAGAGTTAACAGTAAAAAAAATAAAAACATGAACTTTTAACTCCGCAATGTCTTGGCATTTCAAAATACACATCACTAGAGAAAAAATATGTTCTCATTGTTTTAAGATTGTTTTCTTTTTTTTCCGTTTACATTTTCAAATGTCTTTAGTCGAAAATTCTAATTATTAATAAAACATCATGCAAGAAACACTATATAATTTAATATTCTAAACAACAATATAGCAAAGTTAAGCTGAATAAAAACACGACAGCTTTCCAGCTTCATTAATGTCAAAAAACTCATAAATCCGATTATGCGCATGCAAGGGATAAATAAATTTCGGAAGTAACTTAAGAATTTAGCAGTTTCGCAAGGAAAGTGTATCGACCAGGGGAAACCTTTGAACGAAAAAAAAAAAAACTTTTGACGTTTTTTGTTTATTTATTATTATCAATTACAATTAATGAAATAATCAATTATAAATTAGAAAGAAAAGGTTAAATTATTTTGTTTATTACAGTAAACAGAACATTAAGAGTGACGCATTTTAAACTTATGAGATACTTATTTAGGTTTAAGTTTATGCTATTAAGTTTATGCAATAAGTTTATGCTATTTTTTAAAATTCATGTTCATGCTTAATTATTTTAACTTAAAATAACGATGATTGAATACTGTTTCAAAAAGTTAATTTAAAGAGGAGTGTGTACTTTAAAAACATACAGCTTGAATTCAAGAAAATAAAGGGAAAAAATAAAAATAAACAATAGTTCGATAAAATGACAGTCTGTATGTATCACTGTTTACTGAAATTATTTTTTATACAAAATTTGACATCAATTGTAATTCATTGAATAAAACGGTTTAAACTGAATGTTAGTAATTAAAAAAGTACTAACATTCTGAATAAATATTTAAATACTTTTGGAAAACTACAAAAAACAGGAAAATTATTTCTTTTCCTTCTAGAAAGTTTTTGTTTATTTTTCTAATATCCTTTCTTCAAATATCATATTTTCTATTCTTAATTTGTCCCTATTTCTTATAAAAATGCAATTTAAAACCAATCATAGAAACAATTTGCCTATCTGCTCTGATAAGCTCATATATAAGTATCTTGTTAACACTTCTCCCAAAGAAAAGATTTAACTTAACGTAATAAATTATGAACTCGATCGTTTTACAATTATACATTTTTTATATCTTTGTCAGTGTAATGAATTTATTATTGTAAATCTCAATATTAGTTATCGTATCATTTTGGTGCTATCAACGTTACGAGCAACCCTTTACTGCGATAAAATAAATTTTGACCTAATTTGGATATTGTACGTAAATGTCTTTGTGTTGTTTGTGGATTCGGAATAAACAACTTAATAAAGCGAAAATTGCAATGTCAGTTGCACGCGCCAAATCGCAGCATTTTAATATTTTTATTCCATTTCCCCAAATTGAAACGAGAGTTTGTTGCAATGCCGAGACACGAGTAAAACCGCTATGCGATTTTCATTATGAATTTGTGTATTACTGCATTGATGTATTTTAATATTGCAAAAGATAACAACCTAAGTAAAACATTGTTCATTAATATAAACATGACTTTTGATATGCTTAATAATTTTAACATTTAGATGTATTTATTAGTTCAGTATGCATTCAATATAATTTGTAACTTTAAGGTAATAACTGCATTTCTGCATTTCATTAATATACGTACTCTTGTTCAAAAATGTTTGCTTCATCTCAATTTTTTTCAAAAATTTACTGGGTTACTAAAAATTAAAATAAAATAAATTTTTACATTTTTAATATTACTTCACCATCATATTTTTTATTAATTCTTAAGATTACAACAATTAGGATGCTGCGAGTAGTGTGAATTAAGAAACTAGTAATCAGTAAGATTTTGCATTACATTTAAGTTTTTAAATTTGCATAATCTAAGAGTTTATAACTACTTAGCGAAAGTACTACAAAGCTAAAATGCTTACAAAAATGAAGGGAAAAAAAGTATTATTTTGTGAATGCACTGGAAAGGTAAAACGCTTCCAAAAGTAAAGAAAAATTTAGATAATTTTCGCATTATTAGTCCTATTCTTTGAAAATCAGTTAAAATATCTTCACATTGTCTACGCCTATGATAGGCATAACTAAATTGCTTATCTATAACTATATAGACTAAAGTTAATTTTGAAAGCCATATAATTAAAAAAAGATGTGCAGTTTTAATTATTTGAGTTAAAATCACAGTTAATTTTTGGTAATTTAATCTCGTGTTTATTGCTATAATTATTTGCAGCAAATAAGTGTAAAAATTTTCCAGTTTGCGTCCTTCTTTGTCGAAAAAAATAAAAACGTTTTATAAATTGGTTTCGTATCATGTATAGCTAAGCTTTTAAAATCCTCTTCGTTTGACGATTGAAAAAAAAATGAAAATATTTATGAACTTTGCCTTTGTCTGCACTAGTCAAAAAGAAAACTTGTAAAAGATAACGCATATTTAATACAGTGGTAAAAAATCAGACGTTTTCCTTGTGAAAATTCCTTTTCAAGAGAAAAAAAATCACTAAATATGTCTCATCCTTTGGCGATGCTTCGTATACTGATGAAAGATCTTCGTTAATTAACGGGGAATCTGCGATAGCTTTTCTCTGCTGACATCATTATTGATGTCTGCTCCTTTATTAAAAAATGACTTATCTCTATCTCGGCGGATTACGGTATCCAATGTTTTAAAATGAAAAACACATTTTCAATTAAAAACTATTTAAACTGCATTTAACAATTCTTTCGCCTCGTTCTTTGTATCTTAGCCTTATATTGTTAGTAAGTGTGGAAGCAGAACTCTCTTTGAAGTTCATAAGTTCTGTATTCTTACTATTAGTCCAAATGCGTTGGTTTAGAAAATTTCTCCTAAGATTGCATATACTTCGACATTACAGATTGCTACTAGATGCGAACACTTTTAATAGAAGATAATCTCACGTCATAAAAACCGTAGAAGTGTAAAAACGGGCCAAGTATACGAAAAAAGTTTAAACCATTTTTAACAAATAAATTTTCTCATATTAATAGCCATCTGCAAAATCCTCAAAACATAATATATTGTTTCAAATTTATATTAACCTACGTTTAAAATTCAAATTGCTGCCCTATTACATTAAATTCCCTCCTATGCATTGTGCATCGGCATGTAACTAACACTAAAATAAAAAAACGTAAATATAGTAAAAAACACGCGTTAAACACGCTCCCTTCGTAATTGCTGAAATTTAGGAGGTTTCAAACATGCACCGAATTACCCAAAATCGGAAAGCAATTTTAAGGTTATTTCCAACAATTTTCCCCCCGAATAAGCAAATGTTATATATTCAATGAACCATGCTTCTAAAAAGTGAGGGTAAATTTCAGAAAACATTTATCTGATACATAGAAAATTGAAAAATCAATAACTTTCTTTCAAAGACGTTGTAAAATAAAGTGGATTTATGGATCAGTTTGGAAGTAACAAGAAAACTCAGTTTAGGCATCAAAACAGCATTTCCTTAATGTCATTTTAAACTATTTAAAAAAAAAAGAATAACTCTGTTCAGACAAACAGATTGAATTGTTTGTTATACTTGAATTTAAAATTTATTGTGGGCTTATCAAAGTAATGAAATTAAGTTGAAAGGCTTAAATTTGACTAGAATTAGATATAGATAAAGAACACGCGAGTCATTTTATAATGCTTGTGTGTGTATTATTTTGCTATTTAGCTATTCGTTTAATCATTTATTTAGTTGTTGATGTAATTTATTACAAGGCCATGCCGCAAACGCCTTTAAATTTTCTAAAGGGCATTGCATTTCGTATTTCCTCCCAAGAATGGGCTTTCATTTGGACAGTCATTTAAGCTTTCGAATTAAAGCTTAGTTCTTGATCTTAACACGAAAATATTTTTTTCGAAAAGTAAGAATACGGACAAGGGATAAGGGAGTTCAGGTAATGCAACACGATAAAACTACATTACTCCAATTTCACGAGGTTTAAGTAACATTAATAACTTAAAGATTTATTTATTTATTTTTTGCATAAGTTGGATTTCTTAAAGTATAAACATAATTGGATATCCTAAAAAATTTTGTTATTAATTGAGGAAGTAAAATCTATGCAATGCAAGTATAACAAAGCAAAGTAATAAACTTATCATAACATCAGAGTGATGGGAAATAAAATTTTATTTTGATTGTACGGAAAGTTTCTGGATTCTGAAACGATAATATATTTTTCGAAACTAACCCAACTTTACACGTTAACTAATAATATTAAACTAGAAAATAATATGATAGATTTCTCTGTGTATATGATACGAAAACCCCATTAAAAAAATAAGTATTTCATTTTCTTATTACAAAAAGCACAACAAAAAAGGATTAGAACAGCATAAAATTTGAGAGTTTTTTTTTTTTTTACGTTCTCTGCTTAATAACATCTCTATAAAACGACAATTCCGATTTCTTAGAATGTGACAAAACGCAAGCAATATAAATAAGTCAAAATAAAATCAGAAAATTTTGAATCAAAAAGTCTCAAAATAAATTTTTATTTTGTCCTTACACTGTATTCAAAGATATTTCACGTAGCGGTATAGATCAATTACGCTTTCCTCGGATGCTGCATTTATCCGTCGAAAGAAATCTTGATTGTTCACTTTCCCGTTTTCCCACATCATGAATAAGTGGATGCTGCTATTTTTCATTTATATATGTGATAAAAATACAATTTTAGTAATTTAATATTCTTAATTCTTATAGAGTGTGACTTAAATGAACGCAATTAATAAAAATTGTGTTGAATTCACTTTCGTGGCTCCTTTTTTCGTAGCAATGGTCAATGGTTATCTGTCAATCAATCTTCAGTAACATATTTAAAATTGCACTTATCATCTAACGACGCTCAAAGAGAATCTCATTTCAAAATTTGAAGAAAAAAAATCTAAGCTGAAGAAAGTACGAATACGAAATTCATGTTTAAGAAACATATTCGAAATATCGTGCATCACTCAAGCATCTTCCGCGCTTTATTGTATAATTTTCTGACCCTTCTAAAGCGCGTAATACTTTACCACTAAGGAGGAAAAAAAGATTTTTTTATAAAATACCCTTTTTCTCCAGAGAAGCGTAGAGTTGCAGAAATTCCGTTTGCAGTGTAGGATTTTTGCCCTTAGAGAGATTTAGAAAGACAAATACTAAACACTCTTTTTTTTTGCGACTATGGTTGGGAAATCTATCTTTTCTTATCTATTTTTGAAGGCTATATCAAATATGAAGTCATCCAAGAGATAATTTTTAATTTTGATGTTTAAAGAGCTTTTAGATCATGTGAAAAATAATAAAAATAATAATTTAAAGCATGCATTAGGAGATTTTTGCATCTTCAAATAATTCGAGTTTATTCTTTTATTCAAAAAATAATATGGAAATAGAACAGGAGTCGCTATTTTTGAAATTGATAAAAATCTAAATGAGAATACAATTTTATACTATTTTTCTCTGCTGCATTAAATAAACAAAACGAAATTTTAAAAACTTTCTATTTCTTCTACTACTTATCTATTGAAACCAGCTAAGACCTGAGAGAATATGAAAACTGAAAACTTCGAACAGTACTATACCAATTCACATGAGTCGATAGGGCAAAAATAACAAATTAGGTAAGTTCACCAATTTTTGTTCAATGGCATTCTGTTAATAGATGCACAGCTTCGTGAATACATATCCTACAGTAAAAGGGAAAGTTCTTATCAAAAATACAAATTGATGTTAATTTCAAATTATTTGAAAAGTTTGAACTGTAAAAAAATAAGCAAAATCTGTGCATGGAAAAGGATTTTATTTAAACTATCTGGCGACTTGTATCCCATTAAGAATTCTTTATAGTAATAGTTTACAGGTATGGCAGTGTTAAAACGACAAGTTTAGAGAATCTAACCAGACGTTAATATTTTCTAGCTCAAATGATGCAAAACATTTGAACATTTTAAACAAATAAATTAACTAATTATGGTAAATAATTTGTAAAAAAAAAAGGCATTTCAAGATGATTCCGGACACTCTTCTGCTTGTTTCTTACAGAAAGGCAGACGATGCGTGAAGGATTAAACGATCACATCTGTTAAAATAAAGGCAAGGAAAACAGGCTTGTCTCATAAATAACGTACTAAAATAGTTAACCGTTTTTCTTCTCCCCAAGAAGAAATAAACTCTCTCAAACTCAGGCTTCTTATCAGAGCCACACTGTAATGAATACTTCATAGTAGCAATAAAATGATTAAACGTAATAAACCTGCACTTTTTAAAGAACAAAATGAGCAAGCAAATATAATTATAGCGTGAATTATTGCTTGTAAGAAAGGAACCCACTAAATGAACAACATACTCTATTTAAAGTTTGGAACTACTACATAGCCATAAAATTAAAAGTTTATGTAAGCAACTAACTTTATTAAAAATGTGTTGTAAAAAGATTTCAGCTAAAAGTGATGCAAGAAACTTGATAGGTAAATTAATTAAGAAGATTTATTTCGACATAATTATTTAAAATGAAACAGAATAAAGAAAAGTGATGCGACAGGTGTTATTATGGAAAGTTCTGTAAGTATTTCGTCTTTTGCTTAATTATTTATTGTGATTAAGATAAACAGTAATATTATTCAAATAAAATGGTTTAGCTAAGATATCTTCAAAATAGCCATTTCTTCAGTGATTATAGAAATAAGGTCAGAGAGAGAAATATTTTTACACGGGGATCAAATGTATCAAACAGTGCACAACGATATAGATTAAACACTTATTACATAAAATGGCTTTAGATATACGTATATGTGTCAAATGGAAAAAGATCAATGAAAATTTACTTTTTTTTTTCGTCTTTAAATCGGCACCTCAGGACCAGACTAACGTAAAACCAAAAATGGGGATTTTCAGATATTGTTTAATAGTGCGAAAAATAACAACCAAGGAATAAAGGATACATATGTTCTTTATGTTAACAATCATATTTTACAGCCTTATTTATATTTTATATAACAATCATGTTAACAGCTTTATTACTGGGCAACGAAGTTATTCTTTTGAGTTTTTACACTTAGTTTTTAAAGTAGTGATAATGTGACGTACGTTAATTATAATACAGAAATATATATGTATTTCAGGGTCAGACTCTTTACCTAAGAGGGGACATCATCATTGCAAAAAAAATTCTTGCTAATAAAAAAAGTTTTAACGCTTTTTTGCTTAATGTGATGAAAACGATATTTTAAAACTTTAAATGGGGCACCTAGAAGCCAAGGGGTGTAAGTGACAAAATTAAAAATTTGGATATAACTGGTGAAAATGATAGAGAAAGCACTAATCTATAGTGTGGCAAGAGATGTTAGGGATAGCCTTAACAGGTGCTGCCCCCCAACATGATTTAGGAAAAAATGGCATTAAAGGTCCCATAAGATCCAAACTTTGAAAGCGTTTTTCTTGGAATCGTTTTATGGTCATTTACACCCCCTTGCCTCTCACTGCCTTAAATGTATTTTTCTCAGAATGTTGTTTTTTCAATTTTGCATATCATTCAAATTCAAACAGTAATAACTGCAGTAAAAATTATCAATTTTTCAATAAAAATTTTGTTTTTGCAATAAAATCTACACAAATTGTTGGATGTTTGTCCATAAATCCTAAGTGATTGGTGAGTGAAAAAACAATTATTAAATATTAAAGCTGAATATTTGTATACAAACGTGAGTTTTTCAAGTGCATTTCAGGTAGACCAAGATACCACAAACACTATAAATTGTGCAATTCTGTTATTAAGGTCAAAACATAAAGCGAAGTATGGCGCATTATTTAACATCAGTATTGCGGCTGTATTTGAATTATATGTTGTGTAATCATTGCTCAACATTATTCTAACTTATTAGTTAAATATTAAATTAATTTAAAAAAAAATAAGTCATTTTTTAACTTTTTTCAGTATAAACATTTTTACAAATAATGCGCTTTTCAATGAGCATAAGGTCTAATTTTTAAATTGAAAGTTGAATAAAAATGCTCAAACCCTTACGTATACCTAACTAAGATATTTACAAAATAACAGTTTCTTCAGTGATTATACAAAGTGTAAGATAGAAATATTTTTGCCTGGAGATCAAATTAATACAAGAGTGCACAACGATATAGGTTTCCTTCTAAGGCAATATGAAAAGTATTCAAAACAGAAATAAAGTGGTAGAGAGCAATAACAAACGCTGAATGTTGCATTAAAATTCAATTTCTCTAAATCCCATTCACCGAAGATGAATTTAGCCTGTAAAATGGTTCATAGCCCTGGAAGAAAGAAACACAATTTTCTCCAGGAAATATTTTCCAGAGGAGCGCAGAGTTGCGGAATTCTGTTTCAAAATCACGAGTCCCAGTAGATTCAAAAGGACGGATGTATATCGACTTTTTACGGAATTTTGTGCTGAAATGTTTTCGTTTAATTTTAGCTGCAGAGAGCAATAGCGGTATTGGAAAGGTACCGGAACATGTTTATCAGTGCGCAGGGAAGCAAAATGCTATTTGGAATGTCGGAAAGTTTTCAAAGAAAAAAAGTTCGCGAAAATACGCAGTTCCGCATGATAATTAATAATGTTAAGTTTGAAATGCGATGTAAAATGTTTCGCTATCATGTATTGAACATTGTTATTTTTTTTATTTTTAAAAATAATGAATACATTAATTTCAATTGGCAATCAAACGAATTTAACCTTTTTATTTATTTTTTTATTTCCTTTACCTATTTTTTAATTTAATTTTATTTCTTAAATTTGTTTATTTAATTACTTATTTATTAGTTATTATTACTATTTCAAAGTTTTTGTTTTCTTTTTTAAGTCATGTATGGACGATGCTGTCTTTACCAAGCGAACTATTTTACAGCAAATTACGAAAATTCAACATTTGGTTTGAAGTTGATTTTTTAATTTCCTCGCCTAAAAACAAAACAGCGTTTTATACTATGCTGACGTCATATGCTAATCCTATACGCTTCCTTTTTTTTTTTTTTTTCAAAACTTCAAACCATGACATCAGTATCTACAAATACAGCCGTAAATGGTCCTGAAACAGAGGTTAGTTTCTAAGTCAATTAATTAACTTTATAAATTGCGGAAGATCCCGTACTATGAAATGGAATAATGTTGTACCTTGGAGTGTTTAATGGAAATTTGGTTGCATATATTGATACTTAGTTTAAGGGTTCAAAATCACGCAACTTGATTGTTGGTACCCTCTTCGGCTGGTTTCTGTCCGACAGCAACAGTGACGAATTTCGTCGCTCAAGTGGAAGTTTACAACTTGCGAAAGAGGAAATTGATTTTTAAACCAATATTGGTACCACCTGAACAATCAAAGATTAGTTCAGAAAAATATACTTTTTATTTTCAACATTTTTCTCCTTGAATTTTTCTCAAGTGTGTAACGTTTATGAAACTGTAAGCACTAACTTTGAAAAACATTTTGGAATAGACCGAAAGACATGTTCTGAATTCAGTTGGATTGTTTAGAATATGAGTCATTTTTTTTTTCCATTTTTACGCAAAGTTTTTGCCAGTACAATTTATAAAGTAGGTGATTTTCTCAGATTGTTCCTCTTAGCAAATTTGTTCTTCATTATCATCTTAGTTGCTTTTCTTACTATTTTAAACATTTAAAAATAATAATAATTTTAAATTTTATTGACAACAATGTTCCATGATTTGTTCTATTTGATTTGTTTTTTTATTATTTTTTAAAGTCATATAAGCATATAACATAGTTTAACATTTTCCTTTTCTTGTAAAATGAAATGAAACATATTGTTTCTTCGCACCTTTCTAAGACGGGAAGAGCAATGTATAAATTTAAAATTCATAATTTGCATTTATTGTTTCAACTCAGACACTGTAAAACATGAAAAGGGTTTTAAAGTTTTAGAGTTTCTGAACAATCGATTTTGAATAATCTTTATCAGTAAATATTTCAACATTTTAAATCTGAAATAGTTGAAATAGATAACCCGAAAAAGCAAAGGACGATTTTTGAGTTTTAAATACGAAAATCATTTCGTATTCAATTTAAATTGATTTTCAGTTCAGTCTTAAAACTTGAATGCATAATATGAACGCTTAATGAAGCACTTTTAAAATGAAGTATCTTTATTTTTTTTAATAACGAATCCCCCCCCCCCCCCCAAAAAAAAAGGCAGTCCTTTTTCCTCGCCGCTTCTTAGTTTAATGTGTGCAAGGAATTAAAGTTCTTTTATTGACATTTTCAATATTAAAAACTTAAATGTGAGTAATACCATAAATCTTAATTATTTCTGTTAGTAATTAAGACTGCATATTTCTAAAATATATGAAAATTTAAGTAGCAGTAAAAAATGCTGCGCAAAGAATTGAAAATTGATATTGAAGAATTAAAACAAAAAATATTTAAAATCATTGACAAAGGATGTTTCTAATGAAACATAAGTTCAAAAGCACGTGAAATTAAAACACCAGCGTGTCAATTTTCATCGTATATATATAAGAAACCAGCAGGTTCTAGCATGTAAATTTACAGCTGGGGATAGGTAGTTGTGAAACACCTTTTTGGCATTGTCAGTAGAACTTAAAAATGACTACTGAATATAACCAGGAAGAAAATTTCGCTTTTTAAAATTTCGGCATCGCAAATAATGGAATTACAACTAATTTTGTAAAGAAACTGAACTAAAAATTTAAATGAAACCTTCAACAAGGGTACATCATGTATAGATTATTTGAATAATTATCCACGTCCGCAGAAAATATTGCAGTTCACGTCTTTCGGAATTTCTAAAAGAATTTCTTACTACTGATTTTTCTGGTATATAATGTATATATAAATCCGCGAAGTAAAGAACCACAGAGAGGAGTCAAAATGGCTTCCACGGAATTTTCTAAACTCATTTTTACCGTATTCGGCCACCAGATTCCAAGCTGTTCGTGAGTATATAATATAAAACACACATAGATACATTTGTTTTTCTCTCTGATTTTAATAAGATAGCCTTATTAGCATTATTATTACTATATTTACTAGCATTTTTTAAAAATGCTATTTTGAATTTACAGAATTTGGAGGGCTAATAAAATTAGAGCACGAACTCAAATATGGTAATAAAGTAACTTTATAAATTTAAGACATATGTTTTGAAATAGTTATTTTACCTGACAATAAAGTAAATAAAATAGTAGGTGTGAGAGCAAATGCAACATTATGCCGTACAGAAAAACAGGCTCGTTCAGTTTTTATTTTTTAGTAAAGTAAAATTAAAATTCACATGGGAAAAATGTTTTGAGCGACACTGCTCATACTTCTTTACATGGTGTATTAACAAACAACATCAATAATAATAATAATAATAACATCCTGAAGAAAAGATACAAGGGCCATAGATATGAATCATAGACGCTATAAATTTTCTATGATCTGTTTTAAAAGAAATTTTTGAAATTTCAACTGTCTAATAGGTAACAAATCCCCCCCCCCCCTTTTTTTTTTTTTGCTTTCAAGCCATTTTCTATATATTTATTCTTTTGAACAAAGAATACATAGTTTTAATAAGAATTTTGTTTTTCGTACGGCTCAAAATAAGAATTAATACACAACACAGCACTTTTCTTTGCCAAATTAAGATGCACAGATCTCCTTTCTCATATTGGATTTCAAGAGATGAAACGGACAGACAAACTTCGGGAGTGATTTTATTTAAAATCTACGTCAAAGAAATTCGTTAAAAAAAGTTCATTTCGACCGTCAAAAAACTAAAGATGAATTTGTGAATGACTGTTTGATCTGTAAAACTTTGTAGAAACATAATTGCTTTCTTCCTTTCTAACAAAAATGCTTTCACAAAAACAGAACTCTAAAGTTGCAGTGATTTACGGCGAATAGTATTTTTTTGCGTCTTAAGCAAAATTTTTAAGTTTAATTATTAGCCCTTCAGTAAAACTATGATTAATCTACAAAAATATAAATTTAAAAAGAAAATGTCGAAAAAAAAGTTGGACTTTTCCTTAGGCAGTTTTAATTTCGACATTTTTAGTTCTTTGGCGTTGTGCAACAAGAAACTTTAAAATGGAAGCGAAATAAGTTCCTTTTGATGAAACTGAGAGGTAAAAAATGTTTTACGGTACAAAAATTAATTTTACACTATTATCCGTGCAAACATTTTCGTCGTTTCGTTATGTATTTTTGAATTTGCGACATTTATTAGCCTTTAAAAATTCCTTAGCGGTAGATATTCTTTAGTGATTTTGTAATAAAAACAGCTGTGATTAATATTTTTTATATTAAAGGGCCCCATATAAATTGCAGAAATTCCCCTTTATTGCTCACTAAAATTATATTTTATTTTCTTGAAATACTAGTTATATAATACTAGTTAAAAAAAATACGTGACGCTAGTCAAACATAGCCATTTAAGCAGTATACTCGTGACTATACAAGAAAACAAAACAAAAAAAAACTATTAAACTAATAGACCAAGCGGGAATAAAGTTACATGACAATACAGTTCATCATCATTTGAGATAGGGAATATTTCAAGAAAATGTGAAATATAGTCTAAAATGAACAAATGAACTGAAGTAGATGCATTCATGTACTAATAAAGCAACAATTTTTAACGGTTCAAGCTTTCTAAAACGCATCAAGCTGTTTCAGTCATCTTTGGCGCGTTTGTAGGAGTAGCATCATTCAATGCATTGCAATTACTTTTCCTAATTAGATTTTAAATAAATATCCTTATGCATCACAAAATCCTGATAAGTATTTTGATTAGACTGGAATTTGGGAGGAAAGCACATCGTTAGAGACATTTTAAGCATAAGATGGACGGGTGAATTCCCGATTGAATGTTCTTCTTTTTTTTTCCTATAGCTAATACCGTAATTAAATAAAAATATACCATTTTGCTTAGATTACTTGAAAAAATAAATAACGATGTAAGGACGAAAAATTAAATTTACAGTAAATTAAAACATGAAATAAGCATGATTCCTCGTTAAGCTCTCGTTTAGTACAAAAATGAAAAAAAAAAAAAACAAATCAATAACTCAACTGAAAATTAAATTTTAAATTCATACTATTAAAAAGTAGCATAATATTGATTCGAAGATCTGTGAGAAGAAATGCTGAAATAATCAATGTAGGTGTACTTAAAGTAGGTTTAATTAATTATGAATGAATTTTCTATTATCAAATAATAAATAGGTCTCAGATTAGAAAAAGTATCTGAAAGTCTTCTTTTCTCCGCAGAACGCATAAAATTTTATATGCAAGGTCTAAAGACAAAAGATTCACGAAAAAAAAAACAAGAAATAACCCTATATCTTATAAGTTTTGCAAAGAAGAAAAATAATTGCAAAAACTTATGAAAATATAAAAAATATATATATATATATATATTGTAAAATGTAACTAAAAACAAATATTGGAATTAGTTGACAAATAATAAATAGATTATTATTCATCGACTAAACATTTTGTTTATTTTTTATCAAGTTCGATTAAATAAGAGTCTTGCGATTTTCATCCGCTAAGATATATTCATCCACTAGTAGACTTAAGTAATGATCTCAATTACTGGTAGTTTCTGAAATACTAATTTCTAAATAATGGATGAAAAAGCTAAATGAAAACGATAATTTGAGACAAATTTCCTTAGAAAATTGAAAATGAGCCGTCATAAAATCGCTTGCATATAGTTGAAAACGAGAGAGGAGATATTACACTGGTAATCAGTGTTCAGGATTAAAATTAGTTTTTCTGTAAATGAAACAGTAACATAACGTAAAGATCAAACATTGTCTAATGTTTTCTTGAGTTATTGATCGACAAGGATTTCATGTTTTTCAAATGTTACTTAACAATTTTGTATCTTTTGGTTTTTAATATAACATAATGCTTTTTAGATACGCCATACTTCACTAAAACTGATATTTTTGTGATTTATTCTTATAAATGTTGAAAATAATTTTTATATTTTACTTTCAACATAAATCATACATCTATTTCTTTTTTTAATATAATTAACAAGCTGTTTCAAGGGAGAGGGGAGATATCTTATCTTTAGTATAGTTATTGAAATTATAGTTCACATTAATTAATTTAAAACTTATGGATCTGCAAAACTCGTTTTACAATAAGCAATGCGAAAACTACTCGCAGCTTTAAAGCATAAATATTGCTTATTTAGAATAAAGAAATGACAAAACCCTTAAAGTTTATCAGTGGTTTTATTTATGACGTCGGAAACCCTGAACGCTTAACTATGTTGCATTTCCTTAACAATTCTTTTGCAAGAGCTGGAGTTTTATGTGCTGTCTACATCAGCAATAAAAACGAAAATATTTTCCAACTCTACTCCTTATTTCGAAATGAAAAAACGAAATTCAAACATTTTTCGCTTCGTTTTGCTCTGTCGCTGCACATTTGCATGGATTTCAGTTTATAGTTTTGTGTAGCTGTAGTTACGCTTTATGCAAATTCAGCAAAAGCAGAGATTACCACCCTCTCTTATTTTTTAACCACTCCTCCAGTTTTGAAACTTCTAAGAAACTTTAAATTTCAGCCTGTCAGTTAGAAAACAAAAAATATGAATCGAGTAATATGTGAGAGTGATATACTTCATGATTTTCGGAAAAAGGGAAAGTGTTGCATATTTTGAAGGAGAAGTATGTACCTTATTGAAAAAAGAGCATAGCGTTTGTTGATTATAACGCATGAGGGCTTTTTATTAAAGTTATGTTTTACAAACCATATCAAATCAAAAGATGAATGATTGTTTTTTTTTTTTTACTATTCTAGTCGACAAAAATAAACTTTTTTCTAGACAAGAGCTCTAGCAGTAAAATCACTCAATGGCAAATTATATACTATGAGAGGATACAAATTTTTCGAGCCGTAATAAATCGAAAGATTGCTTATTTTGACCGAAAAAGAAGAAAAATAACTTGATGAGCAGAACTAGTTTTATGTTTTAAGCAAACAGCCATAATTTGTAATTAGTTTTAATGCTACATTTGGCAAAGCATTATGTGTTTATTTCCGTTTTACAGCATGACATAATACTAATAATTTAGCGCAACTGAGAATGTTTCATAACTTTATTTAGCTGTGTTCCATTGAATTGTTTCTCTTAGAAATGTGAAAGAAATATGACGTTTCACCATTCGCTAATGATGGAACTTCATTTATATGTAATTTGAACATATGATAGTTTATACCAGCTGAAGCTATTTCGTTACAAAATGAAATTCGTGGTGAAGGATTGCAATGGAATAGAGTTATTATAGAAATAACTCATTGCGCACTGTTAACAGTTTTTGCAATTTTCAGTGCTTGATTTGAAATTCTTGTTGTAGCAACATTTATAATCGGCGCAAAACTAATGTGTTGCATTTACAAAAACGTTTAGAATGAATTGGATTTTTTTTTGTATTTATTTTACATAAAACTGCTCAGTAGTATTTTATTTTTAAAAAACATTGTTTCTCAAAATTTTGCATGTTTATACATCAGCTTTCTCATCAAAAAGAACTTTTGAAATTATTTCATTTTATACGGATTCTGTTTATATTAGTTATTATATAGGATGTACTATTTATAAACGAAAACAATCTGTATTATTGCTATATAAAATCATAATAAAAATTGTGATTTAAATGCATTTGTGAGTTTTTTCTTGTACTGTAAGATAGTCATAACAAAAAAAAATGTACGTGTTACAGCTGTATTACAATTATATTCAAATTCCACTCTACGAAATTAGTTGAAAATATTGTGTTAGGGGAAAAAAGTTTATTTTTGTCGACTAGTGTTATATTTATAAGTATTAATCAAGATTTTAAATAATCTTTTATGTATATGTATTTAGTTCCTTCCCTTACTACTAACTTTCCGTTGCTTTTAACTATTCTAAAGTTTTTCGTAAAAACATAACGTGTTTTGTAGTTTTTTTGTGAAACCCACAAAAGGCCAAACTTATACACCTCATAGACACATTTAAGTAGTGGTCGCTGAATGATGATAAAAATGTAAAAGATAAGCAAGTACGTGTTAGAAATTTATAACAGAAATACCTTTCTTTCTTATGTACATTATGCCATCATCATCAATTAAAGACCCTAAAGTCGACGACTTCAGTCCTAACTTAATCACAGTGCTCTGATCAAACTAGGTTAACAGTTTTCTTTTCTCTTTTCTTAGTATGTCAAGCAAAATTTATCAATTGAAACCTCGAAATAAATATGCCGAATTTCATTTCGATAAATTTAGAATTAATGAATTTCATATATTTCACTTAACATGATTTAAGTAACAACTAGCTTGAACTTTAAATTAAAACAAATTTTCCTATAATGTAATTGGCAGTATCGCGAAGATTCGTTAGCAAGAGCGTTAAGATGAAAACCTAAAAGTGTATTTGTTTTGTTTTCTTTTAGTGCAATTAATAGGAACTCAGTCGTTAAAATAATGCACATTAGCAACATAGAGATCATAAACTTAACGAACTTATGCGATATAGTAATCAAAAAATGTTTTTACTGTGTCTTAACAACAAGCTATTTAGTAAAACAATTATCCGATACAATGATTTTTATGGAGCTTCCAGGTCGTTCATATTGTTTTTTTGGGGGGGAGGGGGGGGACGTATTCGTCTCATTTCCCTCAGTGGGACGGAACTGTACCATTTAACTTACTAATCTAGCTCCGTTCATTGGTTATTACAAAATTTTATTCCTTTTACCACAAATTAAAGTAGATACGAATTTTATTTAGCAAGGAATCATCGAAACATATGTCTACGTTTTAATGCTTATGTGTGCTTTCTTAACGTGAAATAATTTTTTAAGGAATCATATGTTTTAGAAATATTAAGCGTAGAAATGAACATTGTTTCGTGTTTCTTTCTTCAATATAATCAACAACATTGAAAAATTATCTCTTTCACAATCAAATAGATCCTTCATTGATTGATGTAAAATCAGTTTACTGATGTCTTTAATATTTCCTGTTAGGAAATAGAAATGGTTCCCTTTTTATTTTCATTTACTCCTATGTAATCTTCCTCTCAACACGAAATAATATAGTCACTTGGCAATTATTAATGTTCTTAAGATATAATCCTGCTTTAAATATCTCTGCTGTCTTCAATGTAATACGATAATTATATTCATTCGAAAAAAGGAAGTGATTACTATTGTTCTCCTTTCTGTTAAAAATCATCCAAGCGTAAAATGCTAATTCTTACAAATCTTTCTCTTTTTACAGATGAACTTGCAGCAGGCTTTCCTTGAATTGTGATGATAAATTTCGCTTGCCATTTGAATAATTCAAATCCGAGTCCACGCTTGCATTTTCTGGGTTTGTTTCTTTTGTTATTATAAATCAGTTATAGCTTGTATATTGTTATGCATGCTATTTCTCATAACAGAATGTAGAAACGTATTCAGTGTTTGTCAAATTAGTAGATTTATGTAATAGTTTGATGTTTCAGATTTTTAGCAATGGTATAGTTATATTAAAAATGCAACAATTATAATAGCAATCATAATATTAAATAAAGATAATTGTGAAAGGTTTATAATTGAAATGCTCAAAGCATGAACATTTACATTGATAACAATAACAGAGAATTCAAATTAATAAAAATTCATTATTAGTTACTCTAGCATATCCTTATGTTTAATTATGCTTAAGATTTAAAAGTTTTTTTTTTTTCAAAAATTCGCTAAGTGCTATTCAATGAGATTGTTACTCATTCCTACGTTTTCTTTTAAAAATTTTTTATAAAATATGATTAAGAAAAATATGTTTACAGTATTTTTAATGACTTGGGTAAAAATGCTTTCCTGAACTTAAATGCCTAGCTGAGCAACAGATGAAATCAAAAGAAAACCTAAAAGTTAAGTCAAGTTTTTACTTTTAGTAAAAACTTGAGTACTAAGTAAGTACTAAGTAAGTTACTTAGTACTAAGTAAGTTTTAAATGATAGTAATCAAATTCAACAATTAGTTGATCTTTAATTGTTAGAGAAATATCTACAAACCATTTGAGCATTAATTTACATTACATTACATTTTTTATTAAATTACATTTTTTTGAGCATTAGTTCACAGAAAAATTGGATGTTTTAATTAAGGTTTTTAATGTGCAGAAATTGTACTGCCACAGGACAGCACATAAGCCCTAGGAAATAATGATTAACATATGCTTTTGATGGTCTGACAAATTAAAAAATATATATGTTCCCGTTTTTCTATTTAACAGAGCGCGCAATAACAATATTTGATATAAATTTCAATTTCCCTTTCCCATCCGAGATACTAATTGAGTTTTACCAATCAACCGAATACAAAAAACAATTAAAAGTTAAATCAGGCTAAACTGGCAAAGTACATTTTTTATGCCATGTTCAAGTTGAAAATGATATATTTCCACAATTTAGGTAGCTTGAATAAAGAAATTTTAATTTTAAAAGATTTAACAAGTGCTTTTTTTTTCATAATATTTTAAGTAAACCTACTTAATAAAATTTATATATGGTTGCTGTTCGAATAAATGAACCAGCATATAATACTAAAAATGCTTAAAAGCGCTTTGTCACTTAGCAAAGTTTACTGACATTTTGCTATGTAAAGGAACACATTCTATTTCCTTGAAGAAAGAAACCCCTCCGACGCATACAAATGCTGTTCCTTCTTTACAAATATGTACTTTTACGCGCAAGTAAAAATCTACTAAATGATGTTAGTGACCTAAATGTTTGTAAGTTCCTTCATCCTCGTTCAATATAAAATGTATCAACCCTTAACTCAAAGTACCTTATCTAATGACCTTTCTTTAGTGACTTTTCTTATAATCTTGCTAAACCGTGGCACAAAGAGTTTTTTTATCGTATTATGGAAACTCTTTTTCAAAGCAAAACGTATAAAATGTGCAATCTCACACTATATATCCTATATTAAATTGTTTATCATACATTAAAATAGCGAGTTCTATTGACGCTCAATTCGCATTATACGCCATGATAGACAAAAAAGAAAACAAGTTAGATATCTGTATTGTCACATTTTGAGTTCATTTTCTTACATATAAAATGGTAGAAATAATTGTAATTTGAGTTCATATATTTACTATATATTTATCTTGCTTCATAAATTCTTGTGAGGAAATTTGCTCATTGAGGCTACCAAAATGTGTATGTGGGTATGTATCCTTTAATCAATAAATGTTGAAGTGGTATCTTAACAAAATTTATCTTAGCTATCTCAAAATACATCGATGTATTTATGTAGACTTTATGTTTCTGAAACTATTGCAGTTCCAGAAATTCATGGTCCATGTGTTTGACGACTTTACTGATGTTTTTCCTACTTTTTGTAATTTCATTTTTGTTTTTAGGTTAGAAAATCCTTCGTATTTTCTGAACAATGTGCAACAAGCTAGCCGGTCGTTTCTCGTGGAAATCTCATCTTTTTTACACGATTCATTTCATTCTCCTTACTGCTTTCTTATTTACAAGTAAATAACTTTTCTTTTCACCTATTTTTCCTTTAACTACGTGTCTATGATTATTTTATTGATAGTTGCAAAGATAAGAATATGTTTAACTATACTTTACAAGGTTACTCAACCTGAATTAGCTTATGAACCAAGGGAGCAATCAAAGAGTTTAAGTTTAACCCTGTTCCCTCAGAAGTCAAGGTTTCGGGCATGGCTTGCATGTACTTTCTTTGCTGGAGTAGAAAGAGAATAATATTGCACAAGAAGCTTTTTTATATGTATGGGTAGAACAATAACTAAATAAGTAAAGTACTTATGAAAATGAAATCATGACTTGCGTTCTATTGATGCACACGGACCACTGGAGTAGATAAGGGGGTAGTTTTGGGGATAAAAACCCCTCTGAAATGGTAAAGATTGTCTATAATTTGACCAATTTTTCTTGTAAAACAATGAAATTAGCTCATTTATCCCGAAGAACCCCCCCCCCCCCAAATCCGGGTCCAGCTACGCCACTGAGACGGACAATCCGACAACGATACGATACGACAGTTACGACGCAGCAGTACATTAGGTTAAATGCCACGACTCACACGAACGACAACATCGATGCGATAGCGCTCCGACAGGTTTTCTGTCGGTACCAATCACATTGTCCGATAGTTATCGTTCATTGGTATTATTAATGCCGACAGGTTTTCTGTCGGTACGTATGAGTACCAATGAACGATAACTATCGGACAATGACACAGCAGTGCATTGGTTTCCATTGTAGGACTCACACGGACGATATTTTATCGGAGAAAATGGCTGACATTTTTCATGAAGAGCTTGTGATTTTGCTTATATAAAGGGGAAGATGCTACCAGGGATCTGGGAGCGGAGCGTGGAGTAGGATCGCGAAGCAAATGGATGAGATTTTGCCCGAAACCGGAGCAAAGCAGGAGCAAAGATGTTTTTTGCTCTACTGCTCCGACTTTTTTTTAAATTATATTAATATGAATTACTTAAAAATAAATGAATGAGGTTTTTTCTGAAAACCCCTCCCCCTCTTTTTTTCCCTTCTTTTTACTTTCTTTTTCTTTCTTTCTTTCCTTTTTTTTAATCATCAATTATTTATCATTAAGTATATAAATTTTTATGCGCATCACAGGGCACATAAAACATTATATATTTATTGATAAATAAATAATTTACGGACAGGTTTTTAGATTTCTTAACATAAAAGCTACTTATAATAATAAGGTTTTACCTACTTATAACTACGATTTCTTAACATATATACCTACCTATAAATTAACTTTAAAAAAAAAACGTGATAAGCGATTTCGATTATAACTATTCAGAGTGCGGGGCTAGAGCAGAGGGTGGAGCAGCTCAAAAAAGCTGCAGATCCCTGGGTGGTACACTTTAATACCAATTTTGGGAACTGATTTCTCAAATTCTACGTTCTTACCAGATTTTGCATTTTATGAACTTAGTACTTTCTATTATTATTGTTTTATCGTATAGTTTTTCACAAACAGGAATGGTTTTCTAAAATGAAATGATGTGACCAAGGTACAACGCTACATTCTATCTTGAGTCAAGATTAATAATTGTTGCACCACAGCACATAACCCCCCACGGACCCCTATCCAGATCATATCAGGAAGGGAGCTGGCGGAGAAACGACTTTTTTGAGTTGCTCCGCTTTAGCTCTATTTAGTCAACTTATTACAGCTATAGATGTCTTTATTTGTCAACATTTGTCCACAAATATGAAATATATGTAAAATATTTACATTTATATTTAATAAAGTTTTGTATTTATAATAATTTTCTGTTGTTTATTTATTTATTTTTTGGAACAGGAAAAAAAATTAAAAAAAGAAGTAAAATAACTTTTTTTAAAGGAAGAATTTCATAAAAAACTTTATTTTTGTATAGGTTTTTGAATGTAATTTTTTAAGGAGCAGTGGAGTACAACGAGTTTTTTAAGACATTTTTCGCAATTTGTTGCGCTGATCAATTATAAATGCACTATTATTTTCAGTATTATTTCTATACATATTTTTTTTAGCATTCACCGACGTTTTCAATAAAAATCACGTAAAATTCTGTAAAATTAGATTGCATATAAGTTGTTATAATAACTGTATGTGTATTGTATCGAAAACAACATAAGTTCGTGGCACAATATATTTTCTTAAAAATTAAAATATACGTTGTATACTTTAAAAAGTACCAGCTGAATAAGTTTCAACATATTGTAACAATGAATTGGAAACTTCTTCCAAGCAAACACAAGAAATATACATTTGAAAAATGTTAGTTTTTGCTTTTGTAAACAAAATTCATTGCCACATGTTACACACAGCAGTTGTATGAAAGATAAACGAAAATAATTTTGCAAAATTCGTTACACAAGTCTGTTACAACAGACAAAATGTCTCTTTCAACAGTCTTGAACTCACCAATTGGTCAATACAATAATTTTTTTATGTAGTCCTAAGATATTTGTACATTAAGTACGAAAATACTACTATTCTCATAAATTTCACAGATCATCCAAAATCGAAAAGCGTCATCCGATCCGACAACGACAAGACAACGCTATCATCGTCCGTATAAGGAAAATTTATGTTCGCTCCTTTAAATTTTCTAATTTTTCAGAAGTTAACGTAAGTTTCTGATCTACGTTTTCCCTGTTTTGTATATTATGCGTCAAGCTCCTTTAAAATTATTATCTTCTACTGGCAATGTATACATGCATATTCAAAGAAAAAAATCCATAAAGATTTTACCGACTCCCTCTTGGGGAGGAGTAGAAAAATTAATCTTTCCTTATCTTGCTACATAATGGTTAAATAGCTTGAATAAGAAAAAAATGCTTTTCGAAAAAAGATTCTGAAAACCATACAGCTTTGATAATTTTCCCCAAAAGCTCTTAAGATTTCAACATTTATTGTTGCGATATAAAGAATAAACCTTTTTTAGCTTTTCAGAAACTAAGGAAAAGGTGTTCGAAGCAATGCATTAAATAAATATTTTCTCCTTTCTAGAACATTATTCTTTTATGCTATTTTTCACAGAAAATAAAAATGTTTCCCATCTATACACAAAGATATTTAAGGAATTTAGGAAAATACATGTCTAAAAATATCCTATGAAAGATTGATTATGACATTTCTTACGCTTTCTATCACCGAAGAAATTTTTACACATGTTAGTGGAGAGCAAAAGAGTAATCTCTACAGCTGTGGAGATCGTGGTTACCTGTTTCGAGGGGAAAATGTATTCTTTTTATATTTTATGAAAAATATATGCTTCAAAAATTGTTTCATAACTCTAAAGTAAAATATGACGCAATTGCTTATGAAAGCTACGAGTCATCAGTAGTTTCCAAAGACTGAATAATGGAATGTATCTACCAAAATGTTGAAATAAAAAGCCAGGAAATAAAAAAAAATTGAAATAATAAACAGGAGCGATGCTGTAAAACATGAACGCATGTGAATAAAGCATTAGAAAATTTGACCTACATTTCTCACGAAATCTTAGCTTGATCAGTTTTATTGAAAATTATTAGTTAAACTTTCAATAGCGACAAGTTTTTTAATTAATGGAAGATTTTCGAAAAATGCTTTTAAAGAAGTAACAAAGTGACCGTACGTTTCATTTATTTCCCAATACCCTTGTACGAGATGCAAATTATGAAATGATGAATTCAATCGATAGAACAACTTTAAGTATGTTTATATCAAATAGTAAGTTGTAAGTATGTTGTTAAGTATGTCTATATGAAATAGTAAGTCTAAGTATGTTGTCTATATAAAATAGAAACCCTCTTAGCAATCTGAAGTTCTTTATAAAGAACGAGGCAAAGGTCTTTTCCCTAAACCAATACAGCGTGAGAAATTCCCGAAAGATCTGGTGGAATAAACATGAAATTCCCAAATGGCCTAGCAGAAAAGCTGTTGCTTAATTTCGTCAGGCTACTTACTGGTCACGACTGCCTCCGTAAGCATTTATGCAGTATCATCATTGTGCAGGACCCTTTCTGCAATCTTCGGGAGGAGATGGTCGCTGACCACCTTCGCCGTGGCCCGACGTTAAGAGACATCTCAATGTGAGACCGTTACTGGCGAGCTAGGAACATTCTTCGTTTATAGACTTTTCTATACCATGATTGTTTTGTTTTGTGTGTTCTGTGCTTTCTATTTTGTACTTTGCTTTCCTACGGTTTTTATAGTGCAGTGGTCTTATATAACGTCTGCCATTCGAAATTTAAAAAAAATATGAAATAGCAACATCCAAAATTTAAATGTTTAATGCAACAAGGGAAAAATTTTGAGAGAATATGCAACTAGAATGTTTCCTATTAAAAATTCATTAAAAATATCAGAACATGATGCATTACAGGAGTTGCCATTGCTTTGTTGTGTTACTTAACTGTGGATTATAAACATTTTATTAGCTTTATCACTATTCATTAAATCTAATAAGAGTCAAAATCTTTTTGAACCGAAAATAATAACAGAAATATTACTTTCAGCAAGTTCTTGGTGTAATTTTTTCTGGGTAAGCGAAGGTAATTGACATTACAAAAGTGCAATTACCTTGTACTTTTGTAATGTCTGCGAAGTAGTAGTATTTAACTTCGGAGATGTTTGTTTTTCGTATGACATTGTTCATACTTTTTTGGGTGCTTTCGGTAGTTTACTCGCTATATGCGGACCTTCACGAAAGAAAGAAAAGTCCTTCAAGCTGAATAATGTTTCCCCAAACATTCTAGAATAAAAGTTATCATGGAATTACTATCTGAAACTTAGTCGAATTTTAATATTTTTTTTCTTTGAAAACTCAAAAAAAAAAAAAAAAAATTCAAATTCAACAATTAAATAGAGACAAACTACAAACTTCAGATTCAAGCCCACGCTAAATATTGTTAAACATACTCCGCGGACTGCACATACAAAGTTTCAAAGTGATATCTTTATATGAAAAAACGAATGATTTTAATACCCGTAATTGGTCAAAAAAAAAACAGAGAAAAATACGTTTAAAGATTTTAAATGTAGAATGAAAACAGCTAAAATCATTTACAAAAAAAAAAAACGGAATATCTTTTAAAGTATTATCCATATAAGTTTGAAATGTTGCTTGAGGCTTTAAAACAGTTTTATCTATCGAAATACGTAATAATATTTTTTTCGATATTTTTACCAATTTTGAGGTACTTTTGTACCAATTTTGAGGTACCCTTAAGGCTTGTTTTGCAGTTTCTTCTTTTAAAGAAGGAATCTGTTCTTCAAAAGATGAAATGTTCTTAATACATGGTCTAATTGTAGCCGGCATCGTGGCGTCGTGGGAATGCGCTTAGCTCTTACGCCATAGGTCAGAGAATCGAGCCTGGCTGTGCCGGTGGATTTTCAAGATGCAGAAAATCATCTGAGCTCATGTCGTGTGATTATGCGGCATGTAAAATATCCCTTGAGTAGACATTTGGCTTGGATGCTCTCAGCTAAATTAAATTCCTAGTGCAATTTCGCATCAACTGAGTCCGGGTGCTCGCACTTCAGGTAGAGAAACCGGACGTCAAAATGCTCATGCGACGATGGTACCACACTCATTCGGTGCCACTAAAAGAGATGGTACCAATCTCTCGGGAACGCACTAGATCTGCAATTGACAGAAGCCAACAGCAGCCCATTAGGAATTTTAAAAAATGGTCTAATCGTTCGACAACTTTGAGTTGCTTACTTCTAATTGCAAACAAATCGCAATGTTAATCTTTTTTTTCCGTTTCTAAGTCACGAAACTCAAATTACAGAAGGATGCGAACTGTTTCCTCTGTTCACGAACTCGATACCTACATCTTTTAACTGCTGCCTACAGCAGTTAAAAGATTTTGACGCGTGTTCCACGAGTCCCTATTCATCATTAGTAAAACAATATTAATCATTTTCGACACCGTTAAACCACAAGTGTATGATAAAGTTTCATAAATGCGGCTCATTTTCTCTCGAGTTTACGCATTAATTTGCAATAAAGGCGTAAGAGAAATATTCACATTCTACGAAATCATTTAATACCACAATTGCTCACAAAAGAGTGCAGCAGAGAACAGAAATTAAGACTAGCATGTTTTTAATTATGATTTAAATACTTTAAATTAAAAAAAACAACTATAAGCAATTGATGCATATTTAAATTCAAAGGTAATACTGTAAATAAATTTAAAAAATTGAGCTGTTTTCTTTAAATTTTTTTTAAGAACAGTTCAACCCATTTTGAATTTGAGCCTTTACATTAAAATGTACCAATTAATATTAAGACAAAAAAACATCCTAGGCATGAACTTTTTGAGCTTTTTCCTATGTATGAACTGCATTTGAAGAAATACGGCACGGATTTTTTTTTCACACTGTCGTCACAAAACACAAACCCAAAAAAGGAATAGAAAACATCAAAGACGATATGAACAAATAAAGAAGAAAAACTCAACAGCTCTGACTGAAAATTTTGGAATGTTTTCCTTCACACCATCAAAAGAAGGGAAATAATTTCGTACAGGGATCTTGCGTACGCTTATACGTATTTTGGCTAGTTAATGCCGCCATTAATGGAATACAAATATACAGATTAATTCAATTAAAAATACCATTCAATCCCCTCGAGGTCTTAGAGCACATTTCTCTAGTCAGATGATAAAAGGTGATGTCGTAATTTTTGCTAATTTTACAGGAGCACAATTCATTGTGCAGTTCTCTGAACAATGCAAAATCATGTAATTTACTTCTTTTTCGGAATTTTTTTCTCTGTTTGAGATATAAAGCTAGTGATGTCATACTTTTCCACCTTATAGATTTTATTAAAATGCCTCCAACTATCAACTATAATTATTTTGCTAAAAAAATGTCACTAAAAAAGTGAGATATCACATTTTGCCATCTGACTAAAGATTTTCTTACTCATTATTTCTGCCATACCCCTTTTTTAATAACATGTTAAGTTTTATTTTTAGTTACTCTCTTAATTTTTCTTTTTCACATTAAGCACCTTTTTTGTTTTTTTTATGTTCTCTTAGGCTGCTTCGCCCTAGATTGTTTCAAGTGTTCATCAGTAGCTGGAGAATACCCGCCATGCGATGACCCTTTTCATAACAACTACACACAAGACATTTTAGAAAGTCCCTGTTGGGCTGGCAGAAAACAAAGGGATGGAGTCTTTCCAGCCACCACATGCGTCAAACTAGCTGGAGTTTATGGTAAAACCATTTCTTTTAGTTCCTAATAGTAATTACATTTGTGAGATTAATAATAAATTCCTTAACACTATGCATAGCTTACATTCTCGAAGAACACTAAGTCGAATTAGAATTGCTACATCTACAGTTTGTCGAATGAATAGAAGATCTCTTTTAATAACATCTGTTAGATTTTTACCAATGTAAGGAAAAATCGGGAGAGTTGGCGCACAATTTGAAAACATTATAAAAAAAGAATGAAAATGTCAATTTTTCGCCGAACTTTTAGTCAATAATATAGAGTGCAGTCCTTATGTATGCATTTCCATCAGTATTTTGTTGTTACGCTGTAATTTAAAACGACAGCTGGAATAAAACTAAGACACCTATTTTTCGCTTCTCTTCTTATAGGAGAGGTGAGATTGCGCACATGGGTGAGAGCGACGGCTTTCGCTAATAAGTAGATTATATTATTGATAACTTCAAGTAAATTGTCAAAATAGCTTTTAGCGAGGTGTTAATTATTTCACTCACTGGCTTAGCGTGTTCAATGCTCTTCTGTTAAATATAAATAAATCAATTTCAAGTAATAAATAACATCGTTTATTCCAACATAGTTTACTACTGCAGCGCGGAGCCATTTTCTGTCTAGTTCTCTAGATTTTATTTTTCTGACTCTTTTATCACTGAGTGTTGCCACTCAAGATAAACTCTTAAATAATTAATATCATCATGGCTCACTACTAGATATCCGACTTCACCATCTCGCCAGGTTTTATCTTAAATCAAACATTAAAGGAAGTGACAGCAAAAATGTTTAATATAACCCTTATTAAAAGCAATGTCTTTTAAAACCGACAAATCGTAAATAAAAATTACTTGTCGGGATTTTACCAATATATTCAAATAATGCATTAAATAAAGACATTTTGTTCGCTTATGATGCATTTTAAATTGTCCTATACCCATAAAATTATTATTTAAACTATACCTGTAAGTAGTTCCGTTTAACATGATTCATTTTTCGTATAAGAAATGGAATTAATAAAAAAAAGAACTAAGACTTTATTTTAAAAACGAAACAAACTATAAAATAACATGAACTCTAATACGAATTTCGGAAACGTTTTGAAGAAAACTTAACTAAGATTCATTGCTCTGAAACTCAGTATAAACATCAACTGCAGAACACTGAGAAAAGTTAACTACTCGCACTGAAAATCTGTACTAATAATATATATCATATGAAATTTAATTTAGCTAAAAGCCAAAGTGCAGATAAGAAGTTCCAAACTATGTGCTCAAAGTAGTGCCATAAATAATGGACGTTACTAAATGCTTCAAAAAAAAATGTCAATTTTGTCTTAAGTAAAATAACTTTTTCTTCTTTGCGTAGTTTATGAATTGGTTTATGTCAAAATTATTGACACTGACATAATTCTAAACATCTTAATCACAGCTTTTTAGAACTTTTTATTGATTTTCGTTTCTTATCTTAAAATATAAACAATGTTAAGTCTTTTTTCTTCATTACGACTTTTTCCATGAAGAATTATTTTTTTTAATATTTTTCCTTTTCCTGGATAGAGCAGCTGAAACAAATTACTTTTTCTTCAGCTATTTCCTGTAATTGCATCTGATGCTTTGTCACTTTACACCATCTTCAATTTAAAGACTTTTAATCATAACATACTATTATTTACTTTCTTTTATACCATATTATTGTCAATTAAATCTGCATACAAGGTATCAAATACGGAGCTCAAAAGGAAAAACATAAATATTTTTTTTGTAAACAAATGGAGATTTCTTAAAGCAGTGTTGGCTTAAAAAAAAAAGAAATTTTCAGCTGTGCGAAAAAAATTTTAATAAAAATTAAAAATGTAGAAAACGATGTGCTTTAAATAAACATTTTATCTCATATTGAACTTTCATAAACATTAATGTATATTTAAAATTTCTTCATCAGAGCAAAAAAATTTCAATAGACATTTAAATTATTCATAAATTTCGGAGTTGATGGTTAAACTACAGTCAAGAGTATTGTAACTAAACACTTGTGTTACTTGTAGATTTTAATGTGCACTAAATAATTTTGACATTAAAACTGGGTCATCTGTGAAAAAGAGCTCCGAACGAAAGTTTTAGATTTTGCTGCCTGACACTGAAATTGCAAAATCATATAGAAATTTCATGAATTTGTCTATCTAAATAAGTGGAAAAGAATATTATTCATTCAGAGAAAAACTACTTAATTCAAGTAGACAATGTGATGTTGTGGCTGTACAACGACCTGAAATCGCGATGCATTCACGCCTCCCTTTATCCCCAAAAGTTCAAGTGAGCGATCTCTCCTATCGCGCAATCTCATCAGGTTTTACCTTATGTGTACTAAAATCCGTTTGAATTAAGTTTCTAAGGATTCAAAATTCGAACTTGTTTTATTTGCAATTTTACAGACTCATTTGTCTGGCTTCTCTAAGTATGGATGCGTGCAAATGAGATTCTTAAAAGTCATTATTATCATTAACTGCAAAATTACAGAAACAATTCGTTGTAATTAGAACACAAGTTGTAAATAGTACAGTTTTTTTAAGAACATTAAAGGAAATAAAATGAAAATTCAACTGCAAATTATGCAGTATTGCTTGAAAAAAGATTCCTTCATGGTAACGTCGTAAGTTGTTCAAAAGATGCCATTGTCCACGGATGGAAATAAAGTAGGCAGTTTGATTGCTAATAAGCGTCCGGTCGTAACTTGTTTTCTTATTTTAATGTTGTATAAGGCAATAACGCATTCGGTCGTTTATGTTCTTCGAATGCGACATATGCAGATATCTTTACACTTCTTCCGCATATTTTTATTTTTGCAACATATTTTTTCATATTCTTAGAATTAAAGAGAATTTTATTTTAAAAGTCACGAGAGCAAATAATCAAATTCTAATTTTGTCAGAATTTTTTGATTTAAAGAAAAAAAACTTTACATTTTAAATAAAAAGTCGAGTTTAATAAACTAAAACAGCAAAAGGGGAAAATACGAGAGGAAAACGTTATATCATTTAACATTTCTTCTGCAAACAGAAAATATTTTACATTTTTAAAGAAATTTTTTTTTGGCGGGTGGCATTTTGTTTAACCACATTATGTTACTTTTTCCAATGTGAAAAGAAAACAATAGTTTCAGTAATTAATTGCTGCAAAACGGATTTATGAGTATTTTGCAGAGAGCCTGTAAAACAATACGATCTAAGAACAATTAATTTCTTGCATCGTATTGTTTTACAGTACGTATTCAAAAATTATGAATTCTCTACACAGCATGCAAAAAATTAAGGCTTTTATAAGAATAACCTGAAAGAATCAACCCTAACACATAGATAGTAATTGACGAATAGTCGTTTAAACGTGTGGTCTCATTTACGTTGAATAAAATTTTCACTTTTAATTGATATTTTTTACTTCATTACCTATACTCTCCATATATCCTGTGGTTAGTACTTCATTCAGAAATAGTCTACCCCCTTACTTATTATACCCACCTCCCAGTTTGTAAGTTTATTATTAGTAAAATTTTATCACCCTCTAGTTCCGCCGTAATGGTTTATCCCGATACTGCGTAGAAGCATCGTATTATTTTGTTGTATATATATATATATATATATATATATATATTAGATATCTATATATATTATATATCACTTTAACTTTTCTTGTATTGAAGACTCAGCACAGTAGTTTCAATAGCAATAGTTGCTTAAAAGTTAATGATTTAATGTGAAACATGTTCTTCCGCAGTTTTCAGCTTACCCCTTGTTAAATCATTTGTTTGTTATTTATTTATTTGTGCACTAATTTCAAATGTAAGTGAATATTTCAAAGATACTCATAACTTACTTTTTAATTTTATTATTGGCGTCTCCTACATCTTTTGCGCTTATTGTATATTGGCAATAAACTGATAGCTTATCGACCTGTTCATTGTCCTGAAACTCTCGAATTCCTTTTCTTAAAATCTGTCTCATATTTATAGTCAAGATCAAAAGTAAAAACCAAATAAGAATAGGTGTCATATATTAAAAATAATCCGACAATGAGGAAGTTGTGGAGCAAAAGGTTCAGGAAATCCATGACCTTATGGGATCATTTTTGATTCTACCTTGGGATAGTTTCTAAGGGATGTGTAATGCCCTGATTTATGAAAGGTTCTGTAGAGTAGTAAAATACTCGGAATAATTTTCCTAAATTTGTTAAAGTCACACAACGAATGCCTGAATTAGAGAAATAGGTAAACTTTAAATACTATTAAATGAACGTAATGACTGATTTTAAACTCAACCAAAATGTCTCAACTGTTTTCGAAGAAAAGAAGTAGCATACGTAAACACAAGACTTGCTTTTTATAAATAACTGAATAAAGATATCAACTCTCCCTTTTTATTTATTTATTTTGCGTTATCTAAATATTAAAACATGAAATTTACAATCAGTCTATCTACATTTAAAAACCAGTGCATTGCGGCTAAACTCTACGATGCAGGGAGTAGCGGATAAAAAATGAGTTCGTAGAAGTAATTACTATTTTTAAAAATGACATTTAACATGAACATAGAAAAATTTTAGGCACCAAATGAGATACGTTTGAGGGTAAACTACTAACAATCTATATCATTTAAAGCTTACCTTAATCTATTTTTATTATTTTGTAATACATTCAAATTTGCATTAATTCAAATTAGAATAAGTTGAGGTAAAAGTCTACGAAATGTGTAATAGGGTACCGCTATTTTGCTCAGATTCCTGCGAGACTTACATATTTATAAATATTTATCGATTATTATTTATGTTTTTTTAAATGTATTTACTGTTATTTATTTATTTATTTATTTATTTTTCAAATTAAAACAAAATACATTTTTCTAACTGCTTTGTGGACAGCATTCTTTGAGATCACCTGCAAATCAATTAAAATTCGAACATATTTCTCAAAAAATTTATAGACTTTAAAAAAACACCCTGAGAAGCATCATCTTCAGTAGAAAAGTTTAACTCCAAATTACTAACACGAAATGTGACAGAACTACTTTATGTTATTCTAACTGATTAAAAAATTACTGCTTAGCATGTTCATGTATTTTCCACTTTCAGATGATACAGGAGAAACTTTGGTCGTCAGAGGATGCGCAGTAGATAGTGGGACCCTTACCATTGACACTGAGCTCGTTAGAATGAGTCATTGTGGTGGCTTTTACTACGAAGATCGTTATGTGAGAGGTTGCGTGCAAAACTGTCTAGACGATGGTTGCAACGATGGAAAAATTCTAAGTGCTTTTGGAAAGAACCGTGTCTTTACAGCAGCTATCTGTATTTTCTATATTGCTCTGTGTAAATATGTTACGTATTACTGAAAGATACTAACAAAATATGCTATTGATCATCTCAAATAGCCCTCCAAAATATTTAAAAAATGCATTTATATTAAATAGTTTTTCTACGGTATATTCATTCGAAATGTAGTTCTTATACGAAATTTTAAATTTATACTTCGCGTGTAAATAAAGAACAAATATTATTGCATCAAAATTTTTAGGTAGCTTAATAACTTACACTAGTTCGTCAAAAGTAAAACATCAGAATTAAAGATTTTTATCGCTAAAAGCAGTTTTTTTTTTACAGCTGGTGAAACTGATAGCGCAGTTAAGTCATCTGCCATAACAAAGCACTAAACTAATCAAAGCTCAATAGTACTGGTAAAATATTAAAATATTAGCAAAATTTTGTATTTCATTTTTACCTTACTTTCCCCTAAAATTTAAAAAAAATAATAATACTTAAGTATGAAAGAAAGCTGAATGTATCGTAAAAATAAAGAAAAGTCAAAAATAAGTGAAATAATTAAATAAAGATCGAAAGATAAAATTTGAAAGTAGGATTTTGAGATGGGGAAAATGTGTTTGTCGGTCTGTCTGCACCCCCCGCCCCCACACACAATAACTTTTGAGGGAATTATTCGAAAGTAGTTGTCTTCGAATTGTCTAATTCGAAAGATTTTTTTTTTTTTTTTGCATTCGAAAGATCTCGGTGAAGACTTCTCATTTTCTCATTTTATTTTTTGATTTTAGCAATTTTTCGTTCAATTTTGAAAAAAAAAATTTAACATTAGTGGTATTGGGGAAATGAAGCGAATTATATAATCCCTGGACATAAAACCCCAGTTACTTTAAAGAATATTATTTAAAGGAGCTCTCGACGTGAAATATTTTTGATTTGAACAATTTTTGCTCGATTTTGAACAGTTAAAAAAAATTAATATCAGCGCCTGCAGGGAAATTTCATTCCTAAATAGATCCAGATCTAACAGACGGATTTGCTTGAAATAAACTTTAGCGGAAGAATCTTTGCCGTAGAACACGTACATATGCGAAGTTTAACCAGAATTAAATGAGCCTATTTTCCTATGATTTTTTTTAGTCTGGATTTTTTTATGTTATTTTTGAATGAATGAATGAATACAAGAACTAATGAATGAATAAGTACAAGAGTAAATGAATTAATGAATACAAGAGCGAATGAATGTGTAAATAAATTAATGAATGAGCAAAGAAAAGAATGAATGAATAAATACATGAATGAGTAAATGAAGGAGTGAATAAATACATGAACGAGTAAATGAATGAAAGAATGAATGAATACATAAACGAGTAAATGAATGAATGAATGAGCGAATGAATATGTGTTTACCCTCGAAGAAGATATATTTGAAGTAATAAGAAGTAAAGCTAAATGAGAAAGAGAGAGAGAGATAGTTAGATTATAAATTTAAAGTTGGTGTACACGGGAAAGTAGGCTCGTATAGTTCTAGACGGAACTTCATGTTATTATACGTGATTTATATAAAAATTTATGTGCATAAACATAATGTATTAATTAAAAATTTTGTTATATTAATTTTTTTCTTAATTTAGCGGAACAAAGGAAAAAAAAATAAAACAAAAGTTATTTTATCAAAGAAAAAATAAATTTTTGATGATTAAAAAATTTTAACGCATTTTAGGGAGTTCCGAATCATTTATTTTATCCCTAAGAGTATCTACTTTGATTTATTTAGCTGATAATAATCTTTTCCCGAAAAGGTGACATTAAATAACCAATAAGAACTTCATTATATTCTTTTGATTTCGCTACTAAAGATATTTTACTCGAGAATATTTATAGCTGAGAGGGAACTCGAACAGCTTAAATTGCAGAAACATCTGAAATAGGAATTTTGATAAGTAGCTTGATGTAGATAATAACAGAATATTTTACAATTCCATTCTATTCAACGTCATTTTCAATAATAAATGAATATAAAGCTCTATTTTCCAAGGAAAGCTTTTGTGAAGCTATTTGCAAAATATGTATTTACCTAAAAGTTAATTCATTTGTAAAACGACTAATACTGTGTAACAGAGCTTAATAAAGACGTTAAAACTATATTTGTGACTTCTTTTAGGGTTTATAACAACTAGGGTTATTAACATTTTTGAGTAAATTGGTTCAATCAAACAAAAACCTTATTCACTCATTCATTCTTCCCGATAACTACTTAGCCTCTTCATAGCCCACAGGTAGGTTTGTTACTCTAGGTGCAACCACCGTTCTAGAAGAGAAGCTATTTCCACAATCCATCCCTGTTCCTGAAGGGAAGCTATTTCCAGAATCCATCCCCGATCCTGAAGGGAAGCTATTTCCAGAATCCATCACTGTTCCTCAAGAGAATCCTCTTTTGGGGGAAAATCTTCTTTCGGAAAGCCTCAAACAAGTGGAATAAACCCTTAAACCCTACCTATGGCCTGATTCGAAAGTAATGAATGTTAAGATAAAACAATTAAAAAGGGAACCAGGGGAATGAAGATTTAATAGATAAAGAAATCAAGGAAAACAATCTAAATGATTGATTGATGATTCTTCTTCAATGAAAACAATGAAAGACAACAAATTGTGATTGTTCACTTTATAATTATCTAAATCAGGAGAATATAACAGTGGATCAAATGTGAAAAATATCTTCACTGCGTCTATGAAAGATACAGTACGGGAAAAAGACAACTTTTTTGGTGAACATTGTGAATCTTCAACATTTTGAATCTTCAACACAGGTACAACTGTTGTACCAGTTAAAATTATATTTTTGCCACCATGTTAACTGCAAAAGCTGGGTATCCATGCATATATTTTTTCCCTTTGTACGATTGCTATTTCGATACACATTTTTTTTTACGAAATTACTGGAATACTTTCAGTAACTACAATATAATTGCATAAATATATGCTAACCTTTCATTTTGTTCCTCAAGTGCATGTCGTAAGGAAGAGGTTAATTGTTACACAAAGTAAAAACTTCTGGCTGATTTTCCACTGAAAATTTAGTTCTCTAATTTCCTGTAAAGTTAGCATGTACACCCGGTCTCCCTCCGCTAGTGGGGTTTAATTTTCTATTAAAAAATCATAGATAAAAACAAGTAATGAAGCTATGACGTGTTAAGAATTACATATTCTGATCAGTCAAAGAGGGTATATTTTAATTGAATATGACAGTATATCCAGGAATGGTTCAGCTCTATCAAGTCTTCGAATCTTAGTTGCTCTCCCCTTAGTGCCAAAGGTAAAAAATTATTTAGATGTTTTTTTTAACCATCTTGTTGAGAGTAGTATATTTTTAAAAGCAGTACCAAAGCAAGTTCGGATAAAGCTGAAACAAATTTAATGCTTCAGTTTGCTGCAGTAATAATAGAAAAAAAGTATTTCCATCAATATGAAAAATACTCTTAATAATATACTGTTTTAAAGTTTTTAATTAAAAATTATTGTAATAATACGCATGAGGAAATCAATTTTTAAATAATCCACTTCTAACTAATAACACCACTGACTACTGATAAAAGAGACTCGTTAGTAGTAAAATTCGTTTCCCGCTTCGCTCATTTCATGTTGTTACATGAATCGTGCATACTTGTTTGAAAACATGAGCAGGAATTCGGATTATTTGTTTATTTGTTAAACAAAATTTTTTATTAAGTGCAGACAGTACAGCTTTAAATACTAATGTCGTTGATAAACGTGCTTGATTTTTTTCATTACTCACGTTAAATTTATGTACCGCATCATTGTGTACAAGATTCTAATTCATTGCAGAATTGGCAGTTTTATATGAAAAAACATTCAAAAGAGCTATTTTGTTTGTTGATTTATGCCGGTTCTCTTAACAAGCACGTTTTATGCCTGTACATTCATCATTTAGCATCAAGGGCGTCGCCAGAATTTCTCCGTAAAGGCCCCTATAGAGGGAATCGTTAACTCCACAGGGAAGATGGTAAAAATAAATTAACAAAACATGAAAACTAATCCTTTCTAGACAAAGTGCATAGATTCCAGATATTTTCTCTTCCTCCAATCTCGTAGCAGATTTAAAAAGTAATCGAGTTAATGACAATAATATGAATGTGTAAAATTGAATAAGTTTTTTTAAATGTACTGTATATGAGACTTTTTTTTGTTTTTGTTTTTGTAATGACCAGCAGAATGTGACTGTTGCAAATTACGCATAAACATTGGTTAAGATAAGATTACTTAAACTCGAAGCTATCGGAACTAATGTTGGTGTGCTAGAAATTAATTAAAATAATGGCAGCAGAGATAAATGGTACAGAACTTTTTTAGTTACTTTGTCAGCAATACCACGTATTTGGCAGTATTTTACTTATGTTATTTTAGTCACCAATCATATAAATCAGTAGAAATATTTTTGTTAATATAAATTGATAAAATTCCAGTGATTAATATTGTAAGCATTAATAAATTCCTATTGTTTAGTGTTAGATCTGATTATATAATCTTAGGACATTTTTAATTTTAATTTTCTGTAAACATTTTCATGTACATGCGATGCAAAAAGAATTATTTTATTTCCCTTTCGCGTACAGTTTATAAATATAAAATCTTTCGTAAAAAATTTAAAGGTAAAATGCTTTGTTAAACGGAGCAAAAATTGCAAAAAAAGTTCACTCATCCATGAAGAACTTATTTGGATCTTCTGCAAGTTTTAAGGAAAAAAAAAACTCACAAGTTCGAATTCATCCACAGTAACAGCGGAATATCACTTCTGTGATAATAACAATGAAGCAAAAACAATCTTTAGAGCCCGCGTGATGATTTTTTTCTCTAAACTAGGCGAATTTTAACTTGCTAATGATATTAAAGTTGAATGTATCAAAAAGCGATTTTCTATTAATTAACTTTATTTAGAAGAAATGCTCGTGAAGTAAGATGCAGTTCATTGGTCAAGTTGTTACATTCCCTTCTCGCGATGGACGGAGACTTCTTCATGTTAAGATTATAGGTTCATGCAAACAACACATAAATGTTTATGTGCTGCCCGTACCTAACGAAACAATCATCATCGACAGTAAAATGCTTAGAAAATTAACTAAAATGAAAGAAATTTAACATGGACAAATTCGTTTTTTAATTTATTATGCTTATTATAGTTTTCAAATGATTTCAAAAGGTCTTTTTTTTCAATTAATCTATTTATTTATTTATATTTTTCTTTTGGATTTATTTTCATTTTCTTATTTTTATGCATTTTTATTTATTTATTTTATTATTTTTATTATTTATTTATTTATTTTTTACTCTAGAGTTGGAGGAGGGGTTTGACTATTTTCTCTGTCAATTTTAAAGTAAGAATGTACTGGCATAAAACCAAGAGTAATTTTTTGAAGGAAAGCATTATTACAAATACATCTTTCCACAGTGCAATTGTTCAAAAAGATTTCCCAATTATTCACTTTCAGAAATGTATTTTCTCTGAACTATTCCAATATGCCTCACGTTCCCCTATTTATATACTGTTTTATCTAATAAAAAATTCCCTCTCACTTCTCTGTATTTTCAATGATGCTGGAGAAAACGTGACTATATCCATTATGAACATAAGGTGAATCCAGCCTTTAGCAATGCAGGGGCCATAAAAGCATCGCAAAAGGATGAATTCACTTCTGATAACAACCATCTTCAAAACAGAGCAGAGAATGCCACTCGGTGAAAAAAGTACGAAGACTCGAAGGAATGTAGACATCGAATGGATTCTAAGGGAACACAGGGAGCTAGCTACTTGTCTCTGCAATCTTTCTTGGATCTTTCCTTCCGCTTCCAGAAAAATATTTGGAAGTATCTAACCCGCAATAAAATTTTGATTCTTTTTCTGCAATCACAAAGAAAAACCCCGGAATTATTTGCACAAAATTATAATTATATTGGATACAATTATTGCATTGCAACAGTTAGAATATTTTTTCAATCAGACAGGATAACGACTCTTTGGTAAGCTGATTAAGTTTCAAGCCTGTGTATCGTTACCCCGTCCCTTTATTCGTTGCATTTAAAGGATGAACTTTGAATGTTTCTTTCATTTCCAGGCAGATTGTTCTAAAGAAAAAATAAACACCTTCTTAACTAGTTACATAATACAGTAAAACTCCTCCTAACGGACACCCCTCAAATGTCGACAGTTTTTAATTCTCTGCCAGCAAAGAGCCTAAAAAAAACTATTTCTGACAAATATTTTTGTCCCGGTGGTGACCGCTAAACAGAAGTTTTACTGTACTTCCTCAACCTTCATTCTTCCTAAACTACTTACTAGGACATTCCCTTTTTAAATGTTTTAAAGCAATTTTTAATTTTAAGGTCTTTTTAGAGGATTAAATTATAGTCCAATCAGATTTTAAAGTATTATTCGCATATCAAGAAAAAAATGTATAACTCCTAAATAGGGATGTAACGAATATTCAGCCACTATTCGGTATTCGGCCTATTCGGCCTGGCCGAATACTGGGTAAGGTAAAATTCGGTCTGGTCGAATATTGATAGACTATTCGGCCGAATAGCTCTGCTGCAGTGGAAATGTAAAAAAAATTAAGAAATTAGTAGATTTTAAACATTAAAAATTACATTATAATTATTGCAAAATAATACATTAGTTTATAGTTTTAATTAAGAAAATGATTTAGAAAAAACTACTTTTTTTAAACCTTGTTTTAGGCTTGACTGAGCAAAAGCAGGTTTTAAAGTTGTAATATTGTATTTTATATTTAGCATTTGCTCCCAAAGCTGGCAAAAATTAATTATGATACATGATAAATTAATTTTGTTATTATTAACAAAGTGGAAATCAAACTTTGTTTGGGTAAACTGATTTATTGTGAATATTGGGTAAGAGAGAAATGTGAAACACCTCGAATATATCATGAATATTTAGGTAGCATAAGTTATTGGGGTTGTTGACAATAAAAATATATTCCAGTTAGGTGTATTAAATTTCAATAGATCTTTTAAAAATAGGTATGTAAAAAACCGCATAAAATAAAAATATTAACTTTTATAACTTCTAAAATATCTTCATAAAAGACTTTTGAGCAAGGTAAAAGTTCACTAAGCAGTAGTAGGTCTTTCATTTTAATTAAATAATTAGTAAAATAATGCTAATGCTTACTACCATAAAATCTGTCATTTCTATTCCACTTGTAGGTGAAATTCGTAGTTTTATTACATTCAAAACAATAGAGAAAATTGATTAATTTTAAATAGTTTTAAATTCTTAACAAACATAATTAAACCATACATCATATAGTAATGATTAAACTTTGTGCAAAGTAATAGAAATAAAATTTCACGTTAAATTAAAGCACAAATGAGCATTAACACGCAGACATATGTTTCGGGATTGCTTGGAATCTCTTTTTCAATGCGACAGGGAGCTTCTAGATGCAAAACATCCAAAGGAAGCAGACAGAACAACAAAAACAAAGCTTATATAGCCTAAGAATTAACTGTAAACCAATGAGAATAAAGGCAGTGTGAAGTGGAAGTAGAAGTAGTAGGAAAGGCACCAATAAGAGAGCAACAAACGAATGCAGTTGGAAGTACAGAAAGTAAAAAGGAATATCAATGAAAACAAAGCAAAAAAGACAACAGCGTGCATAAAAATGTGAAAATATATGAAAATACAAAGAATAAAAATACCAATATTTTTCATATATTTTCACATTTTTATGCACGCTGTTGTCTTTTTTGCTTTGTTTTCATTGATATTCCTTTTTACTTTCTGTACTTCCAACTGCATTCGTTTGTTGCTCTCTTATTGGTGCCTTTCCTACTACTTCTACTTCCACTTCACACTGCCTTTATTCTCATTGGTTTACAGTTAATTCTTAGGCTATATAAGCTTTGTTTTTGTTGTTCTGTCTGCTTCATTTGGATGTTTTGCATCTAGAAGCTCCCTGTCGCATTGAAAAAGAGATTCCAAGCAATCCCGAAACATATGTCTGCGTGTTAATGCTCATTTGTGCTTTAATTTAACGTGAAATTTTATTCCCATACATCATATATTGTGTGTCATTGGTGTTTGACTTTATCAATAATTTGAAATTTGTCAAATACTTTCTATTACAACGATTTTCTATAAATTTTAATATTCGGCCGCCGAATATTCGGTATTCGGCCTAAGACATTGGCCGAATGTTCGGCTTCGGCCTGGAAGAAGTGGCCGAATATTCGGTATTCGGCTAATTCGGCCAAATCACTATTCGTTGCATCCCTACTCCTAAAACAGAACTATCATTTTTTTTTAGAATGGATCGGTTAAAATGTGTTCGAGTTTGTCATTACCGTGCTGTCTTTTCAACAGAAGTAGTTTTATTTATTCATTAAAAATTAGGTATAAATTTCCTAACATCGCCATTGAATAAATTTATTTCGGAAACACCTTAAGAGTGATCAAAACAGAAAATAAAATGCTTTATTGACTAAAGATGTCGTGATTTAAGTTATTACACCAGGAATGAACTTAAATCCTGGTCATCCAAAAAAAGTATTAAAAAATGAAAACTTTGATCATAAAATACATCTTAGTTTTGAACACGCAGTATCCACCCTATTCTCATCTTTGCTAACGAATCTAGATCGCATTTTGAATTATTTCCACTACACCACACGGCTCAAATTCGTGAGTATTTTTTTCCTTTTTTTTTTTTTTTTTCTTTTTCAGCCTTTATAATAATATTCTTCTTAAAAAAGACCAAAATGACATTTTAACGATATTGCTTAATGGCATATGAAGGATAAATCTAGTTTTTTCTATCCATTAAAACAACAGTTGTCTGCAGAGATATTTTTAAACCTAGAGTTATTTTTAAAGCTTTCAATATGCTTCTTCTTCTCTTTTTTAAATGCATTTCTTTCTCCCCCCCCCTTTAATTTTAAATTTACATCAATTAATACTCATCAGTTTCGAGTCGCGTGACCTACGTCCTAATTTTATTCGAATCCTTAAAAATTGACTCGTCTTTTTGATCTAAAAATATTAACCATACCAAAACACAAAACAAAAAAAACAAAACAAAAAAGAGCATTCACACCGTCATTAAGCAAGTTGTATCTCACTAAAAGGCCAAATAGTGCCAAATTTCTCCATATGTTTGTAAGAGAATATATTATTAGCCAATATCTTTTTTATGCTTACATAGTGCTATTTGTAGATCTTCCTTTTTCACGTCACATGCCTTTATATCTACTTACCTGTTACATGTATTTTCTATCTGTGGATGTATTCATAAAAAAGTGGACACATCTTTATCATATATTAATACCGATTTATATATGTCTATTAAACGAGGTATACATGCAGTAGATGCCCAAATATCGAACTGAAAATTTATTAGCCTTTGAGTCTATTTTCGGTTTGGCTCTGACAGGAAGTCTGCCGATGATCGGGAAACATTAAAAGATTTCATTTGTTAAAATAAGGGCGAGGAAAACATGTTTGTCGCTTCAATAACGTTTCGCGACAGCTATTGGATATGTGCCAATATAAGAATTCTTCTTCTTTTTCCCCAAGAAGAAATTAAATCTGTTAAGATCAGGTGTCTTCTAGTCAAAGTCACACAATACTTATATAATGCATCTCCCACATACACATATATTTTTATTTACATCAGCTAACACACATGTAATGATAGCCGAAACGTGATTAATGCCACTTCGATAGGCAGTTCTTTCAAAAACTTAAATTAACTTCTCAAAAAATTTTTATCCAAAAAATATAATTCACCGAACAGAGTAGAAAATAAATCTAGCTTACCAGCACAGGCATTTGCGATACAGAACAGGTCATTTGTTTATGTTATTATACTTACTTGAGATCGCAGAAGTGAGGGGGAAAAAACGAATGGAAAACAAAACAATACGAATTCTCTTTGCAGATGATGTGATTCTTACCAAGCAATTCTGCTCATTTTAATGTATTTTTTTAAAACCAGTTTCATCATTTTGAAAATAAAATACACACTTTGAGTTAAAACTTTAAAGTGGAATCAACGCTTTGGTAACTCAATAATGAAAAAATTAAAATATATATATCTTGAGAAGTTTACTACTTAAAAAAAACTAACTATAACTATGCATTCTCTTTTGAGTTAGGGGAAATCGAAAAGCTGCTGCATGCATTTAGGATGAAATATCGCGAACTTTAGCATTTTTATTTAAAAACGTGACTGTGGTAGGACAAATTACAACACCTTAATTTAACACGCAATGTTATATAAACATCTGAACTTATTACCATATTAAATAATCTTTTTTTTATACTTTTTTTAACCATTTCATTTTGTTTTTCTAAGAGATTATAAAACCTTTACTGCAGGATTTTAAATTCACTTAAAACACCCAGTAATCCTTTATACTTTAAATAAGGCCTTAAATTGCACCGTCAGCAGTACTTAAGAAATTAAGAGTAACTTAAAACTGTAATGTAAGCAACTGCAAGCGTGAAAAAATATTTAGTTTATAAAAAACGGAAGAAATGGAAAACTGAAGCTCTTTTCTAGATAATCGAAGAATTTATTAGTACTTTGATAGTCATGTGGTAACAAAACCACCCACATTTTAACGAAAAACATATCATCATTTGAAAAAAAGGAGAGAAAACAGAAAATCCGAGGTGTTGCTATGGTTTTCTTACAACAAATAAAAAAATCAATAAGTTATTGGGAAACTAAGTAGAAGTATCGTTTTCTCTTTATTTTAGAAGATTTGCTAAAACTTCGAAAATCAGATAATTTTCTAGTTCGAGGAATCCAAACTCTTAAAGTTTTTACAAAGAAATAACTTGTTTAAAAACATTTAAATACATTACGACCGACCGTACTTACAAAATCTCAACTTTTAAAGAAGATTCGAAATAAGATCCATTTATCGAATTAATTCGGAAACGTAATTGCTTCCATCCGTAACTAAATAAGAACACAGATAATTCAATTCCCGCCCCGCCCCCCCCCATATATATTGCCTTCTTGTCATATACTTATGCATAAAAATAAAAACTACTTTCTAGCAGACTTTTCCGTAGAAGTAAAAGAAAAAAGAATGAAAGAACGTTTAATGTATCGTAAAAAAATCGTCGAAAAGAAGTCAAAAAAATAAGTTAAGTAATTAAATAAATATTGAAAAATAAAAAAATTGAAAGTAGGGTTTTGAGTTAGGGAAAATGTGTCGCTCCGTCTGCCCCTCCCCCCCCCTTAATAACTTTTGAAAGAACTGTCCAATACAACAGTTGTTTTTTTTTTGGGGGGGGGGGTTGCATTCGAAAGGTCTTGGAGAGAACATCTTATTTCCATATTTTACTTTTTGGCTTGAACAATTTCTCCTCTATTTGTGAAATTTTTATTAAAATAGTTTATTTTGTAAAAGCTTGACTATAGTTTATCAATCTGCCCACCTTGAACAAAAACTACTTTTAAACTGTCTTTCTATAACTTTCACCCTTCATCTTACTGAATATTTTTATTCCACTGCTTTGTATTTCGAAACAGAATATGATATGCAAAAATTAAATGATTTAAAGCATTATATTAACATGTTGCGAAGAGGGAGAGATTAAGTGACTAAGGGAGGGATGATGTATATCCCATCCCTTGCTTTTGATATCTCCAGACAAATATTTACGATGATTAAAAAGTTTTTTTTTACTATTTTACTTTACAAAACATTCCTCATGATAAAATTATCTTGTTTACTAGTTTACTATTGAATTTTGCAACTTGAAATAGGAATCATAATTCCTATAAAAATGGTTTCCTCTACCTTAATATTTTACATTGAAAGTTTAGATTAGAGCATCTTAACTACTTTTCTTTTTCTTATTTCTCAATGTTAGCTATTAATGTTTAGCTTTTGCACTGTACAATGCTGCATTTATCAGTAGCTGAAAATTCACGGTTGTCAAATAGTAAAAGAAACTAAAATTGAAAAATTTTGGGTTTCGTCATTCTTTCAAAACATTTTTTAGCATAATAGTGCATAACAATGCTTTTTGTGTTTCTTTTGAAGGAAATGCCACGAATAGGGAAGAAAGTTGAGCATGGCAGAAAGGTTTGAATGAACATAAGTTACAGGTTGAGAATATGCTACAGTTGTGAAAGATAATAAAGGTATCATTGAAGTGGCATTATTCCCATGAACATATACATACAAAACAGTTCCTGCAAGAAATGTGATAAAATTTACACCATGTAAGAATTAAGACAGCATTATCTTCAGAAAATATCTAAGCTATGGAATGATTTTTTATTTTGATGAAGAAAACGGATGAGAAGAATATTTACTAGTAGTAAGTGAAGTTTAATTCAGTTTGCAATCATTGGCTAATTAATAGCCTAGGAAAAACGATGAGCATATACCATATTGTTGAGTTGGTTGGGAAAATATTCCCGCTATTTGTGACACCCCAAAGCATTACATAATATTTTAAGAAATTCAGGATATTCCCCTACAATAACGTGCTTTTCACAGAAGGAGATTACTTCATTTTTAACTGACCAGCCTATGCTTCTTAAAAATGAAAACCAATTTCTTTCTTTATCTTTAAAATAAGTTATTGAAAGATGCGTTCCCCAACTCCCATTTTTTACCATCTACACCCTCAAACTCACTCACTTTAAGTCCTGCAGATAATCCAAAAAACTATCTCTTAGGAAGAAGGTAGGGAAAAAAGGATTTTCACTAATACTCTTAAAAAAGAAGAAATTGAGAAAAAAAAAGCATAAAAAAATGGGGAAAACAAAATTAAAGCCCCAGAAAGAAAGAAAACGTCAAGATTGATGAATCAACAGCATAATATCCAATAAATGTTGCGTACATTAATGACTGACAAGTTTCAACTTTTAAAACATGTCCCATCCCTCCCTCACATAAGGGAGGGATAGGACATGTTTCTGTTTTAATTGGTCCATAAAACTAGTATTTTAATAGTTCGCATTAAACTTATATTTTTTCAATGTGTTGAAATATTTCAAGACATTATTCTGAAACTCCCAATGCAATTTCAGGGGAAATCAAATTTAAAAAAATATTTTTGTGAAAAATGTCTTAAGCCCCTACTGATGGAACCTCCTACTTTCCCCTACTGATAGAAAAGTATAACTAAGATTACTCCCATGATTAAGAATAGCCCAATTCCTAAATATTTCGATAGTTGGTATGCAACAGAATGTAGTACACCCAGAATGAACCCCATTGAAATAATGGGTTTGAAGGATAATTCCCTTCCGATTGGCAAAGAATTTTTTATTGATGCTAAAATTTTCATTTTATTATTATTATTATGTATCGGCAGCATCTGATCCCTGATCAGCCTTCCTATCTTTAGCTCTATTTTACGCTCTTTTCTTCCCTTCAGGTCAGAACATTTCATCATTGTGCATTTACGACTACATTGCTCATGTGCAAATATTTGCCTTCAAACCTGTAATATCTGATTAGAGGCTAGATGAATGCACTGTTATTTGATTGCAACATTAAACAACCTTCTATTAACTCTTCTCCATCTTTATAATTAAAAAGATTTATTTGATGGCCAGAAACCCATTTTCCTGATATATAAGTTCACATTTACATATCCGAGCAACGAAAATGTAGCGGAATTCGGACCAAAAAATTTATATTCAAACTTTGTAGCATAAAGGTAACATCTGAGAATAAAATAAAGCCCTATCAAACAATATTATCTCGGAGTACCGTTCTTTTAGAGGATCTTATGAACCCGCACCGCATCAACAAGTTACTTATCTCCCAACCTCGCTCCATTACGCAGACAATAGCGGAACGGAATGATGAAAAGTTAGACTAGCAGGCAATTTTGGAAAAGAGCGAAGCTATAACCCCACCCCAACCCCCCAAAACAAGTTCCCGAGATGCGAGAGAGCCTCTGACAGCTAGACCAGCAGAGCTTCTTCAGCTTTCGGCCCGTGTCTGCAGAGAGAGTGCCTTCGGCGGTCACAAACAAAATCTTCCCGGACCTGCGAATTCGAGGTCACTCAGTCATTTGTTGGATTCCCCTTTTCAGACTCCTTCAGTGTGAAAGAATAATCACGACGTGAAAGAAAAAGGTTGGAAAAAAAAAGGCCGGGATAATTAGAGATGATCTTTAAGCGATCTTTGTAACCGGTAAAGGCGGTGTCTTCCCCTAAAGGTTTGTGTGTACCTGAAGCTACTGCTCCTCCACATCACGAAAATGATCAGCCTTACTGACCCACTGACGCACTTCTCGGAGACCTCCTGGCCTTCATACGATTCCTAATATCAAAGAGCGTCATTTTAGAACCAAAACATTGTTGTCTTCTCTTCTGGATAACGAGGAGACCGACACTGGCCCCATTTGTTTTTAACACGCTTTTTTTACAAACACGCCATTCAAAGCTTTGCACGGTTTTGCGCGAAGGAGTTCGTAATTTTTACAAAGTTGATTTTTGGATTATTTTCAAGTGTTTAAAAGAGTCATTTTTGTTTATCTCATATTCAACATACTTCCAAGCTATATAAAAATTAATTTCACCAATTCTGTTCGGAATTTCAGAATTGGTTAAGTGTTGCTTAATAGTATTACATACTATATGTATAGTTTAAACCTCGAACTCTATCTTTGAAAGTGCGTTGCCTACAATACTTATGCTTCGAGTTGATAGACCAGCTATGTTCACTACGTGGACATACAAGCATGCTGGACATTCCATCATCGAAAGGGGTAATCGAATTCGCCCAGAAAGACATAATCGGAAGAATATTCAGAAAATGACTTGGCGCTCCAATGATTGGGTGAAAGGATTCCGAGAAGAAGTTGAAAGTCGCGTGGAAAGCATGACCATTGCAGATGTCAGTCCTGGAGTTGCAATTAGAAGAGTTCTTTTGCTCTACGAGAATCAACAATATCGTGAAGCTGCAAATTTTATCAACCGTCTTAATTACAGCACATTTAAAGCAATACTTGGAGAACTACCGGTAGAGTTATTTGTTGATAACATTCCTCATACTCTGGCAATTTTAGAAGCATTATACGCCAGAGTGTTTTTAGCCGATGGTCTGGAAATATCCTTGAAACTTTTGAGACCGGACAGTGTGGTTATGCAGATGGTTAAAGTATTCGCGTTGCAGCAAGAAGATTCTTCTCCAGTGAACAGTTTCTCTTTGGATCCTAAGCATCCTGTAGTAGCATCATGCAAGAAGTTATTAAAGGTAAGAAAGAATATATTTTATTGATTAAAAAAGTTAGAAGTGTCAGTTTAGTTCTTAATTTTTCTTGTGGTTGTGTATTTATTTAATTTAGTTTGACACCGTAAATTTAAATTTTTGTTGTTGCAAAAGTAAACCGCGTAAAATGAACTAAAAAAATTAATATTGGGCAAACGTTGATGAAAATAAACAACAAAACAATTAAAGGGCTGTGGACTTTTTTTTTTTGTTACAAATAAATACAAAATAGACGTCTAAAATATCACGACAATGCTTTTATAAAAATTAAAGCATTGTCGTTTCATTTCATCTCATATTCTTATCACTTTAAATTGTTTCTTAATCATAAAAGGAAACTCATATTTATGAATCCATTATGTTACTAGATATATTTTCATGTCTGAAATGAAATATGCTGCTAGAGATTCTTGAATGCAAGAAGAAAGAAAAATAGCTCCGATTGAAATAAAAATTTGCTAAAATTTATGCTCATGACCCACTTTGAGTAATCATAGCATTTTCGAAATATTTCACCGAATTTTTTTTTATTCTTTACTCTCTTGACAAATATTTTTGCCTTTATTTTTGGAAATGTTTAAACCTTAGATTTGAGTAGCTTTTCCTGACTTTTTATGAAGTTTTATAAGTTATTTCAGCACCTATTATAAGCACCTATTTTTTACTTAGAACCATGAATTAATTGTAATGTCTGTCATTTCAACTTTTCCTCCAAGAACTTCGAAATAATTTGTAAGAACTACATAAGAAACCTTTTAAAATTTTAGGAGTAATTCTTAAAATAAAATTGATTTTTTATCAAAACATCGCATGTAGATTTTCCACTGGTCGTTAAATTCATTATTACTAGTACTTTTGCATTATAAAATTTATGAATCAAATTATTGCGTAAATAGTCAATAAGCGATGATATACAATCTCCGAGAAAAGTAAGCTACTACTGCTTAGTATCAAAATATAAATGCATTAGCTTCCTAAGCCATTTTTAATTGCTTGTTCTCATGTTTATCTAAGCTTATCAATTTACGATAATAAAAATTATTTTGCAAAAATTTAAATTATTTTAGATTTCTTTAATGAAAATTGTGCATATCCAAAACCGCGTTTTGGTCATAGACATGTATCAAGTCGCAATCCTTTGATGAGAAAAAGGGAAATGTAGAGTTCCTTTTCGAAAAAGTTTACCTCTTTCCTCGAAAGGGAAATAAAAGATTCAATGACCAATAGAAAATTAAGTAACGATTAGAGCACTATGAATCAGCTATCGAAATCAAAAGAATGTAACATAAAATTAAGTATACTCGAAAATAACAGTATATAGATAGAAACTTAAAGATGCTATTAGATAACAATGAAGCCGGGAATAGAAAGCTAAAACGTCTTTAGATAAAGATAAAAGGGTGACAGAAAGAAAAGGTGACGGATGAGGTATCCAACAATGCAAGAAAAATTAAAATGGGATTTCATAACAATAATAAGACGTTAAAAAAGTTATTTTTCAGTGAAATGTTTTAGTGCATAGCAGTTTCCAAAATACTAAATCATTTTTAATATATATTTTTTCTTCTTTCATTTATAATGATCAGACACTCCAAACTTGTTATTCTAACAGCCCCACTAACTACTCGATTAAGTCCAAGGGGCAAGACCTAGCTAGTTCATTATAATGTTTTCTCTCGTCATGCAAATTATCTATGCATAGCAATTATTGAAAGTTTTTTGGGATAGATAGCTTTTTGGGTACATCGCAGAGGGCCGGTGTTGATTTGCAGGTCTTAACTTGAAGATTGTATTATATTAGGTAATTGCATTTATTGGAATTCAATTTGATGGAAAGTACTTCAAACTTTGAAAAAAATTAATTAAAGAAATAAAATATTTGGATTATGATACCTATCAAAACAAATGTGAGTTATGATGAAAAAAACACTGAATTGGTAAAATATGGAGGTATAAATTTAAAAAATAGGAAGCAAAGTCACACGGAAATTTAAGTGAAGAAATATGAAAAATTCGAGAATATGTTTTGTTGCTGCTAAATTATGTTTTTCTCCAGAAAATTTAACGCAAAAGCAGGCAAAATTCTGGTAGTCTTCATAATATACATAGAAGATGAAAAGAAAATATAATTCTAAAAGCAGATGTAAACGATGATCAACGTTTTCCGTTGATCAGTTTTTGTGCGTAAGCTCTTAATGTTTAAAAATTAAAATTAAAAAAAAAATTGTGGATACATCCTTTGAATTTTTAATACATATTCATACATTATAATTAATAATTTCAGAGAAATGCAGTCAGAAAGTTCCTGTCAATAAAAATTAAGAAAGTTTAATTATAGGAGTATTACACTAATCGATCTTAACTTTAAGAATATGTTTACTGTCTACCAGAAATTGAATGCTTTTGGAGGCATTGAGATTTATTTACTACTCCCGATTATATTTACTGGAAAAAAAGAAAAGTCAAAATAATACTGCATATGAGAAATCTAAGAATTGGAAACAAGCTTTACGCATTGCGACATCAAGTCTCAGCAAATTGTTAAAAATGTTTCAACTCAACCAAGTTTACTTTTGTAATAATATGCATTTGCAGCCCTAAATCTTTTATAATACAATCCACTGGATTGCTAAAGCAATCCCAAACTCAATAAAACCAAGCTGTAAAACAACGGAGTAAAAATTCCAACTTCCATTTATTTGATTGTTGGTCGTATATGCATCACTTTGTTTTCATTTTTTGCTCTCTCCGGCCGGCATTCAAAACTTGCTAGTAAACTCGACAGAAGTTAATTCTTGATTTTTAGTCTCGTAATAGAACTTTAATGGTTTGTTTTTAGTGTTATCAACGCCAAAAAAATTTTTTTGGTCAATTAACGAAACCAACTAAACCTTGAGAAATTACACTAGTTTAAAGCACTCCTTTAGAACTTTCCAAAAGCTTCAAACAAAACTTTAAAAGGTTTAATAATATGGTTTAAAGCAGAAACTTAAATACGTATACTCCTCTACTCTACGCAAACTGATAATACATTGAAAATATTTACTAAGAAGTGATCTGTGAATGTAAAATTATATGATATTAGTCCCCAACTTTCATGTTTTAAAAAATTCTTTGTTTCTTGTAGCCACTTTTTTTGGACTTATGTTATCGAATGCTTCTACTAATTGCATTATTCAGTTCCAATACAATACTAATTAATAAATTGCGTTTTGAGGGTTATCTTCTTAGCGGCATGATTTTTTATTTATTTATTTTCGAAATTTTGGTGGAAGATCCTTTGTTCAACGACAGTTTCTGCTTACAATTGTTCAATGATATCCGTCCTCATCAAACAATGCTAAAAGTTTTCCCTCAGCAATAAAAAAGTTATTGACATGTAGATATGTGTCACATTCACTGTCATCTGAAAAGTTACTAATTTTTTTCCTTACTTTTTCTTCTACCCAGAGACTTTATCTGACTATTCTTCAGCTTAACAACATTTCTTTTCATAGGAACGTCATTTTTTACTATTCCGAATACTTTCATTATCAACCACAATTAAACAATTTGTACACACATTTTGCCAGCGTATTGCAAATTTTCTTTTCCCGTGAGTTTCGAAGATTTGATTTTTGACGTTACCTTTTCCCTGGGTCATTATAGGCATCCCCAAATGAATTAGACCAAGCAGCTGCTGTTGCAGCTTTTAATTCAATAATTTTTAAGAAAACAAACACCAAACTTATCAAAGCTGGAGTGACCTTTTTGCATCCAAACTTGTGCCTCGTTTGGAGCACGTATGCCATTGTTTAAAAAATATATGCATACGTAAATTAATCTAAATAAGTTAAGTAGAAATGTATGTGCACAAATACTGTACCACGCCATGTGCAAAAAGAAGTACGAGAAACACTCAACGTAATGCTGTTCAGTTTACCTATTTTCTTGTTGAAAAATGACCCATTTTGCTGGTATTTTTCACGTAATGAACTTACCTATAATACTACGATATTAAGATTAAACTCCCAAAACTTCAAACAACAACTATTCACTTTACCACACCACTTACTCACACCATTTTTTCTTTCTGATGTAATAGTGACAAATGTACCAATACTGGAAACAAAAGCCACAAAATATCCGAAGTTAAGCTGCCGTTCTAAGTATGAGCACTTGACTGTTTATTTAAAAAGACAACAAACATCTTGTAAACAGTAAATACTGCCCAATTTCAATATATTTTGTAAGGTTTTATTGCATTTAAGAAAAATTTTTGCACATAAATCTGTAAGTACTTTTAGATTATTGTTTAAATTAAGGTCTTTTTTTAATGCTTTCATCTTCAACTGAACCATGATGAGATCCCTTTCTTGCCACCTAACGAAAGGATCATTTATTTCATTCCTAATTTAGCTTTCTATTATAATTCATTACAACCTAATTCCTACAACATCAGGCATAAAAAATAATTTCAATTGAATAATTACCTTTGTTTTAAAAGCATTTCCGGTGGTTTTGCGTCAGATACTAATCTTAAGTACATTTTGAAGATGAGCATTGAAAAAAAGAAATTAATATAAGGCTCAAAATTGGGAGAACTTCTGTCTTGACGGAAGAACTCAATTGTTTATACGCATCAGTGTAACAGAATTCCCATACTCTTTAGGCTATTCATCAACAACAGTAGTGATGTCGGTAGGGAAAAGTTAGTTGTGACCGTCAATTTATTAAAAAGTGTTAAATTTTTGCCAGTAACAACCTATTTTTTGATTAGCCGAAATTTCACCGAAATATTTAATAATAATATTTACAGCTATGAGTAGATTTAACGTTCACTTGTCACTCAATCGAGTACAAAACATATATCTTTTTGAAATTGTCTTCCTCTTTTTCTACTTTGGTAAACCTCCGTATACATGAAATCCCAATTTCAAATTATGTTATGGTATGAAACGAAATAAATGAATTTTCAATAAATGGTTGAAAAATATCGTTAAGACTTTCCCTTCTTTCTTTAACTTAAAACGTGTAGTAAATATAAGATATTTTTGCTCTGAAGAAGTTATGTATATCGTATTTCATTAATTTAAAGAATACATTTTAAAATTTACAAAAGCTTTTCTACTTTCAGAAACTCACAAAAATTTATTCAATTTCACGTTTCATTAAAGAAAGTTGAAGGTAATGGTTTCTGTCAATTGAATTAACAACAAATGTTTTGCGGCTTAAAAACTTATTTAGTATATTAATTAATAAAAATCTTAGTTTTTCTGAAGCACTACATTTTATTTTGAATGCATTTAAAAAACTTAAAGGGATACCGCTACTCTACTTTTGTTATTAAAGCAAGTTAAATTGCAGTTTGAGTTATAACTTTAATATTTGCAGAAGCTTTAATTTGTATTTCTTTAAATTTTGTTTATTTGCAAAGTTTCAACGTTGTTTTATGCTTTCTCATGTTTGAACTTAAACTATGCTTGAAAAAAATTATTTAAGCATCTTACGTCATACCAGAGGCTTTATTCTCTTACATAGAAAGTGGAATAAGTTGCTATCTCTTTTTGAAAACACCAAAGTAATGTTATATGTTTTTTCGTCACAGGCAAAAATATGAACTTATGAATTTCAGAAGCATACCTTTGGTTTAACCTCATTAAGGTAGTGGATGAGCATTAGCTTCATTAAACTAAAAGCACAGACGCTCATTACACGATGCAACTTATTTCACTCAAAATAATGATTATTTTTCTCTTTCCTCATTATCTAATGGTTAGAAAATGAATTTTGTGAAAAGTTTAAAATAGCAGAAATTAAAACGCTGTGAAACAAGTTAATTTTTCAGCCTCTAGTAGGCTCATATTAATGAACAGCTATAAATAAATTAAAATATGAATCGAAAACAAAGCAGTAGAACTGAATAGCTTATTCCTTAAAAAATCGTAGCTATCTATAAGCAAATCGTTTGAAAGCATTGATTAACAAGATAAAAATTAAAATTTGTTAAAACTTAATTTTGATTTTTTTCTTTGTTTTTTTCAAATTAACACAAAAAAAAAGACCGTTTCACTTGCAAATCATGTGCAATACTTTTATTCTTTTTTTCATTTTCATCATTCAAAATTTATTGTGCTTCTACAAAGGCTTCTCAAAGAAACTAAAGAAATATCTTGACCACCGATAGTTTTAATAGTTTAGTCACGAAACTTTTTTCTTAATTTAAATGCCATTTCTTGATCACTTCATTTCTTTTGTTAACTTTTTTTCTTCAGACATTTTTTTCTTTTTGCATTCCCAACTGTGCGCTTCTCAATCATTAAGCAGATGCTCAAGAAAAGTTTCAAAAAAATAACGGCGGATGAATTGCGATGCTAGAGGATTTGCAAATAATTACTTCCGTACATCACCGTACTATGGGAAAAAATCTTATTCGTTTCAGTTTATTTTGTCATTTTAAACTTAAGATCGTTTTCATAATGCTCTTCACATAACATTAATTTTTTCAGTTAGATACAAAGTCATTAATTTCAAACTAGTTCTCGCAGCATGCAACTTTTTTCGATGTGTATGAAAAGAAATAAGTGTTAGTCCTTCAGTAGTTTTTTAATTTCTTTTCAGAATATTTTGATGGAGTATTTTCTAATTGGACTGTAAGTGTATTGTTTAATAGAATTGAAGTAATTGAATTCTGTTCAGGGCTTCTAAATTGTTCTTGTTTAGCATAAAGCTATGATAGACAACACAAAAGAAACATGAAAATCATAGCGGAATTCTGGATTTCTCGCGAAATTTGAGACATCACCTTCGTGCTCTTACTGTATAAGGATAATGAAAATCAATATAATCTTAGGTAAGAACTTAGCAAAGTTAGTAAGTATTTCAGTCATGGAAGAAAATATATTAATTTGCATGAGAAAGAAAAAGTTTTTTTTTTTTGTTATTTTATTTAATTTTTTTTTTTTTTTTTATTTTTTAATATAATTCAAATTTAGCTCTTCTAACAAGTCCATTCAAAATTAAACAAATTTATTTGAACTTAAAACTTAAAATTAGAGATCTCAACATGCTGCCTTTTTCCAATGAAATAAAATGTAGAATTTTCAAAATGTAAAAATGTTTGACTGTGGGATAAAGCTTCATGTTCACAAAATGCTCGGATGTATGCAAATTATCGTATTGAAAATTTTATTTATTTATTTTCTATTTTTGAGGAAATGCTCGGATGTATAAAAATTCTCGTATTTAATTAATTAACTAGTTTTTTGTTCTAAACTACGTCTATTTTTAATAATCTGTTGTCGTACAGAGGCCAAAGTGTTTTTAATATTTAAACAAAACACGGTATACTGAATTGGATGTTAAGTACAAATGATGCAATGCTGCTTAAGACATTAAAACAAGATAATTTTTAAGTTTTTACTGCTGTAAAATTGCCTTCGAGTTTCTATGTACAATGTAACTTAGATTAAAATGAAGTAAAAATATAGTAAGAGAGCTTTATTTTTTTTTCATTCTTTAGGTAATAGTTCTTTCGGAACCAAGAATGAAGAAACTTATAACTACCAGGAAAAGGGCTTTAGACAAATCCATCAAAGGTCTTGGGCAGCATGGCATGGTTGGGACATCAGAAAACACGTTGATGAATTTGCACGAGGCCTTGAAATTAGAATTTGAAAGAGTTATTTACAGATATAAAAGTGCAGTGCAAAAGTTGGATGAGCTGAGTTTAGCTCCTAAGCAGCCAATAACTAGATCCATTTCCCATGGGCCTGCTCCCATCAAAGCCAGCCATCAGCGGCAATTAAGCCTTAGGCAAGAAGAAATTCAAGAGCGACTCATCAAGAACAAAACTCTTCTAAATGTTATCGAGCCTACATTGAATAATCAATCGATGAATACGCTGCTAAATATACTGCAAAAGCGCATTGAAACCGATAAGGATGCTCTATTCCAGTTCACGCAGCTTCGTAAAGAGGTGAAAGACATGAGCCCTAATGCCATAGTTGCTTCAGCTCTTATGAGATTCTCCCAAGGATGTCAGAACGTTTTAGAACTCATCAAAGACTTCAGTGATGATGACAACGACGACAGTAGTACGGATCTTTCTGGGTACCACAGTGACTCCGATTCAGCTATTGCCCTCAGTGGATCGTCACCAACAGGTTCAACCACAAACCGCGCATACAAGTACAATTTGCTGTATCGGTCAGGTAAGATATTTGAAACATATATTAAGTCATGTTTTTAAAAATAAAAAACATACATTAATTTTGTTTATGCTTCGGAAAATGGCATAATAAGTATAGTAATATTTATAAAAATTAGTTCTTCTGAAGTTCAAATATGTGTACATGCTGATAACATGTCAACTTGATATCAGTAAATTATAACATAAACAACGTTTAACTCTTAAATATAAAAACTACAATTTCAAAACCCATTTAGTTATTCTTATTACCATTACTTAGCACTGCTAAAAATACATTAGGTAAGTATTTTGACATTTACTACCTGTTAAAGTCAGTTGATCTCACTTGAAGTGATGTACGTAAGTTACTTTTTCTTAATTACATGCAGATAAGAGTAACATTTTACAATAGGTAAGTCCTTAGATTTGCAGTACGCATTTATCTAATAACAATTTTTTACTTTTACTATTTTTATTGTTTTGAACTGTATATTATTATATTTACCATGTAAATACTGTATCTTATGCACTGTATATTATTTATTCAAATACCATTGAAAACATTATTTCATACTTTTCCTTTGCGTTTAGCAATATGAAGCATTATAAATATTTGTTCAATTGCAATTCAGTATGCTGTCAAAGGTTTTAATTTAGTTCTCACCATGAAAGTGCTCACCCCCTGTTGAATACGCTTCGAACTAGATGAGTATGCATTTTAAAAAAACATCGCCTTTAACTTCACTACCCCTCCGTAGAATTAGAATTCAACAGAACCGAAGAAAAACAGAGGTAAAATGAGCAATCAAATAAATTAACAGGCAATTTTAATTTGGATCAATTAATTGTCCACGATTGCGTGTATTTTCGAAGCATAAAAATAACTAAGTCAAGATGTATAATACAAATTTAAAACTCTCGCAAAAATCAGCGAGAAATTAGTAAATATTTCAGTTTCACTGTTATATTTTAGCCGAAATAATATCCTATCGAACAAAAAAAAAGGCATGAATTTGATATTAAAAATATGAATAGCGACGCGTATCTATGTTTCAGATTTTAAACACAGTTGAACACGTTTATTGCAGAGCCTTCTACAACGAGAACTCACACAGAGCCAAACTATTAGAAAGAACAAAACAGAGAGAAATTTCTACATTGAACCGTATAAGATCATAATAATGCGCATCAGTGGATCTCTGATTGATCGATGAAAAGAAAAGTGGAGCATGACTAACTATAGTTTGACTCTGGTAACTTGACGCCTAAACTTGAAAGTGTTTTTTTCTTTTTCTTTTGGAGTTCAGTGAAATGGAAAAGTGTTATTGGTGCTGAGTTGAGTTGGGATGCTGTCGCTGTGAAGGTAACTCAACCCATTTCAGCGAAAACAACACTTCCCTCTTTCACTGAACTTCCCAAGAAATAAATACTCTCAAGGTCAGGCGTCAAGTTACAAGAGCAGAAAAATGTTCAACTCCTAGCCCTTAAAAAAAGCATATAAAGTGGAACTGCGAGGGGTAGAACTATTGGGACTGAAATTCGGCCTACTTTCGAAAATCGAAACTTTTAAATAATCGGAAATTTTACGATTTTCAGATAACGTGCAATTGCATGTAGCATTTCCCGTTAGCAAAACTTTATAAAAAGTACATAGCAAAATAGAAACAGGAATTAGTTAGTACATTCCTAGCATAAATATTTACCTAAATTTAAATTTTGAAATACTTTTTACATGTAAGAAGTAATTACAAAGAAAATGAGTTTCGGTTAACAGTTTTGGACAACAGAGGTTTCACTGTAAGTCGTAAGTTTGCTCTAAAAAACAAAAAAACTCTTAATTTTGTCTTTCACGATTCGGATAATAGGAATTTTGTTAATCAGAGAGCTTGTCAAAAATAATCCCTTTCAAAGTAAAAGTTATCCACACTTTAAAGCGAAATCTTGGATATAGCATCGGAAACATTAGTTCCTTAGTGTTCATTACAAACGAATCTGAGCATAATGGTGAAAAACTTTCACAGTATTTCTTCATATTTCAACGAATATATTTTTTTCTTCTACCATTTGTAATTAACTTCTTGCGTGCCTTTTAGAAAATTAAAGAAATAATTTAAACGAAGCATAAAAAGGAAGAAAACTTTGACGAGACTTAGTGTTCCAGAAAAATAAAGTAAGAAAAGTTACTTAAGCAAAATATTTCACGCAACATCTGATTTTACAATCTCCCGGCACATCTAATAAAATCTGAATTTAATATTTAATCCCATTTGGCGCCGAAGCAGGGAAGCAACTTTTGGGTAAATGTATTTAAAGAAAATATAACTGCGAGCACACAGGAAAAGAGGAAACAGACTTCCTTTTGAACTGAAGACAAAAGTTGACCATCAAAATTGAATGTATATAAATTATGCAATTCCTTCGAATTTTGTTTGAAGCGTGCATTAAGACGGAAGATTTGCTTCTTTTTGTTCTTTCAACACAATCGATTCTGAAATTTTGTTTTTTCAAGCGAGTAAAATAAGGTTTGATTCATCAGTGATTTTTTTTTATACTCTCTTCTATGTTAAAAGACAACAGCGGAAAATATTTTATCTGTGCTCCTTTTTTCCAAATGTGAAACGTTTTATGTACCCATTACTTTCTTGTTCCTTTTTTATTCTAGAGTATTTTAAATGAGTAACGAGAGAAAAGTGGAATTGCGAATCAGATTTGTCGAAATACATGACGAACAGAATTTTTACATTTTGTTACCAATTTGAGTCATTCCAAAAATAAATAAAAATGAACAAATTAATCGTTATACATTTACCAGGAAAGTAAGGCTTTAGGAAAAAACCATGTTCATCTTGATCTCAAACTGAAAATAACCATGTATTATAGATGTTATGTACTATATATATAGATATATATCACTCATTTGAAACAACAACGTTATCACCCGATAGTCATCATCATTGCAATTATTTATTTATTTAGCCAGTTATTACCTTGAAGAGCATATTTTGAATATCCAATGTTTAAGATCAGTATTCTTTAGTTGTATATGAGCTATGGATTATAGGTCCCTAAAAGTAACAAAATATGTATGTAAGTATATCTAAAGTTTGAATGTAAGAATTTTGAAAAATATAACAAACATTCATGTTTGCACATTTGTTTAGCTCATTATTATACTATTGCACAATGTTATACTATTCAAAGGGACTCTTATGGTACATTTATGTTATAAGCAAATAATTCAGCCCAAAGTTTCAAAGATTAATCGACAAGTTGCGTTTTAGACAATAGACACTTTGTTTGTTCTATACTTTAAAGTAACAGGAACTGTTTTTTGAGAAGTTTTTTGTTTAAACGCTGACATGCAAAATTATTTTTTTTAAATACTAAGAAAAAAACATTAATCACTTCGTTCAAAACTTTTTTTTGCCTACTTTGCGAAAATACTGTTAAGAAAATCAGTAAATAATGTGTTTAAAGTTATCTACAAGGAAAGAATGAGCTAAGCTATAACATAACAACTTAAAATATGAAAATTTGAACGAAATAAATTAAATAGCAAGATAAAAGAAATCAGATAAAACACAAGTTTCTTCGTTTTACAATTACTGACAAATCGGCTGTATACCAGACAGTATCTGTAAAAATAAATCCATAATTAAATTGTCAAAGTCGATATTAAAAATAATGATAACAAAGGTAGAATATATATTGTAGTAAAATATAATAAAATCTTGCCAAAAGAGGAGATTTCTTGCTATAAAAACGATAACGTTTACTTTATTATATAAATCGACTTCAAGTTAAGCCACTGAATCAGCTTCACATTTCCACTCCTCAAAGCCACAGAATTTCATATCAAAAGTAAAAAATTAATTAACTTTTATTTTTTCGCAATCGTCAAACCCGTAGAAGAGCTCTTTCCGTTGCAATAAGTCAGTATATGTTTCACGTGAACAAGACGAGAATACATTTTGATGAAATTCTTCAAATCAATAACATCGCCATCAGTGCAGTTGCCCAGTTTTATTCAGCCTATTCTGTGAAAAGAAACACTCCGCGTAACATGTACTGATGTAGGATAAAATTAGTCCAAAATTTCTGAAAAGATTCTGCTTTTGTTGCTTGAGAACTAATGCAAAAAAAGTTAAAGTACCAAACGCAGGAGAGTGAAAATCTAAAATTCTGTAAGAATCTACATGAAATAAACAATAACTTGTGGAAACTATAATTTCCAGAAATTATGCCATTTAGATTTTCTACGTTAATTTCTCTTTAAAGCAAAAAATATTTATGTGCTCCAAAAAATGTATGATACACGTCCCAAATATACTAACTGTACCTTGTATGTCTCACTTTTAACAATCATATTTCCAAAGAAAAAAATTATATCTATAATATTTTGCTGAAATCCTAACGCTTGTTTCATTATAGTTACAACCCAATTTGACTGTTCATAAATAACATTTATTAGATTTTAAAAGTGGACAGTTTATCCTTTGCGTGAGAACCAAAAAGGCATCTTTTCCTGAGATCACAGGAACTGCATAGAGAAAATAACAGCCATTTATCAAAATAAACGTCCTTTCTCGAGAAAAATCAAATTAAAAGGAAGTAAAACTAGATTTCGATACCAGCTGAAAGAATTGGATTTCAAGGAATTCTTAACAAAAATGGCTTCGGATTACAAAAATCATTACATTTCCTTTAATTTAATATCTTGTAATCCTTACTTTCGCAAAAGTTTTTCATTACATTTTTAAACGAAAAATTAATAACCTTTTCAGTCATACTTTTTTGCATTATTTTTTTACTAAAGCGTTGCGAACTGCATTTTGACTAAGCTAATGTATTAAATAATTATAAGCGTCTAAAAATTAAACAAGCTGGTACACCACTACAAAGTTTTTGAATTATGTTTATATTACACAAAGAAGTTAGTAAATAAATATAATCTGAAAAAACTTTTCGTACGATGGATTTTTTAAATTTTCCAAGAAAAAAAACTGAAATGTTTGTAATTAGAAAGGCCATTTGCATATGGCGTTATTAATTATAAATTTCTCATTAAACCTTAAAATGGTGAAAACATATGAAATTAAAATGCAGCTAACTGCAATGGGAATTTATTTGACCTAATGGTGAGCAGAATTTTTGCGCTCGAGTTATTTATTACTAAGTTTAAAGTCATTAGAATTCCGAATACAGTAAAAATATGATAGAGAACTGATTTTCTAAAAAAAAATAGACTATTATAAGTATTTATTTATACTATATATTTATAAATTTAATATAAATTGATCAACTTTTTAATTAACCGAAGTCAGAGCAGTATTTAGGAAAGTACCATTCTGTGCTCAAGCACAAGAGAACAAAATTATGGGAGCGGTAAATTTTTGAATTTTTTTAAACACTAACTTCAAAGTGCTAGTTACAATGCAATCAAAACCATTGCTAGTGTACTAGCCTAGTAGTTCAGCCTCGAACGTTTAGACCACTTTTAGACATTAGTTTCTTAGTTTTTCTGTTTGACAACTGTTTATTTTGCTTAAATATTTCAATTAGGTAATGTCTCCTCAGTGCTACTGATTGACCACTGAGCGAGTTATTTAATTTAATGCATTTGTCACACATATTATACATAATTGCTATCTTTCTGCACTCCTTAACCGGAAAATAAAATAGAAATAAAAATTTCCATGCCACCCTATTATTATTAAATACATTAAAAATACAAACACTCACTTTTAATTCAATCAAGAATTCAAAACGCAAATGCAAATTAACAAACTTACGAAACTTTCATCAATAGCTACTAAATTTTTTAAAAAGAAAGAACATCGGTTTACAAGCAGAGGAGAAGATGGTACTGAACTGTTTTGTCTTTGCCTATTTATATACATAAAGTTCTTCGAGACTATTCAAAAATGTTGTAGAACAAAATTATAAGATAGTTTCATGATTATTCCACAAATTGTTCGTACATTTAAGAACAATAATGCTCACATAAGATAACAACACTCCTAACATAATTCAACGTCAATTAATAGGAATTGTAAAGACAACTATATTATAAGATTATGATTAAAATTTTCTAATGCTTATCCAGATAAAGTATTCAATTTTACTTTGTAGCCCTCTTTCCCTGAAGGTTGAATAAATTAATGAAAACAAAGTGACATATTTTTCACAGAATTTACACTGACAAAGTTTTCGTCTCTTCATTAGTAGATTGGAAAATAAAAATAATTTTTGATTCGAAAAACTGCATACATTTCACCATCTCAATTCTAAGAATCATAACCTAATCTTTAACTATTGTTGTTTGAAAAAATATATACTCTTAATTATTTTTATTTATAATGCTTTTAAATATTTCCTTACTTTATGTGTGAAATAGATTGAGACATTGCGTAAAACTTTAATCCAGTTTGGCCCTTTTATTACAGCATCCTAGATCCTTTAATACCCCAGTAGCAGCAATCTAAGAATAGCCTGAAGCCAATCCAATGTAGTATTAAATTAAATTACGCCTCTAAAGCAGAAAATTTTAGCAATTCTAAGATGCTCTTCGCTATTTCTTGTTACCTACAAGTAAGACATAAAGAAGAGAAATAAAGTGCCTCATTAACTCATGATGCATTCTTTATGCCAGATAAGGAAAAGTACTCTTAGAAAGAAAAAATCCTCTTTAAAACATATAAGTGTGAATTTAGGTTAAAAGATATTTTTAAAATATATCTATTTCCTTCTAAATTATAGTCTATAATATTAAACTGAATTTTATCGTTTGAAATACTGTACTCTTTTTAAATAACTTTACGGTTATGTTACTTTAAATATATTTTAAAAATAAAGTTTGGAACAATTAATATGTCGATTATTTATTTACTGATTGCTTTACCGGCTTCATATTATGATATTTTTTATTTTTACCTTATTTTTTTATTCATTTATTTATGTTTCAAAACCGAGAGTCTTTTCAGTAATATATACAAAGATATGGAATTTAGGCAACGTGTTATCTAAATAATAGGAAACACACAAAAAAGTGTGATGAATAGTAATTTTCCTTATTTTTAAATTTACTTTGAAGACTTTAAACATAAAATTGCTTTAATTTTCAAGGATTCCAATCAAGCATGTAATACACCAGCCGAACTGGAAAACAATTAATTAAAACGCTTATTAAGCAATCGCATAGAATTTAAAGATATGTATGGATAGATAGATATACTTAAGCCACTTAAACGTACTAAATTTATTAAATAGTTCTTAAAAATGAAATAAAAATACTACTTGTTAGTACACTAACATTTTTCCCGAAAATACATGAGAATCTTGTGGAAATCATTTATCCGGAATCTAACGTAAAATTACAGAGTCTTAAAAACAAGAAACTACGAAGTCTTTAAAGAAGGAAATTACAGAGAATAAAAAGCAGAGAACACTCTGTAAACTGATTGCAACAGATAATGTCGCAGTAGTGGCTCCATCTGTGCGTACGCTAAATTACTATTTCTGGTACACAAAGTCGAAGGGCAGTTCAGTTGAGCGCACGTTGCTGTGATCCCTGTGCCCCAGGCCGCTCGGGCAGTGATGCTTCCGGAGTTGGGATGGCTGGATGCCGAGGTCTAGCAGGTTGCTCACGAGAGCTAAAGTTTAATTATATGCCAACAATATAGAATGCATTTTCGACAATTTTTAAATTGGTAATCACAGATCTAGAGTGATTATTTATGCATTTGTTTACAACTTTTAAACTGGTAGTCTCAGATCTCAAGTGTTCAGTTTTACGTAAATTAACGAATTTTACTCTGTAGTTTTACGGAGAGCGGGAAAAGGCGAGTTTTATTGAGAAACTTATCAAGAAACGTGATTTTTTTCATTTAAAATAAGTTCTTCGTAAATTTAAACAAACACTCAGTTTCCCTTCTGTACTTTTACAGAAATTGTTTACAGTGTACGATTATTTTGCAATAGTTGCAGTTTTTTTAAATATATTGAGTATCTAAACACGGGAAACTCCTTAAAGTAGACAAAATTTTCAAATTTTACATTGTCGAAAAATTTAACATTGTCACTTATTTAAAACCAACTGCCCATTTTTATTATTTCTAGCTTTTAAAATCATTAATTGCCCTGTTTGAAAGATTTCTCTGTAATTTCACTTTATTCTTTTATGTGCTTAACGCTTCAGTTAAATTCCAAGTTTTATATTAAATCATAATATTTTACCATTAGTTTGATGTTTCTGCTATTTTATCGTAAAATATATGTTAGAAAATTTTCTATGAAATGTTTCAAGAAATGAGTTTGATATGAAGCATATAACCAGATTATCAGAGGAAGATGCATAAGCTTAATAGATCGGAATCACGCACCATCGAACTTCAATTATACCAATTCGCATTCGTGCTAAGTGTAGTTTTGTTTCCATAATATCCATCATGCTTTATAATGAGTTAAAAGCTTTATCAAATACACTCAGTTGTTAAGCTAAAGTTTTCAGCTCGTTATGCTCGCAGAATATTCACATTTATGAGCATATTTTTAGCACTACACCAAATTATTCGCTAGTAAAATTTATGTAAACCTGTTCCCTATCTAAAACGCATTAACTTGGGGCTTCTTGGAGTTTAGTAATCACATTTCAATGAGAAATTAAATGACAATAACAATTTTTAAAAACTAAAGAGAAAAAGACAAGAGAAAAAGTGGATATATGACGAAGTTGAAAACGTTCTTTCGGAAACTGATGTAAAGTTCGAGTGGATATAGTTCCTACAGAGTTCAACAAAGACAGAAATTATTACTGACCTTGAGGTTAAACATTTCTTAATATATTAGCAATAATAAATAATTATATATTGCTTAAATATTAATTTTTACCTTTGGTGACGTAAATTCAGTAACTAAACGTCGGTTGAAATGTAATTTGTTTTTATTAAAAACAATATTAGTTTGAAAATTTGAAATTTTACAGCGCTTTGAAATAAAGGTATAAAGTTAACAACTTATCTAATAATAACCCTATCCTTGATAATGTTCTTATCTTTAATTCGCTCATCTTACATCGTGCGAAGTCCACGAAAGTTAATGATAAATAATAAGTACGACTCCATTTTTAAAAGCATCGTTTTTTACATAGTTATTATGAGAGAAGATACCTTGTAAGTGGGTTGGGCCCTCATCTATATTTTGATTAGGAGGCAACCAGAAAAACTTTTATAAGCCAGTTTCCAAGAAAACTACGTGCACACCGCCAGTGATCAGAATCAGTGACTTTAAAATAAAGAGTGTATAGCAATTTTAAAAAGTCTGCATTCAGAAATCTTTTTATTTTAACTTCCCCATTCAAAACACACGTGGGCAAAACTTTAATGCAATATTTAACAATGAGCAACAACACCTTTAAGAGCGACATGATTTGAGGTGAAAAGTATATTAATATATTTAGTTGTTCAAGGATACATTTATTCGTTAAATGAAATTTTAGTGTTTAAACAATTATGTCTAGCTCAGATCTGATAGAGATCTATCTCTTGCTCTCGTTATCTACCTTATAATTGATTAAAAAACTGAACAACTTAATAATGAAATGTCAGCAAATTTGCAGTAGAATATTTTCTTTTTTTTACCGGAATATGAATTTTATTTAATTAATTGAATTTTTACATACCAACGATGAAAAAAAATGTGAATAACAAGAAGCTCTCTCTAGAACTATGCGAGCCTACTTTCCCATATACCAAACTCAAATTTATAATCTTGCTATCTCCCTCTGTTTCTTACTTAGCATTAGCTTTTTTTCTTCAAATAAACCTTTTTCAACGGTTAATACATATATGTTCACTCATTCATTTATTCATGCATTCATTCAGAAATATGCTTAAAAATCATCGTACGTTTCATGGGAAAATAGGCTCGCTTAATTCTTTATGAACTTCCTATCTGTACATGTTCTACGTCATATGTTCCTTTCGATAAAGTTTTTTCCAAGTAACTCCGTTTGTTAAATCAAGATTTATAAAGGATTCAAATTTCTCCGTAGGCGGCAATGTTAATTTTTTTTTTTAATGTTAAAGATTAAACAAAAATGCTTAAATAAAAAAAATATTTCCCGTCCAGAGCTTATTCCAATGAGCTTACACAAAGGAACTTCGATCTTACACCCAGAGCTTACATAAATTGCTTCATTTGTAATCATATGTGCTAATGTTAAGTTTTTTGAACTGTTCAACATTGAACGAAAAATTGTTCGAATCAAAAAATACAATATGCTTGCCTGATTCTCATCCCGACGTGGCAGATATTGCTTTACGAGACGAGAAGATATTGCTATTGCCTTCTGACACATGTCTAACGTAAACATGGAACCATATAATTGTCACACAGATGTCACTTTACGCAGTGACGAATCTCGTTTTCTCTCTCGTAATTCTTCAGCGTCGTTTTCCTGTGACTCTTAAGGCCATGGCTTCTAAGCAAACGTCACGCTCGATCCCAGAGGCACAGGCCATCCCGATATCACATGCTCTAAACATAGTTAATATGTGGAACTAGAGAAAATGAGATGTACTCGACGAGATGTTTCAATTTCAAAAAAAACCCTTTCAAATCGGATAATTTATTCAAAAGTTATGAGTGGGATACAGACAGACACATTTTTCCTATCTCAAAACCCTACTATATTTTTTTTTATTTTTCAATCTTTATTTAACTTTTTATTTACATTTTTTTTTATAAATTTTTAACGATATTTTCAAGATAGTTTAAAACTTCTTTCACTCTTTTTTTTTACTTTTACGAGAAAGTAGGCTAAAAAGAATTAAAATGAAAAAAAGAAAATAAATTGAATTTGTGGTAGATTATTAGAATAGGAAATAAATCGACATTTGAACACAGTGAAAGAAAACTACCAATATTTTCATTTCACTAACATACATCACTTTCACCTAACATTTGGTAACTTCAAAGTCATATAAAGAAATAATTTTAGTGGAACAAATATATTTATTCAAAACACTTATAAAGTTGAAATGTATGAATTCATAACTATGAACTATCTATAGATGATAGATTTATCTATTTTGAAAAGCCTTGATTTAAATAATACCAGATTCCAAAGAGATAAAACGATTACATTAAATGCTTGGTTGGTCAGCAAACATTTACTTCACTTTCAAAACAATAAGGAAAAGCTCCATTGTTGAAATGCCTTTTTAATCCTCTACAACTCATTGCTTTGTGATTACTGTTCTGCTGACGAGAAAAACAGTAGCTAATTGTTTTTAAAAGCGACCAAAGCTAAGCTAATTCGAAAAACCTAACAAACAGCGCACCAGTACATTCAAAAGGAAGCATTGACCAGAACCAACCATGTGTAGTAAAACTTTTTAATGCTTTTAATGTAATTTCTTTTTTGGACCTTCTGGGAAAACCAAGCTCTCTTTATTCTCCTTTCGATTTAATCTTTTTTCCCCTTTAAATTTTATAATAGACTACCCAAACTTTCATTTTCAAGTGCCCTAACCGGAAGAGCTCTCCCATAATTCAAATCGACAAGCGCCTCTTGAATCCTTCAAACAAAGTCTATAATTTGATTTAAACCGTTTGTGTTCTGTCAGGGAAAAATCGGTAAAAAGTAAACGTTAATCTGCCTTTCTCCACTATATTGTCAACACCAACTTATATTTTCTTCTTATATATAACAAGCGTAACTCGTCTTAAGATCTTTTCTCCCTTTATGCATGTGCGTGTGATTTTAGATATTTTGATGTTATAAAATTCTTTGGGGAGGGGGGATTTTATGATCGATTGTACAAAAAAACGCACCATTTTTTAGTAAAACAGATTGATACATCATTCAATAGAGAGAAAATCTTGCGTCTCGCGGCAAATTCTTAGATGACTTGAACACATTTAACCATTCTTTAAATAAATATTTCATCAATCATTCTGGCAAACACTTTTCATAAAATGAGAGTTGTCTATCTGAAAAATAAAACTGTTTCGTACTCACAAAATATAGAGATTACGCAGTAACCATTAATTTATATAAAAAAACCATATTTTGAGATATTCTTGCAGATGATGCTTATTAAATAAGTAGCGTTTTGATGCTTTTGTGCTCAACCTCCCCCTCCTCCTTTTGAAAAAGCTTGATCATGAAATTTTCAAGTAACTTAAAAGCTGAAAGGAAACATACGGTATAGCTGTTAAAAGGTTTTCAGTTATGGATTGAAAAGTAAACATTTATTAAAAATTTCTGTATGAATTTATAGTAAAATATTTTTCCTTATAAAGATGAGGCATAATTTTAATATGTATTATTTTATTAATTGAAATAAATATAATGTTTCTCGTAGAAAGGGTGAATTTATGATAAATGATAAATATATTTGAAATTAAGAAGTAATATACAGAGAAGGGGATACAATCTCAAGTTAAAACTTTACAGGAACCTCAAGTAAGTGTCCCGTTGCCACTGCAGTTTAAGCCTTTAGTAATAGGAGCAAATCAAAAATTATTTTGCCTATATTAGGGGGGTTTTCGACCGTCTTTTTTTACCTCCATCATTTTTGAAATAAATTTGCCCTTTTTAACCGACTTCACGAAGGAGGAGGTTATACATTCATACTGTATGTTATGTCGTTTTTTGTTTGTTTGATTGTCCACCCGTAACCTCTCACTGCATGAACCGATGATTTTTTTAATTCCATGATTTTTTAAATCGATTGCGAGTTTCCCATAGATCTCGTACCTTTTTTTTGCACATATTCGATAATTGGAAAAAAAGTTATGGGCAGAAATGTAGCCATTTTCTTGTTTTTTCATCCATAACTTTTGAGTAAATAAGCCGATTTTGATATTTTTTTTCTTTAATCGATAGAGTGTCTTCTACTCAAATATCGCACATCAATTTGATTGCAATTAATTTTTTAGAAAAATCTTTTTGGTTGAAAAATAAGTATTTTTTATTTTAATTGGAAAAGCTTGGCTTGATTTTTCTTTGTTGGGAAAATTATTAATAAACATAAACCTCATTGTTAAAAAAGAGTTTGTTGCCACTAAGCTATAATATTAAAAGCGATTATAACAAGAGTTTGACTGAAGGCTTCTCTGAAGCAAAAATTAAATCCAATCAGTTTGTTTGTTCTAGTGACCTTTTAAAATCTACTTCAAAACGGAGTTTATCATACAAATGATTAGTGTTTATTGCCATTCACTCAAAGAGGTTTGCCCTGTGATATGGATTCTTTAGAAATAGAGTATTTATATAAAAAAAAGTATCTACGTTGAAAAGAATAAAATAAAATATTTTTTGGAAAAAAGTAAAACCAACTTCAAATTATAAATTACGCTAAAAAGTGAAAAATAAATTAATTCTTTAAACAACATCGATACGACTTTTAAACATAATTTTTGAAACCGGCTCAAAATTATCTAATAATAATTACACCATGTTGTAATTTTACATTGAAACTGTTGCAAACTCCCTTTATAATTGGGGGCCATTTATATTTGTAATTGATTCAGGATTACAAAAGTAATCGTGAACGTGAATAAAAACATATAATTTTGCACCGACTTCAAAAATTGTGCTTAAAAGTCGTATCGATGTTGTTTAAAGAATTCATTTATTTTCCACTTTTTAGCGCAATTTATAGTTTGAAGTCGGTTCTACTTTTTTCCAAAAATTATTTTATAACGCATTTATTTACATAGATACATGGATAATACTGAATGCTTCCTTTTTTAATAAAACTTACCATTTATAAAATGCATAATCTTGAAACAAAAATAAGTTGAATATACCCTTATGAAGCAATTTGAATATGAGAACCTTATTTTTGCGTACCAAAAAAAACAAAAAAAAAAAAAAAAAACGGCCGTTCTGAGCTTCCAAACGCGAAACAAAATTGTGTAACTTTAAAAGTGTCCATTTATTCCCTTTTATTCAGTAATAATATGAAAGTTTACAAAGTAGTGCTTAAAAAATATTTATTTTCGTCATAAAACAAAATTGCCTCTGTGATAAGCAGATATTTTAGTTACACGTACAAAAGTTTTTCAAAATTCATTACTTTCACATGTTGCTCCATAACTCAAAAAATTCAATTAAAGATAAACTAAGTTGATTTTGGGGGGAAAACAGAAATCATAATAACTAAGTACGTATAAATTACCCAGAGTTTATCAGGTTACAGTTAAGCACCTTAAAAAGACGCCGAGTAAATTTATTAAATTCATATTTATCCTTTCAATAAAGTTAAAAGTTCATTATTATATTAATGAATAAGTTTTATTTTACGTTGAATGCCATTTTTTATCGAGAGACTATATAAATAATATTTACGAACTAAGCATTTAAATAAAACTAAATAATTAAGTCAATTAAAACTTTTTTATGGTAAAACGCATAAAGGAAAACATTTCAAAATTATAAAATAAATTTCGCATGCAGAACTAAATATCTATAATTGCTATATGAAAAAAAAAAGATGTAAATATGTCAAACTATAAACTACAGTTCGGATTCAACAGTGTTGAATTCGAGCCCCCATAATCTGAACGCCGCGAGGGAACTAAATCAAGACCTCTCTTATTCTTTACATGAATCGGCGCAAACGCTGCACTCGTGAAAATTATGCACAGTAGTATAGTACCGTAATGTGTTGCACATTTATTGATATTTTTTTCTACTGTGATACTGTTTATATTCTATGTTTACTATTAATTAAATAAGCAATATTTTACGCTGCGAAGTGCAGGAACTAAAGCAGTTACATTTAAATTAGACAACGAATCAGCAACGAGATATATATTTTCTCGATATAAAAATTTATTTACGTATGTTTCTGTCTGAAAGTTGCTGTTCAAAATATTGTAAGTCAATTGCGATTAAAAAGCTCACAGGGTCGAGATTTTTTTTCTTTTTCCATTTTCCTTTTAAAAATTTAACCATTGTGCCCCAAGTGGCGGAGATTAATTTTCCCTTTTACTTGAAAATTATTTTTTAAACTGTCGATATTAATTTCATAAAAGAGTTGCGAATTATGTTAGTACTCATTCCTACGTAAGACCAAGATAAAACTTGTGGTCGAAAAACTCTAAAAATTGTCACAAAACCCCAGCAAACAGGAAATTAAATTTCCGAAAACATATTTTTCAAGCGTATCTTAAAACGCTCAGAGACGAAGCAAAAGAAATGATTGAACGAAACTTAATCATAAGCAAAAAGTAGCTTAAAAAATACAACAAATTGCAAAAGATACAACAGCGTAAACTTAAATGGATATGCTTTACTTATTCACGATTGCTAAAAAAAAAGAAAGGAAAAAAAAAGAAAGAACTTGCTTTTTTTTGCATATTTTTATTTTTTATTTTGGGCAAGCTGAAAAGTTCTGTCGCGTAATTTCATTTCGTTTTAGTAAAAATACATTAAATAAGGGCAAAGCTATCTTTCTTATGAAAAACAAGTGCATTTTGTTCTTATTTCTAAGAAATAAAACTTTACACGACATGCAATATTTTTTTTTATTTATTTACTAGCGGTACCCGCACGGCTATGCCCGTGTTAAAAAATGAAAAGACCAGTCGGTTTGCCATTGTGTATATAGTGATAACTTTTTTAGGTGCAAATTATGTTATTTTATTAAAATGTATAGCATTCTATATAATTAAAGATTAGCTGCCCATGGCAATCAGCCGGAGATCCTACACATTTAAGCATTTTTTTTTACAAAACACACACAATAAAAAAGGAAAAAGGAAAGAAAGAAACGAAATAAAACAAAAAAGAAAATATTTGGAAAAAAAAAACGCATTTTGTTTGTTTTGTTCAAGTACCCACACAAAAAGGAAGATTATAATAAATAAGAATAGTTTTAATTAATAAATTTTTAGTACAATTAATTTTTATCTATTATTTATTGACAAAGCCGGGTCCAGACGCTACGTTTTGTACAACCTTTTGTCTGCGCAGTCTTAAGACTAAATGAAAACGTTGCAGTTTTTTATGCGTCTACATAGTGCAGAGATATCTGTATATTTCACTCAGTTTTGTGCGATATCGTCATGAAGGAGATACTACTCTGGTCAATTATGACATGGTGTCATGTTAAAAAAAAAGACTGGAACGTCTCAGAAGAACCCGGCGTTCAAAGTGGTCAAATGATTACATAAAATAAATATTTTTTTGTTGCCTGTTCTGGTGGTTCGACAACTGCAATCTCTTTATTTTCATCCATGGTATTCCTAGACTGCCTTGGTGTCTCCTGATCATTTAGGAAATGTAACAAATCAAAGTACCAGAGAGATGGCTTGTAAATTTCGTCTCCAACCCCAGATCGAATCGATTTATTAACTTTTGCCAATTATTTCCGGTAAACACTTCTCAAAGAATTAATTATTTACAAATGTTTCTCTGTTTGCGGTTGCATCAATGTCTTTGATTTTTTCCACTAAACTCTCATAAAGCCTCCCCCTTTTTATCCTTGTCACTATACTCCTTGGATTTTACACGCCAAAAGCGTGGGAAACTTTCGCATAATGCAATAAATTTTGTGAGAAACTCCCGAGAACATTGCCGAAAGTCGGCCATTGTCGCCTGACGAATTGAAACTGAGAAACAAAATGAATCGGAAAGGGGTGCTACCGTCTACATGTGCCGATTTGTCTGCACAGTTCAAAGACATATGCTTTCTAGCTCAGTTATCGCTGCAACTGTACAGTCTTCGCACCGGACTCAAAACTGCGCACTTTTCCAACCTACACGCAACGTTTTATCTGCAATGTGTTGAACTGCGCAGAAAAAAGGTTGTGCAAAACGTAGCGTCTGGACCCGGCTTAAAACAGAAAGACGAAATTTCGTAGCCTGCAGAAACAAACAGCAGCAAGCAAAGATTTGAAAGCGGAAAAAACCTTTCATCCGACCTCAAATAGGAAAATAACATATGTGCTAATTCACTGGAGAAAAAAAAGTAAATGAATGAAAGTATAAATAGTAATAATAAGCTGGAATAACAAAAATCGCTATAAAGGATAACATTTCTTTTAAAAACCCCTGTGCAGTATGGAAAATAGTCCCGTAAAATACATGTCAAAATAAGGAAATCAAAACAAAGCTATCAATCGCCAGTGAGACGCAGGAAATAAATTTTAATTCGTTTTAAAAAAAATAATAATCAAAATCCAAAAAAAGAAATAAATAAATTAAAAATCGGCTGCTTCTCAAAATGCTAAAAACCGCAAGCAATAAATTTTAATTCGTTAAAAGAAAAAAGGATCAATAGTCAGTCGGCATGGCAACAATTAAAATTAAAGTTAATTACCGTGAAAAAATAATTTCGAACTGCAGAGAAAAATGCTTATAAGTTCTTTTCTAGTTAATTTAGAGGCTTCGAATTTTCGCACGTAGAGCGAAACTCTTTCCGGGGTAGTTTTTCACGCGCTTTTCAACGGTATCAAGCTCGAAACGATGCCATAATTCCTTCCTATAGAAAATGACTATTTTATGAAACTTTCGGCTATAAATTGGAATAAAAGAAGAACAAATTCGAATTTCAGAAAAAACTCTCCGAGGTGCACACCCCATGTTCCAAACTAATTTCGTGCCAAATTTCATGAAAATCCGCTGGACGGTCTGGGCCCTACGCCGTACACAGACAGACACACACACACATACTTACTGCTTTATTATTAGTAGAGACTTCCATATTTTATGAACTAAGTTGTAACAAACTCTTTCTGACACGTGAATTTAATAAAAAACCTCACAGAACAAATAATTATATAGTTCTGAAATATGAACATAATTTATGAGCAAAAAAATATTTTATGCTATTAACAGTTAATGACAGACATGCATGAACCACAGAGGAAAAATAACTAATAGTCATGAAACATGAAAGTTGAAAAGTAAGCTTTATTTTTAGATACTGTTTATTTTCATGGAAAAAACAAATAAGAAAAAGCTTTACAAAAACTAAAAATGATTGTATGGGTGTAATAAAAACATTTGTATGTCGGAATATATTTCCCGAGTTATTAAGTGTGTGTGGAATCAATACTTTTACAAAGACCTCACTCTTGGGATATACGCAGCATGCCGGGTATACAATCTCGCTTACAGTACGTTTTTAAGAAAGCATTTTTATTAGTTTCAAATCAGTGCTTTCTGAAGTATAAACAAATATCCCCCCCCCCCCCCTCATGTTTAGAACAATCGTTCACTTATAGGTTTATGTCATTTTTGTAATGCTATCATGGTTATTTTGGATGTTAGTGAGTAATGTAACTGGAAACACTTTAAGTATGGACATTAACTTAAAAGTAAACGAAATGCGGCAACATTTCTATTATAAATATCTAAAATGGAAAAAAAAACAATGCCTTTCATAACGTTCATAATTACATAGTAACAGCGAAATAATGATTTTCTTCCAGAATCGATTAAGAATAATGGGTAAAATTATTCATTTGTTTCACATCAGAAGCTTCATTTACTAAATAGATGAGCAAGATATTTCAAAGCAAAAGAAAAAAAAATCTTCGTGTGTTGCACGCAATTTCGCTATAACAAACACTTAAAAATTGCATCACGTACATTTATCATCTGCTAACATCATACAATAACAAGGCATAAAGATAAGATTTTTTTTCTTGTAATAAGGCGTGAAAATTATAACTAATTTTTCAAATATTAACAAAAGCCAATAACAATCTTGCCAGCGTATTAAAGCTTCACTGTCTCGTAATTTGTAATGCAATATTTTGTGAATAATAACTAAATATAAGGCTTCTCTGGTGAGTTGGCACTCGTCAATCATGTGACGTAGGTAGCAACGATTGTATTACTAAAAAATTGGTCGGGAAGAAAGAAAGTTTGCCACACTAGTGAGTTTCCCAACATTTTGGCGATTGAATGTATTTTTTTTTTTTTAAACACAAACGTAATAATGGAGGAAATTCAACTTTCGCAGGGGACTTACTATGGTATTTGAAATATTTACCACATTGAGAAAAGAAAGTAGTCTAATCACGATTAAGATATCAGAGACATTTTGGCGATATAAATGTGTGTGTGCTGTTTTTTTTTTTTTTTAATTCAATGAAGCTTTAAGGAGATAATTCTAGTTTTGCAGGGTGGAGTACCATACAGGCATGTAATTTCAAAATTTTGGGAGAGGGGGGGGGCAGAGCTCAATCTTTATTAAAGTTTAAATACAACAAACTATATACACACGCACATAAATACATTATGTAGCTCGAGCCAGGGCGGACAATTTCCCCCTGACCCCCTTAAATGTCGGGCCTGGTATCATATTATATTACAGGAAAGTGTTGTTTTATTGTGAAAGACAACTACTTTATAGAGCGATGAGATAAATGATTGCCATTAAAACGATAGCTGAATATTCTGAAATCGCAATAACAGTAAAAGAGCATACAAAAAGTATTTCAAATGGCACATGAAAACTAGCTATAAGGCGTTTCAGACCCGTCATTTAGGGGCTCAGGAGGAGGCAATTTATCACACACACCCCTGGCTTTGTGAATATAATGCATTTTTATGAATTTTCATGTATTTTGTGGGGTTTTTTAAATGAAAAACACAAGGAGAATATACCCTAATTTTTCCACCCCCTGGAAAAATTCGAATGACGGGCCTGAGGCGTTTCATTGTTCCACCGCAGAAATTAGAATGTAAGGCACAAAACGTGGACTAAAAACTTTTAAAACGCAGACTACTTTAAATAATATGCAGTAAAAGATAAAAACGTATATTTATAATCTATCTAATCAGTGACGAAACCAGAACTTTGTTCTGGAAGGATATGGGGTCGGTCCTTACATGTGTGTATTCTCCCCACCCCCAATAGATAAGATGATCTATAAATAAATTCCAGTTTCAGAAATGGATCTAATTCATACCGTAGAAGAAGTTCGATATTTAGCTGTTTCTTACTAAATGTAATATTATGGCGTACCATGAAACATTGATATGAGGATTAGACAGGAAACTTTTATTAAAAAGTCAATCTTTTTTAGATTTTATTACAAAAGCACAAAAATTTATCTTTTATTTTATACGAATAAAATAGCTGGTAATACGGATAAGATATTGTAAACTAAATTAATTAATAGCACGAACAAAAACGATTGATGTTTAATTATTGTTTAAACCCTATAGAGTTGAAACATAAGTAGACTGTTGGGTTTTGCTGTAATTATTGTATTCGCTTTTATTACAAATAGTCAGAGCTCTCACGTCTCAGTAAAAAAAAAAAAAAAATACTTTCCCAGTTGTCACACAATGCTTCATAGCTTCGTAATATATGATTTGTTAATAAAACAATTACTTATCCAGCTCTCATACCAATGTTTCACAATTTTATAATTCTGAAATACAGAACTTGTTAATAAAACATTTACATCTTCAGCGTTCCTGTAAAAGTTTCACAATTTTATCATACATGCTTTATTAGCTTTCCAGCCCTCCCTCGTACAATGCTTCACATTTTCCTAATTCCGTGACAGATGACTTTGTTAATAAAACAGTCACATTCCTATCTCTCTAAAACCGCACACCAATGTTTCAATTTCATAATTCCATAACATAACGCTTTATAAAAATAGCTAAATATCAATCAGTTTCCATCTAGAGCTATCAAATATATTTAGCTCGGAATCTGGTATTTTTGTTTCTATCAGCTATTTTATCATCTGGAATATTTTTCTGCCATCTGATACGATGCCTCCGGAAAATGGATGTCGTGCGTTTTTAATGTTTCTGTTTTGGTAGGACGCGATTTTCTTCTCTCGTGACTGAGCGGTCGGTCATGACCTCGTTTTAAAGAAACAAACACTGGGTCAGTATGACGTATTATAAAGGATGATCCAATAACGTATGTGGGTGTTATTGAATGCTAGCTCTTCTGTATAAATTACCGCTATTAATTACAAGACTAAAAGTGAGAAATTTTTCTATTTTTATTGAAAAGAATGTCCTATTTTATGCAAAATTTAAAAAGTGAAGTCAAGCTAGTTAGTTATGTGACAAGGACTACATAATTTACTGGTTGGATTAGGAAATAATGTAATTAAGACTTTACCAAGCTTTAGTGGATGGAAACGTAAGCATATTATAGGTGCGATTGATCTCAAAAGTCAAATTTAGTAGCAACTGATAATCCTAAAGTGAATGGTGAATGCATCATGGAATTTTTAAAGAAACTGGAGGAAAACAACCAAGAGAAAAGCAAAATCTACTTAATATATGATAATGCAGCATATCACAGGTCAAAAAAGGTAGAAGAATACCTATCTAGAAATAGATAATTATGTGTATGCCAGAGGTATAGGTTTATACATTGAAAGGCAATACGGTGTTATCTATACATTAGCTGGAGTAATCAACCTCCACATTACATTGCTTTGACTATGTTGTCTTTTAATGATTTTTTTCTGCGTCCTAGAAGATCCTCAGTCTCTAATTGCATGAGTGTTGAATGCACCAACTATAGTCGATGGTCTTGAACTTTGAGACCACTAAGGGTGCGTAACAACATTTTGAGCAAATTTTGAGACAGTACTGTTTTAAACTCTTAATTGAGAGTGTAGAGATAGCAGTCGAAAGGGAAGTGATAAATGAAATTCTTGGATATTACTAATTTTTAAAAGAATGTCACTTTAAAATACAAAATTTCGATTTCAGTGCATTCAGGAGTTTCGTGCCTCTTCCTTAGTATTAGAGCTTGTTGAAGAAAAATTCCAATAAAAAAAATTTCGTGGTTTTTTTTTAGCTAAAAACAAATTTTGGAATGAAACAAGGTATTTGAAAAACATTAAAAATTTCTTTCGCACTTCTTGATCACACAGAAAGAAAACTTAATTTATTTGTTAATACGCGCTTCTCAGAAAAATCTAATACGTTTTTTTTTGTTCATTAATTTCATTTTGTTTTGTTTTATTTCATATTCGTATTCTTTCCTAAGATACTCCCATTTTTCTCAATAAGGTTTAAATATAATATTACGAAAGCTAAAATGATACATGCACTTTGCTCATTAAAATATTATATATTATAATTGCGCAAGTTGTATAAGCATTTTTTTCCAATAATTGAATGCTCTTTTTTTTTCCTTAAACGAAAAGTTCACTTATACTAGTATAATTCTAAAACAAAAAAAGGACTTTTTTTTTTAGTTCATAAACAAACGATATTACTCACAGTAAGAAACTGAATTCAGTTGATATAATGTGAAAGAAAAAGTAAACTTAATTCTATTGAAAATTTTTCAAAAATGAACTCCTAGAAATGCAATTTTAACCTTTTTTAGGCACTTTATTTACGTTAAAGAGGCGGGCCAGTGCTAGCAAAAGCTAAAAATTAAGAGAACCTTCCAAACTGAAGTTTCTAAATTGTTATTATAATTATTTTTTAATAGGTGGGTTTCCTTTTTTAATAAGTAGCATTTAAGGAGTCCTGGGTCTACTCGCCCTTTAAAATACGCTCTGGAAAGAAATATTCAGCTATCCATCCATATTCAGAAATGAATTTGGTCTTACAACTTATTTTTAAATGTTGCTCTCTTTAGCCTCTTTTCCCGATTTTCACGACAAAGTCTTTTAAATAAAAGTCATTTTGTACTAAGTAAATGTCTATGCTCTTCTTTCAAAGTTTGCACAGCTCCATGAACAAGAAATTTTAGAGAGAAAAGTGAATTATTTTTCAGCTTGGTAAACTGCATTTAATGACTCAGAAGGAAAGGATTAATTTCGAATACTTCATCATTTTTATTAACTACTAATTAATGGAAGCTATCTTATTTTTGCCATGACGAGCTACGTTTCCGTTGTTGAAGGTTTCAAGACTAGTGTTTACATTTTTAAGCATTTTATTCCCTTATTATCGGATAATGGTAGCATCATTATCTCCAGGCAACACAATAAAAAAAATCCTTCATTTTCGTTCCCTTTCATATTTCAATGGTTTTTTTAAATTCGCCGATGATCATTATTTTTAATCATGCTCCGCAACACTACACTACTACCGAAGATGAATAACGAGTGTTTCGTACCAAAAATGGTTTTGAATTAGAAGTTCACTTTCCGGTCTTCGTAAGTTTAAACATCAATGCTCACATTTTGCACAATATAAACAAACCTGGCTGAGCAACGATTATTTTTCATTGTCTGAAAACTGTTTAAAATTTCCTAACATATTCACGAAAGTTTATCACAAACGAAACTATTTCCTTTTTTTATTCTTAAATCAACTTAGCCTTTTCGCTTTCGTAAAAATCAAAGTCACATTTTATTACTCTAAATATACAGGGGTGCCCACCGAGGGTAATTATACAAATAGTTCAACATATACGTGTATCTATGTACACATATACATACATAGATTGCACATGATTTTTTTCTGGAGGTAAAAAAAGGTGGGAGTATAGATTTATTGCTTTTCACTTCTGACATTCTAGGATTAAAATAAAGATTCTAGACACTTTCATTTCTTGGGGAAAGGGAGGGGAAGACTTAAGTTCTGCCGACTATTATATAGGTTGTTGATTTATGAAGTATACTTATGCTTATCATATGCATTTTTTTTCAACTTTTTGAAATTGACTTTAATTTGCTTGTGCTTAAATGGCTTCATTTTAAACCACGTGGCAATGAATACAGAGGCCGGTATCGCTTTGAGGAATGAAAATTTTTAAAAGAACTAGAAAGATTTTTTTAACGACAATGTCATATTATGCATATTTCATGTCATTATTCTGTGCAGAGCATTGTTATTGCAATACGCAGTTAGTCAAAATTGTCTGTCATATGAACTTATGTGAATCTGATGCGTGTGAGCCAAAATGGCGGCCAAGTGTTTGGCATCGATTTCGTGATCTCTGACCACGAACTTGATAATGATCTTGAATACTAGCATTCACGTGAGCAGCTGGAATTAACCGGTTTCGCTATAAGTAGAACTTTTTTGTTTACTTTTTGTCTCGTAGAAACTACCCCTTCATTGAAGAAAATTGTTAATAATGATTCGATGTGGCTGTGATAAATTCTTAACGTCTAGTTTTCGATTCGGCCTAGTCTTTATTTCATTTTCGAGGCCAAGTTCGAATAGGTCACCATAGTGAGGAATGGGGTTGGTTCGTTATTGATGGAATGAGGTTAAAATGAGGTCATTTTTTATCCGGTAAAAAAACCAATTTACACATATGGTGATCATCTGTCCTTCACAGAATTGCCATAATGTAACTGCATTTTTATATTTACAAATAAATAATATATTTATTAACCTAAATTCAATATATTGTGTTGTCCGAAATCCGCGTTTATTATCTATACCGTATATAAAAGTTGGCAACATGTCGATCGCGATCTACTGGTGGATCGCGGGAACTGATTTAGTAGATCTCGTTATATCAACTAAATAGTTTTGAAGAAATAATGAACAAAATTCAAGAAATTATTCTGCAGCTCTTCATTGAATAGCTACATGAACGGAGGACAAGCTTAGGAAAAGGTGATTTCATTTGAATTTTATGAGTAGATAAAAAGGCCTATAAAAAGAAAATTCAAGTTCAACTAATATCATATTTGAAAGATAAACTTGAGAGCCGATTCTCAGATTTCAAAAATATTTATGTCATACACTAAGGGGACAAAGGTGATAGAATGCCTACCTGTTAGTAAGGCACTCTAGTCTGTCTTTTGCTGCCATAGCCCGCTAAAGCCAGATTTCGCTGCACTGCCCTAACGGACACGTCTGTCAGACGTCCCACATGTATTGCAGTAATTATATTTCACTTACGCAGCTGGTCTGTTAAGTTAGTTTTAACAGACAACTATGTGCTCACGTCGCCGGTCTTGGTAATTAAATGCTGGCAGTCGGCCACTGGCATTGTCCGTGGTGAGAGGTTTTGCTTGAAAACAGTCATTCTCGACCTACTTTTGACACTGCATTTTGGAATGTGAACTTCCCTGCCGATTTCTGAAATTAAATGTCCCATGCATCTCGCTCAATTACCACTCCGATTTCAAAGTCTGTTAATAGCCGTCGTGCGGCCATTATCATGTAAGAAACCTTTTCACATGAATATCTTGAACAGAAGTGAAAGCCCTGCACTCCCCCCTTATTCCTTTTGTGCGCGATACTACCGCCACAAGTATACATGCACATTGCCATCCATGACTTTTGTCACCTGAGTGTAATCCCAATGTGTTTCATTTCAATCAGCTAATCTAAATTTAGAAGATTTGGTTTCTTACTCAATGGAAGAATTCAACATAAAAGGTGCGAGTTGCCGAACACTAGAAGTTATCTCATTAAAAAAATGATTTGGATGAGAAAAGTGTTGCAGAATCGAAGAAATGTTAGCCAGTGATTCCACAAGAAAAGTACCCAATAATGGTTTATGTTGCACTTCATGTGAAGCTTGCCTCTACACGCATTTAAGACTCTTCATTTTTCCAACCTCATGAAATCTCGATGAAATTCATCAAAAATAAGTATACAACACTTGACTAACTGATAAACATTTGGAATTATGCCTTCGATTTAGTGTCACCAGTTACCCAACAGACATCAAAGTTATTGTTAAGAAAGCTCCTCGTAAAAATTTCAGTGTTTAAGTGCATCTGTACAAGTTTATCAACTTACACAGATGATCTTGACAGATGAACATAAAAAAACGATAATCAAACTTCAGGGAAAAAAGGAATGCAAAGTAATGCTTCACTATCCCTTTCTTTTTTCTTTCAGGTTATCTAGTCTTTTTTTCTTTCAAGTTACCCATTACCTAATATTTTTTCTCTTAGTTAGTCTTTAGAGTGGCTGTAATTGCGACGGCTTTATTTCAAGAAATGAAGAAATGGGATGAAGAAAAATGTTATGAAAACGTCACGTTGTAATTCATGTAGAAAGAGAGAAGGGCGAATTTTATATTCAAATGACTCCTTTAATTTAATTTAATTTTTACGTGTTAAATATTGTAAGATTTTTGTTCAATAGAGCTCCATAAGTAAGCATGAAATATACCACATAAACAATTGGATTAATAATTAACTTCAACTAGTTAAAAAATTTTCTTACCACAAATATTTCAAAAACGTGCCGTTCTTATAGAATTTCTCCCTTGTATGACAACGTTGACAGTTTGATAAAATTGCTTACCATATTACGCCTAAATTGTAAAGACATAATCATTTAGATTATTATGTTGAAGTTTTTTTTTTTCAAATTTCGATTACAAATTCGGTTATGAAAGAAACTTTAAAGCATTGAAAAGGTTTAGCAATTTAATAAAGGTTGGTAATACAATGTAAAATGTAAATAATCAACAAATACTGTAAAATCATAATAAAATAATGTGAGTGCGTAATAAATATATTCTAGGTGGCAGCTTTATCGGAAAATACAGCTATAGAATGTATGACTTAAAATTAACAAGAATAAAGAATGCCCAAAATTAATCTGATGAAAATGTTTGCATGAAATGTAGTGAATAAAAATTGATCGAGAAAACAATACATAGGCAAACATTTTTCTCAGTCTAGAATAAACGTAAACAAGTAACAATCGATTCCGTATTATTACATAGATTTTAACGTTTTATTTTGCGCGGACATTTTCCAGTACCTTAGTGAACCGTACAGTACTTAATGGCTTCGTCACATGCTTCCATGCGGAAGAGAAATTCCTTTCCTCCCTAGTTACTTCTTTCCACGCTATTTAAGAAGCGCAAGTGATTTTCTATGTCCAAGCTGTTATCTTGCTAACTACAGTTTTTTAAACTTTTTTTCTTCTAATGGAAGAACATGATTGTTTTGAGGGATTATATACAAATATATAAACTTGAAAAAGTGAGTAATTTGAAAATTTTAGTAGCATTTCCTTGTTTATTGTACATATTTAGAGTTGACTGAAAACTTACGGTTTCTGCAATCCATTCTCGGTTGAATTCAAGTGATGGCGTTTTTGCAGATGCAGCGACACGTCACCACACACTTGTTCATATCAAGTGCTTGTTCATTTTTAAGTTTAAATTACTTCAAAAAAATAAGCCGGTATATTTTCTCCTTTTTAAGCACATCATTTTTAACAGTGTAAATAATCAGTTCAATAACTCTCCTGATTTGAATACTATATCTGTAAATAATGGTTGGAATGAGCTTGGAGACTTCGTGCAGATTTAACAAAGAAAAAATGAATAGAAAGCAGAACAATACAAACTGCAAAATGTAAAATTTTAACGTATAGCACCGGTGCTGGAGAATAAGAATTGAAAATGGAAAAGGAAGAGTAGAAATCCTTCAAAATTATCCTCTTTGCTAACTTAAAAGAAACTTTTCCCTTAAGATTTCAATTATTTTCACTTAAATTAATTTATATTATTTCATATGAATGCTCAAATTAAAAGGTTTCTATAAATTGTACGATTTATTAATGACAAAAATCTTTAACTAGACTGTTTTTTGTTAATTTCATTCATAGCCTATACATATCTAAGACTCTTAAAAAATTATCAGATGAGAGATAATTGTTAGCTTTAAAATTAAATATATGCTCATATTTTTGTTAAAGCTCCATATGTGCTCTAAATCCATAAAATAAGAAATTTTGTTACCCACAGAAAAGCACTTAGTATTCTTCTGTCTGCCAAATTGGGTTCTTTAGCATTAAAACTTATACTTATCACGTAAATATTTTGAGAAAGTAGATAAGCATTTTCTTTGTTTATATTTATAATACAATGATCAATACTCATGACCTGAAAGTAATAAGTTGCCGTTCTTAATTCTTCTTGATACGTTTCTTAGATTAGGGCTTGAATGATCAATATTGCTATTATGTTCAGTGCTACTTATATGGCACACTCAAAAGTCAGTTACGTGCAAAACGTATCGGAACATAGTCTAAAATTTTAACTATCATTCATTTACCAAAAATGAAACTACCGCCGCTGAATTTATTGAACCAGTTTACTGAACGACATTTATTAAAGTGTGTTTTTTTTCCCAGACCCAATTTACATAAATAAACCACCTGCCGTACTCCAATAATGCACGTACATCAAAACTATTGCGGGCACCTAGTACATATGTAGCAATGTTAGTAAAAATTACATCACCCTATATGCTGTATTACACTGAATTACAATGATCATTTACCCTAGAGCTGTGTTTCCCAAAGTGTGGGACGCGTACCCCCTCTGGTGTACGGGAAGAGTTTGGAAGGGGTACATGGAGGCTTCAACGGGCTGAGATCTTGTTTCCCAAAATTTCCTTTACTTTTAGTGTTATTCCACATATACACCTCGATCAAAAGCCTTAAAGTATCAACGTTTGATTCCCTCCTAACTGAAGACTAAAGACTGTTTCCTCATTTAAGCATGTTGAAGGTTTTTTTTTTTTTTGGACGAGGGGTGCTAAGCATTACGAAAGTCATGGAAGGGGTGCAAAGATGTCGAAAGTCTAGAAAACACTGCCCTGGTGCAGAGATGGAGAACCTTCTTGAGTTTTTTAAGTGGCGTATACCAGTCATGAACAATTTGAGCGAATGTGTTTAATTATGTAAATGTTAAATTTGTATAACTGTGGTTATGGTACATCTGCAAAGTTATTAAATTTGAGAGGCATAAAGTAACATTTACAGAAATAATTTTTTTAATATGTTAATTGCAAAAATTAAGTGTGATAAATGTAGAGAAATTATCCTTAAGGTACTGTTCGTGAGGCTCTTGTCCAACTTCCGAATTTAATGCCCCCTTTCAGCGCAAAAATGTGCCTCACCTCTGTCTTGGAGGTGAGTGGAGACATTAGTGACAAAGATGAAAGGAGACATTGTCGAAAAAATATTTTTTTTTTCATGGGAGACAATTTCTTTCCTCCTCTCTTTGAGAAAACTATTTTATGACGACTTCTCATTAATTTTAATTCTTGTAAAAGAAGAAAACATTTCAACGAGCGAAATATTTGCATACTTAATTTCACTTTGTCCCTACATCAGTCATCGGACAACTAAACTTGTCGTTCATTTATTCGTTCATTCAATTATTAATTCATTTATTTGTTTATTTATTAAGTAGAGTTTTCATTGTTATTTATTTTTTACATTCATTACTAATTCCTTTATTCATGCGCTCGTTTTATCGATCATTTTTTCAATTAGTTTTTCGTGTTTAATAAAAGGTATTTTTAACCCTCTGTACTCATAAATATGAATCATAACATGTGATTTTGACAACCATAAGGCGTTATACAAGTGCAAACTGTAATTATCCCATATAAAACTATTCATTATGAAAATATTTCCATTTTTCACTTTTCCCCATACATAGTGTAAAGTGATAATTTTCTACTTTTACTTTAAAGTCCTAATTTACTGCCTGAAATGAAAAACTAATCTTTCAGTGCAAGTTCTGTTATAAAATTCATAGTTCTCTCTTTATGTAGTTACTTTCAAAATAAATTTCCAATTTGTTCATTTTGAAAAAGGTAGTTTATCTCAACTATTTCACTTTGCCCCACATTCCCCTAGATATACTATACAAATTGTTTTTTATTCATTATGCACCGGTTTTTCTAAATTGTCTTTTAGAAATATGTCTGTATCTTCTTCACACGCCATTTAAATCCTTTTCTAACAAAATATTTTCCCCATTATGTTATTTACAAGTATATACTAATAAGTACTGTCACCGCAGAAACTTTCTAGATTTTTTGTAAAGATTTATAAGATATCGAGTTATTTTTCCTTCGCTTCCGTTAATAGTTTTCAGTGTTATCTCAATCTATTTAAAAACTAATGATGCTCGAAAAGTTCTAAAATTTTTTTCGAATTTTTTTTTTTTTAAACTTTGAGGAAATTAATGTTACATTTCCCCCATCATGGTTCCAGCCTCTGTCCATGCAGGATGTTCAAGCCATTTTTCCACTGCCAGGAACATCATAAAAATAAATAGCTGTAGTTACGACCGTCCATACATGCAGTTTTAATCGACTTTTATTGATGTTTAAATATTCGCAAGAGTTCATCTTTAATGCTGTTTTTCTTGCCATTTCAAATGATTTACTGCAAAAGTTTGAACCATGAATTTTACTTCAGAATCCCTCTGAGATCAATTCAGTGTGTGTGTTTGACTGTTGATTGAGAAATTTTAAGCTTATCAAGAATTTCAAAGAATAAGATGTGGAAGTAAATCCCGCTTAAACTCTTGTTATATGTTTGGTAGTAAAAGCCTGCTGTACACATACTTTCGAGTCTGATATCTTTGTTTACAAACTTAGGGTAAGAGCTAAATAATGCAAATGTTCTTATTACTTCCCTCTCCCCCTGAAGAACGCTAACCATTTACAACGTCATATTCAGTTGAAAATTTTTCGTTGTTATTTGGCATTTTTCCCCAGTAGTTGTGTATTTGCTAAAAATACCAGTCCATGAAACGGTTTTATAAACGTTTATCAAAAATGTACTTTTCAATCGTTTTATTATTTGTTTATCTTGCTGACCAAACAATACATTTTTGATAAGGAAATGAGAGTAAGAAACCATGTGTATCAGCTTCAATGTATGAATGGTTAAACTCTAATTAACCGCCACAAGCGATTCCCATAATTATTAAATGAGTTTAACGGTGCGTCGAATTTCACAATTAACAGATAGTTAACATTATACTGAAATATAGGAGCCGTGGTAGCCTAGCGGTTAGGATGTCGAGCTCCGGATCGGAAAATCTCTGGTTCGATACCCGAGCCACTGAAGACCCACCATGTACACTTGGGGATACGTGCATGTAAAATCCGTGGACCCTGAAGTCCCGAGGCAGTTCCGAGGGTACCAATGGGTGGAGATTTTCCTTTCCCCTCACCCATAGGTCAAAAAAGGAAATGTGGCTTGTTTGTGGTGGTGTCATCCAAGTACATTATGAGCAAAGTCGTTCTTCCACCATTGGTACTCAAATTGAAACGGAAGGCGTTCCCAACTGCCTTAATTTCTAGTCGATTCGACGAAGGGGAGCTTGGATAACCCAAGTGGCATAAGCAACAACAACATATTGAAATATGGCTATTATTTTTTTATATCGTATTGTTTTTTTTTTTTAATTATCCGTTTTTCTTCGATTCTGTAATTTATTTGCATACTAATAAATTTTTCCCAACACGACGCCTTGTGTACATTTTTTACTGCACGCTATAAGAAATCTTAACAGAACAACCTGATAACAGAAACACCACTTATATTCAAACGAAAAGCTTAAAGAAATGTCGATTGAACGAATCATGAAAAGATACTGTATTTTATGGACTAAAATTCGTCATAGACTACAAGATGCACCGCAACTTTAACCGATATTTCTGAAAAATAACATTTTTAATATTATATATATATAATACAGATAGATAGATACATTATTAGATTGTAAAGCCCGACTTAAAAATACATTTATTAATTACCGACTAATTTTTAAAATATCAGAAAATCGTCGCCTGAACTTTCTTTTTCTTCTCCCTGACATTTTTAAAACTGGGGAGTATTTTAAATCTAACACTAGACTTTAAATTTTAGTTTCGAACATAAGACGCTCCTGAATTTTTGAGGTCATTTTTCGAAGACAAAATTTCCCGTAATCAAGATATATGCCAAATTCAGCGAACAGCTCTCTGGGAAATCAGTTGGCGCTATGACGAGTTGACCAGATTACATTATATTTTCTCTTTATACTGTAGATTTCCACTTATAAATATGCTGCATATAAGCAATATCCCATAAACGACTATATTTTGGCATGTTAAAAATACAAATAACGCCGTCCGCCATTAAAACTTTAAAAAATGCAACATTGCAAGAGAATTCTAGCTGAATTTGACCTAACCTTTATAGTTACTTCATAAGCAGTGTTTATCATCAATAAAATGAATTGTTGACAAACAGTCTGATAAGTCATCTTGGATGACAGGAATATTGTATACAACGTTCAAAGCCTTCACAATTTTTATTTTTAACCATTGTTACTGTAGAAACGTATTTTTAATTAGAAAATTTACCAGAGATCATTGTCGGTAAATAGAAGCAATAATAGTGTTTGAATCTACTTGATACAAGTGTGTCAAATAATTTTAAGGGCTGGGTTAAAAAATAAAATAAAACTAGTAATTATATTTTTTTTATTCAAAATAAGCTCCTTCGGCTTCAATACATTTGTTACAGTCGTTTGACAACGATTCGAATGCCTGTTCCACCTCAAATTGTCGGACTGCTTCCAAATCTCGCGTTGAAGCTGTTTGTACACAATGTGTCAAAGAATTTTTAATTAGACTACAACTAGAACCAAGCTTACAGTTGCGCTACCTTTGTTATCGAGCATTCGTGAAACTCCTTAACTATCAGCTGATCCACTGCCAAAACCTCAGTTCATTTGTTTACTATTTTTTTTACTTTGATGGCATTGACTCTGTACAAACAGTTTCGACGTGAGCTTTGGAGGCAGTCCCACAATGTGAGCTGGAACAGACATTCGAATTGTTGTTAAACCGCTGTAACAAATGTGTTGTAGCCGAAGCTTATTTTAAATAAAAATACTTAAAAAATATAATTACTAGTTTTTATTTTACTGTATAAACCTAGTCTTAAAAATGCTTTGACACACTGTGTATGTGAATACAATGGTTCTCTTAGTATTTTTTAAAGTTAATCATATTACACAAAATAATGTTGGGAAATGAATTGTCATTCATTGGCCATCATGTTAATTATTTCAAAGTCAAATTACTAGTATAGAAGCCTGAAATAACAAAGCTTAAAGTAAAATGCTGGATATTCTTTGGTCAATTATTTATTGTTTGTTTTCTAATTCCATTCTTGTTAAACTGATTGCAAATTAAACTATCAGAAGAAAGTTTTTTGCGGCAAAATGTTTGGCTTCTTGATGGTCGTCGCTTTTTAGGTAATGCACTAGCTACGTCGCCCGGCGTTGCACAGGCTAACTCGAGTATTGGAAAAAAGTGATGTCACGTGACACGTGTTCAAATACCGATCAGGATAAGAACAACATTCCTTAACAATCCCTAACACAATAAAGATAACATTTCCGAAATAACGCTAACACTATATGTAAAAATTATAATTACGATAAGGCGGAGCGGGGAAAGAGTCATGGCGCCGGTTGCGCCATTAAGTTTGGTTTATTTGCTTGTTTGTTTTGGGGGGGGGGGTCATTTCTGGGGCTTTTGGTGGGGATAGGCCAAATGTTTGGCCGATTTGGTGGGTAGTCGTTTTTCTGGGGGTTCCGCAGTTTTTGTGGGGGATGCACTATCGTTCTGAGATGGGGTGGGGGCCCCCAGATAAAGTGAACAGTCCCTTTAATCCATTTTGGAATGTAGAAAACTTTTTAAATAACGTCAAAAGTCCCTACAAAAGACCTATTTGAAAAAAAAATAGATTCCTACGAACATTTCGAATTTTTCTATACCTCACTCGACTCTAAACTCCCAGCCGTTCGTGAGAAGATAGCGCTACATAGATACATACATACGTACGTTTGTTTACTCACGAATTTTAATATATAAGAGCCTGTGACTACTCCGTTCACAGGCAAAACTATTATTTCTTATCATCACAAAGTTCTCTCGAAACTCAGTCACGCACTTAAAGAATTTCAATTATGCATTGAGATGAAAGGCTTCATAAGAATAAAAACAGAAAATCATGGAAAAGAGGCAGTCCTACATAAACTTGCAAAGGGAAAGGATAATAGATTTCCTTTCAATGTATTTCCCAAGCCGGTAATTCGCCGAGACAGAATTTACAAATTACTGGTAGCAAAATAAAAAAGCGTAAACATGGAAACCTAACAGTTACTCTGAATCCCATAATTAATTTGTGCGCTCCAGAATACTATTGCTTTGCTTATACTGCAATGCTAAGAGCAAATGTCGTATCTGCAGCTGAGCTCAAACTGAGATATTGACGATTACAATTTTGTGCCTGCATGTTTTTGAAACGGAGACCACTTTTTCAGACTTTTTTATAATGTTCCTCTTTCACAGATGATCACAGAACATTATATTTAGGTAAAATAAGCGACATAGGATCAAGTGGTGAAAATAACGCAATTTTGCCTAAAGGTGCGGATACGACTTTTGTGTTTAGCACTTTGTGTTAGGATAGTAGATGACATTGATTTTATTCTATGATATAACAAGTCCAACGCTCCGTCTGGGCGGAAAATTTCAGTCCGACTACTTTTAGGATAGACCCTGTACGATTTCAAAAAGTGTTTGTAAACTCAAGATCAGAACTCTGGAATCATCGTAAGTAGCGTTAAAATATTATTCATTTTGAAAACTTTAAAAAAATTCCAAACATGATAGAAGATTGAATTTTAAAACCTAAATACAATGTAGTTAATTTTAATCTGAACGTAAGGTCTATACAAATATTAATAGTACTGAGTTTCATTCCGTCAATAGTCTCGTATTTTACAAATCACGTTTATATGGTTGTACTTTGACATATTTTTTTTTTCTCTCAATATGTTTCCAATGCTTAATTTTTACTTAAAACGTGCTTCTAATCCATTATCTCTTTTCGTGAATTATTTGTTTTTTAATACATCAACCTATTGAAACATGACATAAATTGTTCTTATGCAATTTTTTCTACTTACAGTGCGCTTTGGAGACAGAAATAGAGGTACTAGAAGTAGTGGCAGCAGTGACAATCAATCACTGACTGGAGGAACCTCCCTTAGTTCATTGAAAAGCATCATCAAAAGCCATTCTGAAATAACAAATGGTATTTTTTACATTTTTTTACTCTTTACGCTATACAACAATGATGACACATACACACGACATATATATGTGGGATTCTCAGGAGATAAAAAATGTTTTTACTTAATTGAAAATTTTACAAGTCTTCAAAACTTTTTTTATGAATATTAATTTATACACCTTTATTTATGTTTTATGAATAGCAATGTGGTTTACTGTCATTCGCTCCAGAGAATATTTAAAATGAAAAGTTCACCAAATTTTGTACTTAATTTCATACAAACATACGTTGAAAGCTCTAGCCCTGTATATGCTGGTCCCCAAATTGTGCAGATGAATTCCTTTGTACAGTGTACACTGTGAAAAGCAAAAATATGTTTGGTTGCTAATTTGTACACAAAAAAAAATTGTACTTCGAAAAACTACCATGGAGTGATTAAAATGGTAAATAAAATGTAAGCACATTACAAACTGATATTACTCCTTTTTTTAGATTAATATTTTCTCTCTGTCTATCTATCTATCTATATATATATATATATATAAATCTGCGGCTCCACCACGGTGTTGCAGTTGATAAAAAATTAATACGTTCACCTGAGGTGACCAGCTACTGTCCTACACAATAAAAATTTTTGGTGTACTAAAACATCAAGAATAAATTTTGGTGTAGTCAAACGCCGAAAATTTACTTTTACACTGTTTTCGATGAAAAGTAGTTGCGACCATTTTTGGTGTTTAGTAACACTAAAATTGAAAATAATTTCTTTTTGGTATATTTTAACTTGTTGATACATGTTCGTGTAAAAAATGAAGATGTATGAAGATGTATGATATTGTTTAAGTATATGAAGTTCATAAGATAATAATATACCAAAATTTTATGACGATTGATCATATTTTCTAAAACGCGGGAGAATAACATTTAACAAAGTCACATTTTATATTAAGAAAAACACACATTAAAAAAACCACAATGATGCTTATACTTCAAAAATTACATGTTTCATTAACTTCATAAACACTTCGATTATCATACCAGAAAAATGTAATACTATATATTTTGATGAAAATTATCTATATGCATGCATGCAAAAGGCATAATTTTGATAACTGATTAAACAGACATTGTTTCAAAAAATAAAACAAGAAGTCATTATATCAAAACGGAGAGAAAACTTCAAATAAGCACAAAATTTGCAAAAACAAAAAATTTTTGGCATGCATTTCAAGCTTACAAGGAACCCCTTTTTCTAATGCAAAAGAAGAAAGCTTCTGGGGGAAAGTCAGCCGTTTCATTGCTTAAGACGGCTGATTTGCATCTAGAAGCTCTCTTCTTTTGTATTGAAAAGAAGTTCCTTACAATATTGAAACACGTGTCTGCAATGTTTTTTACAAGCTTTATGTTTGATCAACGCCGATTTTTAGCATATATGTAGGTGCTTAATCTTTTAATAAGTAAGAATGTCATTCAAGATGTTTAAATATATTTTGAAGAAATATATCTATTACTACTACAGAAGTATTTCGCAAGAGGATATAACGATAAAAGCTCGCTTACTTCAACCGAAACAAAAATCTCCTCCTTCAACTTTTTTCATAACTTCGAAAGAACCATTATGTTGGTAATAAAAATTTCGATAATTCTCCAGTATAAAAAAAAATTACCCATATTTGAAAACATTGATTCGGGGCCATTTCACAGTATTTTGTCCAAACGTAGAAGCCGCGACATGACACTTGTTTTGTTATAACTCGTAACTTACAGTTTAATTATCACTTCATTTTATTTCCAAATATTGTGTTCAACACATTATTTAAAAATAAAATTTAGTTATAATTAAACTGTAAATTACGTAGTTATAACAAAAAAAGTTTCATGTTGCGGACTCTAGGGTTGGAGAAAATACTGTGAAATGGCCCTTCGTCCTTTACCAATTTTCTAATAACGTACAAACCGCAAATATATTTTAAAGAATTAGTGCAAAAACCACTAGCGTTGGGAAAAGGCAAATAAGTCAAAAATTGGCACTGTTTGTTTTTTTATGCTTAAGTATTTTACTCAAGTAGTAGATACTTATGAATAAAAAAAGTACCAGTTTTTGACTTAGTGCTTTTTCCCAAACTTTAGTGAAATAAGAAACTGAAAAAGTAGGACAAGCATATTTTTTTTTTCTTTAACGACAACTTGGCCAGCATTTGGTTGAATGAATACATTACACTGAAGTATTCATTTGAAGGAATAGCCTGGTATGCTTCAAGTACTAAAAATGATATATTTATTTAATTTTAACTTTAATTGCCGTATCAGAAAAATAATGTTATGTTATAAATTAAATTTTTTATACACATAAAAATAGCATATTTTTGATGACTGAAGAAAGAGACTTTATTTCGAGAAATATGTAAAGGAAGTAAGAAAGTCTGGTATTAAGATCATAAAGTATAAGAGAGCTTTTATTTTTACAAAATACAAAAAAACTACAACTATGGCTGCAAAGTATGTTATAATGCGGACAGGGCAAGTTAATAAAAATTTCAAGCTTCACAGGACCAATGTGACACATAAAATATTCTAAATTTTTGCACGAAACACCATCAAATGTAACAAAAATTGGCTTTTTATACCAAAGATACTAGAAAATAAATACTATACCTATGACATACTACATGCATATTGTATCAAATATAGTTAAGAACGAAAATTTTCAAAAAAACACAATAAATATGATTAAGACGTATAATTACATATGGATGGGTGTAAATAAACACATTTTATAGCAAAATCAATCCTTAAGACTCAGTAGCTCCGAAAGGTTTTTAATTGAAATCAATAATTAAAAAAGTAAAGTTAGTTTTAAAAAATCCAAATGAAACTTCACCACTGTTCCGTTGCAACTCAAAGACTACGAGTTATCTTTAAAAAAAGTAAACAAGAATAACAAAAGCTGTTGTCTTATTATCGTCTGCGTGGTTAATGCCGCTTTGTTCAAAAAAAAAGAAAAAGAACATTTCTCAGGACTTTTTTGCGGTGTTGGAGTACTACGTAGTATATCAGCAATTCCACATGGTTATAAGTATTTAACTTTACTTTTATAGCATTTTATTCAAAATGTGCATTGAGGCAATTGTAATGTTCTTCTACAATTAAAAAGTCAAGAATTACAGTTAATGAAAGCTCTTATTCTTCACTAATAAAAAGTACATTAAAATTATACTTATTATGGTTGCATTTCCTCAGAATCTTAGAATATTGTGGCATTATTATATTTCAAAACGAAGTTTTTATTATGGAATTTAAAATTATTATTTAAAATTAATATTATAAAATTTAGAATAATTAAGGGTGCATATACTGATTAAAAAATAAAACTAATCCGTTATTCAAACGAATATCAATAAGGACAAATTCTAAATGGGCTAAATAAAGAAATTTTCAGAACCATGGCATGTGAAATATGGACATTAATTGCAATAAAATTCTTAAATACAAATGACATACAAAATTAGGGACATTTAACTTATGTTAAACTAATTGTCTTTATTACACAATTAAAAACATACATACATGCCACGAATAAAAACAAATTTCATTTCAACAGCAACTTAGAAACGACGAAGCAAATGTTTGTATAAATCTATCGTTGCCATCGCATAGTTTTCAAACGTACACCACAACTCGTGTTTCGACAAGTGAAGGTAGTTCATGAATGATGTAAGATTTCACTAGTATTTTGGTGTTTGACGCAAACTACACCACTTTGAGTTCAAGAACGCTTGATTTGTTGTTAACTTAAAACAAAGTTTGTTCACAGAGTTTTTAAGGTTTTTTACACGGTTTTATTTAACTTTATTTGTTCCTCGGTTTTCGACCATTATTACTGCACAAATTATCTTCAAATTTTGACCACAAGCTCCCCCCCCCCCTCCGATGACAATACAATATTCCATCTATTTTATAATTTATTATAACGTTAATTAGGAAAAAATTAATAATTTTGGCTCTGAGGAAACTATCAGAATTATTATTTGCCGAATGGCAACGATAGCTTTGTTTGGATAATGCAACGATGTTATTTAAGGGATCGTTCATAAATGATGTCACGCTTTTTTGTCATGTTTGACCCCCTCCCCCTTTGTCACAAAGTGCCACAATTCAACATACTCCCCCTTCCCCCTTTGTCCCGTGTCACGCTATGTTGCATAAGCATGATGTCATACTTCTTGTTACCCCCCCCCCCTCCCCTCATCACACTTTGTCACAATTTCACGAACCCCCCTTCCCTCTCGAAGCGTGACATCATTTATGAATGATCCCTAACTTGATTTGTCACGGGAGTTTGTTGCGCAGTTTTCGACCACTATTACTGCATTTTTTTAAAAATAAAACCGTGTTACTTAAAGCATTTTTTGGAGATTTAATATTTATTCAACACTAAATTTGGAGCTACTAGACACCACAGTTTTTACTGCGTAAGAAAATAGTGATTGCAGTACCTGTCTAGCACAAAGTTTCTTAAATTGTGTTTCGCGGAGCCCCGAGGTTCGCAGAGATCACTCAAGGGTTCCATGAAACTTAGTCTTTCCTTTCATAGCATTCAAGATGGTCATCGAAACAAGAATGAAATTTTGAAAAGGCCGTAAAGTCTCTTCGAAATTGAAAAATAAAATAATAGCTAACCCTAGCTTTCATTTAGTAACATAGATAGTTGATGCAAATGAAGCTGCTGAGAGTCGCGAGTTTATTGATTAGTATTAAGTTATCTGTACATGAATATAAAATAGTGCTGCTATGTATATTTAAAAAAAAAAATTCATTTAGTTCTGAAACCTAAAAATGTGTATTAATTACTGTCTTGTGAAAAAAGAAAATAATTTACGGAGATGATGATGGGGAGAGCTCAGCAAAAGGATTTCGCCCAGGTCTATGCAAGGACAACGGCCGCCACTAGCAACACATGTCTGCGAAATGGAGTTAATAGTCTTTGATTCTGCACTGACTTCATGCAAGGCGAAAAAAAATCTCCTGTTCTTCCTAAGTTTTAGTATCTAAATAACCATTCTCAATTCTTTCCTATTTTATTTAAGATAGTTAGCGCATTCGGCGAAAAAGATTCTAGCGTACAAAACTTTAATATCTTAAAACAATTTCTTGGGGGACTTAAACAGGTTATAATTATTGTCCCGTGGCCTTTCTTTTTGAGCTGTACCTACACAACTGGGTGCATTCTGTCCAATTTTTTTCTCTTTCAATTAATGCACTTGCCATTAATTTAGTAAAACTCCTAAAGTAACAAATTTCGAGTGACGTGCACGAATATTTCAGTAAAAGAGCTATCCCAAACAATACTCGTTGCGATAATAAACGATCATTCAAAAATATTGGGCTGGGGGGGGGGGGGAGATTTACATGAAGAGTGATTAACCCAAATCAACGAATTGTTATCCTTTCAGGATCCCGGGGATGCTTCCAGACAAAAATTCCTCAAGTGGAACCACGAGGGTTATGCAAATTTTCGGAATCTCCAACTCCAAGCCTTCAATTATCAACTAGCAGCCATTCTTCTACAGTATCACATGATTCATGGAAAGTAGCATCTTTAAGACGAGAGGTTGAGATGCTGAAATCTGAGCTTACGCAGTCGAGGCACAGCATTGAATGTCTTCAAGAACGTGAAAGAAAAATGAAAGAAAGGTAGGTCACTTAAAAAGTTTAGTTTACGTTGTACTTTTATTTTTAAGCAAAATTATTTATAGAAATACTATGCGGCTGTTTCCAATATCTTCAAAACTATTCCACACATATCGTATCTCCGTTCCACATGGGTGGAATTAACCTTAAGGGACCTATTTCCTATGTGATTCTCCATTCATCTCCTAGAAAAAGCATGGGAAAGGAAACTGAAGCATTTATCCTTTATTTTACTCTTCTTTCGCCCCCCCCCCCCCTTTCGTTTTTTCTTTGTGGCAAAATTGTGTTTTTATTGAAGTTTGCAATGACGAATTTCAATTGAAGGTTTTGGTAAATTTCATGTATAGCACCTTGTACAAAGTAAAACTCAAAAACTTAATCATATCCAATTTTCTAATACATAATTTTAATGTGTATGAGGTGATGAGAAACATACTTTTCTTTTTAAACTTTTTTTCCCACGCAGAAATGAAAATACAGTATAATATTTCTTAAGTACATAAAACTTAATTTATAAAAAATACATTTCATTAAGGGTAAAGTCACTAGTTGGGGGTCAAAGTATCTGCACTCTTAGTTTTTCACTAACAAAAGTTGACACTTGCGTATACAGCATTTAGGAGTGAGGGAAGCTACTCTGGGCGACGAAAGAACGTTTACAATAATGATCTGGAGTAAGTGATTTACGTTTTGAAGAAAGGGAAAATACACATGAAAGTATGTATTTTTAAGTTTAGTATTGTACATATTTTCGTTTTAAAAAGAGCAAGAATTTACACATATGTAATGAATCAATGGAAGGGAAAACAATGACTGAAAATATGACCGAGACCAATAAAAAGAATTAAAAAACAGTTAAGTAAATGCTTTTAAACAATGTAGCTAAAAAAGCAATTAATTTTATAAATGCTGCCAACCAATAATATTCTATCAATTTACAAAAATTACTTGCCTTGATTTATTCATCCCTTCCTACCACTATTACTTCTTACAAATGAATAAATCTGTCAGATGTCATTGTAACCTCCACGTGCTACAATCTATGGAACAACGATCGAAACAAAAAGCCTATGTGCCAACCTATCCCAGTAGCCAAATTATATTCCACTTCCCGAACAACTGTGTTGAACAGCGTATGAATGACTAAGGTCGTCGGCAGAAAGAGAACATCATAAAAGCGGATAGATGGGCCCACAGTGCAATATATCTACCCGGTGCACAACAATGTTTTAGCTGCCACACCAGCCAAAAGCATTTACACTGTAAAGCATTGCACTTTAAAAACAAACATATGAACTTACTTTTTTGCCATAAAAATCTTGTATCATTACTTCCTAATGAACTATGAAATGTATTTTCAAGAAACTGCACACACATGGAAGATTATAACAGTGTTGTAAACCTGAAAAAATTAACAGAGAAATTCAACTAAAAATAACAGAATTATTCACGTTGTCCACACTAGCTTCACTTCCCTGTGCCCGGAGGAGGGCGACCCTAAGGCCACGAGCTAAAAGGGGAGGGAGTTGAAGTAGAAAAGCCCCCTTCTTCCTTATAAGCTTTTCGTGGCACTATTCTAAGCTAATTGCATACTTAGCTATATAAAGCTGAAAACTTCTATGGATGCAGGACAAAACTTCAGTGTGAATACATTTAAATGTCTGTAATTGAGAAATCAACCTCCCAAAAAAACATACAATTATGTAAACCCACACATATAACAAACCTTCACTGTTAAATCAAAATTCTTATTAAAGAGATAAAATGGCTTATTTTCAAGAACATCACGTTCTCGGAATAGCTCCGAGTCAAAATGACTTAGGTTTGAAAAACTCAGTTCTTAACTTAAGTAAATACTTTCTCAAAATCCCTTACCCCTTTTCTCAAAATCATCCGGTACGATCTCATTTTTGAGACAGCACTAAAAAAAAGGTTCCTTTCATTTGAGGTACCACACTATCAGAAATAACACAACACGTGAGAAGCAAGACTACGTCGTCGTCAACCGCTCGCGAATCGAACCCTGATTTTCCTAACTGCGGGGGAAATCTCTTTCAGCGGAGGTCAGCGAGACAGCTGGATTATAAAGCTTCCAAACTTACCTGCTGCAAATGCTCAAGTACTTCCATCTCAAATTTCTTCATTGTCCAATCCAAAACAGAGTTAATTATCCACTCGTCCATTATGTTTTCTTGTATTACTGCGTTCGGTCCGGATCCGACGAATTATTTTGCATTCCTGCTGTGAAGCGACGATCAGGCTACTCAAATTCTTGAATCTTTCTGACGTCTCTCGTGGTAAATAGTTCCTTAATTTTCAATACAAATGCTATTGTTCTAAAGAAGTAATCGTTAAAAGAAGCCCTGTATTAATTATAAACGTAAAGTTGCTTCATAAATTTTTAATTTATTGCAATAAAAATAAAGTAATACTTCTTCTTTCAGTAACTATAATTTTTCCGTAAGTGTCGGAACTTAGAACTGAGAACGGCTCTTGCTTATATTTTAGTCAAAATTACTTAGAAAAAAATAAGAAGGTGCATGTCCTCAATTTTTAGCACATTATTTTTAACAGTGATTTAATAACATCAGAAAATTAATTAAATTACATCTGTGTAAACCTGGGAATTTGATGAGCACGTCCGACGCCAAAGACGTAGTTCTAGTTTTTCTATTACGCAACTTGTAACGATAATTATCTCAAAATCTATTTTTAAAGTAAGTTTTGTTTCTATATCATAAAAATAAAAAATTTTTGTTGTGTCCTATAAATTTTTATAGGCACGCACACTTTTTATACTACTGGTACCAATTCAGTAGTTTTGGAAGTACAAGTGTAAATTCAAAAAAATGATCTATAAAAATGTCAGTTATAGTAAAGCAACGGCTATTGTAGTTTGTATAAGTATTACCATAGGACGGGAATTCGTCTCAAATTGGCTTGATACAGATTCAAAATAAAATCTTGCTAGTCTAAGAATAAAAACAGTACTTTACGAAATAAATTAATTTTATTAGGTCTATATATATTTCTCATTTTTATAAATAGAAAAGATATCAGCTTGATGTTTTCAGAAATAACATGAGATTTTGTGCCATGATTACTATACTAGTGGAAATATGAAGTAAATGTGTATATCAACTGTTGCCTATCAATTATTAAAAAAATTTTAATCAATGCGCAAATCTTTAAATTTCAGATTAGCTGAGCAAGCTCGGTTGATGCTAGACAGAGGAATGAGATTTGAGAACGTAGCATTAGGTGAAAGAAGGCCTACAGCTTTAATACGACGATACGGAAACTTGTACGCCCAGTCTAGGGTGGACACATTGGATGCCTTAGATAGCATCCCAGAACTAGAGCATGCTCACGATTTAAAATCTAAGATTCTCTTCTCTGCTATTGTAGTAAGTACTACTTGTTATTAAAACATAATTATAGCTTCTTTTATGTAAAACCAATTTGTTCATAATAATGTGAATATATTTTCATGAGTTATCAAAGCAAAAGATAAGTTGTATTTGTAATATGAAATATTAAACTAAGGGTGGTTGTAAATTATAGTTACCTTGTTTAGATTTACGGATAAAGTTCGTTTTAATACGCGTATGTCTTAGAAACTTCGTCTGTACGTTATATAGACCATGGGGAAGAGCAATATGCGATAAGAAATTAATAGTTCAAATTTTTACCACCAGGTAAGGTTTTCTTGCTTCTCTGTTAGTTGCAATTTTCATCGTCAAGTTGCTGCAATATATAAAGTCTCTGCCCTACTGTTAACTATGCTATAACACTCTTTGAACACGTGATTGATGCAAATGGAATGCACATTCAACAAATTCTGTGATAAAATTAAGTTTTTTTCCCTTGTCTAATTTGGGTTTTGTTTTTCATGCTCCCCTTTCTCACCTAAAAAGTGGTAAAGGTTTAAACTAGTTTTTTTTTTTTTTTTTTGGGTTATGGTTCAAATAACGTATCCAGTTTTAATGAGACTCTAAGATATTATTATAAAGTCAGTGTGTCACATTTATGTAACTAACCTGTATAATATAAAAATTTTATGAATTTACGTTTATTTTTTCTTCTCGACATAGTTTTGCTTTTAAGAAGTTCAAAAGAAAATAATATCTTTTGAGAAAATCTATTAAACAGCTTTTATAAGTCTTCCATCGAAAATTCATTGTGAAATTCTTGTAAAGAAATTTTAGAAACCATTTACTCGTGTTTATATACTTGTTTGTCTAGTTTCTGAAACTAGAGTTCACCCAGCGGTTGAAATTATACCGTTAATTCACTCATTTTTCTCAAGTTTATCCTCGCACGTTTAAACAACTTTTAGAAATTTTAGTTTTTCTGTTTGACAACAGTTTTTTTTTTTTTTTTTGTTTCAATATTTCAATTCGCAATAATCTCTTCTCAATGCGACTGATTGACCACTGAGTTAATTAATTTAATGCATTTGTAACCCCTATTACACAAATTTTATCTTTCTGCACTCCTTCTCCTGTAAAGAAAATAGAAATAAAAATTTTCACGCTATCCTATTATTATTGAATAAATTAGAAATACAAACACGCACTATCAATTTAATCAAGAGTTCTAAACGCTAATGCAAATCAACAAATTTACGAAACGTTGACTCGAAGCAAAATAACGCGTCACCGCACGTATTATCTCTGTTTATATTATATTAGACATTGTTGGCGTCAAATTGTATTTTATTTTGTTTGACATTGTACTGGAGAAACAAGTTGACTGACTTACTATATAGTATGCATATGTATCTTGGAAATAGATTAAATGACACCTTAAGGTTAGTATTATTTTGCTTTGACATTCATTTAATAGATTACATTTAACATTTTAATTTGTTTTCCACATTGCTTCTTAGTTGAATGATGAAGAGTAAAAAAATGTATTGAGTATTGTAGAAATATTGTAGATTGCTGATGTAAGGAGTAGTAAGAAAGTAAGACTTCTCAAAAAATGCCTCGAGTCTACGTCGAAAGTAGGCGGGGGGGAAAATAGTTAATTACCAATTTTTTTTTTTTTTTTTTTTATTGATATCACTAAAACTCATCAATAGCAACTAAATAAAAAAAAGGTAAGAAAACTTGTTGATCAGCATAGGAGAAAATGGTACTTAATTGTATTGTATTTGCTTATTTATGTATAGATAACTTGATGTTGACGAAATTTTTATTAATTAAATACAATTAAGGAAAAAATACAGCTCAAGCCTTAGGTTCCAGAGTCTTTTTGATAAAATAATTTAATTCATAATTTGTCCGACCCGGGCATTAAAAATTCGGTTAAATTAGTAAATAAAACCGTTTCATTTGGACATCGTTAGTAAAGGACTGTAAGGAATTGACCAGGAATTATCTTCCCAGGACCTTCTTCGTTGCCCAAAAAATCAAAAGTGAATTGGCACATTAAATCACAAGTTAGTAGCTATCCATTAACAACAGCTCGATTTTCGAATGTCCACTAATTGTTTTTCCGCTGCCACCCTCTAAGGATAATCGATATATTGTGGCATGCATTGATAAATTTTTGGTTTGGAATTGACCAAATCTCTGGCCCTCTACCCACAAGCTTGGTCAATTTCTAACCAAAAAGCTGAAGCTGTGGTGGACATTTTTTTCTGGATGAATAGCGCGTTTTGGAATACTTGGAGTAGTAACTATAGTGGTACCTAGAGATACGGGTGCCCTGACATACAAGTGATTTGAGATACGAGCAGCGAAGTTTTGTTTTGAAATACGAGCGATATTTGAGATACGAGGAACGCCAGCTGCGACGCCACGGCCTACCCAGTTTACTGCGCCTGCGCAGTAAATTGCTTTGAGATACGAGCAAATTGACATACGAGCAAGGTTACGAACGAATTAAACTCGTATCTCGAGGTATCAGGAGTGTGCATACCTTCGCAAGCAAAACGTAACACGTGTAGCAAGGAAGTTGTGCATGCTACTGCAAGCATGCTTGTACAAGTACGCTTGAGAGTATAAAACCACCTTAAGATACCTGCATGCAATTTTCATTGCAAGTTTGAACCTTACATCGTTCGATTTATTCAAATATACAAAACCATCGTTTTGACAAAATAATCAAAGATAAATGCTTTATAATATTTATAACATATTGCATTTAGTTGACGATTAGAAAGATGTGACTTTTAGACAATTTCATGTTCGACCATTTTAAAATACCAACATGTATGAGTTTTTTTCTTAGCTAGTTATTGTTAAAATATGAATACGGAACTAAATATTGCGGCATGTTAATTAAACTAATATTTATTTTCTATTTTTTCCACAGCTCTCCTTCCGATCTGTATACAATACAATATGTGAGATTCGATCTCGGGTAAGACATATTCTGCAGATATCTGAAGAGAGAGAAAGAATAGATCCCACTCTTCGAGACCTCGACTTCTGCATAAGCACGTACCTAAAGAATTCGGTAGACAAATTTGATCTACGAAAGAATTTAGATGTAAGATAATTTTTAATTTTCCTATATAAGCACACAAGCATATATTTCTTTTTTATTTTTTTCTCATTTCCCCACCTTTTAGCCTGAGTTCATTTTCTAAATAACAACTTCTTTATCTCATCAATCCATCGTGTAAAACTGAATGCGTAAAATAGAGTACTAAACCAAAAATTTTAAAGCCGATATTCTTAGACTCGCTTAAGAAAGAGTAAACAGTGAGACTAAAAAAAAAAACATGAATTAACCTCTTCAGACAGAATAAAAGCGCATTATTTTTTCTTCTTTAAGGTATAGCTTCGTAACACATACAATATCAAACGTACAAAGTTTCAAGCTTTTTCAATTTAAAATAAAAAAGTTATGATACGCACGGCATAACGAATACAATGAAAAACATTTAAATTTTATGACAAAAAAAAAGTTCAAAGTAAAAGATGCTTGTATTCAATCCGTACACTATATATAAAATATAATGCACTAAAAATGGCATTTAAGTTGCACTAATTTTTACAAAATACAAGTGTTTTTACTACTCAATTTTTCGCTTAACCGGTGTGGTTGAAAAGTGAAAGCAAAGGAATACGATGCCAACTTCGTTTTGTAAAATTTGAACACATATACTACACAAAGCACTAAAGAATAAATTAGGGCTCACTGGGTACAAAAAAAATTCTTAAATATCACTCCCATTATTTATTTAGTTAAGTCCTAGGTATTTGAGTGGAGAAACAAAGCAGCAGCTATATAATATTCAAACTAAAATAAGATATACAATTAAAGTGAAGATACTAAAATATGAAACAGAGATAAAGAAGTTACTCTTAGGTTTAAATAAACGGACTTACGTATCATAACTTTCAATGCGAGTAACTAAGCTTGAAATTTGGGTGGCAATTACCCAAAACGAAGCTTCACTGGGCAGCTTTAACATTTAGCGGCACAAACCTTATCTACACTAGCCCCATTAGTGTATACCTTGTCCCTGTGTATTACTTTCCCCTATTTTTCACGAAACATATTCAACCGCTAAGCTCTTCAATTCTCTTCACTTCGTTGCTTTGTGCAGACTGACAACATCTTCCATTTGCTTTCTGCGTTTTCCCCCCAAGTTGCAACTGCAATCCAAATATCAAAATATGAGTAATTTCGGACATAATTTTTAAATTCTAACTAAAGAAACGTTTTGCCGATATCACAGGCACTATGAAACCATAATCTGAAAAGCCAACAGCTATTTCTATAGTATTATCTTTGAATCATGAAGGAAATCACAGGTAAGTTGTAAATTTTAACCGCAAATCTTATTTATGGTGTAAAAATAGCATTAACTGAACGTTACTTCAGTAAGGTATTTCAAAATATATTGAGATAAAAATTTACCAAGATAAATTTTCTTACCCAGTGATTCTAAGAAAAACCAGTTTCTTCAAATCACTGGGTGTTATAACTACTCTATAAATAAAAGTTTCACGAAACTTAATTGTAAATATATATGTATTTTGTTCCTCTTATTCAACTTTGCATCGCAAGTCGATTCAAAAAGTTTTTGATTATTTTTGGACAGCATCCGTTGAGCTTCTTCTAAAAAAGTGCATTTTCTAAAAAGTTGAGAATGCTGACTATTCTTGTTATCTTTTTTTCTTCCAAGTGCTTTTAGAATTACAAATTTTCTTGTGACATGTACAAATTATTAACATAAAAGTTAGTTTTTTTTTTTTAATATTTCGAAAATCATGCCCTGTGCATATAACTTCAGAAGTGCGAGAAAAATGTGTAACTGGTTTTAAAGCTGGAAATTAGGAGAGACCGGGGAGAGTCCGGACATGAGGAGACTACGGACAGCACGTTTTATACCTAACCTATTGGTTTTCCCGCGTAAATTCTGTTATGCTGGTAGTATTCTGCTGTTATTATTTTTATATGCAAATGGCTGGCCATTAATTAAAATAAGGTGTAAAGCGTGCTGTCCGCAGTCTCCCCCTGTCCGGATTCTCCCCGCTCTCCCCTACAGCAAACCTTGTTTGTGACACGCCCGGAAAACGATATTTTGTTCAACTGATTTTTTTTCAAATTTACTAAATTGTTAACAGCAGTGTAAAATCATTTAAAATGTTAATAGCAATTATATTAATAAAATTTAAAACACAATTTTAATTTTGTACCATAGTATTAGTTTTCTCTGGATGGTGCCAGTACTTTGTCCTATTTCGTGAAATCACCCATACACATAATTTGGACACTCAACTTGAAAAGGTATAAATCTTTGAATGGAAAACATTCAGAAGAGAAATACAACCTCGAAAACCATCTTTTATGTCGCAACTAGGCTGTCAGTCAACTAACAGCATCATCTACGTCTTTATTCATTATGTAAAGCAGATTTTAGCTTATTTAAATATCAAGAAAAGACTAGTCAGAAATGAATATCTAGAAAATGTCTCAAACTTACGTACTCTCGTAAAAGAGTATCTCGCAGAATAATTACACTCTTGAATACTATGCGTACTAGAGACATGAAATGTTTCCGTTTATCAAGAACTAGGGGCTTCAGCAACGGTGTTGCTCGTGAAAAAAAAAAAAAAAATAAATACGTTGTTTTCGCCAACCTTTCAGAAAATTTTAAATTTAATTCGCCTATATGTATATAGAGGCAACTTGATACTACGCACAAAAAGTATTCCTGCTACGCATTGCCCTTCGTAAAAATTTAAAAGAATTCGCCTGTGACGACCTTCTAACAGAATTTAAAATAAACAGATAAGTAAACCACACATCGAGGTTATTACTACTTCAACCAGAATATCTAGATTTATATTAAAAGAATTTAATTTTAAACGCACAACTTTATCATATCTTTTTCTCAGGATTTTTTAATTTTTTTTTTAATCATTTTATATTACCCTCTATTTTTAGTACCAAGCAGAATAATAAAAATAACAATAACAATAAGCAGCTGCTATAAATTATCTGAGACTTCGGATAGATGTTCTAATTTTAAATGAAATAAAAATGCTGCGAGCTTTAATGTTCAATTCTTAACCAAAATTAGTCCGCCACAATTAAAATTCAACAGGAAAAAATGAAATTTTTAAAACATCAAAAACAAGGCCAATTGCGGAACTTGACAATTGCGTTTTAAAACGCTACTGATTGCTACTTTAAAATCCGTGATTAACTCTACAGCACTGGCTTCAAAAAGAGTAACCTGGGAACTCGCGTGTGAGAATTTTACTCACATCACCTATTTCCCTCCGAAAAATGATAGTAAATGAAATATTTTCAAATAAAAACATTTTTATTTATTCTAAACAACAAACGTTACCCAAAATAAGATTAATCGCAATACATCGTACAGGTGTACTGCTTTCATGAAATATTATGTCAAGCAAATTAGATACTTTTTATTCATGGGGTGTAAAACGTTTCTTATGAAAACTAAGAAAATTATTTTTACAAACTATGTATGTCAGCTTTTCAAATTTTACAAGGAGCATTTTTAATCAGAGCCATTTGAACCAACAACCTTCCTCGTCAAGTCATCCTCAAAAATAAAAATCATTTTCAGTACAAAGAAGCTTAAATAATTCAATAACTATAACATGTAATTGATCTATTCATTTATTTTAGTCTTAGGCACATACATACCTGGTTTAATATTTGAAACAAAATAAGAAAAAATAGTTTTCGGAAAATCCCTCGAGCAATCGCTTGATAAAAAAAAATACTCCTTTTTAAAATTTAAAAAAAAGTTTGACCAGAGCTCGCACAATGAGAAAACACTCACACTTGACTAATGCCCCCGAAGAAAGTCAAAGATTTAATGCGTGCAAATCACCTCGGGGCAGCAAGAGAAGATTACAAGGCGAAGCTAGAAAGAAAGAGCAGCATCTTCGTCTATGAAGTAGAATACCAGATATACTTTTTTCTTCTTGGTGTGAGTATTTTTCTCACGGCGCGAATCCTGAAGGGTTAAGAAAAGCTTTGAATGTCTGTGTTATAAAGAGTTATTACTCCTGTTCGAATCGAATTTTAGAAAAATTGCTTTGAGGTGCTCCCGAATTGATTTTATGCTAAATTTCATGACCGTATCTGCTATAGATGCATCTGGGCATCGCAACAAAAAAGAAACATACAAACAAGAGACAAACAAATGGACACTCTGCTTTTGTACTGTAAATATGCGATTTATACATTTTTGTTAAATATGTTCTTCATATTAAGAAGAGCAAAAACTTTAAAATTTCATGTGACAAGTACCAACTTTTTTTATCTGCCATGCATAATTAGCATCAAAATTTTCCCTTTTACATCCATTTTCGAGTAAATCACCAGTGGTTAAGCCGTAGTTTCAAAAATAAGTTCAAAAAAATCCGGCTGGTAATATTAAAAGGCCTCCCTCCCCTTTCCGCATAATATGTAAGCGGTGGGATTCTGATTGCAGCATGGATTCTTTTTTTACGTAAAACTGAATTAACCCAATAATATAAACAAGTTTTGCATGATTGAAAAATCAATTAATTTGATTTTTGATACAAACCATAAAATTGTTTCTAAAAGAGAGCTATGTTATGAAAAAAAAATCTGATTATGATATTTTATTAAAAATGCAAAATTTTAGCTCGAAATATTGAATAGTTTTTTACGCATCTCATACCTTTTGCTGCCGTTTTAATGGACATAGTACTAACCGAAATGGCAATATTAGAAACGCCTTATTTGATTTATGACTTAAACATAAAGTATGTATAAATAGTGCATCATTTAGATTTCTTTCCCTATCCATCGTACTTTAAAATGTTGCTTAGCTCACAGAAAACGAAAACAAGACGGTTTTCCAAGGTAATCATTTGGTACGAGCACAGAAATATATTGACTTTTTATGCTGAATTTCTAGCATTTCTGCAGTCCATTAACTGATAGTATTCATAGGTCATTAGACTTAAATCATACAGAACCTCGGTGGTCAGTAGGTCAATCCGAGCGACTGATCGATTGCAGAACAATTTACATTTGATATAGTATATATCGTGGGGTGAGTACTTCAACTAGGTAACTGTTGCAGACAATTCACAGGGTCTACTTAGAATTTTTAAAATTGGAAGAGTTGATAATCAGTAAGAAAAATATCTATTCATATATCATTCATATATCTAATTGTTTAACATGTCATCTCAACGAAACATATAAGGAACTTCTAATTAAATAAAATTTAGAAATAGTAGTAAAATAACATTAGATCACCCTCTCAGAAACGCATTCTCAAATCTCACGAAACTTTCGTCGCATTGGACGAAATGGCTTCGTGAAAAATGCTTCGAGTAAACCTTTCGTCAAATTGGCTAAATTTGTGCAGAAACTTTTTAAAGTCAAGTGATCGCGCAACGAAAGAATCGTTGTAAATGACGAAATTTTCTTGACGATTGAAGAATCGTCAAACTGAGAGTTCTGTTTCTGAGAGTGCAAGTCTTGACATTCTCCAAACATCGTGAAAAAACATTAATTCAAACTTTCCTCGAAACAGCTGAATTTTCGTCGCCCAACGAAAAAAACTCTATTAATTGAGGGAGAAGGAAATGGAACTGGAGGGGTTGACCCCCCCTCCCCCGAGAAATACAATACTATCCATGGCTAACATTTTTAAATTTGCGCGCCAATTCATGGTGAAAACAGCATCAACTTGGACTTTCAATGATCGTAACTTCGGTGCAACTAAAAAATTTGTACCGCATATTGGTTTACCATTTACTCATTTTCTTTTTTCTTTACAGTGTAAAGTCCTGGGAGAAACTCAATCGACATCGATTAAATTGACATCTTTGAATTTTTGAAAAAAACATTTTGATCTATGGTTACATTCTAAAATGAACAATAACTTCCAAAATCTGATAGGAATGCACTATTTTTGAGAACCTAAATGAATTCAGACTACTCAAAATAGATTCAGTCCGAAATTTAAGTGCATTCTGACCATTAGAACAGAATATATTCACGAAGCACTCATCCTTATTTTTAACGTAGTAACTTACATGTCGAGTTTCAAGCATTAAGGTGTTTTAAAGAGAAAAGAACTAGTATATATTACTCGCAACAATATTATTCGTTAAAAGTGTTAAGCAACTCCTCGTGAAATACCGTGATTTTGTTAAGATTTCTTACTATACCAAAGAGGTAGAATTTTATGCATCCAGCAATGGTATTCAGCCCTTTAAATGGCAGTAGTATTTCATTTAAACGATTCTGCTTAAAAATAGTGAACCGTATTTTTAAGCATATCACTTAAATGAAGTAATAATTAAATTAACGGTTATTATTATTAACGGAAATTGTGGATATTCATGTATAACCTAATTCCCCGCATGCCAGCATTGATTTTCCAACATCAGCTAATATTCCTCTCTCAATTAGCTTGGGCTCAAAATTATTTCTCGCATTCGGTTTAGCGTACTTTGCCGTAAAAGTAAAAAAAAAAAAGTATGAAAAAAGGCTAAATATATCGTTAAAATATCGTTAAAAATAAAGAAAGATAAAAAATAAGTGAAGTAATTAAATAAAAAATGAAAAATTAAAAAAAAATGAAAGTAGGGTTTTGAGATGAAGAAAATGTATGTATCTCGGTCGGTCTGTCCGCCCTTCCCCACTAACAGCTTTTGAGGGAATTGTCCGATTCGAAACAATTTTTTTTTTTTTTTTTGCATTCAAAAGATCTCGGCGAGAACATCTCATTTCCATATTTTCTTTTTTGTTTTGACAATTTTGTTTAGACAATTTTTCTTTCAATTTTGAACAGTTCAAAAAATCTTAAACTTAGCGCCTATGGGGAAATATGAAGCAAAATATATAAACCCTTAAGACTTGGACTTAAGATCCAAGTTCCTTCAGACAAACTTATCAAAGGAGCTCTCGGCTTGAAATATTTGATTTGAACAATTTTTATTCAGTTTTGAACAGTTCAAAAAAATTTAACATTAGCGCCTAGGGGAAAATTTCAATCCTATGTAAGTCCTGATCTAACAGATGGATTTGCTTGGGATAAACTTTACCGGAAGGAGCTAATTACGTAGAACGTGTACAGAGGCGAAATTCATCCAGAACTATACGAGCCAATTTTCCGTTGAAAGTTTTGGATCTGGATTTTTAAGGATATTTCTGAATGAATTAGTGAATGAATAAATTAATGAATAAATGAGTTAATGAATAAATGATTGAATGAATGCATGATTGAATGAAATAATGAGTGAATGAATATGTATTAACCGTTGAAAAAGGTAAGTTTGAAGTAATTAAGAACTAAAGCTAAATGAGAAAGATAGAGCTATAGCTAGACAATAAACTTGATAATGGTGTATACGGGAAAAGTAGGCTTGTATTGTTCTAGACGAAACTTCTAGTTAACAGTAAAAACAGATTTCTGAGAAGAAAATATTTCACTGTTATGTAATGAGAAAACTATTAATTAGCATCTAAAACAATATCAAATTCCTTTTCTTAAATTGTTAGACATGTTTTAGTAAATTCTAGACATTGTTCTTTTAAGTGAGAATTTTTTCAAATTCCAAATATTGTTTTCTTTTTAAGTGAGCTTTTTTTTAATTCCAGACATTGTTTTTTTTTAAGTGATCAATTTTTTAATTCGAACACTTTTTTTTTTTTTTCAACATGAAAGCGTAAAAACGTTGGAGTAACAAATTCTTAAACTGAATTATAACAAAAACGTCATTTAATACAAAATTTTGACTCTGAATAGGTGAAATCAATAGATAAGTAAAGAGCAGGTTACAGCAGGGTATGTTCTGATAGGACATAATGGTAGGGTTAAGCCGAAAATTAAAAAAAAAAAAAAAAAAAGCATTCTGATGAATAAGTGCAATCACATTTCTCCGACGGTGATCGGTAAGTACCATCGACGATTTGCTAAGTACATTTTTTTTTCATTTACTAGTCGACTCCCTCCCCCCCCCCCCCCGTTCAGCTTTGAAATTTTGTCGAAAATGCTTCAACGATACACCCTTTTCTCCTAACGTCACCCCCTCCCCCAGTCGCACTATTTTTGACCGTATGTGACACTTCTGACTCTAATTTTGTATTGTTCTTTCTCTTGAGATAGTATAACGCAATTCTTCGGGAAAAAAAGGCGGGAAGGGAAACTTAGTAAACAGCAAACCAAATAAACATATTAGTAAAAAAAAGTGAATCACTTTTGAAATGATGCTTGTAGATATATATATATATATAATTATAACTTTTCATTTCTTCATTTTCATCAATTATATATATATATGTTACGGCGTATGTCCGAAATGGGAGAATGTCGACAATCACCGGTCTGATAGATGGTGATTGTCGACATTCTCCGATTTCGTAGATTCACCGTAACATATATATACATATATACATACACACAGTCTCAAGTGCCAGAAAAACTGGTACGCTTGCGTAGCATTGTGTAGAGCCCCCATAAGCACGCAGAAATGCTGAAGCAGGACATAGTATTTAGTATATTAATGTCTGAAAGTATCTTGGAGGCGATTCACATCATGAATACTGCAAAACAATCCACACATTTATGGGCGTGGGAGCTGTCTGAAATCTTGTACGCGTGTGTGTGTCCATCCGACATAGTTGTAAACGAGACTTATCCAACCAAGCAACATGTTTCCAGTCATCGACAACCCAATGAAGATTTTGACAGGTCCAGGTGGAGGCGTATAGCATTGTGCTGTGTAGTCATTTGCGGTATAAGAGGGGCCCTTCAGCCCCGAAAGCCCATATTAGTTTCGTTTTGTTGAATATTTCTCACAATGACACTTGTTGATGCCTCAGCATTGAAATTAGCAGGAACTTGAAGAAGTGTTACACATGTATCTTGTTCAAGGATTCTCATCAGTCGTCACTGGTCCCGATCTTTCTCTATTTCCTACCCGCCCCACTGTCGTAGATTTGATGTTTTACCGGATATCTAATATTTATGGTACGATTACGTCATGTTCAAGGCCTTATAAATCTTGATAAACTGCTATTGTAGCACTAAAAATCTATGTAACAGCTTTTGCAGACACCTTGCCCTATGTAAATGCCATTGACAGCATTGAGTAATTTAAATTGTTTAAATGTAGAAAACAATTTAACTGCATAGTGCCGCTTGACAGACAAAAAATATTTTACAATTAGTTTTCCAGCGTAACAAACACGGAAGTTGACCTGAAGAAAGCATCGGAGAGTTCTGTGACGGCCACTCTAGTACTCTTAATTTCTATGAACCTAAGCCTTGAATGCATGATGCCTATGTTTGAAATTTAAAATAAATAAATAAATAAGATTTAATTGTATTTCTTCATTTCAGGAGGTGCTATCGCAAATATGGGCAACACTTTATGACTATCCATCTTTGAAAAAATGTGAAGGCCTGAAGCATTACATTAAAGATTGCGTCCGTCTAGCTTGGAGTCTTTCTAATCAGTATCCTCCTTTTGTCATTGAATACGAAGCTAGGACTTTTCGCCGGGATCTACATGTTCGTTTTCATTCATCAAACCAAGAATCCGAGCACATCAAGACATATCTGTGGCCAACATTGTTAGAAGGCAAAAACGGCCCATGTGTTCATAAAGGTGTAGTCATAACATAATTTACTAAAAACAGACTCCGAGAATCTCGGAAGAGAAGAAATTTTCAGTTTATTTCACTTGTAACTTGACTAAGAACAATTTAATTTATTTATTCAACTTACTTCTTGTTCTAGTATATTTAAACTACATGTGTCTGTGTGAGAAAAATAAGTTATCTTTTCATTCTTCGCCAATCCGTTTCTGCCTTGAACATTTCAAGGAATCATTAAATAGCAATTTTTAAACAATTATGTGTGGATGTCTGCGAGAAGGGCTTCCATAAAAATATTTCTCAGCATGTACCCTCCTTCCAAACATCCAGTCAGTTAAGTAAAGTATAAGATTTTGGTGATTCTCTCATTTTCCCGGAAATAATAATCTACTTTTAAATAATTTAAGGTACAGGAAGTAAGTGGTAATGTGAACAATTTATTATCTTCAAAGTACTTTTTATAAGTACTAAAAAATATTTACATCAAAAACGTAGCGTCGACTTTTTTTTAGTCAGATTAATACATTTCTAACCTTCTTTAAAACTCAACAGCTAAAGCACATTGGGGCAATGCATTTAAAAGAATTATTATTTTCATTAGTTTCGTGGGCCATTAAAAACTTCTAAACATCTTACACATTTATAAAATAATTATATTTCATCTTGTACATTTATTTCAATAATAATAATTAGGTATGTAGACAAGTATTTATCGAATCACATTTGTGTTACATCCATCAACACACTCTCTTGCATGATTATTCAAATACTTCAGTTCATGTTGCTTTTATGTTATATGTTTTTAAGTTATTTATATAATAAAGATTTCTAGAAACAATGAATTTATTTTTTCACAATACACATTTTGATAATAAATATTTTTTTACCACACTAAAAAATACAATTTTAAAGCATTTTTTCTTTAAAAAAAAATTAAATAAAGTCTTCGGTTTTTTAATTTTTTGTTTCTACATTTTAGACATTTGTCATGAATAATAGCATTTAAAATGTTAAGGAGTATTATTTTTTTAAAAACAGAAATGACTTATCTGGAAGTAGTACAATTAGTTCTTTGATAAAATTTATAATTTTTGCACAAGTGCACTGTAAAAAAGTTCCTTAAAAATACAGAAAAGAAACCGAGTATTTCAGTAAAGTTGCGTAAGGGCTTGTTTAAACCAAATGATTTCGTTTCATGTTAACAGTGCCTGATAAAATTCTTGTTTTAATACAAACACAAATACAAAAGTAGTCAGCAACAGGCAGGATCTGGGCCCAGCTAGGCTGACTCTAGTAAGTTTTCACGCACAAAGCCACGGATTTAGTTCGAAAAAGTGCTTTTTTTTCCACTGAAATGGATTCCTGTAACGAAAAAAAAAAGAAAGAAAAGAAAAAATGAGTATTTCTGTTAAGTTCCGCGAGTACTCGTTCAAAAACTGCGCATCAATTTCCCTAATAACAGTTTAACAGAAAAATCCTTTTTTCCTCCCCTGTTTGCATTCTCTCTCAGCGACTTTCTTGCAAATATTTCAAAGTATTGCTAATTATTTTAATTATGAATAAATACTTACATTTAATTATGCAATTTTTAAATTATTTTCATAATTTATTAGTGTAAAGTAATAACAACTTAACAAAAGTTATGGTAAGGTATTCACAAGAACATAAAATGCAAAGATTTAATTTCTTTTATTAATAAAAGCAAAACTGCTTTATTAATTTTATTTCCTTTATTTATTTATTTATTATTGTTATTTATCATTTGTTTTATTTATTTATTTATTTATAGTAACTCCGCTCGATTAATTTCAATTGTCTGAATTTTCTGTTAGTTGGGATTTTCTATCGGGATTAATTACTTCTCGATTGGGGAAGGGGGAGCCGTAAATTTAAAATTTTGTTTCGTGCATTAAATCAACCTTTTTGTAAATATTTCCTCATTTTAAAGTGCTTCTTTTAGCGTCTCAATGCGCCCTTTTCGATGTTATGTGTCACTCCCCGCTCCACTCCTGAATTTGCCGCTTATTTAACCCTCTAATGCCCAAGTTTTTCATCGTCGCGCAAAAACTCTCCTTTCATAAATGAATGCTTCTGAAACTGAATCTGTATTAAAATTTTTGTTATCAGTATACCGACACTTGTTACACCTGATAAAGGTATGCCCACCTTGAGGCGGACCTGGGCAGTTATGGCAAAAATTAGAATTTAGCTTCAAATGCCATTTAGTGTTGCCCGCCTTGAGGCGGAGTTGGGAATTAGAGGGTTAAGTGTACTACATAAAATATTATGAAAGAGACATTAGGAGTTATTAAAGTTTGAGAATCAAACAAACACCTTTTCAATTCTCGATATGAGAGTAAAATTAATAAATCTCATTTCATTTTAAGCACAAAACATAGTCTTTAAAAAAGGGTGGGGGGATAAAATGTCGAGACTATTTAGTTATTTATTTTGTAACTGCTAAAATCATTTTCGATGTGAAATTTGTGTTACCTATTCTATTCATAACGATACTGTGTGTTTATTTTCATTAAAAAACGCTTTTCAAGCAAGATGAATGATGTCCCATATCCAGGAATTACATCTCATATCAGGGGGGGGGGACTAAATGCTGAAATATTATTTTTAATTCGCTACAATTACTAGTTTTCTTTCAGTACAGTTCATAAAGTACAGTAGGGTCCCGAAAATTTAGCCTAATGTGGACCGAAGAATGGCTGCGTTTGTAAAAATGCAGGGTTATCGGGGATGGACTTAAAAAATAATAAGTACGAGTGTTTCTTCAGAAAATAAAGTACTGTACTTGTGTGTATTGCTTGCTTGAGAGTACAACTGAGAATAAACTGTCCAAATACCCTTAAACAAATGAAAAGTACGTACTTTATTAAGGCCTTTGCTACATGAAAATGAAAATTAAGGAATGCGCAGTGTAGAGTAATTTACTTTCTCCAAGGTCTGTCTTATCTAATAAGGCAGACCTTAAAAAAAAAAACTTTATGTAGGCATGAAGTTGTTTATAATGGAAATTAACTAGCCAATTTTGAAAAAACTGGATGCTTCTCTTTTTTTTAAGACATGCCTAATGTCTTGTTGCCCTCCTGCCAAGGTGTGACTGAACCGGACTACTGGGTTATCGAGTGCTGAGTTTTCAGAACTCGACTGTTTTTTGAATAAGGATGGATTGCCTCAATCGTGGGGAGGGGGGGAGCAGTAAATTTAGAATTTAGCATCCTAATTAGTTCATAATTTATAATGTTCTATTGTAACAAATTTCTCATTTTCTTCAATTGTTCTTTTAGTTCCTTTGTTCGGATGTTACACTTATTTGTTGCAACATCCAAATATCCCCCCTTCCCACCTGAATTTTATCACTACTATTTGTATATGCATGGTGGTTATAATGAAAGTTACCGTGTTTAGAGAATATGTACCCTGTGTGAGTCATCTTTAAATCAATTTAATTACTGCATTTCGTGATTTATTTATCTATTTATTTTTCTAGTAATGGAAAAAGATGTATATTTGTATTTTGAAATGTATGAATAAAACAACTTTTTAGTTTCTTTTATCCTTGTTTTCATTTAAAATAGCTTTATGTACGTTTCAAAAGCCACTATCTTTATTACCAAACTTCAAGATTTAAAAATAACAATTTAACAGCTGAAAATGTTTTACAAGAGTAACAAATTACTGTTTCATTGAATGTATTTTATATCAATACTTATATTTCTCATTATTTTTTTTACGCAACACAATACACTGTAAACACAATACACAAAAAAATCTCCTTTACGGCAGTAGAGTTTCCGGAAACCCTCCCATTCCGTTTCTGATAATAGTTTTCCAAGACTTGACAGAAGTTCCATTTCTTTTTTCTCCGTTGATCCTTTTAAATACAGCAACCGTAAAACGGAAAAGTTCCGTTCTCGTACTTTCAGGATCGTGTGAAGTACGTGATATTTCCGTTTTTGGAAGGAAAAACCATGTATTGAAGCACTACGGAAATCTTCCGTTAAAATCAGTCAAAAAACAATCTGAAAGTTCTGGGGTTTTTTTAACAGTGTTATAATTAAGTATAAGAATTTAATCATCCTCCCATTCTACGATTTTAACGTAGATAGTTGCGATGCTCCTCAATATCACATATATACATTTATTAATTATTAAGGGGAAAATATGGATTCATAACAATCTCTAAATTACAACCCCACACAGGTTCTTTATGTGGCATGTCTCAGAATAACAAACAAAATAATCGTTCCTCTAGTTGAAATCGATTTTATAATGTCCGAAACCGTAAACTTTTCGTGTGAATCTAAAGAAATTAAGTAGGAAAATAATGTTTGTGAAATAAGTTTTTAATTTAAGAGATTTTCCCCACAATTTATAAAAACCAGGAAATTTTTAATACAAACCAAATCAGGAGAAATGGGGAAACTACAGGAGTATCCTGGAAAATATAGTAAGAAGAGTTGGCAGAATCGACGGGATGAGACCATTAAATCAAGACGATACATGCGGAAAAACAACAGTTGGGAGAAGGATGGATCGAACTTCTACTATATATATATCTGTGTCAAATGTGGACAGCTAGATCACCCCCCCCCCCCTTTCCTAGAAAAAAAAAATCTGGCTATGATTTTTATGCTATTGCCAGAAATATGGCAATAAGTATTGGACTAAAATAGAGTATTTATAATTGTAATAATTGAATAAAATTAGGGCTGCCGAGTCGGTTGGGAAAGACTTCGGCTCAGACTCCTGGAATTTCAAAACTCCGACTGCTTAACAAATATATATTAGGGATGTAACGAATATTCGGTACATTTTTAAGTTCCTATGTCTGCTATAACAAAATAGTATATTTTGCTTCTTGATTTTAATTTCATGCTAACTTCTTATTGATAAATATAAGGGTATTTTTCCCTTTTAATTTCTACCTGATTTTAAATTGATTTTGTTATTGAAACCTTGTTATGCACAAAGAAGTTTAAAAATAATTCTCAACCTTTAAAAAAGATATTTTTATCGCATTCCTTTTTGTCCGAAATATTTGAAATGCGTTCATATTTATAAAATGGAATTATGAGTGAGTCGATTGTCAAAATATTATCACCTACTAGCCAACTTCATCATTATGCATCCAATCGCACTAGAGTTAATTATTTTTAGCCTGAAAATCGATAAATTTTCCAGTATAAAAACGAATTAGTCTTTAATATTAATTATTTAATTGTATAGGAATATAACCATTACATAAATATGATTTTGTCCATAATGATTGTTTTCGTTAATAAACTGAAAAGAGAAAATATAATTCAAAGAAAACATAAAATTTATGGAATAAAAGAGCTTCCTTTATTAATAAAACGAAGTTTAATACGTTTTTTGAAATGCATGTACTTGTAATGATAGAATCATTCACTTTACATACAGTAAAACCTCCAAAGTTGACCACCTCCCTACGTTGACCACCTCTCTATGTTGACCGAAATTTTATTGTTTGAATGGTCACAATGCATTTCACTGATTTGATTCACTTGATTTAAATCAACAAACCCAGTGAAGCCCGATACTTTAACTTTATTAAACTTACATATTATCTAAACTTTTAAAAATTGGACTTTAAATAAATATCTAATGAGTACTACAATGAAATATAAGACATGAGAGGGTTTTCTTTAAAAAAAATGATACAAAAGCAACATGTTCATTAAAAAGAACATAGAAAAATGTGATTTATTTTAATTATTGTAAAAACTAACTAGTGGTTGCGGGCAGCAGAAGTTTTTTATTGTATTAATGTTAAATATAAGATAATTAATACATATAAATATAATACACTCAATTCTCTCAAATTCATAATGCTTGGGATGAGAATAAAATGTTTGGTACATTACACAATTTTGTGGTTTATTGACGAAAAAAATATAACATGAGCAAAAAATTAAGAAGTTTTTAAGGAGCATACACAACCAGCATTAATCATAATAGATTTATTAGTGAACTAACTATCTTTATTGACATTCTTGTTGAGTATAAGAGCAACAGTTGCTCGTCTTAAAATGTTGCCCTTTTTTAATTCGATAAACAATCAATTCATATTGTTCAAAAAATAAGTGTTCAATTTTGCTAATTGCATAATTGTGGGGAAGAGTTGGAATTAAAGCTGTTAAAAACACAAAAACAAAACAAAAAAAAAACAAAAAAATCTTGTATTTTTTAAAGCAGGATATGAACAAGAAATTACTCGAAAAATTGTCAACCTGGGTATGCAATATTTCATGCATCCAAGGGAAAAAAAACCCTCTAATAATCATAAAACAAAAATAAGAACGGAGATGCACATGTTAAATGGCCGTATACCCACTAATTTTAAAGCCCCAACATGGCGGCTGTTTACCCACGTGATCAGCAACATCCAATGAGGTCGAGAGCGGCACGAAGACAATTGGGGAAAAGGATGTCGCTGCTTAAGCTACGATCGAGGGCTCTACCCCAAATCAGTACGACTCACTCCTCTGTCCCAAAATCTGCGCAACTCCGACTCCACAGCCCTGAGTAAAATACAGTACTGTTCTACCATCAACCAGAGCAATCTGTCTGACAGAGTGCCAAGAAGAATCCATTCATGTTCAAGGGAGAAATAGCTGGTACATGAAATGTGCCGTTTTGGTTCTCATTCTAGTTCGTTTACAATACGTTTTCTTCCGAACAGATGCTATATGGCAGTTTATAAATTTAGTTGTTTTCAACAAACAGTGAAGCAAACATTCTGATTCGCGTACTAAATAAACGCGGCAGAACGAACTTCCCTAAAACTCGAATGGATTCGTTCATTTCTGTCATGCGCAGAAGCGTCCAAATATCAAAAGTTCGTGGTCGAACTGTAGTTTCCTATAATGAAGTCATTCCGTTCCAGTTCAAAAGTTCGCTGTTCAGAACATTTCATTATATGGAGAATAGAGGTTTTTGCACTTTTTAAGCAAATGTTAAACTTTTCAGTAGGTTTAGTAGGTCCTTTAGTAAGTTATATGTATGTGTTTATGACTTTGAATTAAAAATGAAGTAAAGTATATTACAAATTTTAAAAAATTATAGATACTAATATTTGTGTATAAATGCTCAAAAGAGAATACATTTCATCAATTTATTTTAAATTGCTTTGTGTTTTGTGATGTTAAATTTTCATAAAAATTCTCACATCTTGAGAGTGAATAGGAAGAGAGACAGAAAATGTTTGCATAAATGAGTCATTTTTATGTTATAGGGAGTATATACAACCATTTTGTTTATATGGACAATATTTTTAATGTTATTAAAAATTCCCATTAAAAGTTTCGTTATAGGGAGAAATTTGCTGCAAAAGGCTTTGCTGTAAGGAGATTATACTGCACTTATATACTATAAGAAAATCTTAGATTATCACCATGCAAAAAATAAATATATAAAAAACAAAATGCATACTTTACAAACAACCCAATAATATGCAGTTATAAAAAAACAATATATTTCTGCATATGAACTAGGAACTTACATTACGATATTGCAGCTCTATTTTGTTATGGAATGTCTTTCCGTAGAAAGTATATCTGAAATTTAATCCATATTGCGAGGGCTATATCTTAATTTTTTTTCTGATACAGGTTAGTTACAATTTGGTTTTTTTAAACTATGTAACTAATGAAATCAAAGTAGTAGGAAAAAAGAGGGTAAGATAAATTTGGAATTTCTACAATTCATTCAGCGATAGCCACATCAGTCCAAGCACTTTTTGAAACTCGGGCAATGAGTAACAAAGTTTCGGAAAAGATTCTTTTACGAGCAGTAACCACAAGATGGTTCTTTTTGTGAATGCTGGTAATTTTTCTACATTACCGCATAAGCAATTACTTGACCAAAGTTGTTATTGTCCTTTTATTTATTATTCTCAAAATACAACTCCTAATGTCATATGTGGTTTAAGTTTTACGATAAGCCAAGATACTGTTAAACAACTTCAAAAGGAAAATGGCGGAGTGGGTAAGATTATGAGAGGATTGCCTTTTCTTATCTTTCCCAGAGTAAGGATGAATGCTACTTTTTTTTTAATGGAGCACCCACAGGAACCAAAATAGTAACTCATGAATCAGGATGGATGACTGCTGAAAATGTTCTGAAGCTCTTAGAAAATTTTGCCAGGCATGTTCATCCAGGCAAGAAAAATCCAGTCGAAATTATATTGAACAATCACGCATCATGTGTCACCCTAGAATCTATTGACTTTTGTAGGAATAATGGGATGTGTCTACTGCATTGTAAAAAAAATTATTCGAAAGTATATGAGAATCTGCTAGAAATCATTTATCCGGAATCTGATGTAAAATTACAGGGAACTAAAAACAGAAAACTACAAAGTCTTTAAAAAAGGACATTACAAAGAATGAAAAACAGAGAAGATTCTGTTAAATGATAGCAACAGGTAACTATGTGCCACAGCACCATCTGTGACTACAGTGAGTTATTATTGCTGGTACAAAGTTGAAGGTGAGTTCAGTCGAGCCCATGCTGGTGTGATTTCTGTGCCTTAGGCCGCTCGGCCAAAAATGTTTCTGGAGTTGGGATTACTAGCCGCCGAGGGCTGTTTTAAAGTAACTCTGTCAAGTTTGCACATAATGGGTGGTTCAGAGTTAATGGCATTGAACATATAAACAGCAACATTTTTACAGGTGCAGGCCTTTCCTCCACACCTAACTATGTCATCAACCTTACCTCCACAGCCAGTCAATTGATTAAGTATCCTTTCACAAGCCATCAACTTCCCATGTTGTGCTCAGCTTTTTCTCAACTTCAGATGGCTCACAAGTGGTGAGCCATTTCCACTTGTGACTCATGCTGAGCTCTTGCTCCACATCAGATGGCTCGCAAGAAAGCAATCAGGAAACAAAGAAAGTCTTCCATCTTACCACATTTCCGGAAGTTCTTTAAAACAAGTTCTTGAAGAAAAAAACAGGAAGAAACAATTGCTGGAACTAAAGAGGCAAGAAAACTTAAAAAGAAAAGCTGAAACATTACCCTCAAGAAAGCAGCAAAACAAGTAAAGAAAACAAAAAATAGACAACTTGATCACTCGCCATCAGTTGAGTCAATTTTTGTGTGTATAAAGAGTATTGATTAATCTTGTTCTTGTAAATTTTTGTTTCAACTGATTCTTCCAAAATGCTTTTTCTTTTCATTTTGAGCAGACTATTATTATTATCATTATTTATATTATTATAACTTTCTCATTTGAATTTTTTATTTCCTGTGATAGGGTAGTAAATTAATTTGTTTGTAGACCTTTTAAAAATAAAATTTTTCTTTCTAAATATTTATTTTTATCTATTTGTCATCTTACCCCATAGGTGGGGTAAAACGGAAACTACAACTTTTTTTTTGACACATAGTTCAACTAGAATTTAAAAATTTTTTGTTGAACATAACATTTTAAAGAAAACATCCCTTCAAATTTCAGTCTTAAACCTTTTTCCTAAGTGAAGGAGAAATTCCTGAACGTTAAGTTCACCATTTTACCTCTAGTTTCCCTAATTCATCTTGAGAACGTTTCACTGGAACATAACAACACAACCTGCTCTTCAGCAAGCCACAACGTTTTTCATTTTAAAAAATGTGAAACATGGGATGAAGGGGTAGGCCATTAACACAATGGAAAATATTTCCAACAGTGGTCCAACATGTCTTCTAACACAACTCCAACATGTTATCAACTGCATCTACACAGCATAAATGTCAAGTTCAAGCCTCATAAACCATGTATATCAAGAAACAACAGGTTGTTCTACAAACTTTATTAACAACTGCATTATTCTGTGTGGAGTAGATCATTATATGTGACATGCTGAGTAAGGCGTATGTTAAATGGATTGGATACAAACAGGTTTGTGAAATCTTGTAACATTATGTGAATGAAAAGAACATACAATAGGATTCGTACATAGAATGTTTTCACGAAGATTTCCTGCTTGTAAACAATTTTTTATTTATAACACAAGCAGTCTCAGCATAAAAAACTCTTAGTCTAGTTTGGTTCACATAAAACATGAAATAGGCAATCTCCTTTACAAACATCACTGTTAAATCCTCACATGCTTTGCCCATGCAATTTGTAGACTTACTTATGCAACTAAAAAAGTTACATTAGAGCCATTCCATGGAAAAAGAAACATACCTTTTCTGCATGTAACAGCAAGCAACACAATCAATAAAAAAAAATTTGCTGCAGAAATCACATATGTGTGATATCTTCAGTCAAAAAAAATCAATTAATATTACATTATATGATCATTATTTTTTATTGAAATACATTTGTCACATGTGGGACATTTTCCATGGAATGGACCATTAATAAACATACAGTAATTTTTTATTTCTACATTTATTTCTACATATAACATATGTTTTCTCTAATTTGACATTATAAAAATTCATTTTCCTGTAATCTTTAACTAAATTCGGCATTTGGATCATCCATAAGTGTTATGTGGCGTTATATAGAGCTGCTTGGCCATTTAAGGTCATGATAAACATCACCTAAAATGCCAATCAACACTATTTAGAAAAAAAATATTTGTTTTTAGATAATGTACTCATAGTTAGACAATATGAAAAAACAACAATTAGATAATATCCATAACAAGTTAAGAAATGTTTTATTGAGGAATACAAAATTTAAAAAAAAAAATACATTTAAAACATGTTTCAATACAATTAAAATTTAAAGATATGAGTAATATAAAAGAGTTTTGTATAAAAGAGCTCTTTATTGAGTAAAAAGAGTTAGTGTAAACATATGCTCAATATTTCATTTTAAAAGCACGGCTTTCGTTAAAATGGAAACAAAATAATAATAATGAAGTTTTAAGCTTAGTGCAGCAAACACCAGTCATATAAAATAAAAATTAAAAAAATCACAGGTTTTTGGTTTGAAATCGAAATAGAGCATGATCAAGTGCGCATTTTCTATATGTTTAATGTTTCAAAGCCTTGACCAGACATACAGTCTTTTATTCCACTTCATTAACATCCTGGAAGATTAAAATATCTGGACCATTCTCTGCGGGTTGCAAAAAAAAACATTTTTCATTAGAGAGAAGCAGTAAAAGGACAAATGCATATTGCATTGACATTTCAAATCGCTTGTTCTTGAGTTCTGTATAAACTTCAGAAAAACAAGTTTTGAAATTTGAGTCATTGGCACGTTTCTCCTAGAAGGGAAAACATACTTTAAACGTGGAATTTATAGGAATCATATGTTATTGAAGATAAATTATTGCAGATAAAAATTTGGAACACATCAGTTGAAAGCAACTCAACTAATATATACAATTCATCATTGAACTACAATGCATTTGAATGTGTGGATCTGTTTTGGTCAAATGATTTTCTAAAAAAATTAAGAATTCATAAGAAACCAGATTTCTTACTTTTTTTTTGGATTAAGAAATGATTGATGAAGAGAACCAAAGAAAAAAGCATGTCTGATGTCTTCGAGTGGTTTGCAAAAGGTTTGGCGTAGCTGGGGCAGAAAACCAACAGCAACACTGTTGAGCTAATGCTATTGCCTTTTATTAGGCAATGGGAAATATACTATCCCTCTAACTCATTAGCTCTTAAATGTATACAGTAAGCTATATTTTAATCTCTCTGATTGGCAGAAGTTTGCAAAGCATGTGGGTAGCATATTTACCACTAAGTGCATCGATTTTTAAAAATGACAGACATACACCCCTTTGGGGGGAAGGGGGATAAAAACATGCAGATTTTTTAATTACCTATATGAATGTCGATTTTTGAAACTAATCTTCATTTAAAAAATATTTTAATGTACCACTACTGTAGAAAAACAGCTCCGTAAAGGATTCAAGGAAATTTGTGACAAGAGCTTCAAAACAAACAGAATCAAAACTACACTACACCTAACTTGGCTTCAAACCTTTGTGAAATGCCTATCTACACATAAAAAGCCACATAAGTTTACTAGTCAATCAGGGTAACTTTGATCCACAATTTCTCTATTTTTAATTGATTCTTCAAATTTTAATAAAATTATTGTATTTATTGGCGTAAAACTAAAGAACAACTAAGGGATCGTTCATAAATGATGTCATGCCTTTTTTCCCATACATTTTACACCCTCCCCCCTTTGTCACAAAAAGTCACACTTCAATGAACCCCCCTACCCCCCTTTGTCACATGTCACGCTATGTTGCACAAGCATGATGTCCCAATTCTTGTTACCCCCTCCCCTCGTCACACTTTCACGAACCCCCCTTCCCTTCTCGAAGAGTGATATCATTTATGAATGATCCCTAAAGTATTGCACAATCACCAAAAATTAAGAAATAATAATTATAAAAACCATTTAATATAAATTATTAACTTGGTTCAAAGTGATCATTATATTTAGGGTAACTTTGAACCATGTCAGCAATGTGTATTTAAAGATAATTATTTTAATAAAAATATTATAATTGGGCAACTTCAAACCAGAAAAAAAAAATCTGAATATTTTAAAATATTTATCTTGCAGCACGATGGGATTTCTATAATGAAGTTACAACAAAAAGGCAACAAATTGACAGAGATAGCAACAGAGAAATAGGCTGCATAAAAGGCTTGCTTTGATATTACTTGTATTGGTCTCTTGCTAAAACTTACAATCTTTCTTTATTTTTCTATTGTTTTGATAATGCTTCTCAAGAACTAACAAGAAGTTCCGTCTAGAACTATACGAGCCTACTTTCCCGTATACACCAAATTCAAATTTATAATCTAGCTATCTCTTTCTCTCTCTTTCTTATTTATCTTTAGTTCTAATTATTGAAAATATACCTTTCTCAACGGATAATACATATTCATTCACTCACTCATTCATTCTTTCATTTATTCAGCCATGCATTTATTCATTCATTCGTTACCTCATTCAAGTGTTTATTCATTCATTTACGCATTCATGTATTTATTCACTCATTTATTTATATTTTCATTTATTCAATAATTTATTCATTCATTCTTTTCCTCATTCATTTATTCATTGATTTATTCTTTCACTCTTTCATTTATTCATTCATTCATTATTTCACTCATTGAGTCACTGAGAAATATCCTTGAAAATCCCGATCAAAAAATTTCATAGCAAAATAGGCTCGTAAGTTCTGGATAAACTTTCTATTTCTACATGTTCTACGTTATAAGAGCTTTCCGATAAAATTTGTTCCAAGCAAATCGGTCCGTTAGATCAGGATTTATATAGGGTTGAAATTTCCCCGTAAGCTCTGTGTTAATTTTTTGAACTGTTCAAAAATGAACAAAAACTGTTCAAATCAATATTTCACGCCGAGAACTCCTTTCAATAAGCTTGCAATAGGGACTTGGCTCTTGTGCCCAGAGTTTACATAATTTGCTTCAATTTTGTCCATAGGCGCTAATGTTAAAATTTATTGAACTGTTCAAAATTGAACAAAAAATTGTTCAAATCAAAAAGTAAAATATAGAAATGAGATGTCCTCGCCGAGATCTTTCGAATGCAAAAAGAATTTTTCCAATCGGACAATTCGTTCAAAAGTTATTAGGGGGGGACAGACCGACAGACAGACAGACCGACAGACACACTTTTTCCCCATCTCAATACCCTACTTTCAAATTTTTTATTTTTCAATCTTTATTTAATTACTTCACTTATTTTTGACTTTTCTTGATTTTTAACGATATTTTCACGATACATTAAGCCTTCTTTCATGCTTTATTATTATTTTTTTTTACTTTTACGGGAAAGTAGGCTAAAAAGACCCATCTGCAATCCTGGTAACTCTTTTATCTCAACACCCCTAGAGAGGACAATGAGTACCAGAGATAATCATCGCAGGAGGTCTCACATAAGCAGCTCAGCCTATAGGTACTGGGGGATGAAGCCTTTTAGAGCAATGCAAAAATAGGGGGAGGGATATAAGGCTCTTTTTTATTTTGATGACCGCCATGGCTCTCAGTATAGCTATCCTCCATATTTGTTTAATATTTGGATTTGGAGCGATCACACTTCTTGCAGGATGAATGAATATCATTAACATGAAGACACTTCATTTTCTCATATACAGTTAATTTTTAATTTGTGAGCTCTAAATGTACTTCACAGGCTCTCTGGGCAGATTTGAATTTAGGTGGAAATAGTTGTTCAATGCTACTGAGGTCCACTGGTGTTCCAAGAAATGATTTATCAGCAACATCTTTTATAGCATCAATGAATGTTTCAGCACTTATGACATCTATTCCTCTGGCAACCATGCTGTCAACTTTGGATTTGCACGTTGTATCCCCTCCATCTGGTGATCCTTTCCTATGTCCACCCTCCCAAAAGTTCCATATAACTGATTTAAATCCAAAGACATCAGCAAAGTAATAGAGAAAAAGGAAATTGCTCTTATTTTTATATTTCCCAGTTCAGCAAACCGTAAATACATGACATATGTTTTAATTCTTTTTTCTTGAAGTGACCAAAATTTATAGTAGGCCCATTCCATAGTGATGTGTGTGACATTCAGTCACTTTACAAAGTTTTACAATGAAAATACACTATCCTAAAATCGATGGGGGAAATTTGATAATATAGTTTTGTTTGCCATTAGTGAGAGAATATTTTAGTGTAAACAGTTTTTATTTTCAGTTTTTGCTTTAAGTAGAAAAAAACTTCAAACTCATGTGATGTGTGTGACCATTTTGTAACGAAAAATTTCAGGTTGAAATAGCAAATTTCATTTTTCTGTGATTGATATCGATATACAATATTTTTAACCCTAATAGGTAATAGATATCTCAATGTCTCTCACTTGCTGTTATAATATTTCAAGTCATACATATTTAATTAAACAATAATGTTCGTGACGTGTGTGGCTTCAAATTGTGGCATGTGTGATGCATTCAAATACCTATATTGGTGAAATGGTAATTTATTATACAATTTGAACAATAGGAAAAATTTACAATGTTAATTGTTAAAAATATGCAAAAAAAGTTTAACAACATATTTTTAGATAAATATATTATAAATTATAAGTTTTCAAAGTAAAATTGTCCTCTTAAAGTAGCTGGTGCTGGTCTCGGGGGATCAATTTTTCTAATTACATTATCAAAAGTATAGTGCATAATGTCGGGGTTTTTTGGCCACTTCCAGTACTTTCCTGATTTAATCATACAAGTGACTTCTAATTCTTTTGTTTTTACATTGATTACTTATGCAGGACACTTTTCTCCGTCATAAGTCACAATTACCCAATTTCCCTGACTGTAAAATTCAGATTTACTATCTTTGTTGTTGTTGTTTCTAATGCCACTTGGGTATCCAAGCTCCCCTTTGCTGAGCAACCAAGAATCAAGGCAGTAAAAAGCGCCTTATGTTAATTGATGAGCAACACAACAGTGAAAGTACAACTAGGCTCATCATGTATTTTGATAACCAGATGGTGCCACCACAAATAAGGACACCTTCCCTTTTTGTCTTAAGAGTGAAGAGAAGGGAAATTCTCCGTTGTCCGGTACAGGAAGTTCTCTGGCACGGGAAGTATGAGCAGTTCCTCTTGGAACTGCCTTTGGACTTCAGGGTCGAAGGATTTTGGTGAGGGAGATTTTTAAAATTTCATTAATTTTAAAAAGTTTGGAAAATATATGTGAATTACAAACTTACTATGTATTTAGAAGCTGTAGGATGTTTAAAAATAGGTTTAAAATTTAGAAGTTTCAAACATCAGCAGGGACGTAACTAAGGAAGGGCAGACAGGGGGCTGCGCCCCAGGCACCAGATTTTTGGGGCGCAAAATTGACTAAGTGTGCACGTGTATATAAGTATGTGTGCATTTGCGTGTATGTCGGGGTCGGGTGCTAAAGTCTGGCCTTGCCCCTGTTGGAAAATGACTTAGTTACGTCTCTGAACATCAGAGCCTGATATCCAGTATGTATACGTCATACAGGGGACAACAGATGTCCAATATCCAGTACAGACAATGTACGACGTATTAGCGAACAGTTCCGAAAATGTCACAAAATTGACTTTGAAAATCTGTAGACACACATTAAAAGTTTCAATTTAAAAAGGATACCTTCTTGGCCAGTTAAACTTCTAAGACAAAATAGTGTGCGTAATTTGTACACAATTCAAACAATTAATATATTTTACTCTGCTAATTATGCTTTTTTTTTTTTTTTTTCAGAAACCTGAATCTCATTTTATTCAAATCAAGTACACACATAATCATTATTATTGTGATGCTCACCAATGTTATTATAATTTCAAAAATAAAATTGGAAATATGATGTAGTGCTTTGTTTCTGAAGTGCAAGTACATATATGCCTAGCTTGACGTCAGTGGTGTAGTCCTGCAAAAAAAGTTGGGGGGACGCTTATGCATAGAAAGATAAGCAATTGAAATCAAAAGTGGGGGGATGCTTATATTAAAATGTAAAAAATTTGGGGGGACGCTTGTATTAAAATAAAAATGTAGGGGGACGCCGTCCCCTTGCGTCCCCCCTCGACTACACCACTGCTTGACGTGTAAAAAAGGGGGCTAGGGGGAGCACGTTAAAGCATAGCCCTTTGTAACAAAGGGGAGAGGGGGTCAAATATACTAAAAATAAGTGTGACATCATTTATGAATGGCCCCTAGCTATTTTCATACCAAAACTCTGTGATAGACATGAAACATATGACAGACAAGACAATTGTGACAGACATGTAAATTAAAAACCTTAATATTTCAATCACTTTTTCAATGTATTTCATTTTACTTAGATGTTAATTTTAATTTATTTCATAAAATTATATTTCTACAAAGTATAGAATTACAAGAAATATAATGAGAAAAGATGGATGAAATTACAGCTTGGTTAGAAATTATAAAGTTTATATTTTTTATGCCGGCCATCCCCAGGACTCCTAGATGAAATATTTAATACCCTTACATAGATATATAGAATATTTAACCCACTGGCGGATTGGGCCGTGATGTCACGCCATGAGAAATCTGATTTTAGATGGTCGAAGCCGTGATATTAACATGCTCTTTTTCTGCGTCAATATGGTCTGGAGCGTGTATTTGTGAGATTCCTACCCCTCTTCCCAAACAGGCTCCCTGGTGGGTCGGAGGCATTGCTTTTCTGCCCATTCCTCATGCCATGATACCACGGCCCAAAACATCAGTCAGTTAAATAAAAATTTTGATGTTTTTAAAAAGAAAATGAATGATCCTTCTATAGGTTGAGGTAATTTTTAAAGTATAGTTTTAAAATTTTACACCTACAATGGATATTGAATTTCAAAATCAGGTTTGTAAATTTGATATTGCAGTGTCCTTTAAAAAAGAAACCACGAAAAATATTTGTCAAATTATACCCATTACTGATGTGCATTAATATCTATAGCTATTTTAAAAAATTATCTATGTCATTCAAAATTATAAAAACATCCTCATATATATATATACAGAGTCCGACAAAAATATGAAAATCTTAGGAGCCAATGAAAATTTTTTAGGAGCCAGCTATAATTTTTTCATTTGGCGCCACCTGAAAAACTAGTCGCCAAGGCATATTTTTTAGTCGCCCGGGCGACCTGGCCCCGGGATTTTTTGGGCCCTGTATATATATATGGGTTAACAAGTTGAAACTCCTGAAAAATAAGAGATACATACAAAACTTGTTGAAATAATGCGAAACATCTCCTTCTTTATGTGATCAGTATCAACATTGGTCTGCTTCTTCTCGAATTTAACAAATGCAGGTTTCACCTACAAAAATAATAATTTTTAGTGATGTATGTTATTGAGGAAACATTTTAAGGAAATATTTCAAGAAATAAAAAATGATATTCTACCAAAACTGGAGGCTCCACCAATAAATTGTCTAGAGTGCTTTCATCAATAAATGACTTTTCCGAAAAAACATTGTCATCCTCCGGTATACCAAAATTTAAATCCTCTGATTCAAGTTCTTCAAGACTGACGTTCTTCAAGACAAGTTCATGAAAAGACTGTATAACATTTTCTAAGGGGTCATCATGCAAAGACATTCGTCCAAAAGAAATTCCAGCTTCTTCTACATCTCTCGTGTCACCAGGTGTGAGCATTGTTAAAGGATTGTCCTAGTGTTTAAAAAGACAAAATTTTTATTTACAAATAAATTATAATAGCATGTTATAAGAAATTAGCAATTAGAGATTTTTATTTAGGGGGGAACTTAATTTGTTTGATATCCAACAAAAATACATTGTATTTAGTTCTTAATTCATAGTTTAAACAACTCCTTTACTCCACTTACTTTAAAAGCTCTATCTCAATGCAATAAATTGTTTTAATGCACTTAACACTAGAAGCGCCGTTCGGGTCATTTCAACCCGTTTTTCTAATTTTCTACATTTTTCCTCAACATAAAATTGAACAACGAAGCTAACTTTTTTTCACTTTTCCTAAAATATTTCCAAGTATATTGTGTAAAATTTTCAAATTTCTATGTTGATTAATTAATTTCTGAACCATAGATTTACCTAGAACAGCCATTTGGGGTCATTTCGACCCACATAAGTAAAATTACCGATCTTCAACTGAATACTCAACTCAACTTTTTTTGAATTCACAACGTCTCATTTTCGTTCTCTGCTTATGAGGGAATAATACAGCTTTTTTCGCGATGACTCAGGAGGGGTAGAAACATAAACCTACGCTTGATTTTGCGTTGGATAATTCATAGGAAACCTACCACCAGAGGTCTAGTGATTGGTATATCTGGCTTAGGATAGGAGGTTCGGGTTCGATTCCTGACGTGGGATGTCATTGGAGGCCATGGTAGCCTAGTGGTTAGGATGTTGAACTTCCAAGCAGAAGGTTGCGGGTTCGATACCCAACCTACTGAAGACCCACCATGTATACTTGGAGATACGTGCGTGTAAAATCCGTGGACACCACTACCTCACACAATGGGAAGGGCCTCCCTAAGACCTAATGCTAACAGGAAAGGAGGTTGGAGAGAAAAAGCATGATTCTTCATCTCTCCATTAGCGACGTTGCTCTAAACATTCTGGTTAGCTCGAAAATGTGTTGCTGTTGCTGTGACTGTCATGGGTGCTTAGTGTTGCATTTGTGCTAATGTCTAACAAACTTAACACTTTGTGCATTTATACATGGTATGTGTTTTGTAATATCATCTTGGAAACGTATGTTCTAATTTGCATTTTTTGTGAGCTTTTCCAGTTGCTATGTTTTGAAAATCTAATTTTCATTATCTGTATTTGTACTTTTTGTCTGTGTTCTGATCACATAGGCAACTTTGAAATAACATAATGTAATAAAATACATTGCATTATATGGCTGTTTTTCGAATTAAAAAAAAATCGTGTCTAATCATAAAAAAATAATGAAATTGAGAACTGTTGTTAAGAAAAAACTTAGCAAAAAGCTCGAAGAACTAAAAATAGTAAAAATAATAATAGTAAATCTCTAATATTAGTTCTTTATTGTGATTTTAACTTCATTTATCCAGTAAAAAAGAATATACTTTACAACTTTACTTGCACTTCTAATGTGGGTCAAATTGACCCCAAACGGCGGTTTTCGGTAAGTTCAAATTTCAGCTGTTCTAGTGTTAAACTACTGCAGCTCCTTTAAGCAATGAAACTCATCTCCCACAATATATCAAAGACATAACAGTTCAGTACCAATTTTTCCTCTGTATGTCACTTTCTTGCCTCTTACTTTTCTTTCTTTCTTTTTTTTTCCTTTTTTGTACAGTAGCTAATGAACAAGTTTTAATGTTACCAAATAAAATCTTTTGTTCAACCAATCGGAATTTGCAAACTGATGATACCATCTACAGAAACTATTATGACTTGGGGGACCACATCTGAACTTAATTCGTAATGCATGTTCCACAGTAACATCAGATTCAGGCTTTGCAAACCGCACAGAAAATATTTCAGTTCACTAGTTGTCATTTTTGCTACTAGCGATTTCTAGCGTATGCACATATCAACAAAAAAACTGTTCGAGTTGCTCTTTCATTTCATGCTATAATTATGATTGTAAATTTTACGTAATAAATACTACAAAGTGTTAAAACCCCAATATTCTTTTAGAAACATCCTGAATCATAACTTTTTTCATTAATTTAATATTGATCATTATATATAGCATTTCTTATGGTAAATTACTTACTACAGAATCCATTTTCTTTGAATCAACACAGAAAAACTTATTTCTTACAGAATTCTGCACCACCTGCAAAACATTTTACAACAGCTTGATAAACACACAATAAAAATATAATTAATATCTTTTCTAAACGTAATTGAGAATATTGTCACATAAATTGCAAAGCTATTTAAGAACATGTTTTTAAACTAGTCTAATTAGTAAATGAAAATATGTACAAAAATAATAAAATAAATGTTGCGGTTTGCAACTAATTGCTCTTTTATGATAACTATGTACATGTGTGTACATACGCAACAAAACTTGATACAACAATACTTTGGAGAATAGTCAGAATTTAATCAAATTTATTATTTGAGTCATTTGGACAGACGGAATTACTTTTCTGTAGTCAAACCTAGGGCACTCCAATCATCATTTTGAAGTTAATGTTCATTTTAAGATGAAAATGTCTCCTAATGTCATGCCAAAGAGTATGAACAGTTGTTAAAGGCTGCAAAGCTTTTCCATGCTCATCAATAATATCTAAATACCAGAAACTGTAATCCAGATAAGCGAAACCTATTGATGTAGCTTAAGAATAAGTGTACTCAATAGATTTTTACTTTTGAAAGTGAAAGCACTTGACTTGTGGCTCTTTATATGCGCTTTATATCTAGAGTGAATTTTTAATATTTTAAAAGGGAACAGTTTTCCATCACATATTAATAAATAAATTGAAAACTAATGAAAAAAAAAAATCAAAATACTATATATATATATATATATAATTATTTAGGATTTTTAATTAACATATATATTTATTGTATGTAGGTTTTCATGGATGTATATATTTATTAGTCTTTATATATATACAGTTGAACCTTGAAAATCCAGGCACCCAAAATTCTGAAATCACTAAAATCCAGACATTTTTCTAATTTCAATTTTCTTAATTAATAAAATAAGACTCTGCAGCATCCAAGTTCAACATTTTGCGTGAAATAAGGTTAAACTTGTTCACTTGAATGCTTAATAGATAAATATGGATAGATTCTAATATTTTTGCCACCTGAGATCTAATAGAAGATTTCAACTGAAAGTTTCATTTATTGAATCCTAATAAAAACAATAAAATACTTCTAAGTATCTTGATTTAACTAATAGAGAAACATTTGATATTCGCACTCTCTTGTCCCTATCTCCAACTGCAGTCTGACCTTGATTAACACAATAGATATTGGAGCATTAATATGTCACTACAAAAATCATTTCTTGCTTTGAACATTGAGTTTTGTAAATTCTGAAAGGAATGCATCTGTTAAAGAACTTTACATCAAGAATGCTCTATGGTGTGCTGCAAATGCATGTGTTAATATAAGCGAGGATATTTTGCATAATGTATAGCATATCTTGATGCCAAACATGCTATTTTTTGGTAATGATGAAGACCAGGAATTTGAAAATTTTTCTCTTTCCAAAGAAAGACGTGATTTCTGATCTGCTTTCATATTGCAAAGAAAGTGTATCGGAAATTTTTAATTTAAAAAACAATCAATGTAAGAAATATTTTGGTTTTCTTATTTTTAATACAGTATTATTAAGTGAATAAATAGTTTATAACATCTGTTGTGTGTGTCTAAGATTTTAATTTAAATTTGTTGAGTTGTGAAATGCACTTCTGAATTTCATTAAAAGTTTTTTAATGTGTTATTCCAATTTTTTATTGAATTTTCCAATTTCATGATTGTTAATTTTCACAGCATTCTATTGCATTGCTTAAAAGATTGCTGTTTAGTAGAACTCTAAAATCCGGAAAAACTCCAAAATTCAGAATTGCCATGGTCCCACTGATGACACCCAGCTATATCACATAAAACACTTTCAATGAAATTCAAAAGTGCATTTCACAACTCAACAAATAAAAATTAAAATCTGAGATACACACAACAGATATCATAAATTATTTATTCACTTAATAATTCTGCACTTAATACATATTAAAAATAAGAAAACCAAAATATTTCTTACATTGATTGTTTTTTAAATGAAAAATTTCCGATACACTTTCTTTGCAATATAAGAGCAGATCAGAAATCACGTCTCTCTTCGAAAAAAGAAAAATTTTCAAATTCCTATTCTTCATCATTATCAAAAAATAGCATGCAGACCTGCCAACCTAAACAAATCAAAAAGTCTGAGACTTTTTCGACAACACGGTGTAGCGCAATAAGGGGGGGGGGGGGGGGCAGGGGAGTAAAACAAAATTGAATTTCTTTTAATTACATTTTATTTACCTGTATAACATTTTAATGATCACAAGTAAACTGCCTTGGAGCAATTGAACACTGAATTTTAACAAAAAGAGAAAAAAATAATAATCATCCTGTGGCAGTTAAGAAAAATGTAGAAAAAAAAAAACATATGTTTAACACTTTTTGTACACAAATGTGCAAACTTCTAAGTAATGACTATTACTCACAAGACATATCACTGCATTTTAAATTTAGTAAATACAAGTAGATAAAATTAATTGAATTTCAAAATGTAAAATTTTTCATCAGTAAGGAAATTACACAAGACAAATACAATGCAACAAAATTAATACAATTTAAATGATTTTAAATTAAAAAAAAGGTTTTGGTCATTTTATTACCCAGCCGAAACTTCAAAACTTGGATGGCAAAGACAAACTGCTTTAAAGTCGAGTTCGTTGATTTAAATCAAGTGATTATTTTTTTAATCATTTATGAAATTATTCTGAAAAATTGATTTTAGTGTTAGAAAATAAAAATGAAATATGTTGCATTTACAGCCACGGTTTCAAAAAAAACTTGATGGGTCTTTCTATGTGTGTGCATAACAGTTCATAAGTTCAGAAATAATTACTATTTTTTAAATTTGACAATATTACTCTTATTCTTCAGGCATCTTAATAGCAAAGCATAATTCAGTCAATCATTTATATTGCAACTCATAATAATCATGAACCATTGTGTTTCTTTAATTTAAGATCAATTTAACGAATACCACACAATAAATAATTGTGTTTAAAGCAAAATTTAGAATATGTATTTGTAAAGTTTCATCCATGTTCCACAACAGCTTAAGGTGTAAAATATTTTTTCATGTTGGAAATGTTCAATAAAGATTTTTCATTTAAACAAAAAGTTTCAGCTCTTAGTAATGGAGTTTGCATATGATTTTACTAGATGGGTGAAAATATTTCAGGTTATTTCATTTACAAAATAGAAAAATAATTAAAGTGTACTCAATGTAAAAATTAAGTGCACAGAATTGTTAATTTGTTTTCAGCTTTCAAGAGCAAAATAATTCAAGTAAAATTTGTTCATTTTTTCTGTACTTATGAATGTAATATTACTCCTGGTAGGGTTAAGTTTCATTTGTATTAAAATTAGTTCACTATTATTATTTTTAAAAAATATTTATTGCTGTGAAAATAGCTTAAAATGTTTTTGCAAATTGTTTAACATGTTATATTATTTCTATGAATGTAACATAATAAACATGAAAAAAAAATTAAGGTCTGTTTTAAAAAAATAATAAAAGAGCTAAATTTTTAAAATCACGAACTCTGATTTAAAGCAGCCACAGTTGCCGACTTTGCCTTTTTTAAAAATTCACTGTCAAAATTATTTTGAAAACATAATTCTTTTCGACAACGTGATCGAACCATCGAAGTTTGAGCCTCACTTCATTTCAGTTCAAGGACCCGAGAGCTTAAGCAATATGCATACAACTGCAAGCGCTAAGGGGAGCGCCTCCCAACAGAAATTCAAATTCTGATTGGTGCCTCTCTCCTCCTTCGTTCGAGAGTGTAGGGTCACGTGATTACCTCTACACCCTTTGTGGAAGCCAGAAGCATATACGCTCCCTACACACTGAACGCGTAATGTCACGCACTTACCGAACCGTTCGGAACGCGAGTTGAGATAACCGATTCGCTTCGCGCATTCGCTCACTGCTTTTTACGTTTTGTGCGCAGGTATCCTGCGCGCTCTACGCAAACCTCGTTCCGTTTCCTACTTTGTGTATGGCGATTACGGGCACGTATCCAAAGTGCACAAAGGGAGTGAGCTCCCAAGAAGTGAAGGGAAAAAGCCGGAGATTACAGAACGACGGACGGAGGCCGGAGACTCGACGAAAAAGCCGTAGACTCCGGCTAAGAGCCTGAGAGTTGGCAGGTCTGAGCATGTTTAATTTCTGACCATTTGAACAGAAGACATTCACAAAAAGGACCATCTTTTTTTATATTTGCTAATTTAATAAAGGTTGAGGTTCATGAAGCAATGAAAACAAACATCAAGGTTTAAAGAAAAAATACATTTTTTATTATAAAGCACAGGCTCTAAAGAAGTTCTTATGAAATACTGTGGCTTTGTTAGAATTTTTATTTTTATTAATGAGCTAAAATTTTTACACATTCAACAGGTAGTACAGTACACAGCAAAAAAAATCTATCTCATATTTTAAATTGAAACTTTGGATACCTATGTAAAAACCCCACCAGATGAATTTTTCAACAAAATACAACATTGTTTTAGATAAAATACTGTTCAAACATTAATTTTTAATTCATAAAAAAAAACACTAACAGATTTATATCTACCTATATCTATAAACATAATTTTGAATTCACTAAGGAAAGTATGAAAGAAACACTGAGTACTTTTTTTGAACTAATTACCAGCACAAAATATATTTAAATATAAGCTTGATATCCTTTACTTCCAAAATGAATTAGAAAATATGGATGGAGGAAGAAAAATGATAAAAATATACGGAAATATAGGATTTATTGCATTAAATGATTTTACATTTTGGTATATATATAATTTATGCCTTTGGAATCAAACACTCATGAAATTAAAATATAACAGGAAGCCTATAAAACTTACTTTCACCTCACCCTTCAAAAATGGGACTTTTAATGCTCTAATTCGTTCAGACCTTTCTGCTTTTAAGACTTGACTTAAATACTTGTTCAAATCTTTGTCACTTTCATCTATTTCAGCATCGGATTCAGTGTAGCCCTCTTCAAATGCTGATGTATTTTCAAATAGCCAGTCAGATGGCTCATCAGAAATTAATAAATTTTTACCTGGGTTAAAAAGTCTAAGAACCTCGGCAAAGTTAGTGAATTGGTCATTCAAACTGAAAAATGGATTATGTTCTTTTTTTGTTCTCTTTTTCTTAACTTTCACATCCTGGGGCTTTTTCATAGTTCCTGCAAAATAATAATAACAATAATAATAATGTAGCGTAATAAAATAAAAAATACATTTTCAAAAGATGTGTGATGAAAATTTGATCTTTTGCTCAATATGACATAATTCTGATTTTAAACATTGAACATATTGTATCACACCCCATGTTCCTTTTCTCATTTCATTTCAAAAACTTCAAATTATAATGAAAAGGTTTGTATCTCAGATTTTATACTTATGTTGTATTAAAAATCCACACAAAAAATCTTATAGTAATTTTTTTTTGTCTCAATGCCCCAGTTTCCTCTATTTATTCTTTTTTTCCCCCATTCATTTTAGTCATCTAAATAGAGGTGGCGGAAATTGAAAAAAAAAAAACAGGCAACATTTATTAAGACATAATTCATGTTTTTTTTTCTTTTTCAAAAATGGCGCTAAATTGAAACAAGTATGAATGTACTTGTATTGTTCTACCACTGATTAGATAGAAATTTAAACATCCAATTTCTTAATGGAAGTGGATGCATTCATTAGTTGTTAGAGATGCTGAGTACTTCCTTATGAGTTTTAAGCACACTTTAAATTAAATGCTTATTATTCCAAAATGGTTTATTCTTGGAACTTTGAGACATTTTGTTCTTCTTAGAAATACTAGACACAAAAACCAATTCATAAATTTCAGAAGGAAGTTGCATCACATGAACTAAAAACATCTTCTCCCACTGCTGCACTATTTCACTTGGTTCCACTGTTACTGGCCAATTTTATAAGCAAAAACAATAACTCATAAAATAAAAATATAAAGTAAAGAGCAAAATTGTCTGATATGTCAAGTTCAGCTTCAAAAAGTTATTATTATTTACTATCTATGAGAGCACTAGGTGATAAAAAGGGATTATTATTAGCAAATTTGTTCAGTTCAATAGAATTTTAAGTTAGCACAAATTATTTTTTACTTAATATAACTTTAACCATAAAGATTCCATTTTCACCACACCATAAGAACACATTGATATTGCTTTTGTACTTTGCTTAAAGGAATTGTTTCTGTTGTTATTATAAAATTTTTGTATATCATAAATAATTCAATAGGAGGCTCCAGTAGGCTACATCAAAACCACCATTTCCAGCAATATTCTCCTTAATAAAATTCTTCAGCTGGCAAGGTTAGTTCTTATGGATCCCTTAAGTGCTTGAGAGAAAAGAAGAAAGTAGCCTAAGGGTGCTTTCACACCAAAGGTGACAAAGACAAAAAACTTGTGTTATCTCATCTACACAAGCACAAAGAATATTTTTGCCTCCAAAAATGTGCTCTGTGGTTGTGCAGATGAGAAAAGACAAGTTTATTTGTCTTTGCCGCCTTTGGTGTGAAAGCACCTTAAGAAGCCTAGTCATATGTTATGGGTACCACTGGCATAAGCAGTATGAGCGATTAGATTGAAGAACCTAAGCTATTGCCTTGGGGCAAAGCCAGTAATGGAAAAAGCAGTGGTAAGTACCAAGGTGGGAGGTAATGTATAAGCCAACACTCTTTAAAAATAATTATTAACTTATTAGAATTTTTCTTAAAAATCAATCTTAGTGCCAGCTCTCTCTATATTTTTTTCAAATGCTCCTTTACTCTTTCAGATACCCTCATATGGACTACATATTCTCCATTTTTATATTTGACCTTTGTTTCGTCTTCTTGGCCCGGTGGCTAGATTAAGAAGCCAGAACAGGCTTTTTTAGCCTAATCCTAGAAGAAGAAGAAGAAGATGATGATCTTTGTTCAAAATTAAGTGAACTCACTCCAATCAAGCAGACTTTCTATGACTAAATCTTCATGCAATTACAATCTAAATCTCTTTGTAATACAATAACAATAATGAAAATTTTTATTTCTTTCTCGTACATAAATAGACTTAAAAATAGAAAAACAAAGCAAAAGAAATGAAGAATTTGTCATGGTTATGATGTCCTTCCTTCATGTGACCAAAGACAGCCTAAAACTTTTTTCCAGGAGAGAGCACCTCGATTCTCATGTTTGTGCATGTACTAACACTTTTGCTTAAGGTTGCTCCACTTTTTTTTCCCTGCCATTACACAACTTTGCAGAGAGAAATGGCAGAGGCAGGACTTTATTCCTTAAAATATTTTCAGTACATGAAAAAAAAAAAATTTAAAGTCATTTTTAATATTGCTTTTTATGGCTTGGCACAATTGACAAATCATACATGCTGAAGAGCCGTACACTAATAATTTTTAAACGCACATTTAAGGAAATATGAATTGCATCTCTTTTCGTCAGCAGAAAAAGTGTTACATATTTAAGTGGCTTAAATTTACTTCTCTTGAGTGATTTGCAAAGTGTTATCAGATCTTAAATGATGCCAAAATATTCAGGCATAGATCACAGTAAGTAAAAGTTACACTCGCAAAATAAGTTACCACTCAAATAATGCTAACACACACTTTTGAAGACCAACTAATTGCTGTTGTAGAAAAAAGGCAAACTTATTATACAATCTAAATCAAAAACTAGCGTGAGTTGAATGAATTACTCATACCATTATTTTTGTCTAACATTTTTTTCAGGATACTATCCACAGGCAGAAGAGTAGCATCAACATTTAGATCCCTGCCCCCAGCAACCTCTTTCAAAGCTTTTGACAAATCAGAAACAAAGATGTCACTAAAAAAAGATAAAATAAAATGTTAAAACATTGAAAGAAACAATTTGAAATGAACAATATTCAAATTTCAAGAATAAATAATGAGTTAATTCTCAATTAAAATCATAAGGTGTATCTATTTAATCGTAGGGAAGCATTATTTTCCTTCCCCTCCCCCCTTACAAAAAAAAAAAAAAACGTATTTTCCACAGCATAGAAATGTAGTGATTTTGCTCAAAATCACAAAAAGAAGTTCCTTAATAGAGGAAGAAGACAATATTTATGTTTCTTGTCATAAATGGATACTCCAGCTTTATGCAAGCAGATGCATCATTTATTGTCAGAAAGTCAGATGACATTTTAAATGCTACAGAGTTTACAGAATTTTAAAAGCAATTACATGAATGTTTCACTACCTTTTCATGACTTTACAAGAGCATCAGTGTCAATATACGATACTAATTCTCAAGCATTATATTGATAATTTAAAAAATTACAAATTTAAATATTGGATCTCAACAGGGGAAACCGGCACTAGTTGTCTACAGGGGTAAGTTGGCGCACTCCAGATAATTCACCTGTTTGTGGATAAATGAAATTGTCAGTCACAGAGTATCTTCTTCTTCCTTTCTCCTATTGCCATTGCAGTTTGGTAAGTTTTGCTTACATGCACTGAACTATTATGATGATTTGTACTCTTTTCCTATTGCTAAGTAATTTTTTGCCTCTTCGATCTATTACTAATCTCTAACACTCATAATAATAATTCCTGTTTAACATAAATAATTTTTCAAAGTGTATGGTTAATTCTACCTACTCCATGCATGATTAATTAGTTTTCTTAACATTTAGAAAGCAAGATCTCCCATTTTGGGGAGAAACATATTATGGGGCTAATAGGTGCTCTGAGCACGGGGTAAGTTGTTCTGTGTGCCAACTAGCCCCATTACATTGTTTCAAGATATTTGATGCCTATTTTCCCTGTTTGATGAATTATTTATGTTTTTCATATCATGCGTAATTCTTAGGTAAAAACTGAATGGTCTGTGACACCAAAGAATGTAAAAAGAAATGTTGTGGTTGCAGTATCTTATACAGCATGATCTTTTAGACAAACTGCCCTGCATTTTAATATCCTTTAGGGAAGAAAGACACGATGTATCCAAATTATGAAGATTGAAGTTCAACTGAGTGACAATGTTCAGGATTCACTCATCCATACAAAATTTGATAATAGCTTTGTAAACAGCAATAATTTGTATTTGTGATAACTGTAAAGCTGCATTCCCATATTGACCGTCCATCGAGGATCGGCACGATTTTTTCACCCGAAATTGGTTTCTTCTAGTCCTTGCCACAACAGCAAGACGACTTGAGAAGATCCCTGTCCGATCTGAAAGAGTGACGGACGGAAGGGGCGGGGCGGACGATATGGAAATGAAGCTTAAGTCTGACTATGATATCTATTACAGTTAAATATCTTTAAATCGATATGTGAATAACTCGACTAACATAATGAATAGTGAATAACAACACTATTTGTATGGATAAAAAACCCCGGTAACTCGGTGCATATTGCCAGAAAGTTTAAATTGACGGCTGTTTAAAAGATTCTATCATAATTTCTCCCAGTAAATTGCCTTAGTGTTTGTCATTTCTTGTAATTCAACTTTGCTGTTCCCTATTATATCAGTCCTCTGCACTGATTGTTTGGATTCCCCTTTCTACCTTCTAGGGATTAAGCATAAAATGTTCTCTCAGAACATGAATGCTGGGTGGGGTAAAGAATGTCAACCTAAACACCTCTCTTTTGTGCACATTAAAAATGATTGCATGCTTACTGTATGTTGGGGACATGGGGGGACCCAGACAGATGAGATTATCTGATAAACTATAGCAAGTAATGACCCAAGAATGTCCTCAACTTAAAAAAAAAGAGATCAGAAGTTCCAAAGATGATGTACCTGATGTCTTGTTACAATGCTGTAAAAGTTCTTGACATTTTACGTTAGTTTTTATATACACAGGATGACACTGAAATTTTTTCGATTTTCCCTCCTGAAAATTGCGATTTTCCAAATTTTCCAAAAAAGCACATTTCGTAGCAGCAGGTAGCAGAAAAATCGTTTTGGGCAATTGGCTCAGCTTGGGGCGTGGAAGGCCTGCACCATGAACCGAGTTTATACATTTATAATCAACATCTAGACTTAAAAATATGTGAATCAGCCAGACTCATAGATTTAAAAGAGTAAAAGTCAATTTTTGAAAGATGTGAGCCCATTTAGATAGTTACTTCATTTGTTCATTTATTTTAATACTCTTGTGTTTAATGATTTTTCCTTCTACAACAAAATATGGAGGATTAGCATAAGGAATCCATGGATAATCTCTTAAAACTAAAATTTTCGGGATGTGTATTGCCCTTTTTTACGGAAGATTCTTTATAAAAAGTCATTTGGAGACATTTATTATTGTAGATGCTTTAAATGCTTCTTTTAAAAAGGTGCATTTTATTTTCAGTCACACTTCTAACTAGAAGAGATACATTCTCTTCAAAATATTGAAACATGTTGAGTAACATTTCATGCAACTGAGTAACTATTTAATTAAATCAGTTTGAAAAGTTGAATTGTAAAAGTTTATAACTTTTATAATTAAAAATATTTCCTCGATACATTATTTTTAATATTTTAGTATGAAAGTACTAAATGGTTTGGAATCAACCACTGCCATGAGAAATAAACTAAACAGTTGCCATTTTGCAAAATGTTGAATTTCTTAAACTCTTATTAATAAAAGTTCTGTTTCTTATTTTTTTCTTCTTTTTTAATGTTCAAAATCATTTACAATGGGTCATTATAGGTTGAAAACTTCATATTCTTAGATTATTTTTTTTTATGTTTCTGCGATTCCACCTTGTTAGGCACGAAAATGACGTTTTGCTGCAGTTGTGCAGCAATTATTTTGAACCTGCTTTTATTTTACGATATTTTTTGTTTTTTTATTAATAATTCAAACTATAAAGCACGTTCAGCAAAAATATGAACACATTTTTCATTATAAATACCTTTCTTGATCAGGGGTGGTAGTAGTAAGGATTAACATTTCCTGAACCTTTAATATTTTTCATTAGGTACTGTATTTTCTGGCATATAAGATGAAATGTAATTTATCTAGTTGAAATTTATGAACACTACTTGATTCAGACACAAATGGAAAAAGTACTATTTTAACAGGGGTGGCAATGGAAAATGTATAAAATATAGGACAACAGGAAAATGGAACAAAAAGGGATGTACTATTTTAATAAAATGTGGATTATTAAACGAAATACAGCTTCCTCTAAAAAAAATCATCAAAATGATAAAGAAAACATTATTAAAATTATTTATATGCGTTTAATTCACCCCTTTTGCATATATCGGTTTATTATTTATTGCATCCATTTTGGCTTTTGCTGCTTCAATACCTTGCATGATTTTTCATTTTAATCCTGTTGAAATCTTTTGCTCTTCCTTCATCTGCTATCACCTAACTATGCAAAAAAAATGCAGAAAATGCCGACTTTCAGATTTGTGAATTTTGCGTAATTGATCGAGTTGAAATTAGAACTTGTTTAAAAAAATAAATAAAATAAGACTGCAAGAAATTAAAACCCAAAAGCTCTTTTTTATTGATTCAGAATAAAAGCAACAATTAGCAATCTAACAGCAAAAACGAACCCTTTTAAGAAAATCGCGATCGCAAATATGAGACACATTTCCAATTGTAATTACATTTCATTCCCCTTCTGTTCAAAACATTTATGTCTTAAAAGTCCGCGGCAAAACGTTCCTGATTTTTTTCGGAAAGGTTGACTTACACGCAGGTTTCCCTTTATTTGTCTGAAAGTTGGGGGTTCTGCTTGCATGCGAATCGACTTACACGCAAGTATATACGCTAAGATATTGATAAAAATTAAAAGGAATTTTATTTGCTTATATCATAATTAAATTTAAAAAAGAGTCAAAATGGAAAAAATACAATTCTTGCACAGGATGCAGAAAGATTACGCAAAGAAAAGAACGCATCCGTTGTCTTGCTTGCACATGGAATTTAAGCCTACGATATTTTAAAGAATTGCATAAATTAAGAAATATGCATTGCTGCAATTTAAAGGAAAAAAAACAAAATGAGGGTGTAAAATTTAGGGTCAAGGAACAAAATAAAATTTCAGGAACTTTGGCAAAAAAAATTCTGGAAATTTCCAGTTTTACGGAACTCTACCACCCCTGCTTGATTGAAATTTTGAGAGTCAAAGTTTGACTTGCATCTTCCAAAAATTAGAGACAATAATGTAAATTTATAAGTCAAATGCGAGTAAAAGTAAGGCCTGTTTATAATTCAGAATTTATGTTGTACAACGATAATTCTTTGGTTTGAGCTTACTGGTAGCAATAAAATTCATTTATTCTAATTGTCTGTCTTATTTGAATGTCATTTAACTTTTTAACTTTTTGTAAACATATAGGCAACTTGCCTCATGATGGGTAAGTTCACACACATTTTTTCTCTTACTTTAGGCTTCTGTTAAACATAAACTACATAAGCTACAAACTCAGAGCTGCTGGACATTTTTGAATAATATGTGTGCTTTAACTTTGCTCAAAAACAATATTTAATCTTATTTTAGGCAAAAAAAAGGTGCGGTTAAATTTGGTTCAAAAACTAGAACAAAAAATTAATAAAAACCAATAACTAAAAACTGCCTACTGCACTATATTAAAATTAAAATTTATTTAGCATTAAACTGGCCATTTTAAATAAACTATATTGCAAAGCCTTTAACAAATATGCATTTTATTGGTTTCCGTTCATGTTTTGACTTTTCAAACAAAAAGCTTTAATTATAAGTTAATATTTTTCCACTGAATTTTTGGAAGAATTCTGCATTTAGGTCAAACTCTACAAAGAAGGGTAATTAGTTATCATTTGGACTGCAAACAAATGCAACATATTTACTGCTTGACTTTTATCACATACACCTGTCTTTATATATTACTTTCTTCAAAATAAAAGAAAGGGGAAGAGAAAAGAGTACATTTTTACATGTAGGAAAACACATTCCCAGCAAAAAAGTAAAAGGGAAGGAAGGTGGGGGAATTTACAAAAATAGAGAAAGCACACGTAGCCTTTCTTGATTTGACTTTATACAATGTTAGTTCTTTTAGTGTACATTGTTAGAAAAAGTTACAAATAACAGTAGGAAAGAAATATCTTACTGATACTAATTGCTGGAAGTGTTACAAAACATTTTAGATAAAAATTAAGGTTCTGATAAAAATGAAAAATTTAGCGATGAGAATAAGTAGCAGCATTTACAACAAATATGCAGAAAACACTAGCAACTTAGCTCAAAGCTTCAAATGAACAATTTATATCAACTGGAAAAAATATGAAGAGCATTTCCCCTAAAAGTTCCAAAAGCAAACAAAAAAACTACTGTTCTCCCGATAACACCAAAAATTTATAAACATCAATCTAGAAAAGGAGCATAAAAAACCACAAGAAATATTTAGTACTAATAGATTTTATGAAATACAAAAGTAAATATTAAATTTACTAAGTATTGGGCTTCATATGTATTATTAAAAACTATGTGTGATCCGGAATGCAAGCAAAATTTTTGGCAAGATCTGAAAAAAAATTCTACTATGCAAAATTGACCAATTTATAGCTTAATATTTTTTTAGAGTTGTCCTTTTTAAACAACTTTCCTTACATCTTTTGGCTTCCATTGATCAGTAAACTCATTTTTAGTAAACGTAAACTGGTAAAATTTAATTCAAAAGTTTAAACAAAATTTATAACAACCACATTATACTAGAACACAAACAGTTTTCTATCATTGCATGACACTTGTGAGAATTGGTTGGAAAAAAGCATACCAAGTAATATCTAAAGTTGTCAATTTGTCAGTAAGGTATTCAATATCCCCAACATCTCTTTCTCCACTTTGTGCAACCATTAAATTATTATCCATGCACATACTATGATCATCCTCCGAAAATGAAAGGCCAGGGACATCTTGACCAGAAAACTAAAATGTAGAGTGAAAATGTTAGTTAATAAGGCAAATTACAAATAATTCTTTAATATATCACATCATTAAGAATTTGACTAAGTCAGGCTTACAAATCAAAAATATTAAAAAGCTGAAACAGATGTAAAGTACTTTTATTATTATTATCCTAATTATTTATAAATTTAATAGCACTGCTATAATGATCTGCCAACTATATTAACCCCTTCGGGACAAGCAACGCATATGTGCGTTTGCCCTGGATTACCCTCAGGGGAAAAAGGGCCGAACTGGCTCCTTACGGCGAAAGTGCCTCGATGGATGAAAGGATGGGCTTAGCTTTTGGAATGAATTGCTCACTATGAGATGGCATGATTAATCCATGTTTTCTCAGCAAATTGGTGACATACATGAATATTTTTTTTTTCTCCAAGGTCAGATTAGGGTCTGTGATGAGTCTGGGAATGATTGGATTTTTCCTAGTGTATATAGAAACATCTTAATGAGTGTCAAAAGAAATACACAATAACTGTTTCAAGTGGTTGCTTATAATTTCTGCTTTCTCTTGAAATGGGATGTTATGGGAGATGTTCTAATAAGTATTTTGCCTTTCTCAGTTTCAACTGTGAAACATAATTAAAGTGCAAAACACATGAAATCAGAGATAAGAAGATTGATATAAAATATACAAAAATAATTAAATAATATTCAGAAGCAAATCATTGAGGTTTAGTAATCATCATTTTTTTTTATTGTGCATTGAAAAGATGGTAGAAAACTTAGAACAAGGTGTATAGTTTGCTCGAAGCAAGGGAAAAGAATTTGCATAAACGTGAGCTGTGAAATCCCTCTCTTTTTTAAATCTTTGTTTAATGATTTTACATACCACTTACAAGCATTAGTTACTACAATATTCATCAAATATATATTTTATAATGTTAATGTAACTATTTTTAACTGTGTTTTTATATTTTGCATCAATATAATCTGATGTTAATTTAGGTGTTTTCAATTGTAGTAAAACTCTAAATTTAGCTTTCTCTATATTAAATATAGAGTTTTTTAATTAAAACTTCAACATTGATTTAAAATATATTCAACTATATGTTTTTTTTATAATTTGTAATGCAAAGAATACATTTTACACATCAATTGTGAAACGCATACTTTTTACGACATTTTATGTGCATTAGGCTTAGTCGGAGAAAATGCTTCGGCTTGTAGTGAGCTGGCGCTTGGCAGGTCTTGTCCTGTGGGAGCACTTTGTTCCACCGGCATCCGTCCCGAAGGGGTTAAAGGATTTGTCATAAAACGCCTTATGAACTATATAAGTAAAACCTTTCCCATGCTTGAAATACACGAGAAGGACTCTCTGTTAAACTGATAGGATCTCCTTTTGTCTATCATAATCATAGAGTACACATAACTAAATGATTTTAATATCTGAAAGATTGTGTAACATCTGTTTAATTGTTTGCGCCACAATAAAATGTCTACATTTTGAGACAAGCATCTGCAACAGTTATAATTATGAAAAAACAATTTTGTTGCTGTTAATCAGGATGAGATAAAAATTTCTCAGCTGATTATTTGCTCAAAAGATTCCTAGAAGTTCAGCTAATGTGAAAAACATTTCCGCTGCTACATATAATAAATTAAGCTTTACGTCCATGAAAAGGTATGCTGAGCTTTATTTAGATACATCATACATTTAAAATATGGTCAGAGAACTGCAGAACTGCACTGCATGATTGCTTTACACAAGCATTACAAAATGCAATGCATAAATAAATTCATCTATATTAAAACAAGACTAGTTTCCAGTACACTAATATTAATTTTGTCCCTAGCAGTTCACGACACGGCTATTGCTCAAAATAAAAATATAAGGTTTGCCCTTTTTACACTATTAATAATTAAAACTAATTTTGGTCATTTTTTCTCATATTATAATTATACTGCCATGCTAAGCAAATATGGTATCTGCATCTGACCTTGAAAAGAGCTATTGACAATTAAAATTTTGATCCTTCATGTACTTGATAGATAACTTTTTCAGAAATTTTTAAAAATTACTTCCCATTCACATATGACCACAAAACATTGTATTTAGCTAAAATAAATAACAAAGAACTACCTGGTGGCAATAACTCATTTTTTCTAAAAAATGCAGATATGACTTTTATGCTTAGCACGACAGTATAGATGATACTGTATATGGCTGCCGTCTGTACATGAGGATGTGACAGATAGACTTTTATAACAGTAGAGATCTTTTTGCTGACAGATAAAACTGTTACATCTGATATTAAAGTTTTTTAATCAATTCTGTCATCATTGCTCTTTGTATTTTCCCAAATATTAATTAAACTTAGGATTTTTCTACTGAATGTTTCGACCGTTGAACTAACACACAATTGTTAACAGTTTCTGTAAGTATGCAAACTTCAAGATGGCCATGGAATCATTTGGCAAGAAGAGTCCTTGAAAAGTCCTTTAATATTTTCTAGACCAAATTTTTTAATTTAAGCTTTACACCTGTAAGAGTTATAGGTTCATCTATATATTGCAACTAAACACACAGATATCAACATTTATAATAGTAGACTGCAGGGTTGCTCACAATTGGCTATCATTTTTTGTTATTTCTTACCATCAACAATTCAGTATTAGTTCAAGTTAATTAAATGGCAATTAAAATTATATAATTTGCATCTAAGTAAGTGTTTCCATTGATTCTATTTGTCATTAATATATATTAATGACAAATAAAATCAATGGAGACACTTACATGCAAAGGGTGTAATAAGTGAAAATTTGGAAATAACTAGTGTAAATTATATAGAAAACACCAATTCCAGTTTGTGATGAAGGATGTTAATCATAGCACTAATCCCTGCTGCTACCTAGTGTAATTTAGGGGGGAAATTACATTTGGTTTATTTGAAATTCTCATGCATTTTACTCAAAATCTTTCTTTTGTCACTTACATCCCTTTGCATCGCACTAAATTACTAGTAAAAACTGAATTTGTGAACATAGTTATTATTTTTATATCCAAATTCTTATTTTTGAAATGAACAAACAAAAAAATATACATAAATAAAAATAACTTAAATAAAGTGAGTAAAAAATGAAAAACTAAATGAAATAAGTAAAACATTATTTTAAAAATTAATTAATAAAAAAAACACAGGATAATGAACAACTTTGGTATGTTGGCAAAATGCTTGACGAAAATTTTGAAGAAATAAGACAAAGGATTTTGAGGAAATAAGAAAGGTAATTTTGATGTTAAGCAATTGGGACTTTGAAGCAATACAAGATTAGAAATTAAATGGTTGTAAATGTTAATAAATATTTAATCACCAAAAGAAAAGCTAAGCATTAGACGAAACATTTTCTCCACTTATTCATCTTATGACACTTATTTTAAAGTTCTACATTTTTAGACTAAACAAATGGTTTTTAAATACTAATTCATTGAACATGAACTTCATTAATTAGGCATTCCAATCTAAATCTTTTGAAACTACTGTGCCTACATAAACCGTCACTTGCATTTGTTATCATGTTTACAAAAATTATTCTTAAAATCTTTGTTGAGCAGGTTAAATAACAATTTTTAGTAGACTCATAAAAGAACTTTTTAGGCATTAAAAAATTATAAAAAAATATAATAAAGTAAACATGATTTTAACATACTCCAGAAGATCTCCTTGAGAGACGATTTGCAGATTTGAATGCACCTGGGGTAGTCCAAAACGACTAAAATGTACAATTAAAGTTCATAAATAAAATCTCAAAACATGTTTGTTTATAATTTTAAAACAAAAAACTAAAACAGAAAAAATACACATTGAATATTCCAGGAGAATTTTACTTCATAAGAATCCTGTGTTGATTAATTAGTGAAAATATTTCATTTCTCAGAGCTTGTGAAACAATTAGAACAGGTTAAATTAAAAGACATAGATTTTTTAAATTTGTATTTCAGCACTGAAAAGAACAAATTGACTACATTCAGCATTGTGATCTGTACTTTTTAAAAGTAAATGAGAAGTTCATATGACACTGAATATATAATTAGTGGTATAGTCTATATCAATTTAGGCAGGGAGGTTACCTTCATAGTATCAGAAGCTTTTGAGTTGAATATATGATAAAATTTAGAACAAAGTAAAATACAGGTATACTTTTGTTTTGCCCAAAAAACTTCTGGGCTCGAGATACAGGCCTCCAATGATTAAGTCCTCAGACCTTCAGACTCACAATTTTCGAGAAAATTTTTAAAGTGCTCTATTTCCCAAACGATATGCAAGATATTTTGTTGCGTTTTTTTTAATTGAAAAGACAATTATCTGCTGATTAAAATGAGATGCTGCATTTTAAAATATCTGTTCAACTTCTCTTGAATTTTTTTAAAACCATTTTATTTATTTTTTTCTCAAAAAAGCCAATCTCAAAATTTAAAAAACTTTTACTGTTGGTTAATATTATTGAGTACCTACTAAATTTTCTGAAAAGGAGAGTTTCCACTTTTAAGTTTACCCACCAATTTTTAGAAACAATTTAAGATTTGGCCATAGATTTTACCAGTTTTGTTCATAACACAGTCATATTCTCTTTTCATGAGATCAAACTTATTCAAATTTAATTTTCTTGGACATGGTATTTAATTCTTAATAAATATTAGGGCATAAAAATTGATTTTAAAATATTTTTTTAAAAATTAGGGTTTTTTAAATTTTAAACCAGATTGCTTATCATATCAATAAACATAACTTCAGATTGACATTCTGAGTAAAATGGAATGGATATAATATTTTTGTAAGTGGAAATAAGAATTTTTGTTAGGAGTTTTCTTCGTTTAACATAACTCAAGATAACCTAAAATTGTTTTTAGCCACTTCAGTGTCGAAAAGATTATGGGGTATATACCTTAAGATAACCTAAATTTGTTTTTTTAGCTACTTCATTGCCCCAAACCACTTTGTGTGCAGGGGCACAATTTTCAACCAAGACCCCCTTGACTGGACTGTAAATCTACCCTGTCCTCATACAAATATTAGTGGTTAGAATCAGTATTATGCAATTAAGTGATGTATTTCATTATGAAGAGAAATTTAATACATTAGTATAGTGGTTAATCCAATTAATAACACAATAGTAAATGCTAATCAGTAATTACTGTTATTTATTAAGAAAAAAATTCTTGAAATAATTCAATCAAAAGTTTTTTCTTTCTTTATTTTTTGAGATCTGATGAGAATTTTTAATGTGTCAACATACACTTTCTTGAGAAATAATGGAACAAAGTGTAGGTTGCCAGCATAAAACAAGAAATAACTTGATGTCACTACTAAAGTACACAGGTCGATAAATTTGTTCATCTTTGAAAAATAGTTTCAAGTTATCTAAGATAAAAAGATCTCTTTTGCATTATATGGGGCTATTCTATTATTTAGCGGGAGTGAAGAATATCTGTGGGAACGGTTTTGGTTCTAGAAGGTATATAATCTTATAAGAAGGGTATTCCATTATCCGCTACCCTACTAAGTAGGCCAACAACCAAAGAAATGTCTATTTGTCCACTGTCCTTCAATCCATAAAAAAAGGTTTAATACCAAAAATATAACATCGGTAGCAAACAATGTTTACTGGAAGGGTTGATTAATTTAATTTTCTCTTTGAAAATGTCAACCCTACTTAAAGGATTAATTACTCCATTATTGTTCGATTAAGCAGGGTCTTTGATTGTACTGAGAAATTTATGTTAATGTATTAGTTAAACTTACTTAATTCTGCAATAGTTATTCGTTATAAAATCGTTAATTTAAAATTCTGCTGGAACGTTGCTACAGGCAACTTCATTTAACTTTCCAGCAAGGGCAATGCCATATTCACAAAAATACAATCAAACTGTACTGTATGCTCGGTACAAATACTTAGAGGACATTATATTAAAAGAAAGAGATGGGGATTTTTACTTTGCATGAACGTTGTTCCCAATTTTCATTTTCAACATACTTCATATAAAGCCTCCATTCATTTTTTATTAATTTTTATTCCATCAAATAGCATACATATACATAGGCCAGCATCTCTTTGCCGCAGCTTTTGGTTTTCTTGAACAGGCTAAGAATGATCAGCAATTGCCAGATTTTTCAGATGATCTTTACCGATAGCTTTGTCTGAAGCTCAATCAATTTATCAATTTCCCATTTAGCCCACTTTAATTTGCGGTAGCTAAAATTTCATATTACAAAATTATATAAATTCATTTCTCTGATTTCATTTCAAAATGTGTATGCTTATGTATAAAGCAGCTAATTCTCTTATTTTTTAATTTTTGTGTCACAGTTAGTTTCCTTTTTTATTGATCTAAATAAACAGTTCTGAAATAACATTTATATTTTCGAATTCAAATGCAGAAAGAATGCTGCAATCTATCCAAGTAAATAAAAGTTATGTACATACAGTTTGATCATGAAACTTTGATGTTTGGATGCTTCTGCGTGTGGCAGAAAGGAACGAATCCATTTGAGTTTCGGGGAATCTTGTTTCGCAGGTGCATTTATTTAGTACGTGAATCAGAATATTTGCTTCTCTGTTCATTGAAGCAACACAATTTATAAACTGGCATATAGCATCAGTTCCGAAGAAATTAAGTATTCTAAACAAACTAGGATAAGAACAAAAACGGCACATCCCTTATACCAGCAGTTCTTCTCTTGAACAGAAATGGAATCTTCTTGACACTCTACCAGGCAGATCACTTTAGTTGATGGTAGAACTGTACAACCATTTGATGTTGTGATAAAGATAAATACGTCATGATATAAATATAGATCAATAAATATAGGTGGTGATATTAGTGATACATTTAAATAATTTTATACCTAAGTCAAGGAAGATATACATTTGTAAAAAGGCATAGGCTGAAATAAGTTTTATATCAGCTCAGAAGCGACCTTAAAGGTTGCCTTCAGAGGCTCGCTTGGGACAAAAACAAGTTGCGCCATAGGGACGCTGCTATTTTAGTCTTTGCACGTGCAACGCTGTTGTGGGTACCGCTAGTAAAAAATATCATACTAAAAACTTGTATCACACAATTACATTAATGAACTTTTAAAAACTTTAGAAAAAAGTAATATAAAAAACATCATAAAATTACAAATATAGTGCACACCTTGAAATAATTAGAGCAGATATTGTTTATGAGCCTGTTGTGGCTTTCTTAGCATAACATGCTTAATATAACTACAGATAATCGTGCCTGATTTAAAAGCAGAATTTTTCAGCAACACATAAAAATTAAAGTTGTTAAAAAAGAAAGACATCTAAATAAAAGATAATTGTTTTTAATAATTAGTTTTATAATATAAATTATATAACAAATTAATAAGTAACATATACCTCTGAAGCAATTTCATCAAATAAACAGTTCTTGACCTCAAATTGCTTGATATCACTAAGCTCACCTAAACAATAAAAAACAACATATTATTAGAATACATCAAAAGAAACATTTAACTTTAACAGTTTAAGAATTGAAATTTTGTGAACCAAGCCAATAAAGAAATACACAAAAACACACACATATATATATTATACATCTATATATTATATATATAGGGAGATAGATTTGAAAAAAAAAAGTAAAAACGGAAAAATAAACATTTATTACTTTAACAGGCGCAAAGCAGCAATAATTTAAGTAAAATGTTATATACCGTAATTTCCGGAAGAAACGCCGCACCCGTGGAAAATGGCCTAGAAAAAAATAAAAATGCACAGATAAGCCGCATCGGCGTAAACGCCGCGGTTACGTTGCGTCCGAACGTTGCGCTACTGTGAGCCACCCATGGTATATTTCAAAGGATTGCTCATGTCATTCAAATTTATGTTTTACATTTATAAAATTACCTTATTAAAAATTAAAATATTAATAAAAAAATTATAGTATTAATAAAAAATTCATGAGTTGGAAACTACTAAAGTTATCACTATCGGTTTGGAGATTGCATAACAACTACTGTTGAAATTAATATGTATCGCAAAAAAATACTAAAAGTTTTAAAGTCTCAATAATGTTTATTATCCTTCTTTAACACATTCGCTGCAACCAAAATTTATATATCCATCCTCAGAAGCCGAATTTAAAAAAAGTGTTTTAATGATTAAAAACGTTCCTTATATTTTAATAGTGAAACCAGAAAAAAGGAAAAACCTTTTATTTTCGTGTTTAGTGTAAAAAAATTTCGGACACTCTAGAGCATCAGTGGCACCTCACGTTCAACTTATCATTTCCGATTCGCTCGTAGAATCCCAACCATAAAATCAGAAAGATCACTCTTTTCTAGTAGTTCTAATATTTTGGCATCAGTCAGTTTTTTATTTACTTTCTTTTTCTTAGGCTGTGAAGGAGGTCCTGCAATACTTATACTGTCCGCCATTTTTAAAAATGCACATAAAAAAAATTAAACACAAAATTTAAAAACCAAGCACTGAAAATATAAAAATAATCCTTCACTAACATGCCTCAAAAACCTCATCGTTCAACCTCCAAATCCGAAATAAAGCAGTTTACTTATCATACTCCAGCGTCGTCCCAGAGCGTCGCAGGCATGGGAGGTAGCGCCATGCTGACGCGCCAGAGCGTCAGTGGCAGCGAATGTGTTAATAATGAAATAAATTCTAGCCAAAAATGTTCAGTTAATGTATGAAAAAAAATTGAAACTTCAAACACATATCGAAGAACGAGCAGCAGAAATGAAGCACGAAGATGAGGTGCCAAGCTGGCGAATTCCACCGATCAGTTACGCTCTGACACCGTAAAAGCAATCCTTGGCAACTTCTAAACACTTCCTTTGTAATCACCAAACGGCGCGAATTTACGCGATGTCGCAGCATTTTGTCCAATATGATAAGCGTTCGTTGCTAAAGTAATGACGGGAGCTTGAAATAATTTATTCTCGTCATTATCTTCTCAATTTTAACACAACTCACAGACCACATCATCGTCGTTGCCTTTGTTATGAATTTCATTCTTTATTTCTATGGAATATTTCTGAACAACGATACGAAACTCGAAACCGATGCTCCAAATACTGGACTGCTAAGTATGGTCACAAGAATTCGGCAGAGCACGTGCCCAGGTATTTGAGACCAGTTTGGAGACTTCCCAGAGAGGCGCCAGGAAAAATAGTCCGATGTCAAAAGCGTTTTTATATTTTTTTTGGTCGTATACGCCGCATCGGCAAAAACGCCACACTGAAGAAATTTTAACTTTTAAACACGTAAATGCCGCAGCGTTTCCTCCAGAAATTACGGTAATAGAAATGTAGTAAAATATTTTTGAAAGATTTACAAATAAAAAACTTTTTTTTAAAAAGGTTTGAGAATGAGACAAGGTCAGTGTTGGTTTGTCTCAAAAAATGAGTTATTTTATTTAATGAGTCACTTATTTTATTCTCAGGACTGTGGCATGAACAAAACCCCACCTTCGGTATTTCAATTTTTATCTATTATGCTTGTTTTGATGATTTCCTGGCCTTTATTGCTGTCGGCTCTAGTGAGTTTTTGCTTGAGATTTGTGAGGTGCTCTGCATCACTCATGTTTTTGAGACAAACCAACACTGACAAGTACTTGTGTCATTCTCAAACCTTAAAAAAAAAATTTTTTTGTTTGTTTGTAAATCTTTCAAAAATATTTTACTACATTTCTGTTATATATTATATATATATATTTATATACACACACACACACACACATATATATATATATATATATATTGAATAATTGCATGCACTCATTGTAAGTCATTTACTTCAAAGTTGTTGTTAAACTTTTAAGAAAAATATAGTATGCAGAAACAAATATATTAGGTTTGATTTATAAATAATGAAAGATTAAGGTCAAGATTTCACATTCATGGTTTTAAGAAGCAAACTACTCTTGAGTCAAAGACAAGATATAGAGCAAATATATAAAACAGGAAGAAGATAATAAATGATTTACGTATCATTTATAAGGAATCGTGAGAATTTTTATAAGCATACCACGCCACCCTTTTTGGGCTACTTGAAATTTCAACTGTTATCTTACAGGCTTTATCATTTCTGGCCTTTATTGCTGTATAGAAACCAGCATTTTCTTGTAACTTGTAAAAGTGAAGGTTCTTCAGTGTCTATTGCTTGTAACGACTGAAATGATTCCTGTGAGTTTGAAAATATAGTGTGTAAATTCAAAAGGAATATTTTTTTAAAAATGAAATTTCGTATTCCTATGCCAGAATGGCTCATTTTTACGATCGCGATTTTTACGAAAGATTTTATTTTATTATCGCGATTTTTTGAAAAGCTTGGGTTTTTTCGAAAATTAACACTTTTATTCTATGTGAAAAAGATTCACATTTTACTGTTTGATTTCTTGAAACCTAACATTCAATATTTTTAAATGGGCTTGAATTTTTACGTGCTCAAGTATCTGGAAAAATTTGTGCATATGGAATTCTGCCTTTTACACTTTCCTAATAATCGAGGCATTTTAAAAGATATCTTGATGATTGGTTAAACACAGGCTCAAACATTAATCCATGATAAACTGAACTAAATGACACAATAAAAGAATGTAGACACAAGAGATATGTTAACGAGCACTGATACTTCCATATGCATCTTTTTTTCAATCCTGATTTTCTGAAAAGATTAATTTTTTGCGATCGTAAATTTCAAAACGAATCCATTCTAGAACATAAATAGGGTTCCTAGATCCTTCTTTTCATTAATGGGGAGAAGATGGCAGTTGAAAACTAACATACTCCATTTAGTTTGTATCGAATATCAGATTAGAATAGTAGTTTCACGATCTTTTAAACGCGTGTCCGCTACTTGCGGGAACAGCATGCAAACAAACTTTTTTTGAGTGGGATTTCAAAGAATCTTGCGGAAATCGCGCAATCCTGCGGCGTAGCGAGAGCCCTGCTTAAGGAACTATACCTCACACTTCATTCATTATTTAAATGGAGTAGGCCAAGATTCTCTATCATTCAGCCTCTCTCTCTCGCTCCATACATCTCAATACCAATAAAATTCACGGCCACCAGCTCCAGGCAAGAGCAATCCTAAGGCCTTGGCTAATAGGTAGGGGCCTGGTGGAGTAAAGTACCAATCCAATTCTGGCTTAAGATCAGCAACCTTTCCAAAAAGATGAACTGCTGCTTTTAATTTCCAATTTATTACAGCACAGTTCCGTTGGTTTTCAGACTATTATGACTGTGTGCACTTTCTGGGATGTTTGATGCCACTACAATATTATTCCACTATCCAAGTTACTGCTTACACTTGATGTATTTGTTCAAGTTATATTACTGACACAAAGCAATTTCAAATGTTTGATTCTTTTCACTATATCATAAACTGTAGTTTAGATTTTTATCCATGTGTTAGCCCCTTTTGATTCTTCTTGTTACTCTCAATACACATTTCCCATATATAGTTGAGTCACCCATAGGTGTAACCAGGGGGGGGGTTTGGGGGTTCAAACCCCCCCCCCCCCCTTGGTGCTTAGTTATTTTGGCACACAAAAAAATTTCTGGCTACGACCTTGCAAAGCACATATTTTTTCCTAAGGAAAATTAAACACATATGCATATGATTTTATTTCCTCTTTCTCTGAGGGGTTGTGATCATGACCAAAGTATGCTGCTCATAATAAAGAGGACTTTTCATCTGGTTATAATCAACCCCTTATCACCTTGGGGGGAGGGGGGGTTTACAGCAAAAGGTGGCTTCAATCACCGTACCACACACTGACAGAGATCCTTTAAACCACTCCAGAGGGTTTTTTTTCCTTCTTGATGTCTTTTTTACCCAAAGACAGCAATTTGGGAATACAATCGCACACACAAGTAATAAGTTTTGTGGAAAATTTTCTCTACTGTGATGGAGTTTTGTTTTCTGATAAACCGGTGTTGTAGGCGCTGGGGTCTCAAAATGAAGGACCCCTAGCCAACAATTGTCCTAATGGGTTAAGCCCTCAAGCCAGGAAGGGATGCTCATCAAAAAACTTAAAGAGCAGTTTGTATTTATTTATGACTTCCTGTCCAAACACCCATTTTGGTAAAATCATTTTGTAAATGAGCCGATTGGAAAACTGATGAACTGTATTTGCATTGCATTCTCATTTACAGATGTTCTCTCATCTCTTATATTTTAAATGTTTTTTTTTCTTATTATGGTCCATCACCGATTGCATTACGACTCTGGAAATCATCCGTTCAACGTTTCCAATCTGACTGCTACGGTTTAATGCTGCATTTTAATTTACAATCAAGTATTATTTATATTTTAGCTAAATTTTTAATTATTTTCGATACATAATAATGTTTGCACTCCAACGATGGACACGTTCGTCATCCAAAAAGAAAAGAAATTTTGATTCACACGCTTCCACTTCTAAGGTATGTTTTGTTACAAATTTAACAAAATTTTTAGAAATTTACAGTGGGAATGAGAATTTTTGTAGGGGAATTTGGATTTTTTTCTCTAAAATTCCACTATTTCCCAGTTTTAATATTATTAATGCCTGGATATAGCAAATTGCTTAGCGCTAAATATTGAATTTTCTATTGCGTTTGAATTTAAAAATAAACTAATAGATCTAGTAATGAATGTTTAATGTTTTTGTGAATCAAGACCGTATCCAGAGGGGAAGGGAGACCCACGGGCTGCCCCCATTCCCAAGAAATCTTTTGCAATGTATCATATATTCCTCCCTGAAACTTTGCTTAACATAAGTGTGTCGAAGTCTGCAGGGCCGCATGTCGCCAGTATTGTACAGACTTCCTTTGACACGGAAAATGTTCGGCTGATGTCCTGGCCCTCCAGATCTCGCACCAATAGAAAACGTCTGGTCAATGGTTGCTGAACAACTGGCTCGTCAGCAAACGCCAGCCACTACGATCGATGAACTGTGGCATCGTGTTGAAGCTGCATGGGTGTCTGTACCTGTACATGCCATCCAATCTCTGTATGACTCAATGCCCAGGCGTATAAGCGCTGTTATTGCCGCCAGATGTTGTAGTTCTGGGTACAAATTTCTCAGTATCTATTCACCCAAATTTCTTGAAAATTTAATCATTTGTTAATTCTAACATAATATACAAGTCCATTAAATATCATTTTGTTATATGCATTTCTTCCTGGTGTAGCAATCTTAATGGCTAGTAGTGTATATATAGGTACATATGACTAGAAATGATGTTAATAAGGAATTTTTTTACATATAGTAGATGTATGTTTAGATCTTTGGTGAAGTTAGAGGAGTGGGTATTTGGGGCTTCTGCAACTTAAATTTTTGTAACTGGTCTTACATCTACAATGCTTAGGCTAACTCTGGAGGCAAGGGTTCGAGAGCTCTCCCCAGGAAACTTTTTGAAATATTCCTAGCAATGCAATTTCGGGATATTTTGGTGATGTTAGAGGAAACAGAAAGGAGTTTGGTTACTCCCCCCCCCCTAATTTTTTTCAAAATAAAGTCTTATATCTTTTAAGTTACTTTTGGTGTTGCTCGTGATAGTGTTCAATGTCCTTTTCCTGAAAGTGTTTCTGAAAGTAAAGTGTCTTAAAAGCGTAATTTCTCTTTTCTTTCTTTTTTAAAACTTGTGATCTGAATTTTTTGGCCGGGGGGGGGGGGGGAGTTGCTTGCTCGAGGGGGTAGTCCCCCCCCACCCGGGAGATGCCTGAAATAAATACATGGAGTATATCTTTAGAGACAAGTATTTATGACTAGTAAATTTTCAACTCTTTTACACTTCTTATTGGCGTTTAGTCTGTACATTTTTAGGGTGACCCCCCCCTTTCACCAACCCTAGTTATGCCTATGGAGTCACATGAAGTCTGTAATGCTCTGTTGCTAAACAATCAAGTTTCTGCTTCATATTCAAGTGCTGGAAAATCAAATATTGATTTTTAAAATTTTTCCTCAAACAAAGTTATATACTGGTCCTTAATAAAACACTATATGTGACAAATAAGCTTCATTCCATTTAAGTCCTCCAAATAGCTTCATTCATGATATTTTTAACTTTTAACATTTCTTACCTAAATACGCATAATCATTTATATTTTGGAGGTTGGTAGTTGTTCCAACTCGAAAACTGGCTTCGAATTAGACATTAATCATTTCTATTCTCTTAGGCTCTTTATAAATAGAAATCTTAAATTAATGCACAGATAACTTAATAAATGCATGCAATGCACTTGTTTCTTTAAAGAAATTTTACTTAAAAGAGAAACTGATGATATATAGAAAAATATGAACACCGTTTAATAGGTGCGTCTGACAAATTTGGCTTCCATTTTAAAATACATGGAATCAAATTTTGGGTATTTCTTAACAGTCTCTAAGAGGTTGGCACAGAAGAGAGTGGAAATCATGAAAGAGAAGCAGTTGCATTATTTTTGCTCAGTTGAACTTATATGGTGCAACTCTACAATCAATGCTCTAATAATATTTTAGACTGCTTGAAAGTATTTGGTACTGTTGAAAAAATATATCTTAAGCAATATAATAAGTCAATATAATATGTCAGCAGGGATAATGATATGATTCCCAAGCTCCTGGATAATTGTTTGATTTGAATGCTTTATGTATGCTTTCCTATTGTAGCACCATTTTTAAACATTTTTCTCACTTTTAACTTTTTTTTTGAAGCCACATTTTACCGACTTTTGGGAAAATGTTCTCTTGCTGCCTCTCCCTATAGTCTTGGATGTAAAGTGTTGATGCTGATTTCATGATCTTATATAAAGCAGTGATGGGACTTAAAACAATCTCTAAAAATGAATCGGTTCACTATTTCTTGCAGCGTGAAAAGCCAAGTGACACTATTTAGTTTCAAGAACACTACACTGCTAAGAAAGGAGTCTTAATAAAAATATTAACTCTTTGCTATGAGCATTTTTTAATTACTTGTTTTGGCTCTTTTCTTATTTATTTATGTTTGACATTGGTAGTAATATTATACATTCTTATTCAGCTAAATTTAATTTCTTCAGAACTATGTTACTAATGCATATTTTATTGTAGCTAAATCTAATATATGTCAAGTGAAACCAGTGATCCTAGACAAAAAGGGAAAGTATTATGAGAAAAAATGATACTTCTTGCTCAGAAGAGTAGAGTACAAATATAAACAGTAATCTATATAGTAAAACTTTTAAACTTCTGTGAAAATAGTAACAAACAAGATAAAAAAACAGTTTATAAAAAATTACTTTTACAAAGAACTTAGACATCTACGAGAATGCACTCTATGGCACTCAAGTGTAAATTACAAAAGAAAATAATAAATAAATAAAATGAAAACAATGGAGTTAGATTTTTATTTTCATATAACCTTGTAAATAAGACCAAATACATGATTGCTTAATTAACCTGCAAAAGGAATAGTATTATCAAATAATAATTTACAAGTTAGGGAAAAACTACAAGAATCCTAGAAGAATTGAAGATATGGTAAATAGAAAAAACTAACTTATAGATCTAATCATAACCATTTTTAGAAAGTTGCTTACGATAAATCCTGGGCATGATACGAAAGTTTGAAGAATCTGGACAATTTTGTTTTGGTCTCAAAATCTTTTCTGGCTTTGTAAAATCCATTCTTGAGTCATCAGAAGATAGCTGTAAATTATGCAGTAATTTGCTGCAAGTTCTGGAGCATGAAAATGATGCATTTATAATGGAAAAATTTTCATGAGGCTAAAAAAGGGATATAAAAACAATAATTAGTAAGTATTCCAAAACACAATACCAACTCATAATTAGTTTTAAACATTTACATTCAAACTCACACACAAGAGGATTAAAAAAAGAAGAAGAAATAGAAGAAACAAACTCATAAAAAGAGCTGGAACTTTTAACACCAATAAACTTTTTAACTTTGAATTAATTAGTCACTGAGTACATGAACGCATGATCTATTAGTCCACTGATATCTTTGTTTATGTACAAATACAGATAAAATATTAACAATGCAAAAAAGAAAAGTTAAAAGTAAAATATACCTATCACGAGGAGTTTTCACTTTTAACTAAATGCATGTGAGGTGTATAAAAATAATTTATTGAAATCTTTCCGTTACACAATACAAAATTTGAGAAAAGTACATGCAATCATCTTCAGGGATTTAGGTGTTTGCAGCTGATTACTTTGTTACATCAAATTCTGTTTTTATGCAATAGATACGTTTGTGATGAAAGTGTAAAAGTGAATTTGCATTTATAGAAGAAAAGAAGATTGGTTCCAGATCTAAAAAATTTATTAAAAATAAAAGAAATTTATTAAAGCTACTTAAATTTGAATTAAGTTCAAAAATAAAGAAAATGTTCCATATAATTTTGACAATGGCTGAATTATGGGACATTATGTAAAGTTCATGGACAATTATCTCAAATTAAAATAAATAAAGGTATATAGATCTTCCAAACTTATAATTTCTCAAGCTTTTATTTATTATTTTCAGACACTTTCAGTAAAACTTATAAATTTATAAGTGGAAAATTTTCGCTATGTAAATTCTATCACTTTGAAATGGAGCTACTTAGTTAAGTATCTTCCCAAGATACAATGCATAAGTACGATAGATCCTAGCACCAATTTCAAAACTAAAAATATATCTAGACAAAAGCAAGCATTTTAAAACACATACTAGCTCAGTATTCATTCTCAGAAAAATTCTCAGAAAAACTAGGTACCAGGTATAAAAAAGCCTGGAGCTAACGCATATAGTGAAATTACTGAATAACTCCCATACTTTTTAGGCACCACAGCTGAAAATCTTGGTGATTTGGCAATGGTAGGGGAGACCGGTTAGTTATTACACGGGGCAAAATGTTACATTTGAATATAAAATGAACTATGTGGTGTAACTAATTTTCCTGTTGTTATATGGTTGTTTTCATTCTTATGACTTCTTCATTGCTGGTCCTAGAAGTGCTTGCAACCAGTAGCAGAGATACTGTGTATGAAAACTTTGATTTTGTCTTCAAAAGTAGTTTTTTTTTTAAATTGTATTTTTTTTTCTTGCAACTGAACTTTTGGAGATATTTCAATACTTTTTGTACCACATAAAAGCCCATATTTCAGACAAGAGATTACATATTTTAAAATTCTCTACAACTTTATTATATTATATATGTGAATTCAAATGCAAAATGTGGCCATGTAAGGCAAATTGTTACAGTGTAACAACTTGCCCCGTGAACATATTCATTATATATATATATATATATATATATATATTGTTATGGAAGACTACTAAGAGTCATTCTGCTCCATGAAATATTTCTCATCAGAAAATATGATGATTGGTAGTATTGGTCGTTCATTGAGAAAGATGTCTAATGAACACAAAATAAATTTCATAACACCTTAGGGGTTTACAAAAATGAAAACTGCTAGTCCTTGTAAGTTACATCAATCGTCTTTCTCATTTTTAGGCTACTTTCCCGTAAAAGTCTTTTTTTTATTTGAATATATTTTCAATCAATTTTGAAGTTCAAAAAATCTTACGTTTAGTGCCTATGGTGAAATATGAAGCAAGGTATATAAACCCTGGACTTAAGATCCAAGCTCCTTCAAACAAGCTTATTAAAAGGAGCTCTTGGCTTAAAATATTTCTTGATTTGAACAACTTTTGCTCAATTTTAGAATAGTTTAAAAAAGTTTGACATTTGTGCATATGGGGCTATCAATCCTATATAAATCTTGATGTAACAGACGGATTTGCTAGAAGCAAACTTTATTGGAAGGAGTTTATTATGTAGCACATGTACAGAGACAAAGTTCCTCTAGAACTAAACAAGCCTATTTGCCGATGAAAGTTTTGATCTGGATTGTTAAGGATATTTCTGAATGAAATAATGAACAAGTGAATGAATTAAGGAATAAATGAGTGAATGAATAAATAAGTAACTAAACAAATGCATGAATGAGAGAATAAATGAATGAGTGAATGAGCAAATGAATTTGTATTAATCGTTGAAAAGGGTACATTTGAAGTAATTAAGAACTAAAGCTAAATGAGAAAGAGAGAGAGATAGCTAGATAATAAACTTGATGTTGGTGAAAAGGGAAAGTAGACTCACACAGCTCTAGGCAGAACTTCTTATTTAATTGAATATTAGGTTTCACGACCTTGGTATGACGCAACGCTAAAAATTTCAGAGATGGATACAACAAAATAATGTCGGTCAAACTAAAATGGTGAGGACACAATGACAAATAAGGACTGAAAAATAAAGTAAACAGGGTCTACTTTACATTTCAAATCCAAATGCAGGTGTGCATAACGTTTGTTACAATAAAGCTTGACAGTTCTACATAGGAGAGACTTCAATTTGACACATTGTGAAAATCTTTGCTAATCTCGCAAATATCTACAATATATTAAATTAGTGTGAAGGTGCAAGTCAAAATACATTCATCAATGGTACATAAGAGGAAAATCATGCTGAGTCCAATATTAAGAGATTCGAGCATAAGAAAATTCTCGAAAATTAGAGTTTAAAAATGCCAATGAACGAAAAGAAAACTATCATCTCACTAAAAGAAAAAAGTGTCCACACCAAGATGAAGAAACCTATGAATTTCTATAAAAAGTACAAAATAATAATGAAAAAAATTTATGCATACACAATAAGATGATAGACCAATTGCTCATCTTGGTGTCCACACCAAGATGAGTGGGGCTAGTTGCTACAAAATACACGACTGCATAAGTGTTCATAAATTTAACTATCCTTATCTAATCCATTTTCAAAAAATATGTTATGAATCTACAATAGTTACGGTAAATTTTAAAACAAGTTTCACAAAAATACTTACAGTGGTTAGTCAAGAAATGTTATTAAAAAATTTTGTAACAATTAGCCTCGGTCTCCCCTATTTGTCAAGTACTTTACTATTATAGCTGTTATATGCAATCTATTTGTATAAGATGCATGTAATACATAAGAAAATAAAATACACTACTATTAAAATGCTGGGGTTTTTTTTAGAATTTAGACAAAAAATAGTAAAAAATTTGATTGAACTGTTCATGTCAAACCAAAAGCATTCATTTAAAGAGAGAAAATATCAGGGTGCGTACACTATTTTCCGAGTAAAAATCAAGCACTTTCCAGGACTCTTCATAGCAAAAATCAAATGTTTCAAATAAAGTAAATCTAACCACTTCGAAGACAAGTTACATTACAAGCCAGAAAGATTTCTTTAATACTATTTAATTTAGAGCACTCTAACTGTAATAAAATAACTTCCTATTCAATACTATAAAAATTTATCAGATCGCACATTAATTAGATTTATGTGTTGTATCAGTTGTGTATGTAACGAGCCATAACTTTATTGCTTGTCAGGTCAGACATGTGCCTCACTGAGAAAGAAAAAATACTGAAAAATCACGACATAACGCTTTGTAAAAGCTTATTAAAAAGTATATTACAATCATAAATTACTATGCAATAGAATTATTAAATACTAAGCAAGTCAACTCATTACTTTAATATAAAAAAAATGATTGTGGCATTATGTCTAACCAAAATAAGGCGTGGAAGTGGCATGGCATTTTTTAAAGAAATAAACATGTTTCTGAGCAATAACTTCTTAAACTGCAATAACTATGTCATACTTGATAACTATGAAAATTTAAATGAAATGAAATAACTTCAAAATTAGGTGTGAAGAATTTTTTACATGTTTTTATATATTGAATTAAAATAGAAAGAAATATTATTTATTTATTTTGTAACAATGTAAAATGAGTACTTGAAAGGGGGGAGGGACCTTAATGCTAAAGACCAACTAAAATTTAAACACATTTTTAATTACATGGGAAAAAAAAAACGAAGCATCTTGGCAAAAAAAAATTTAAAAACAGATTTTTAATAAGGTTCTAATATTTAATAATTATAATCAACAGATGTATCACTAAAACTTAAAAGCTAAAAATTCCTTGATTATTGGCGACATTCAGAGTGGGCGTGGCAAAATGACGTTTCTGCAAGTCCTTTACAGAAGCTAAAACTTAGGAAAGATTAAAAATAATGATAAGCTCAAATTTATTGATGTCTAAGGGGAAGAATCCGATATTAAGCGAGAACTAGGAAGTTTTGCCGAAGCCGATGCAAGCAGATTTGGAAGTGCTGAAAAAAATCGGGATTGACACTTAAAAGCGCCAAAAACGAATCTAATGTGTAAATTTTACTCGTAATTTGTGAAAATTCGCAGTAATGTAAGCAGGCTACTTTCAAAAATGTTCATAGGGTAAAAAAAAATAGAGAAAAAGAAATCCAAATTACGAATTTTTTCGGAAGCGAAATTTTTAATTTCCAAAATTACCAAAACTACGGAATTCCGTCAAAATACGGAAAAATCACATGTCTGCACTTAGGAATTTGAAGAAAGGTGAATTTTTCTGTTGATAAGTTGCAAAAAAATAGTAGAAATGAGAAAATCAAGGACTTTCCAGACATTTTTGTACATTATTCCAAATTTCCAGGACTTTCAAGGCCTTGAAAAAAAATTATGTAATTCAAGGACTTTCAAGGTTTTCCAGGCCGCGTACGCACCCTGAAATATTTATCTTGAATATGCATTAAATTAAATTAATGCAAAAAAAGGTTTAAAAACAGAATTAAATTTATTTGCTATCCAGTTATTTAATTCAAGTTTAACAAGAATGCATAGTACACTAGTCCTTTCATATAAATTATTCAAGAGCACAAAACCTGTTTCCTTAGCTACAAATAGATCACTTCAATGCAGCCTTTACTTGTTAAAACTACAAAATAATAACCCAATTGTAGTTACATTTTGCATTTATATTAACAAAAAGTAAAAGAACATTCCTTTATTTACATAGGTTTTTTTAGTTAAAATAGTATTTTCAACTTTATCTTCTTGCTACTAAATGCACAAAAAAAAAAAGTAGGAGCCAAACCTTGGAGTAAAACTATAGTATTTTTAAGTTGTTTTAAAAACATCAGAAGAATTATATTTTAACACTTAAAATATACACATTCACAATAACTAGCATCCTGTAAAAAAAATTTAAAACATTAGACTTGAATCCAAATACCTATCTCTAAACTATAATTTTAACATAATCTGAGACTACAAAAACTTATTAAAATAGTGTAAAACATCATTAAACAGCTGAATAATTACCACTCGCTTTGAAATGTTATGGGATTCTTTTGATGAACTTTGAGTCACCTCGTTTTCATTTGCAAGACGAGACTAAGAGAAATACAGAATAAAAGTTATACAAATAAAACCAAGGTACTCTTTTGTTGAAAAACTTGCATTTCAAATATACTGAAACATTAGCAGTGTCTATATTTTCATACTATATATAATATGCATAGATATTAGGATGCCCCTTATTTTTTAACTTTCAAATTTTTAAATGCTCATCTGCAGTTTCGTTTCATGTACTTCAAGATTGGCATTCGCTCATAATTAATTTTGGGTCCACAAATCAAATTTAATTTGTGCTGACTTTGAGAGAATGTGAAAAACAAAAGAGGTTGTCAAACCTTTCATTTTTCATCAACAAAACCTGCTTTAAGGCAATGGTTATATTTCTTTGGTTGACCACAAGTGGTTATTTATTATACCACCTGACAATCTAAGTGAATATTTATATATATATATATGTAGGATGCGAGTGCGAGGAGACCTCGACTGCAGCACCATCAGGCGAAAAGGAGCGTAAGCAAGTAGTTTTGAGTAAGACTCCGTTCTGTGTGGACGTAAACGCTGCGGTGCTCGGATGATGTTGTTGTTCGTAATTGAAGTTGTTCTGTATATTGTTTTGTAAATAGGAAAGTAAATATAGTCGGTTTTTTATATCTTTATGGTGAGTGATGATTTTAGTAACCCCTAGACACCCAAGTCAAGAGCCCATATATATATATACACTAGCTGTTCTTGCAAGTCCTAAAGAAAATTAAACAGTGTTGAGGCTTAAAACTGGCTTAAAAACCAGAGCATTATAGTGCTATACAACTTTTTTTTAAGTGAGTGATCAAACGCTCACATAAATACACACTTGTGGGCGCTGATTTCTGGGAGGTAAACATTTAGTCAATTCTGGGATGGAAAGCACAGCATTCGGACGTTACTATACACAAAGGTCATTTTCAAAGAATAAATAGCATTTTTAAAACTAAATAAATTTATAAATTATCTGTTGAAGAGGTTTAAATTTAGGTTGCATTATATAAAAATGATGCATTAAGGTAAGATCGACAGCGTGGCTCTATAGTTATAGATGAAATTTAAAGGAAATCAGTGCAGTCCTGGTAGCTTAACTAGCAGAACACTTGGCACGTAACTGCCGGACCTGGGTTTAAGTCCCATTCTGGACTAATCGATTTTTCTCAATTAATGCTAATACTCTATTTATGAAACTTCTTTTAAATACACAGTTCTTGTATGATACAATTGTTATACTATCCCATAAGAAACGTGCATTTTCCCAGTATGAAAGATAGCCTATGTCATTCTCTGACTCATAAATAACCATTATGCAAAAAATTATGTTGATCCCCTTACTCTGTGAAAAACATAAATAATTCTATCTCACAGGAACTGTAAATTTTTACTTGGGTAAAAAGTAGCCTATGTGCTATTAATTGAGTAAAAATCAATCAGCCCGGACTGGCTGGCATACTAAAAGCGGCAATTCTGGGAGGTGGTCCCTTAATGGCAGGGTTCGTGATCTTTTTTTATTTAAATCAGATTTTTTACATTTTTTAAAAAAAACTTTAAATATTTTGGATATTTATTATGTTGTATTCATAGAAACAATATGGCATGTTAATCAATATGCAAAAACACACTTTAAGCTATTTTTTACAGCAATAAATATTTTTTATAATAATGATAACCAAATTTTAATACAAATGGCATGACTCACATAAAACTTAACCCTACCAGGAATAGTAGTACACTCATGAGTACAGAGAAAATGAACAAATTAATTCTAAATTACTTTGCTGTTGAAAGCTGAAAAAAAGTAACAATTATGTGTAATTAACTTTTACATTGAGTGTACTTTAATCATTTTTTTATTTTATAAATGAAAAAGCTTGAAATATTTTTACCCATTTAGTAAAATTATATGCTCACGCTCACACCATTACTAAAAACTGAAACTTTTTGTTTTAATATAATATCTTTGTTGAAATCTTCTACGATAAAAAAAAAAAATATTTTAGATGGAAAAAAATCTTTAAGGGAACATGGATGAAACTTGAAGGATGCATATTTTAAATTCTAACAATTGTTGTTTTAAACACTATCATTCAGAATTATTTATTGTGTGGCATTTATTAAATTGATCTAAAATACTATTTTTAAGATAAAAAACACAGAATGGTTCACAATTATTATGAATTCTAATTTGAATGATTGAATGCGTTATACTTTGCTGTTAAGATGCTTGAAGAATAAGAGTAATATTAAAAAACTAAAAAAATAGTAGTATTTAGTTCTAAACTCAAGAAATGTTATGCACACAGACAGATGGACCTAGAAAAGTTTTGTTTGAAACAAACCATTTTATTATGGTTATAGTTGCAACATATTTTCTTTTTACAACACTTTCTAACACGTAAAATCGATAATTTTTTTGAAAAAAATCACTTGACTTAAATCCTGATTTAAATCAAGCTGATTTAAATCACCAAACCCTGCTTAATGGAGGTTGCTTGGAAATGTTCAATAATAATGTTAAACATGTGCAGAAGTGTCCAAAATAAATATAAATTAATTTGTTAATTAAACAAATAAATACAAATGCTGTTTAAAGATTTTGCAAGTGAGTCATTTCACGTCAAGTGCACCAGGGGTCCCTGCTCAATCTTTTAAAATTCTGATGAAATTTTTATAGAATATACATATATGTCTTAGATAGAGCCATGCCAAAGTACAGCTCCATAAGTTGTATAGTTGGGCCACTAGCCATGGTTTTGTAAAGGCAACTTTTTTCACTTTGCAAATGAAATGACTAAATTGCCAACTTCATGTTCAATTTAGTCATTTCATTTGCAAAGTCAATGTTTTCACAAATTTTTCATTTTTAAGTCATTTTAATTCTCAAAAGTTTTTGAAACAAAGCAGTTTAAAGAAGAATAGAAAACAAAGTATAAAATTTTGCCGAGAGGTATTTATTATTACCGTATAATTCCGAAAAAGCCCCCATCTCCGATTATCCCCCCATAGGGCAAAAAAGTAAGTTTTCAGTGAGAACCTAAATTCCGTTTTTCCCCTCATCCCATAATAACAAAGAAATTCAATTTCAGTTGCCCTCTCTCTTTAGAAACTACGTAGAAGTCAATCAGGGTTGCCAAATTTTTCTGCCAGCAAGCAGTCAAAAACACCTGGAAAAATGGCCAAATACGTGAGCTTTTAATCAATTGCTGCTGAAAAAAGTAGATCGATCGGTGAACTTTTGCCCAATATGACAACCATGGAGCAAAGGTAGGAGGAGGAAAGCGGCTGCGCTCCAAAGACTCAACCAATCAGCGAGCAGTTGCATCGGAGAATCGTTTCCCTGCATCGATGCACGTGTATTGGAGTTTTAGTGAGACATTTTAGGTTAGCATTCAGCTGTGAATTCTAAGAGCAATTTTTCTTGTCAAAATGCTGCGCTTGTTGAGCTATACTGTGTCAAAAAAGTGAATGTCATAGTGAATTTAATTATTAGTATTACCTGCATTATAAATGTATTCTCATTTACTATATATTTTTTTTAGAAAAAATAAAATAAAAGAGTGTTAATCCTACTACAAAATCGGGTATAGAACTTCCGATTATCCACCCATGCTATAATGCTAAATTTCAAGTTTTGCCGAAAAGAAGACTTTCAGGGGGAAAAGGGGGGGGGGGGGGATTTTCGGAATTATACGGTAATGTCATACATACAGTTTAAAATATACATTCTGAATTTAATATTTTGTGGCACATAAAAAAATAGTTTCTGCATCAAAATTCAAAAATTTAATTTACCAACTTTTGTGTCATTTTCAAAGTGCCATATCTCAAATGGGTACAACTCGAATAAGATTTTTTAAAAATTAAATAAACAATACAATTAAATTAAAAACAGAAGGGTGGGGGGGGGAAGGGTTGTTTTCTAAAACTAAACAATTCTTTTTACTCATTTTGCACATTCACAGTATGCTTTTTAGAGTTTAAAATATCAAATTTCTTAGTGTAAATTTTATATTGCATTATTGAACTTCAATATCCGTATAAAACTGCTTTGTCTCAAATATTATCTCAAAAGACATTTTAATGATAAAGGAAAGCGAGCCTTTTTAAGGCTGTAAAGGAAAACCACTTTAGAGTTATCTTTTTTGAGGCATGTTTTTTTTTTTTGAAAATGAGCCAAAATCGAGGCATGTAATTTTTGAATGAATCTTGAACCTGCATAACTCGTCTGTTAATTGAGCAATCAAGATGCTACTTGTACATCTTCATAACGTGCCATTTGGATGCAAATGAAGATGGAACCAATTTCAGAAAAAAAAATTTCATCAGATACAAAATGGCAAAGTATGGTCAAAATCTGCCTCATCGGCACAAATGAGCTATTTTAGCAGCAAAATACGGAAAATCTAAAATAAATGAAGCTTTTGTTGTACTTGTAGGCTGTTACATCCCAAAAGTTTGGCAGGATCACTAAGTTTCAGCACGGTAGTCCTCTTAGGTTATGTATAAATTAATGGAATAATCTCTATTCTCCGTATTTAGCAAAATTTTATACATCGCTTTGAACTTCATTATCTGTACATGCCAGCAGGGTGCAAATGAGGGAAGAATTCAGTTCCAAAAATATTTCTATCAAGAGGTACAAGCTGGCAAAGTATGCTCAAAATCTGCCACATCGACACAAATGAGCTACTTTGGCAGCAAAGTATGAAAAATCTAAAATACATTAAGCTTTTGTTTTACTAGTAGACTATTATATCCCAAATGTTTAGCAGGATCACTGAATTTCAGCCCAGTAGTCCTCTTAGGTCATGCGCAATAAGAACACAAAGTTGACAATTTAGTCATTACATTTACAAACTGAAAAAAGTTACCTTTACAAAACCATGGGTAGTGGCCCAACTATACAACTTCTGGAGCTGTATTTTGGCATGGCTCCATCTAAGACATATATGTATATCCATAAAAATTTCATCAGAATTGGAAAAGGTCGAGCAGGCACCTTTCCGAAATTTGGTACATCTGACTTGGAATGACCCAATTGCAAGTGCTTTTTTTTCTCTCCTAACACGTTCAAGCAAAAAACTAAAAGTCAAGCATTCTTTCAACCCCTCTTCCCTTTCATCCTCAGACTTTTCTGTTAAACTGTCTGTTGGTTATAGCACAAAAATGTAGTAGATATTCATCAAGATTATACAAGATTATAAATATCTTATCATCATAACCTGCGAAAAGATAAGGCATGAGCATGTTACTGTCTTGGCATAAGCTTTCATCCCCATCAGCACTTTCTCCAAAGTGTTTTGAAAACAATGTTGTTTCAAGCTAGCCATTACTTGCTACAAAATCTAATTCCAATGGCTTAACCAATTAGAGTTCTCTTTTCTTTTATTAGCATTCCACTAGTACGAATTTTTTTTGCCCTCGCAGCTCTAAACAAAGCCATTGAAAACTTTATACACAGAAGAAAAATTTTCCAATTTCTTTTGACTTTTTTTGACCATGTTCTTCCCACTCTTTGATGAGCATTTCCTTTTTCTTAAAATTGACATGGGTTTGAGTATTTCCACATTTAAATTTTTCTGCCAATTTTCTTTCGGATTTACCACTTTTATACTCCTTTACCCTATCTTCATAAGAGAAAAAAGAATCACTCTTGTTAGATGTCATTTATAAAAAACGTTGACAAAATGTTCTTTAAGTATTGGCTGTTTGTAATCAAAACAAATTTTCTACTGAAAAAAAGGCCCGTGCTCCCACCGCTCCATCAACAAGCCCTCAGTTTCTTAATTGCTTACAAAAATGGAACATCTAAAGGCTCTGAGCAGGAGGGAGATGTTCTCACAAATGGGGTTAGAATGACGCGCCCCTGATGGCATTGATAAAAAAACAGGAATATTACTTGACCATCGTCTCATCAAGGGGACAATCCAGCAGGGCTGCTTGTTTGGACTAATGTGTTTTTGCCTAGAAGAAGTTATTAAACAGACATGTGTTGAGAGAACTACCAGTTACCTATCAAACTTTCTCAAGGAATTTCTGGAAAAATGGCCAATTCATATCTGGATTGTAGGAGTACATGTCTCCCCAGGGGTGTAGAAACCTACAAACAATAAAGCACAGTAGGGGTTTTTTTCTGGAAGAAAATGGGGTCATTTCGAGAGGGGGACCTTAAGTGTGGTGGCTTGATTGAGGGCAACTTAGCATTAAATTAATGCAAGAAAATTCTGTTTCATCAAATTTTGGTCATTTGGAGAAGCGGTTGGTTAGAGAGGTTTCACTGCATAACGAAATTATCTCATAACTTTAAGAAATGTATAGGAGCACAGATACATATGAATATCAAGAATTTAATTTTAAAAAACCTTGAATTTTCTCTTTTCAACACGTCCTGCTATTTTTCCTGATGTTGCCATATCCCCATCACTGGGATCATCTTCATTGTCCACTGCTATTTTTTTGCCTAAATTAAAAAAAAAAAAATTACAATGCAATAAGACTACATAAGACATGTCATACAAAAAAAATATTACTTTTTTTTCCTGCTAGATTCTGCAAATTCGAATGATACTGCATTGTTTCTTTATGAAGAGCATCAACACGACAAATATAAATGCTTGTGCTAGCAGCCAATGAAAGACTAGCTTCTTGCAAGTCCTTTCTTAGAAGATTCCCAGTAGTGGAAAGGTGACGCATGATGTCAATCAAATGAAGACCAAATGCATTTTTTGCATTGATTTTCTGTTAAAAAAAGATTTTTAATCATTAACAATTGAAAGAAAAACATTAAAAGTACTTATATTCTTAAAAGCTTAATAAATTTAATTCAGTACAAATGCATCAGTTTTAAAACAAAATATAAATTACGGAAGTCCCTGCTTAATGTGAATATTTTTGGTATCTAAGCCTTTAGGAAACATTAAAAATGAATTAATCATACAAAAAGGATAAATGAAAGACACATAAGTTTTAAACATGTTTTCAATCAAGAAAAAGTCTTTCTATACAATCCCCCATCCATTGTTCTTTTTTTTTTTGCTTTGTATAAGATAGAACATGTTCATATTCTCAATCAGTGTTTCTAAATTTAATTTTTCTCATGAGACATTTTAATAATTTAAAAATTTTGCACACCAACAGGATGATAAATTTTAAGGAATATTTCTTGGTTAATTGGTTCGTGTACCAGTGGTATATCTTGTAAAAATAGTATATTACAATAAATTTCAATGAAATTCCTTATAGATAAGTTAGAACAAGCAGTATTGTGAAACTGCCTATGAAAAAATGAATATACAGGATGCAACCTACGTCACACATCAAGAAGGCTCTATTCACATGTCAAAGGAGTGACTATAGAACTACAACTATTAAAAAAGAGTAAAATCAACAAATATAAAAACCTGACCTGCTTAAAGATTTTTTTTAGAATCCAGAACTAGCCAAGAACTGTAATAATCATGCATATTAGTTCAGTCAGTCCCGATGTAGAAGGCTAAATTGATTGAACTGCTAACTTGTCAGACATTGCATATGTAAGGGTATATTGGTAGTGGTGGTATGGCCTGTTTAACGCACCGTCCCATAGGTCTGTGAACTTGGGCCCCATAATTTTAGGGACACCAAAATAATGCAAATTTCCTTCTTTCTTCTTGTTTCATTGTAAATATCCAACACAGCATTTGATGCTCTGATAAAAGCAAATTAAAGTTACGTGAGTGATTCGGTTGCTTCATTGTTTAGCACAGATGCATTGCATCCACTGCAGCTCAAAGGACATTTTTGAAAGGCCTGCCTTTTTTGGACTCTTTATGTTATAGCATGCAGCATGCATACAAGCAATGTACTAATGCTTTGAGTATCTGAAAAGAGTATTTCCTAAACTGAACAGGTGGGGATGCTGCAGCTCTCCAGCACATATGGACAAACCCCCATTGAAAAACATGAAACATGAAAACCCCTCTTCTCTTCTTTTTGCTAAAAGAATAAATCTCAAAAATTGCTGGCTTTATTTTTTTTTTTCTTGTTAATGTCAGAGGAGGGTTCTGATATTAAATAAAGAAAAAATTGTTTTGAATTATTCATTACCGTAAGATGAAAAAATAATTAAAAAACTACTTAGTATTTAGCTTGTACATAAATTAACTCAAATGCTCTCCTTAGGATCAATAACTGTTTTCTACAGTACCCACATCAAATTGCAAAAATATTACTCTTAGAGAAAAACGTGGATAAAAGAGATAATGAAAATCAAAAGCAATGTTACTGAGGATTAATTAAAATTAATAAAAATTATGAGAAAGGTTGCAAAAAGTATCTGCATACCCAGTTATGAATGCTAGGGAAAAAGGAGCCATTAGATATCACCAGTTCCTGATATTCGACAGAAACACAGCTGCTTTTCAAAGACCTAAAGTTGTGCAAAATCAGATAGAAAGAGAAGGCGGGGAAGGGCCCATTTTCCTTGCCCTCTTTCTCTGTTAACTAATCCTTACAAAACAAAATAGCAGGTGGTAAAAATAACAATGACAAAAATTAAAGGTAGATCCAGTTGTATGTAATTCCAGTGCCTAGTGCTAAACATTAGAACTGAAGAAAATTAAAATTCCATTTCTTCCACAAAATTCTTGAATATTTCCAATTTTCATTATGTTTTCCAGGTCGGGATGGGTGACAATATCAAATCTTTCTAAAATGAGCAACAAATGAACTCACCAATTCAAGCAAAAATAAAGTAAAATAAAAGCAAGAATTAATTTTAAAACAAAGAATTTAGTTCATTATAATAATAATCCTAAAAGGATCTACTACAAGTGTTAAAGCTGAATTGAAACAAAATCCCCCCCCCCCCTCTATACACACATACATTTTTATATTTCAAGAATGTACTTTGTTAAATTAACTCTTTTTTTAAATAAATGTACCAAACACAAAAATTTTATACTAATTCTTTAATTATGTAGCAATTTAATAATATTTTTCTTAGAAAAGCATTAAAGGAAGCATTACTGGAAGCATTAAAATAAAAAATATTCAACAACTTAATGCACAGAAAGTAATAAAAATCCATGATAATTTACATTTTCAGTAGCTAATTTCATGCATAACTGCAAATGTTCTGTTTCTTCTAAATCTGTCATCAATCTGAAACAAAAATTATAATTTTATTAAAAATAAATTTATTTATATTTTTTATTATTCTATATATACAGTCGAATCCAGTTAACTGGAGTATTTCAGGATGCAATCATTTTGGTCCTATTAACCAGCTGGTCTAATTACGCAAATATGGAACAAGACCAGATGTACTGTACAATACATATGAAGTTTTAAAAAGCACACAACAGCTATTAAAACTTCCATTAAAATAAAAATTACTTATTTTACAATCAAAGAATTTTATTAAAATTATGATTTTCTTTTAATTGTATGTGCCGACTGATCAGCCGTGTAAATTCGAAAATTTACTTGAACCAAATCTTTGTTTTAATAGTACCGCCATCTAGTGAAAATTTTGTTGAATTTCTCCCCTGTGAATATTGTTGGATTTTATTGAAAGTTACAGGAATTGTGATAAATGTTTAATAAATTAATTTTTGTGTTCCTTGACTGGCTTTAAATCCATTCTATGCAGGCAACTTATGCCTCCAGTTTTATATTTGTTTTCATTTCTCTGGTCTGATTACATGGATTTTTGGTCCCAATAAGCGAATATTAGGCTTATGTAATAAGAAATGTTTTGGTTCTAAAGAGCTTGATCTGAATAAGCTGCTGGTCCGATTATCTGGAAGTCCAATTGAGCGGATTCCACTATATTCATTTATATATACACATATGTATCATATTTATTATATTATTATTTCAAATATTTTAATATCAAAGTAACAATTGTTTTAGAGTTAATCTCTACCATGAGGAGGGGGGATGGACTTTACATTGGATATTTACATGTTGAAAACCTTGTACTTATAGCTTACTTTTATGTTTCTCCTATGCCACGGGTGAAAAATAATAATGTATTGATGGAATTCTGCTGCTGTTTTTTTTGCATCTTCTTTTGGTTTATACTATTTATTGTTATTTTATTAATAGTTCAGAATACAAAGCATAATGAGCAATAATACAAATCAATTTTTTAGCATAAATATTTTTTTGTTCAACATTTTGCAAAAATGAGTCATTTTTTAAATACTGATTTACCGAGTACATGTGATCCCTGAAGGTAAGCAATTAACAAACATACTTATTAAAGAACAAATATATGAAACAAAGGTCTGGGACCCAAGTTGGATCATCCTTAATAGATTTCAGATAAGAATTTTCCAAATCAATTAACCCACTGACACGTTACAAACAGACCCCCCCCCCCCAAAAAAAAAAGAAAACAAACAGTACAACATATTAATACCTTCCTCCTTTTTGAAATTACTTAAAAACAAAATCTTATATGATGAACTAACAGTAAGATAATGCAAAGGCTAACTTTATTTTCAGTCATAACATGTCTTAAAGAGTTATTTTTAAATTTTTAAATAATGTTTAAATTATAACTGTGTGCTTTTAATCTTCAAAAGGTTTTATACTGCTATCCTACAAATGGCAAAATATTTATAATTCAAAACTGAAAAGTAACTGTTTAACTAATTTTCATAATTATACAAAACAAATGGAGATTAAATTTAGCAGCAAAACAAATTTTTCCATGGCTTTAAATGTTGTTCCTGCCTTACAGTGAAAAAATTAATAGGGGTTAACACATTTGTAATTTTAATTCCTCACTAAAAGATGCGCAAATTTCGAGAATTTTGCTGAAGATAGATCAGACAATTTTGATGCATTTTATGAGATATCACTTTTTTTTAAATTCAAAAACATACAAACACTGAATGGAAATCCTAAAAATAAAAAATTAAATTAATTTTCATATATACTTTTTCCCAGGAAGAAGGTCATCTGTTTCCATGGCTTCACCTTCAACAGATTCGCTTGAATTACTCCAACTTCTACAATTTTAAAAGAGAAAAATTTTACAACTCAAAAACAAATTTTGAGAACATTTTCAAGATTTGGAAAAACATTGATTGCACATTAAAATTCAAGCAAGTAATAAATAAAATATACTTAATAAATAACTCTTTAAGGGAAGTAAAATTCTCAACAAAATGTTATCCAAGTTGATAAAGTAAGGGTTAAATACAAATTTTTAAGTGGAGGAAAGATATATTTTTTATATTATTTATATATGGAAAGATTTATATATGGAGAGGATTGTTATTTTTTAGGACAGAAAAATAGCAATATTATTGGGTTATTTCATTTCTTTTAATTCTCACATTGTAAAAGCTTCTACACCCTAGTAAAATTTAAATTTTTTTTTAATCAAATCATATACAGTGGTTTTGGCAATACTCCTTAAAGTCAAGGTTGGCCCTACCCCCCCCCCCCCTATTCCGATTGTAGCCTGTTAATACAAAAGGAGCACATTGGTGTAATTATAATTTTTTTGGTGACTTGAACTTAATAGAGCTATAAAATTATTAAAATATCAAGAAATATTCATAATGCACCCTGCAAAAATTTAATGTTAAATGTTTTTGGAAAAAGAAAATTCTAATTCCTGTTAAGGATTAAAAATAAAAGCTGTATTTCACTTTGTAGATGTTGTAAAAGAAAAATAAAAGATGAGAAAATTCTGTTTTCATACAAATAAGTATTTTCATTATGAAGATACTTATAATTGAACATTGTTACGAATAGGTACATAGACCTCACACGCAATTATTAGTTTTTTTATAATAATATCCATTATGTTATATACAAGTGAAAAAATGCAGACTTTTGTTTTCATCGAAATTTTTTAACTTTTGCCTGGGTGGGAGTCTACCCAGTTTCAAATCTTTCTCGTGCAAGAATCTCCCACCCAGTCAATCATTAAGGACAAATATTGGCAGAATCAATCTCGCCTTGAATTTTAGCCCCTAAAAATATCAAAAAAACACTTAAAAGACTTGTAGCATAATTTCTCTTTTAACCCATTTGCATCATTCAAATGTAGAAATTCAATTGTGAAGGCTGTGCATATATGCGCGCAAATGATGCAAATGGGTTTAGATATATTTGAAGTATTTTTAAAGTTGCCTTTTTCAACTTTAAAAAAAATAAAAAGAAGAAGAAAGGGAATTTAAATTAGAGGATTCTTGCAAAATAAAAGTAATTTAAGCATAATTGAAAATAAGTTAGATCGAATAAGATTTAATTTCTGGAAATGGAAAAATAGTTTTGACTTTTAAAATGGAATGACATAAGCATCTTTAATGAACTAACACTTTATTATCAGAATGACATTTCATGTTTGTATTTAACACTTGATTTTAATTTACCTTCATTTCTGTTCTTTGTGGGATTAATTTAAGCTATCCGAAATAAGGAAAAAGTAATTAATAAATCATAACAAATAAATTAATCTGAAGTACTTTAAATTTAAAAATTCCAAAAGAATGCAACATGTAATGTTAAATAAGTAGAAATGCCAAGTGTAGTGTTTTACTAAATGTTTTTAAAAACTTACTGCATTTCAACAGATTCAGTGCGTTGCTTTTCTCTATCTTTTGAAACTTTATTTCTGCTTTTCGAGGTCTTCATATTGGAGAAATCCTGCTAAAAAAAATTACAGATACAAAATCTGCTACGTGGATGTATATATGCAGACTGTACAAACATTTTCAATCAAGTTTTAAAATTTGCTAATATATCACTAATGATAAACAGGATGTTAGACAATAGTCTTTAAAACGTTGACGGCTAATAAATTGAAGAATATTAATATAGAAAGGTGTGGGATTGTTGCAACATTTTCACATATGGGGCCGCTCATAAAGGATGTAATGTTTTTTCCATATATTTGACCCCCCCCCCCTTTCTCACATGTCACGCCATGTTGCATAATGCCACACTTCTTTTTACCCCTCCCCTCCCTATGTCACACTTTGTCACAATTTCACAAACCCTCCTCCCCCTTCGAAGCGGGACATCATTTATGAATGATCCCTATGCACCTGAAGTATTGGATAATGCAAGACAGTGTTGTGTAAGTTTCTGCACATGAGAAATAGCAATAATGATTATTCGGCCTGCCTGCCTAATGGTCAGCTTCAGCACATAGAGCGAAAATTGAAAATAATGAACGTAGAATCTAATGAAGGAATTTAAGATCATAAATGGGCAATTTTCATACGCGTATTTGAGAGTAGTAAATTTTTACACTTGTGATTTTTGTAAAAGAATCTTTTTTTGCCATTGCGTTTTTTTTTTTTTCAAAACTTCCTTCTATTCCTCCTTTATAATTTCAAAGAGAATCTAAGTTTTACTTAGATTCAGCTATTCAGGTGCTGTTAAAAAAAGAAGAAAAGGAATTTAATTTAAGACAGTTATAGTTAAAATAGTGTTTTAAGCATTATTGAAAATGAGATCAAACAATATTTAAATTCTTGAAGTGGAAATACATCATTTTCTTCAGAAATAAATGAACTTTTTGAAAATAGAAACATTTTTTGAATTTGACATAATTTAAGTTTTGAAAACTGTGCTCAAAGTTACTCTTTTATATCGTTTTCATACAGCCTGAATAACTTAATTTTAATTTAACCTATAAATTTGGTTAATTATTTTGTAAAAGTTTAAGAAATAGATTAACTGTTATACTTTAAGTGTTCGATTAAGCTTTTCATTCATTTAATAAATTAAAAAATATATTCTTACCAGAAAAGTAGTGTACTAATTACTCAAATTTAACATGTCCTTAAATTACCAAAAAAGTGGATGTCAACTACTCCACTTGGAACACAATGTCTCAAGAATTTTAAGTTTTTCTCTGCACTGCAGGTTTAAGGCCCACATTAATTAGGCAGCGTCAAAAATTTTCAAATATAATTTAAAAAGTTTTTTCATGGTAACGGATGGTCAAAAATATGGTAATGGATGGACATAAATCATAGTAACGGAAGGACAGTCCTGGTTAATGCAATGTGGCATAATCTTGCCACATTGCATTGTGGTAATTCTTGCAAATTTCAACCGGGTCCAGTATGCAACTAGGTAGAGAATTTTGATCCATTACCTTTCCTAGCAGCAACACACAAGCATGATGCTCAACAAATTAGCATGAAATGCTTACAAAATGTAGCTGTTAACCATAACTAAAAGCCTCTGCTTTTAGTTATGTACCACTGCTTACAGTGGTACAGAGTGATATAGATAGGGGAGGGCTTAGAGGGACCCATCGAAATGTTGGTGTCCAAAAACTCTTTTCCAGACCTAAACTCTCTTTACATTTCATACTATTTTTAAAATAAAAAGAAAAATTTTAATTTCCTCCTATTACATTTACTATTAACAAGAAGTTCCATCTAGATTAGGGGTCTTCAACCGGTGGCCCGCCGAAGGTATTTTAGTGGCCCACCAAGCCTTTCAAATATGATAAAAACGAAAATGGTAAAAAAAGAATAAATAAATAAAATAAAAAGAAAACGGACAATTGCTGCAACAGTTTAAAATGAAAAAGACTTTACACATGCGCTAGGGGGGAACAGTGTGGAGAGAAAAACTTACATATATTTCTTGTTTAAAAACCGACTCGTCATTTAGGAGGGTCTTTGAGAAAATCGCATTAACTCATAGCTGCGCATGTATTTTGTTGGTTCTTCGGGGCTGGGATACCATCATATGTCCCCTCCTCCCCAATAGAAACCTTTGAGACATTGTAAGTAATTCATCAGCCATTCGGAAAAAGTTAATGCAATGTATAAGGAGAATATACCCTTTACCCACCCTCTGTCTCCAGCTTAGGAGGGCATCAAATTGAGGCATACTGAATATGTTGCGTCGCTGATCAGTCGGTCGGCTCCTATGGTAGGCACAAGGATCTTGGGAAGGCAGTTTCAGGGGCAACAAATTTTGCAATGCAAAATTTAAAAATTTAAATTTAAAAAAATTCAAGGTCATTTCCCCTTGTAATAGTGAAATATAAATCATGCTATGTCTAAACACAATACAATAGTTTTTCTTAAACAAATGTTCAAAGCATTCTTTTGGGAAGGGGAGGGTGGAGCTTGTGATAGTGAAATCTAATTCATGCCATGTTCAAACAATACAAGTTTTTCTTTTACAAATTTTCAAAGCATCCTTTCGTTAAGAGGAGGGGGGAGGCTTGTAAGTCATTTGTGAAGGCAGACACGTAGCTCTTCGATATGGGCATTAGTAAGTAAAAAAAAAAAAAAAATGCTTATTTTGTTCTGCATTTCTATGAATATGTTTACGAGTAAAAACATTTAAATTTTAAAAAGCTTTTGTTTGCTTTTCTCCTAATACTTTTGCAATCCCAAATGCGTCTGCAAAGGCGCCAAAATGCACCAGTTTGCATATAGTTTTCAAAATTTTAGACAATTTAGACAGTCAAAGTGGGTTCCCGGTCCCCCTTTGACTGTCAGAATTTCATATCTCCAGTTTAGGAGGGACTCTTCATATGGCTCTACCCCCCTAATGTAGAGCTGAAAAGCCTTGGAAGCATTGTAACGATAGTTTTATGGGTTTATCAATGGCCCACAAGTGACAAAATAAAATCAAAAATGCCCAGCACATATAAGTTTATGAAATATGAACAATAATTGGACGGAGGGCTGGGGGAGGCATTTTTAAGTTTCGCCCACGCAAAACCACAAGATCCAGTACTGGGGGAGAGATGCCTAATAGTTTTTTTATTTTTATTTTTTTTTTCAATTCGTGGTGTATAAATTTTCAGAAAATTTTGTGTGAAGTTCGGAATTATTTTTAACTGAGAATCGCCTATGGTGTGGCCCGCGGATCTTCTCGAACTAAAGAATGTGCCCTCGGACATAAAAGGTTGAAGACCCCTAATCTAGACCTATATGAGCCTACCTTCCTGTATATACCATTAATTTATAATTTAGCTATATCTCGCTCTTTCTCATTTAGCTTTAGTTCTTAATTGCTTCAAATTTTCTTTTTTGAATGATAAATATATTTACTCACTCATTTATTTATTCATTCAGAAATATCCTTAAAAATTCACATAAAAATAGGCTTGTTTAGTTCTGGATGAATTTCATATCTGAACCCCCCTGTTTAACCTCATAAAATCCTTCCGACAAACTTTGCTCCAAGCGAATCTGTCTGTTAGATTAGGATTTATATAGAATGTAGGGGAAATGCTTGTACCTCTGGCCACTAGTCATATCTAGAAATAGATGCATGGGAAAAATCTGTTTGTACCACAATTCAATTCACAACACTAACTGGGTAGTTCACAACTGACTTTGAGGGTTATTTGTCACTCTGCTTCAGTATTATTGCATGCTGTTCGTTCCATGCATTCGGTTGAAAATTTACTACAAGTTACATTTATTTTTTTTATAATCAAGGTATCTATATAGTCTTTAAATAGTCAGCAACATCGTATTCCTTGTTAAATTAAGCTTATAATTATCATAGATTTTCATTTTAATAGCTTTGGGTTACTTAGAAAACTTAACCTAAAATTGGCAAAACACATCCTTGTACCTTGGGTCACAATTATTAATTGTACCTTGGGCCGGCCCAAGGTACAATATTTTCATTTTCCATATGATCATGAAAATGCACATAATGGGTTTTTGTTAATCTTAGATGCCCAGAAGCAAGGTTGGTATGAAAAGGCCTAGAGTTTCAGAAGATAAGTTGTCCCTTGCTGTAAAATTAGTTGTGACAGATGGAATCTCAGTTAGGACAGCAGCCAAGCAGTGTTCTGTGTCTCGCACCACCCTTCAAAGACACATTGACGCCCACAACAAATCTGAAGATGATGTTTTTATTTATAAGAATAATTGTTCTACATGGCAAGTTTTTCTAAAGAAGAGGAAAATTCATTAACAAAATATTTCTTCACATTTTGTATGGCCTCAAGAGAGTGATGACAATGAAGTTCAGGATAGGGATATTGTTGTTCTGCCAAATCCTGAGATTGAAAGAAGAGGTGGAATAACTTTTCCAGTTTCTTTTTTACGGTTGATGTATTTAAATAAAATCTTCAATTATATTTTTTTTCCGTTTAATTTAATATATTTTTGTAATGTTTTATATCCTTAAATATAATTTTGTTATTATTAAAGATTAAAACTCATCCTCAATGTATTTCAAGCTTTGATTATTGCTCCTCACCAGTTATTTAAGAAGTTATCCGTTTTTACAAATTGTGACCCAAGGTACAATTAGTACAATTGTGGATTGTACCTTGGACCATTTGCATTTTTTCAATACAAAATGCTTAAAATAATATTTAAAAATTGATTTTTTATTTCAAAAGAGACTAGCATGACGAATATGACAGTATTTTCAGATTTTAAATATCACCATGTTTCTGTCAACTATGGCATTTGGAAAAATTCCGGCCCAAGGTACAAGGATTTAACCTAAATTTCCCCGTAGGTGCTAATGTTGAATTTTTTTAACTGTTCAAAATTGAACAAAAATTGTTCAAATCCAAAAAAATTTCACGTTGAGAGCCCCTTCAAATAAGCTTCTTCAAAAGAACTTGGATCTTATCTCCAGGGTTTATATAATTTGCTTCATATTTCCCCATAAGCATTAATGTTAAGATTTTTTGAACTGTTCAAAATTGTAAGAAAAACTGTTCAAATCAAAATATAAAATATGAAAATGAAAATGTTCTGTGAAGTATCTATTATTTCTTCAATGAATAAATCTATTGATATTTACACTGAACAAAACCCAAATAAAAATATGTTTCACAACACAAATAGAAAACACAAGAAATTGTAAGCGAAAGGAGTTACTGAAATGTTCTGTTCCACGTTCAATGTTCCGTGAAAAGTTCTGTTGTTTCTGGCCATTGCCACTCAAGATTTTTACATATAGAACATTTTGAATTTAAAAAAAAATCTTTTAAATTAGAAAATTCCTTCAAAAGCTATTAGGGGGAGACAGACAGACACACATTTTCCCCATCTCAAAACACTGCTTTCAATTTTTTTTATTTTTCAATTCTTATTTAATTGTTTAACTTATTTTTAACATTTTTTTATTTTTAATGATCTTTTCATGATACATTATACCTTTTTTCTTATATTTCTTTTTTTTTTTACTTTTACTGGAAAGTAGGCTATAATATTGGTGGAAATCTTTTGATGTTCACATATTATTATAACAAATGTAGTTTTTTTTTTTTAAGATTCAAGAAAAAACAACATCTCCTCCACCAGAAATTAGGGTCTAGCTATGCCACTCTGGGTGTATCACTGCATGGGAGACTTTGAAAATCACCGAAAGTCAGGGTTTCAGTTGATTATTAAATGATCAAGACAAATTGTAAATAGTATTCCCTACAAATCCAAAATCTTATAAGCTCCACGAGAAAAAATTATAAATTTCTACAAAAAATTGTAGAAATTTATAAATTGCGAAAAAAAATTATAACTTGGAAAAAATTTTTTTACAAATTTCAAAATTTTATACATAATGTAGACAGCAATATTAAATGCATTTAATCATTTCAGATTTGAATATCCAAATAACCATATAGGTTATAGCAGTTTTGTAAGAATGTGACCAAAAAATGTTAAAGCTACTGGTTCCAAAGATTTAATTACATGCATGTGTGAATATTGCATCAATATTTTACCAAGTTGGCTAGTCTTCATTGGCTTGCACCTCACAAAGAGCCAAATTTTCTAAAATTACCAACTACAGTTTATGAGCTAAATGATTTTAGCATGTGTCATAAAAACTCGTTGCTTTGTACTGAAAAACAATGTAGCAATTGTAAAAACAAAATTAATAGCGAACTATAAAAATGTTGCACAAATGATCCAATAAAATGGGTTAGGTATGAAAAAACTGAAAGGCTAGTTTGTAATTCAACGCAGTCAAATAATGAAACAAAGCTATAAAAAAGTGAAGACTTCATACAAAAGTCTGGGGATATAAAAATGTTACGAAAGGAATTGCATGAAAAACTACAACCTTTTGGCATTCATTTTTCAATGCAATGTGACAACTTCACCAATTCAATGGGTTGATTGAAAATGTGAAGATATTACATTTATAGATGATGAGTGGCTAATAACAGTGGAGGATTTTTCAGAAAACATTAACGCCAAATACCAGTTAAACACCAAAGTGTGTTTTTATCATGATCCTCACACATATAATAAGATTATCAGAAATGGTGTAACTTTGGTTATCTCAGACTTAGTACATGATCATTTTGCAGCAGATATGGGTCATTCCACGGTGACTGACGTTACAATTTGACTAAGTTTTTTTAACTTTTAAAATCCACACTGTCTTGAAATTTAATTTTATTTTGAAATTGATCTAAAATACTATGATAGAGTACAATAATGCTACCCATACCTGTTTTTAGACATAAAAAGCTTTTTTGTGTGGAATTAAGGTAAATCAAAAATTGTGACTGATGTTACACAGAAGAGACATTAGGAAAAACAACTTTTATATTAATTGAAATTCTCCTCAAACTAAGAACATGAAGATTAAAATAATTTTTTTCCAGTCAAGTAGAGATTTCAAACTTTATGAATACACTTTGTTTCACTCAAAAAACTCACTTAATTACCATGACTGATGTTACAAACATTTTGTGACTGATGTTACAATAACATTAATTGGTTCAATTCATAATTTATTTCTCCTTAAAAGTCAAATTAGCAATTTTTTTATAAAATTACACATATCTACTTAAATGATAAAAAGTAAACAATAGTAAATGAATATAATTATAAAAGTGATGTTTTTAGTGCAATTCAGGAAATAAAAAGTGTCCTCGTGCATTTACTACATTTGGTGCACTAAGATTTCTTATTATTTTTTCTTGTGAATAATAAATTTCATCCACATTGTCAGACCATTTATAATGCAACTGTAAATCGTATGATGAGATCTCAAAGATTTTCACTGTTTGAAGCTGCGACATTTACAAAATCTTTTGCACTGTATACGAAATGCTTTCTTTTTTTTACAGCTTCCCATACCTGCCTCATTACAGAGCCGCCAATGCCGTCCACTGGGCCTTTTCCATGTGATGTAGCAAAATAATTCGATTTAATGACAATATATTTTTCTATAACAAGGGTTTCGTAGCTGCAATGAACTTGTTTTTGAACTGGGCCATCTGACCAAATATGTAAGACTTCAATTTCTTGAGGAATCTTTTCCAGCATTCTTGTTATGAGAGGAATCACAATCTCTTTAGAATGAGACAGTTCATCTGAGGCTATCGCATACGGATGCATTCTACCTGAGTGGTACAGTGCTGCTGTAAAAATGCTTACTTGGGTTTAGTAGGAGCACCTGTTTCCTCAATTTCATTGTCAAACCATTTTTCTTATGACAGCCTTCTGCTTTCGTGGAGATGTAGGCTTTGCACGAGTTATAGCTTTTCCTAAGGTTTTATTATTTTGGAAAAGGGATTATGTCACTGCTACTTGAAATTTTGCACTTTAATGTGCTACATTTTTTTACTGTTTTTCTAACATTTTCTTTGATTTGTCTTTTTAAAAGGAATTAGGTAACTTAGCTATGTCATTTCTTTTTTTATCTCTACTCCTTTTAGCTTCTGCATTGTTTTTCTTTTTGTAATCTTCATATTTTCCTTCCTTCTTTAATTTATTTTGCCTCTTTTTTTGCCTTTCCGCAGCAGTCAATGCCATTTGGGCAGTGTTTAAGTATCTAACTGGAAAAGAGAAAGTGACTGATGTTTCATATTTTAAAAAAGCTTTTATCTCATAAATTGAACTGTTATTAACCATTTAAGTAATTGATATTTAAGATATTATCATGAATGAAGAGAATATGCTTTTTATATTCTTAACACTAATTTTCCTTAAGTAATAAAAACTTTTATAAATTTTTGTGACTGATGTTACATCACTATGAGGCCTAATTTATAAAAATTAATTTTCAACACAATAATCACAGCTTCAAGATTCTTTACTGACCTAACCTCACATATAGACTCAATTTCAATAAAAAATAAGATTTTATACATACCTGTTAATTTCTTTACGAAAACAAGATGAACTTTCCAAACCTCTCTAAAGACAACAACAAATGTGACAAAAGTAGCATTGCCAAACATTGCCTATAAAACTTACAAAAAGGTACTGCTAACTTTTTAAACATAATTTTATAAAAATTCACATATTTTGACCTTAGAGGAAAAAAAACTATATGTGCAAGGGAAAAAAATTTTATGTTGGTGTCCCTGTTTGCATGGAATTGCCCATATGTTTTGTATTAAGGTAGTGAATAATATCATTTGGAAAAGGGGTCTTAACATCAAGTGGCACACTGGATAGTCTGATGGATGTGCAAGTCAATACACAAGTTGTGAAGCATTTTTGGATTACTCATTATACCCTCGCCTCATACCTTCCAGCATGATTACGAACATCTTTTTTTTTTTGGCTCTTGACATGCAAAGGGGTTTATGCTGTAGGTGGAGTAATCAAAACATGGGCTGATAGACAAATTGCTAACAGAGGTTGCGTGATTCAATCTAAGAAAATTTTGCTTAGATTTATCAAGATTTTGCCAGATCTGCCATCACCCATGCAAAGAGGAAAAAAAATCAAAACTATGTGGTTGATTACTTTTAAAATTCTTTTATATATATATATATGTCTTTATTTATTTCAGTAAATCAAACTGAAAGTTTGAACAATAATTTTAATATTTTCTAAAGTTATATTTAAAATTTTTTTTTATAATTTAAAAATAATTACTTCTTTCAGTTAAATGAAATTGACTTCTAAAAAACAAGAAACTATTTTAATGTTACCTTTTTTAGCTTTGATTAATTTCTTTAAAATCATAACACAATTTTATTATGTTAAAACCAGTATATAAAACTATTTACATACTTTCTGAATTCTTTCGTCAATAAATTGCAAAATTTAAAATAACAATCAACACATATTTAAAAAATGAAAAATGAGATTAACAATAACAAAAATTGTGTAACCTACAGATTACTAATGTCCAAACTACTGTAACGTACAGATTACTAATGTCCAAAATACTGTAACGTACAGAACAATGTCAAAATGTGTTACCTAGATTAAACCCAGGTCACTAGAGTAAATTCATTAATTCATACTTTTTAAGCCCACTTGCTGTCTTTTAATGTTTTTTTATTGTATTTTAGGTGTATGTACTACATTTTAAAAAATGATGGCAAATTTGAAACTTTTTACAATTACTTAAAGTTAACATTGATGTTCTCACTTTTTGACAACCGCCCTTATCCTTTATTTTTACAAAAACATTAATTCCTGTTCAGTTATAAAATATCTTTGCTCAAGACCAAGGATGCACAAACTTTTTGGGGTGAAGGGCCAAAAAATTAGAAAGTATCAGTTTGGGGGTCAAAGTAACTTTATGTTTTATTCATAAAAATACAGGGTGTATTTCAGTTTTATTTTAGAGGTAATATGTACAAATTACATGTATTAATGATTACTGTACTCGGGAACAGATTATTAAATAAAAGTTTTTTAAAAATAATGTAAATGAATTCAAACAAAATGAGGTATAAGATTTCTAAACAGTTAATTGCACAACATTTATATATATCAATGAAGCGATTGGTCAAATGGCAAAAAAACGGAATACTAAAATTTTTTACAAAAATGTGTGCAAATTAGAAAATGAAACAAATGGAAAATAAAAAGGAAATTTAAACTTAGAAAAACACAGCATTATTCTCTAAATTATAACTTTCTTTATACTTTAGATATTTTTTCTTTGACATTTTATAATGTAAAATTTAAAATATATATTAAGAGTTAAAATGAGATATTAATTAAAAGTGCGAATATAAATACAGAAGAAATAAACACACATATATTAAATAGCAAAATCCAAATGCTGTGAGTCTGCACATCTCGTAAAACCCTTGTGATTCAGAATTACTAGTCAATTTGGCTGGTAGAATTGTTTTTTTAACTAACCATTTACAAAATCTTATTAGTTTAATTGGCATAGTATTACAGTATAGAACCTCTGATCCGGGAACCAGAAAACCGGGAATTCTTTCGTGAATTTCCCGCCATTTTTGAAAAGTTCGCGTTTTTTTTGCCCATTTAGTAAAAATACGAATTTTTTTAAATGCCTTTAAAATTACGCATTTTTCCGTTACAAGTAACACATTCAGTGTTTATAAGTCGAACAATTTAGTCTAAAAACGATGTTTTTTAAGGGGAGGGAGGCGTCAACTTACTTGCAGATGAAAATTAGAAAAAAAAATCTCCAACGGTACTTGAGAAAAATCAGACCTTTTCTCTATTTTATTTCAATAATTAAACATGAAAGAAATAAGTAATTAGATTCTTATACATTTATTTAATTGTCTCGTCAGTATTCGAAGACGAAATGCAACAAAAGTCGGACTAACGAACGTTCGGTAAAATTTCTAATACTGCAGATTCGCGAATTTTCCGCAATAGCTGATCGTGTGAAAATTAAACCTCGTTTATTTTTGTTTTATGTATTTTTTATTTATTTAAGAGCTGAAATAAGGTAATAAGAATTTAAAATTGATATTAAGGCAACAAAAATTACAACTGTAAAAATGAATTCTTTATTAAAATCGAGTTCCCAAAAGCGAAGTCGTTTTACACAAGTATGAATTTAATACGTTTTAGTAATACGTTTCTGCATGTAAACATGCTTCTTACAATTCGTTTTCCTCCTTTTTGAAATCATTTATTACTGTAAAAATGATTGATGGTCAGATTTTACGAAATTAAGAATTTGATAAACAAGATTTCCGATTCGGAAAGCATCCAACAAATGATGAAACGAAGCAAGATGGCGATGAAGGCTAAAATAATGACATTTTGCCTGCTATGTCTAACGATCGTTGCTTTGAATCAACTAAAGAAATCATAGCAGGAATGGGACAAAACTCTTTTATAGACGAAATAACGCACATAATGGCTGTTCGAAAAATCCAGCAATTGAATTTTCGACCATTTTCCGATAAACTATTGTTCTGAAATTTTACATATAGCTCAGAACCAGATGACAATGCAATATTCTACCACTTTTATCATGATTTGATTAGTTTGTGAAGTATTTCCAATAAAATAAAATTAAATATGGCGATTAGTTCCGAAAATTGCGACCAAAATTCAGTAGCGGTAGTTTTTTAACTACGATTTTTTGTAAGCTTTTTTTTACAATTATTTTTTCTTTCGTATTTTTTTTAAATTTTATTATAATTATTCTTTTTTATAAACTGTATTATCGGGCCAATTCAAAAGGCTCAGCGGGCCAATTTTGGCCCGCGGGCCATAGTTTGTGCATCCCTGCTCAAGACATAGCATTCTCTAGATTTGGAATGATGTTGTCAACAGTAACTTTCTAATGTAATTGTGCATCAGTCACACTTATCTGCTATGAGGTTATTTGCGGCCAGACTGTGGTTGGAGATTGGGAGAGGGCAAGGCAAATATCACGTGCTTGTTTATTAGTTAAATCAAGACACTTATAAGTACTTGTTCACTTTTATTATTATTAAATATATGAAGTATTGAGTCGATCTTTAATTAGTTCTTGGGCACCATAAAAATATTAGAATATCTCCATATATATTTATTTAGCATTTAAGTAAAAAAGTTAAACTGCATTCCAAGCAAAATGTAGAGCTCAGATACGGTAAAATTCACTTGAAAAATTAATAAAAATGAAATTTTAAAAATGTCCAAATTTTAGACATTTCCTGCTTTTAGATGTTCTAATTTTCTACTACTACAAAAACATCTTGAAAAAAGATTGTGTCCAAAAATAATAATTTTGTTAAAGATCCATACCAGTGCTATATTTAAAACAAAAAAATTCTCGTTGATGCTGTTTTATATTACCAATACTCTAAACTTTTAAATCCAGTGCATATATTTTGTCCATTTTTAAATACATTGGTTACATAGGGATACTCACTTATACTCCAGTTTGCTGGGGTAATTCTTGGTCACTGGGGAGTTGTTGGTCACTGATCTTCTTCAGAAATACAGAAGTTTTTCATATTAATTTCAGCCTAAACATTACTAGATCGTAGTTGTTAAGTGTATGTATACTAGTTGTTGTTATACAATCAAGGCTTCCCCCAGGCTTGGGCGGGAGGGTGTCGCGCCCCGCCTGCCCTTTGATTCACGAAACGCACTCTTTTTGCCCTTTTATTAGTGAAATGGGGCTATTCTTGCCTTTTGCTTATAAACTGACGCTCTTTCGAAGTACATTTATTTTCCAGTTCGTGTGCTTAGTCTCGGGACTCGCTTATGAACTGTCGTCCAATATGACAGATAGCACAAGACAATACATGAAAGATTTCATTACATCACAAAGAAAGGAAATAACAGAAATACACCCAGGGCAAGGTGGGAATCGAACCCACGACCTCGTTACTGCGCGCAAGCAGCGGGCGGAAACTGGTACTAAGACCGCTCGGCCACCGAGGCCCCCGCTCTTTTGATTTTGGAGTACATGAAAACCTCAAAATGTGAAAAAAGTACCCTGGAAAATGCAGAGACTAAACTATCCTCTTCCACCAGCCCTTCGGGAACAATAACGAACAAACGCGTTTTCGTTTCAATAAGCCTCTGCTGAATTTCGAGAATCACATCATTTCCCCTTGACTTTTAAGGGGACCAGTATGCATTAAAAACTCCAAAGAATATTGGACATCCTTCAGGTCCTTACCACTTAGGGGAAGAATTTGTTATAATTCTAGCAACATCCTTCAATAAAAACAAGACATTTATTAACTTAAAAAACACAAAGATAAAACAAGCGAGCCCAAATATAATCATCATCTAACCTCTTTAACGAGTACAAGCTTATATATCAAAAAGGAATTGCAGCACTGCAGCTATACGTGACGTCACGTAGGAAAGCAAGCAGATAGCCGGGGGAAACGTCATCGCCGATTTGCTTCCCTCATTTGCATGAGAAAAACATTGCAAGACTCAACAGTGCAACAGAATTTCTTTGTCCGTACGCGCTAAATCCCACAGTGAGGTTTACCGCTTTCATTTACAAAAAAAAAGATATAAATAGGAAAATAAATCAAAAGAAGTAAGCAATTGTGAGAAACACCTTTTTTTACTGCTCAAGCGGTCTTGTAAAAAAGGCAGGTGCGAAACGACTCTTCCGATGATTCATTGTTCTCAGAGCCCAACTTTGTATTCTTTGTTGAATGTCATATGAATGATAAATCCCTTGATTTCCATAAAAAGAAACCTCAGTAGCTTGATTTTTTAAAAAATAAACTCATTCATTTTAGATTGAATATTTTCATTTAAACTAGTAAAAGTAAAAACTCTTCGGTGCCTACAAGTTTGAAAATCCATTGCCTTCTAATTAGTGCCAGACTGGGAAGTAAACATTTTGATAAGAGTGAAAATAAAATCCAGTGAACAAAGGCTGTATCCAGAGGGGCATACAGAGAGGCAGTGAACGAATTCTAGATCGGCGGAAATGTTTATTTCTGTACTCATATTTGATTTTTGCTGTTAGATTTTGCCTCAGCAATTTTTGTTAAATGTTGCTTTTCTTAGCTCTATAAAGTTTCAATAACAATTGAAGTTCAGGGGAATGGGAATTCGTTATTTTTCATATGAAGGAAATTCAAGGAAAAGGGGAGGAAATGCGCTATTTCAGAGGTGTCACTGATCAAAACACAAAAAAGAGGAAATTTGAAAATGCTGAACAAGAAGGGCTGCAAATAATAGTGTAAGAAATGATTGACATATAAGTGGTAAAATCAGCATAAATATAAAGGAGCGAGTTTTACAAAAGCAGATGCAACTGGATTTTGAAATGGCGAAAAAGCGGGACCTATGAGAAATAGCACAAAAAAGTTAAAATGCTTAAATTTCACCCTTAATGCATGAATGTTAATGCCTATAGACTTTAGAAATCACAGGTACCTGGGACCCAGGACTTGAAAATTTCTAGGTCCCTCTTTCCAAAAAGCAGGTTCCAAAATCCAAAAAAAAAGCTTATCATGGTTTTAAAGATATAAAGGATAAAAAACAAACATTTATGACAAGAAATTTTTTTCGATGCAATTAGGAATTGATTCAATAACAATTACAATAATGCGTTCAATAACAATTATAATAAGGGAATTCATTGAGTCCTGACCTGATATGACATCAAGCACGTTTCAAAAGGTTTCCCTTTTAGAAAAGGTCATTGATGACAAGAAGAAAATTAATGCAAAACAAACTGTACTACAAAAATATTTTAAATAAAGAAGAAGCTCAGTTAAGCTTGGTACGTATGTTTTTTATTATGTGCATTCAAATTTTAATTCTTAGAATGAAAGTATGAAATTTATTAGATTTTTGATAACTCTAAATTTTTATTTCCGCCCTTCAATTTCGAGTTGACTGTATTACAAAAATGATACAGAATTTTTTCTATTAAATTACAAAATAACATTATCAAGTCACTATATTTTCAAGCACATACTGTTTTCCCTCTACCAGTTTGTGTATTATACAAATTAGTTATGCCGAAATATATTTTCCCCCCTAATTCGGAGTGTAAATTATGTGCTATTACCATTCTGTTAAAATTTTAATATCAAAAACGATGCCTTCTATTAACAAAAATTATTTTTTATTAAATTTGTTTAGGCATTGATTGTACTTTAGAACCATGCTTATCCATTATCTGTCCATCAACAATTTTATAGCTAGCTGTCGATTTTTCCAACAAAACTCAAGATATTCCATAACTTTTATTTGACTCGAAAGTATAAATCGTAAAGAGTTATATTTTTAAGAGCAATTATTTTCCCACATTCCCTTGGGGTCATACATAAAGATGAGAATAGCAATTCAGATCTACTGCAGATCAAAAACGAACATTTGTAACAATAACTTGTAATTACAAGAAAACATAAATTTTTCTGTGTTTCAAACCAGTAAGACCATTCTCTATTCCGGTTCACGATCAATTTCTAATGGTCACAATACTTAAAGTAAAAAAATATTGGTGACAATTTAGACGAAAAACTAGCTTTAATTTGCACAGTGCAGATTATTCCATTCAGAATTTCCCACCATTTGACGGATACAAAATGCAATAATAAATAATGAATCAAAGGAATTAATAACACAGAACGATCAAATAACTAACACAGTCTGACAACAGAAAAAATCGATCGTAATTGCGATCAGTGGCAACTTGATTAGAATCACTAATTTTTTTTTACGGTAATCTTATAGGGTAAAGCTACTTTCTTTTTTTCTAGATTAACGTTAGCAAATTGTATTTCAACAATGCAATCAAATAACACAATCAAAAAATTATACTTACAAAACTTCTTCACATATACAAAATGTAAACACAACAGAACAAGTACACAGCTTTAGAAAATAGCGCGAAATCGGAACATGCACTCTTTGATGCCAAATCAGAATCAAAAAATTGTATTTCATCCGGACGGTGGTTTTGATCCGGAAGAAGAATGCATTTTGCCTCCGTTATCACTATTTGGGTCGTTAATATGAAATGGTCCTTGTATCAAATGAACCTATAATAATATCCAATTGTTTAAAAATATAACTACTTTCAAATGGCACTGTAAACATACAATATAAAAGTTTTCAAGTTTTTTTAGATTTAACGAATTATTGTTTGTTTGCTAACGACCATTTCAGGTTCAGGTCACATAATTACTCGAGTTTATTTGCTATCCTCAAGGATATGCCTCAAATTCTCGTCTAATATGACACTCAGGGGAAAGGGATAACCGAACGCATGCCTCTTCACTGCGCGCAGGCAGGCAGCGGAACCGGTCCATTAGACCGCTCAGCCACTGAGGCCCCTTCTCGCTATATAATACCTGGAGTGACATCTGCCTTTCCATCGGAAAACGAACGGACGCAAAATAAAAATTGAAATTCTACTGGTAACACATTTTTCTTTATTTAGTTTAGAATGCTTTTCTTACTACAGTACGACACGGGTCTTGACTTGAATAAAAAAATTTGTTTCTGTATAGTACTAGTCATTAAACGTAAAAAAAATACTCTTTTTTAAATCTATTTTATGTGCAGTTTTACTTTAATGCACGTCTAGAGTCTTTTAGTATTGAACAAGTGTTTTATCCGGCGACACTTTAAAACTGAGCGCTCATATGGCACTCCAGATATTATTAAATTCTAGGCCCGTCATTTCAAAATTGTCCAGTGGGGTTACGTTGCGTTTCTATAAAAGTCAGGGGGGGGGGAAGCAGTTCGACTGATGACGTCCGACACATTTTAAGATGATAATTTACATCATATTTTAGAGATGGATTTTATTTGAAAAAAATTTCATTGCTCTAATCATCTAGCATTTTATTATTTCATCCTTAATAAATGAAACATTTTTCCTCAATTAAAAGGGACGCAGCTACCCAAAAAGAGTAACTACAGTTTCTCCGGAAAAAAAAAAGGTCTCACGTAATAAGACAACCATCGACCAAACGTCTCTATTTTGTGACAGTGCCCAGTTTAAACATTTATCTTCATCATATATAAAAATAGCTTGTGGGGACCACATTTTATGAACTTTGTCCCCACATTTTAAAATTCTTTCAAAATGTTTCATTAAATCTTGCTTAAAAAGCTAATTTGTAGATATCATTACAAACCCATAAAAGGGGAAAACATTCAAGAAAGTTTAAAACATATTTTCTAATTACAAATAAAGAAATTACTACTGTATGATGAATTTTAAAAAACCAAGAAGCTTTCGCACCTCCCCCGCGTCTTTTCCTGTTTGGCTTCGTCGTGTTCGTGCTCCGGAGATAAGCTCCAGTTTATCGTTTACTCTTTACTGCGCATTCATGAATTGTGTCTGCTTGCTTATCTTATTAGTGTTGTGTTGTCGTTTTTAACATTTGTGTTCAAAATTTCTTTATAGTTGTATACAGTGATTTAACTGAGTGTAATTAGCTGAAGCACTGCCGTAGAAATTTACTTCTTTTACTTTTGTTGTCAAGCGGCAGTTTCAGCTGTCAGTATTATTCAGAATCATGGCTACCGATGCGAAAAGTAGTGCCAATCTTACACCTATTGAGAAGTATTTAGCCCGTACTTCTGCAGAAGTAACATCGAATGGTCCGATTGAAAAAATTACGGGAGAAAGTGATGATTTTGCTTCGATTCGGGAAATTCCTTTGGATAACAGGTTGAGAAGAAAAGCTAAGAGGCCTTCCAAACTGAGTAGCACTAATGAAAACGGTATTAGCACTATGATCAACGTGAATGGCTCTTATCTTCGCTATTCGAAAAACAGTCGTCGATCACGAAATGGTTTTGGCAGGGGCTTGCCAAAGAAAGGTTAGTGAGATTTAATGAACTGTTGCTATTAAATTTTTTAATTTTACTTGTTGATGCTTGAGCGAACTGTATCTCAACTTCTGTGTAGCTTGATGAAAATAGTAATATGTAGTCTGATGCATAAGTAAAATCATACTGTTTTTTTTTTCTTCTGTTTTCTATTTTATTTATTTATTTGTTAAATTTTTGACTTGTCAATTGTTTAGGTGTATTCTTCAAAGTGTTAAAGTATCACATGTATCATGTCGACTGTTAATCTTTTCTATGAACAGTTTAAATGAAAGTTTTACTTCAGGTTGATTTGTTGTATTTTTCATCAATGTTGAAATGAAAATTTTTCTAAAATAGCTTGTGAGTGGTAAACTTTTAGGAACTGTTTTCAATGAGATGATACTGAAACTTAGTACTTTTTCAAACTGATATTTCCACCTCTATAATTTAAATTCGCTTCTTTTCCTATTTAAATGTGTATTATCAGTGAAAATGTGCTTGAAAAATATTATTTTTTCTTTAAAATCTTCTGTTTGAGCTGGATTCTTTTAAGAGGGAAAACACTATAGACATTGTATACAAATAAATATATTCCTTTGTAGAAAATGGGGGGGGGGGGGGGGGATCATATCTTCCAAAACAAAACTTACTGTCCTTTTTGTGAGTGCTCCAAAATCAGTACCACTCAAAACCCAAGTAAGCAAAACATCGAAAGTAAGTTGATTTTCTACTGTAATTAGGTGAATTCCATGGGTAACGGAAGGATGTTTTTTACAACAAAATAGGACTTTGAGAGCTTGTCAATTTAAAAAAATAACTGTTTTCAAGAAACTGACAATCAAACCTTTATACTTTCTATGAAGTTATATGAAAATTAGTAAACTTGGAATTTTACAATTAATAACTTTTTTTTTAAATTGAAATTTTAAAATTGGTAACGGAAGGACATTTTTCTGACATGTTAATTTTGGTTGCTTTATCAACTTTAAAATTCAGTTAAACTATTTGCAGAAATTTCTTGAAACAATTTGGGCATCTTAAGGAGGGCTCATTCAATGCATATTAGGAGAGCTTTTTTGAAAATAATTATATTTTTCACTAAAAAGAAATATTTTGTCATGGTAACGGAAGGACAAAAGTGCCATAGTACAAGATACACATTAAAAAGGCTGAACTTCTTTCAAATATGTGTGAAAATCATGTGTAAGACCTTTTCTTAGACTTATTCATCAATTGGTATATCACTGGTTTTATTCATATATTAGATTTATACTTGAACCTGCATCTCAGTCAAGTGCTGGGGCAGTTTCTATAATTATCTCAAGTTTGATTTTTTTTTTTTATTTCTTTATTGTTGGTCCAACATTTGTCTTCTTTTACAGGATAAATATAAGTCAAACATTACTAAAGCACACGAACTGGAAAATTATTGTACTTCAATTCAATTCAAGTCAAACATTCATGGATTTAGTTTTTCAAATGCAACACTTCAAAAAATATTTCCCCTCCCCCCCTACCTTCACTCTTCTCTCACTGAGTTAAATGTGTTTCTCTCCGTTCAACTAATAAAAAATTTCTGATGAACAATTGCAGCTCTGCTATTACATTTTATGGATACTTCGATAAGTATTATGTAGTGAGATTAAAAATAATCTTTCCACTAGAAACAAATATTCCTATTTATAGGATAGAAAGCGTTAATTACTGATTAATGGGTGCTTTGTCTTTCTGGTAGAAGATGGACTTGTTCCCATCTTTCAGTGAGGTACTCATTGAATTTTGATAGATATCCTGAGAGGGAAGATTTCCAACTATAAGACTTTAGCTGGGTGTACAATGTCTGCAAAGTCTTTTGCAGTAAGGAGCTTCTCAGATAAAATGTTGCTCCACATCAGTGCTGTTGACATCTCTTTTTCTGTGACTGCTGTCCAAGAAGTTTTTTGATGCCTTAATCTTTAAACTATTTTTCAATGAAAATTAAATTTATGAATAGATACTGATGTTTAAACAGGCATATTAAGCTCTAACTGAAAAAAAAAAATCAATCCAAGTATGGAAACACACTGTGTGTATCAATAAAACCAGAAACTCGCTTTTCTGTGGTTTAGTTCATCATTAACCAGTGCATATTCTTGACCTTTTCCACACCAAATCAAATAAATACAATGAAGATAAGTTTTATGCAGTGAATACATGTTGCTTATATTAATAGAGTATTTTTTAAATTAAGTGGAAATGAGTTTAACTACGACTGTCCTTCCGTTACCATGATTTATGTCCTTCCGTTACCATATTTTTGTCCTTCCGTTACCATGAAAAAACTCCTAAAATTGCATTTTTGAAAAATTTTGACTCTGCCAAATCAATGCAAGCCTTAAACCTGCAGTGTACTGAAAAACTCGTAATTCTTGAGCCATTGTGTTCCGAGTGAGATAGTTGATAGCCACTTTTTCGGTAATGGAAGGACATGTTCAGTATGACTTATTAATACACTACTTTTCTGGCAAGAATATTTTTTTTTATTTATCAAATGAATGAAAAGCTTAATATAACACCCAACGTATAATAGTTAATCTGTTTGTTAAACTTTTATAAATTAATTAATCAAATTTTTAAGTTAATTTAAACTTTAAGTAATTTGGCTCTACAATGGCGTGACATAAAAGAGTAACTTTGAGCAGTTTTTAAAACTTAAATTATGTCTAACTCAAAAAAAAATTCTATTTTCAAAAAGTTTACTTATTTCTGAAGAAAATGATGTATTACAAGTGGTCCAAAGCTAATTTTTAAAATTTAAGTGCCATTTCCTCTTTTTCATGGAATTCACCATTATTTAATGATGAAGGGGCTCAAATATAGACCTACATATGTATTCAGTCTTGATTCAAACACACATTTGAGATATTTAAAAATTACACCAAACAAAACATAAATCTTTATCTGTCAAAACATTTTTATTACCTGTAAAGTTTGATAGAAATTAATAAAAACCTCATTAACCTTTATTAAGACCTTTACAGCACCGTTTTTTGTAGTGCGAAAAATTTTCTATTTCATTGTGCTGGAAAGTAGCTAGTGCAATGCTGTCTATTGGAATTTTATAAAACTTACCACATTTATGGTACTGAGTTTCAATGGAAGAGCATACTATGTGCACCTGTGAAGATGATAACAAAGGGAATGAAGCGTGGTATTATTGTAGTAAGTTTTGAGGAGGGGACACCAACCCTGTAGGCATTCATCCATCCTCAGTATTTTTTTTTTTTTTTTTTCAGAACAAAACATCATATAAACTGAATAAAACTGCTAAATTTGGAGCACAATTTGATAAAAAGTAAAATTTTTGTCTCAAAGTCTTAACAATTGTGATTATTTTAAGCCATAAGTTTCTTTTAACTACAGGTGGTGGTGGTGGCAAAGGAACTTGGGGTAAACCAGGAAGTGAACTGATGATAGAAGGTGAAGAACTCACCTCAGACATTCATGATCCTAACTATGATTATGAAAATCAGGTTTGTAACTTGTAACTAATTTAGTTAACAACACTTTTGAGGTATGTACTGGAACATAAGCCATTTACTTTTAATTTTGAGACTTGCTTATCGCTTAATGTGTGTTTTATGTATAAATACATACACAACGTTTTTATTGAAATTGGGAAAGGAGGGATTAGAGGTAACATTCTCTCAATCATTTTGGAATTCAGATTTATTCTGCTATTTCTTTATTTTGTTAATTTTTGTTTATTATTTTTTTCATATACAAAATTAAATAAGTAGTAATAGATATAAATGATACCAAAAAATAATGGATGGTTTTGTATTGAAGTTGCTCTTTTTACCATATCCTAATTCTTTTATTTAGTTCTGATTGCAACCCATTTATTGTTGCATTTAATATATCGCTTCAATAATGTTAAATACACATTTTAAATAGCTAAAGTTATATTTACCTTTATAATACTACACAGATTGAAAACAAAGCACTTTCAAATACTTAGTATTCTACACTTCTCTATCTAAAAGCTTACTGATTTTCAAAAGATGCTTAAAATATTTTTAAAAAGTGATTATTTTTTTGATCTTGAAACAGATGCTATGAAGAGATGGTCTCCAATTAGAAGTGCAAAATTTTAGGCATTTTATTTTTGTATTACAGAAAGTTCTTCAGAAAAGTGGCAGTTTCCCCCAGGATTGAAAAAGGGCAGGGTGCTACTGTAAAAAAATGGCACTTTTCCAAATTTAGGGCATGTATTATAAAGCAAAAGGCATGTACAGGGTTCGTACGGTCCTTAAAAGTCCTTAGAAAGTCCTTAATGTTCATTTTCATTTTTAAGGCCTTGAAAAGTGCTTGAAAAGTCCTTATTTTTTATTCCAAGTAATTTTTTATCCCAATTAATTAATTTTTTTGTTAGCATAAGAAGGTAGCCGTATGCTCTATTTGTTTTACAATCTTTGCATCCCTTACAAGAATCAAACGTCTTTCATTTCAACTACAGTACTGCACATCAAATTTGGCTTGCTCGGAACCGGCACTATGCCGGCTTTCGGAATTAGCCGTATTTCGGAACCCGACCAAAAATGGCGGATTTACGTGAACATCAACGGCATTTTTACTTCAATTTACAGTGCTTTCTTACCGGGTAGATACAGGCCCATCATTTCAAAAATTTGGAAAACGGACTTTTAAGGACTAAAAAAGAAAAAAATAGTGAAAGGTGCACCTAGAAACCAATTTTCATTTTTTAACGTAGTAGGTTTTCTAGTTCTATCTTGGCATCCTGAGTTTAGCTCATGTAAATCAGAAATATATCTACAAGATTGCTTCTTTTTGACTAAAAATTTACTGCCATTTATTGATTTGACAGTTCCTTTAATTAATATTTTTTCTGATTTTACAAAAAGTGAAAAAAATCTGGCATTTTGGAAAAAGGGCCGAATTGTGGGATTTCAAATTTGGGGTTCGATGCTATTTATTAAGTTTAACTACAAAGTGAATAAAGAATTTTTTTTCATGAAAATTGTATTTTGAAGTATATACATACTTTAAAAAATATGTATAAAATTTAAAGCTACTAAATAATCATTTCTCTTACTCTCTCTAGTTGCTTACTCTCTCGATCGCTTTTCAGCCGATCTTTTGCTACAGATTTTCTCTCCCTCTCTTTTTCTTTGATTAAATGAATTTCCGTTTCGAAAAAATAACTCGTTAATTATTTTTTTAAAGCAATGTTTTAATATTTAGTAAATTGTTAAAACCAATTTGGCTAAGCGATCGTTCGTTCCGGCGTTTTGTTGTGTGGGAGATGATATATTTGCTGTGATAATCAAAATTTGTATCTCACAAAAATTTTTAATTTGCAATTAAATTTAAGGAGTCAACAGCTTCTTGAAACCTTTACCACATAGCTGCCAAGTTCTTCATTTCCCTTTAGTTTTTTTCCTCTGTTACTTTTAAACTCCAAAAATCCGATTTTTCAAGCTGATGTATTAGTATTTTTCATCTGAAGGGATTGTGCTACAAAACGTAGATTAATTTTAAACAGGGTTCCCACGGGTGCTTATAAGTGCTTAGAAGTGCTTAATTTGACCTTTTGTTTCTAAAAGCCCTTAGAAGTACTTATTTTCAATCAAAGGTGCTTATAAGTGCTTTTTTTTAATACGAAAGTCGATTTTTAAATTACCGTATTTTTTTATGCAATTTCTGATCGGTTTTTTATGGGATTTTTTAAACAAAGATTCAGAAAGTGAAAAATTATGGAGGGTTATAAGAATTATGTTGATTTTATCACACGGTCAAGCGATTGTAAAACATTGCTTTAGTGTAAATAAGTCATTAGAAGTGGAAAATTTGAAAGAAGAATCTTATATTGCTCAGAGGCTCATTTTGAGAATGCCAATAATTGTAATGAAATTCATGAAACTATCATTACAAAAGAAATGAGAAAGGGTCAATCCATACTAGAGATGGGAATGGTCGGGAACAAACCGGAAATTTTGGGGAAAAAAACAGTTTTTTTTCGGTTTTTTTCCGAAAGGGTTTATTTCCACCCGGAAAAATTGAACATTTTGAAATTTCTAGTATAAAATAATACATTCAGAAATTTATAATAGTTACATTCCAATTTTTTTTTCTTTGAATATTTTATATTTTTAAATATTTTTTCCTTTGAATATTTTATATTTTTAAATATTTTTTTCTTTGAATATTTTATATTTTTTAATATTTTTTCTTTAAATATTTAAATATAACATAACACAAAGTTTCCCTTTTGTACGAGAAAAAAGAACAGAGATATTTAGTTTCAAAGCTTGGAATTCTTTCTAATTTTCTCGGACTTTATTAAGGGATCGGTTAAAAAATCCGAATGAAGTATTCATTGAACAATGAATAGAATGAATACTTCATTGAAAATTTTTAACCAACCCCTTAATGCAGGCCAAAATATCTTTAAAAAATCCCAAACATTGAAACTAAATATCTCTGTTTATTTTTGTCATGCAGAAGGGAAACATTTTGCGTTATGTTCCTTAGGATGTGCGGGCGTCAACTTTTACTAAAATATGTCTATAAAGAATGGGTGACTGTATAAAAAGTTAATTTCTGTAATTTTCTCAAAATTGATTTTCTTTTAGTTTATAAATGTTATTATCATAAATGCTTACAATTTTTAAACATTTTTATAACTGGAAGTATATGTTTGTGACCAACGGTTGCTGAGATAAAAGCCTCCTAAGCACTTTAATTTGCACCCTGTATACATACATACATATAAATGCATTAACAAACTTTGGGGGGGGGGGGAACTAAACAACTTTGTAAAAAGAATTATTTGATAATTTACAAAAGTTACATATCCTAAAATCTACTTGCTTTATAACCATTACTTCTGTTCTGAGTTAATTACTTTTACATTAAAAATAATGATAAATCAATAAAAAAAAATGTTGCTTTAAAATTTATGATTAACTTTGGATTCAAATTTAATTTTATTTTTGTGATTAACTTTAATCCGAATCAGTATCTAAATTTATTGAAGCAACGCTGCTGGAAGATGAACATTCACATTTCATTGCAATACTGGACTTGGATTCTTCATTAAAAAATCCCAAATTCCAGTGAATAGCAACCAATTTTATGTGAACTAAACAGTATTTTAAGCTTTGCTTCAGCTTTAGAATTCTAAACGTAAACCAATACAAATACTGTTTTGGTTTGGGTTTAGATTAGAAAGCTTAACAGAAACTAATGTAGTTCTGGTTTGTATTTAGACTGGAAAATAAATTAAAACTAAATAAAATCTTTTTACAGACAAAAAAAATATATTGCAAGAATTTGTTTTTTTTAAAACAAACTTTTAAACAATGAGAGATTTGATATTGACGATATTTATAATGACAGCCACATTTTCTTTCTTTAAATTGGCAGCATTTATCTAGTTAAAAGGAATGATCGTGTAAATGGATTATGGAGTGTACATTACAATTAAATATTTCTTTCAAACTATAGTAATATTGTTACTTTTCTTTTTTTGAAAAAAAAAAAAAAAAGCTTTAATGGCAGTTTAAAATAGAAATGTTATTGTAATGATTATACAAAAGGTCAGGATCAGTAAGGTTACAAAGATATAATGAAAAAAAAAACATTTACACATATTTTTTTTCAATAGAAACATCCCCAATCCCAAAAACTATTTTAAAAAATCCACTTTCACTTGTAAAAAATCATTTTTTCCAATTTTTCCAGAAAAAAAAAACCGGAAAAAAACTGGTTTTTTTTCCACCACCTCAAAATTTCCGGAAATTTTACATCCCTAATCCATACCACTTCATGCAGGTTATGAAACCCATGGTCTCATATTTTAATGATTTTTTTATTTGTTCAGTTTACTATTGCGATTATCCCTGTAAATATTTTTGTTGCTATCTTTAATACTTTTTGAGATATTAATATTCTAAAATGTGTTTAAAGAGACGTCTTTGCTTTACGGACACATTTTGTGGTAGCGACGTAGTTCAAAAAATTCATAACTTTGCTACACAAAAATGTTTCCACTAAAATGTTCAGAATAACTTAGAGTTCGACAAAAATGCATTTAAACAAATACCTATTAAATGGTGCAGTTAGTATTAGCATCAGGTAGAATGTATTTATTTTCTGCAAAAGGAGATTGCTTCAATCGATCTCCAGTGCAAAAACATTTTAAAACAGACTCGAGGAAAAAAAAAAAAGAAGGGTATTGTTTCATACAAATTTTTATTTAAAATAGTTTTATTTTAAAAATAAAAGTTACTTTTGGTCATTTGGTATGTCACAGTTTGTAAGTAGGAAATGAGCCTGCATTATGATACTTTAAAAAATCATGATTCAGTGACTTCTTTTTCTTCCTCAATTTTATGTTGCTTTTTTTTTAACTTTATAAACATTAAATTACGAACTTATTTCTTGTAAAAATAATCTTATTTCGCATTATATTGTCTGTATTTTATGATTTTAAAGCAATTAGTATTTTACAATAAGAAGCGAAAACTTGTAATGTTGTGAAAGATATTTTGTACATACTTTTAAACAGTGTTCATTGATTAAAATCGGCTTGAATTAAATCATGATTTAAATTGCGATTTAAATCAAGTGATTTTTTTTCAAAAAAATCATTGCTTTTACAATGTTAGAAAGTGCTGTAAAAATGAAATATGTTGCAATTACAACAACTGTTACAAACAAAACTTCCTGGTCCATCTGTTTGTGTGCATAACATATTTCATATGTTTAGAACTAATTATGATTTTTTTAATTTTACAATATGACTCTTATTCTTCAAACATCTTAACAGCAAAGCATAATTCATTCAATCATTCAAATTATAATTCATAGTAATCATGAACCATTCTGTGTTTTTTATCTTCAAAATAGTATTTTAGATCCATTTAATAAATGCTACACAATAAATAATTCTGAATGATAGTGTTTAAAACAACAATTGTTAGAATTTAGAATATGTGTCCTTAAAGTTTCATCCGTGTCCCCTAATAGCTTAAGGTTTTTTTTCCTTCTAAAATATTTTATCATAGAAGTTTTTAATAAAGAAACTTGATTAAAACAAAAAGTTTCAGTTTTTAGCAATGGTGTAAGCATATGATTTTACTAAATGGTTGAAAATATTTCAGGCTTTTTCATTCATACAATAGAAAAATGATTAATGTACACTCAATGTAAAAATTAAGTGCACACAATTGTTACTTTTTTTCAGCTTTCAACAGCAAAATAATTCAGATTAAATTCAGATTGTGTTCATTTTCTCTGTACTTATGACTGTACTATTATTCCTGGCTTTTCTTCAAGTTCAAGCTGATGTCACAGTTATGGAAAATTCAGTAGAAGAACTGTGTAATAAGGCAGAGTCATCCAAAAACATTTCACTTTTTATGAAAGCCAATTCCCTTCGTAGGGATATTAAAGAAAAAGCATCTGAAGTTAAAGAATTAGACATTAAGATTTCTGAAAAAGAATTGAATTGAAATGTAAATGTTTTTTAAGTTATTTTCCGCAAAGCTTTTGATGTGCTTTTAATTGACCATTTATTCATTCATCAACTTTTTAACTAACCCTCACCACTTTTATTTTTCTTTTATATAATTGCAGATTTTTTTTAACCTTGTATCAAAAAGTTAAAGTTCATGGGTAATTCCACTGACATTAAAATTTAATTGTTTCTAACTTTTAAAATTGTCTATTTTTTCTGAAATTGATTGAAATTATTACAATGGAGTTACAATAATGGTACCCCACTTCTTTTTTGGCATAAGATTTTATGTGTGAAATTGAGGGGATTTAAAAAGCTTACTGGTGACTGGCAAAAGTAACATCAGTCACATTTTTTAAATATCCCCCCCCCCCCCCAAGCTTCTAATGCCTGACAGCATGTGACGGTAGTGTTATTTTACTTTATTATTATAATAATTTAGATCCATTTCAGAAAAAAATAACAATAACATGGTCACTAAGGAATGACTCTCATGCAAATATTAGTTCTGTTTCTTAAATATTTTTTTTGATAATTAAAAAACGAAAAAAAAAACAGGAGTACAAACAAAATAAGTCTTGCATTCAAGTAATATCATTAAGTATTAAGTTAAGATTTTTTAGTGTTTAAACGTTGAAGATTGTGGTAAGTTTCCATTGTTCTTGATATCTCTATTCTAATATTTCTTTACATATTACTTATATGTATAGTATATACACAATATGCATATTTGTAAAAGTGAGATTGGGTTTATGTTTTTATGTATAATTTTTGGGTACACTTATATATTAAAATTTTAAGTTTAACTTATCTGTAAGAACATTCAACTTGATCGAAATAGATTTTCATCCATTGAATTGTATTGTATGTGCTCCACAATAATTTATTCAAAGTCTTAGAAAATGACTGTGAAAAGTCTTAGAAAGTGCTTATTTTTAATTATAAAAAAAGAGTGGGAACCCTGTTAAAGAAAAGAACAACTTTTAAGGAACTTCTTTAAAAATATATGTAAATTTACATGAATTTTCATAATGCTTTAAATATGTAGGTTAAAAAAAAAACTATTTTTTGGAAACTTGCCAGCATCAAGCACGTGCTTCGCCGAAGATTGCGCGCAACATTTAAGTTTTCTATCTTTTAGCATCTGCAGCCTGTAATCTGCATGTTTAATTTTTTATTTTTAAAATTTATTCAATTTTTTAAGCTTTATTTTAATTAAATAATAGGTAGTTACTTTTTGTGGGTAATGTACGACGTTTTAAGCGAATGAGCTCATAACTATGCAGATTTTTCCTTTGGATTTTGTTTTCGAAATTGAAGTATTTTTTCAAGATGAACACGATTTTTTTTTTTTTTTTAACTTGACTTTGAAGTCTGCCGAAAGTCCTATTCGGGTACATTTAAGGCAATGACAAGCAAAGGTATGTAAGTGACCAAAAAATGATTCCGAGAAAAACACGTCCAAAGTTTGGGTCTTATGGGACCTTTACTGCTATTTTTTTTTTTTTTTTCTAAATCATGTTGGGGGGCAGCATCTGTTAGGGCTGCCTCTAACATCTCTTGCCACAATATAGAATAGTGCTTTCCCTATCATTTAAGTTCAAAAATATGAAAAATATTGCAATTTTTCATGCTCCTATTTTACCCCCCTGTGCTCCTATTTTTTGGCTCTACTGCTCCTATTTTTCAAGTTTTGAGGTTGGCAGCTCTGAATTTGCACTATTTATCTCTAAATTTTTAATTTTATCAGTTACACCCCTTTGCTTCTAAGTGCCTCATATATGTATTACTTGGGCGAGGGGGGGGGGACTGGAAAAGAAGTACTAGAAGAGTCAATAAGTAATAAAAATATTATTTTAAAACAGTAATTCATGTCTACCAGTTTGTATATTTTAGTCATATGGTGTGTGGATTGTAGATTTTGTAAGATGTATGTATGATTTTGCTTTCAAATTTTAATTTTTTTTCAAAGGAAAAGAGTAGTTTTGCTAATAAATTTAGAGAAGTTTTTAAAGACTGAAATAAAAAGTTAAACTAACATTTAAATTTTAATCAGATTTAAGTATGTTTATTTTCCTTTTATTTATTTTTTCATTCCCCCCTCTCCCTTTCCTGCTTTTCTGTTTCTCTCTCTCTGTCTCTTTTTTTTTAGACTTTTGTTATCTTTAAATGGAGTTAACGCTTTTATATGAACGTTTTTTTCCACTTCAATAGTTTTACTAGACCAAAATACAGATTATTTTTATGATTATAAAAACAAGTTTTTTTAAGCTTTTCTAAATAATTTTAAAAAATGCTTTAGAGAAGAAAAAATTTCATGACAGAAATAAAAATTTTACATGTAAGCCTTGTAAGCACAAATTCCACCAGTGAATAAAGGTTTGATAGAGAGTTAAGAGTAGTTTGTGTTATCAGTTGTACAAACAAGAGTAAAAAGCTGATACATTTATGATTTAAAAAAAAAAAAAGAAACAATTAACAAAGTTTAACTTTATTCAAATCTGCGTCGCTTTTGCTCTAGTATCTGTACTTTTATGCTCTATTAAGTTAGCCTAAATTGAGATAATTGCCCAATATCTCTAGGAAACGTGTAGCATTTTCTCTGACAATTTTTCATTTAATTTGATAACTAGCCTATGCCATTATGCTATGATTAGCTAATTAATTAACCCTGAAAAGATAAAAACATAACAGTTTTTATATTTTGAAAGAAATTTGAGGTCCTTAAAAAATTTTGTAGGTCCTTATTAAGTCCTTATTTTTTGTTTTCCTAACAGAGTACGAACCCTGATATACCCTAAAATACCAAAAAATCTAATTCTTTCGCAGTTTTCCTTTTTTTTTAAAAAAGATTTACAGGGTTTGTACGCTTTCTACTTTTACATATATTTTCCTACTTTCCTAATAATTTTTTAAATATCCTACTTTTTCATGCAAATTTGTCCTTATTTTTAAAAATATCTTCCTAGTTTTTTGCTCATTTTTATTATTTTTGCATTTCCGAAAAAGTACAAGTGTCTAGACTTTCCTTCCTCTTATTATGAAACTGATCCAGGGCCTCCCCTCACTTTCAGAAGGAAGTAAAACTTGAAATTCAGACAATTGTATATGTAAGGCGATTCTACTTTTCAGTGCGTTTGTTGGGAAAGGATTTCATTTTTAATTTTTTGTCAAGGGTTTGTTTTTGCAATAATAATTTTTTTATCAATTAAAAAAAAAAATTATCGCAAAATGTGCTTTTAAAAAAACTTTCCTATGTTTTTATTAAAAATTACAAAACTTACAATTTTGCTTTTTCCATTTTTTACTCGATCAACTCCATGAAACCCCAGAATTCCGGTTCTTCTCACACTTTCTGGGAAATGGATATTATACCGTAGTTAAGTTCTGCAGTTAACGGTTAGTCGATTTTAATTTGTGTTAGAATATGTTAAGTATTAATTTTTTTTATGTATAGTTAAAAGAGTTGGAACTTAAATCCGGCAGAATGTTCGGATATTCAAGTTGCTCAAAAACACTTTTTAGCTTATTGCAGCACATATAGGCAGGACAGACACAAGTAAAAAGAGGGGTTAAACATGTTGTGGGCCTGGTCCTCGTGAAACGGGAGATTTGTTAAGCGATGGAAAGCAATGCTGTGTTTTGATAAAGTTTTGTTGCTCTATGAATAATTCCATTAGTTATAGATACCAAGTGTTCTTGCAGCAAATGTTTTGTTCTTAGAATTAAACAGGAAATTTAAAAACGTGTTTTTGAATATGAAAGCTGCATTATTTTTTTTATTCCTTATTTTTATTTTTTAAGTTTCGAATTAGTTCCTTTCAAAGTTTTAAAATTTGCCAGTTTGTTTGCTTCCGTCAAAGCTTAAAACGGGAGGAAATATTCTCAAATAAATCTTGTGAGGAAGAGCTAAAGCACCTGTGCTGTACAAATTTTTATAACAAGATGATGATTTTATAAGGATTGCAAAAGCCCATGAATTCATAAGAGGAGAATACTGCTGTGTGTTTCTGCATAAAAGTTTCAGTTGTTCATAATGAAAATTAATTGCTTTTTGAAACTCTATTTGATCATCACTTTTATGTAAATTGTCCGGTAAAAAAATTCTAGGTCTAACAGAATTTGATCAAGAGTTTTAGAGATATTAAATTCCATGTTGGTCAAAATATATAATTAAGTTCAGAATATCTTGCAATATTGATTTGATATCTGCATTCATTTTTAAAATGCTTGAGGTCCCATGTTTCTTTGGGGTTGATTTTTTTCACCATTGACAAATAAATCTATTATCATATTGTCATAAATTGTAATAGTTGAAGATACTTTTAGTAGCAGGGAATTGCTATCAATTTTGAAAATATTAATTTTCCTACTATCAGAATATTGAAACCAATTTTTCCCCAAAATAACTTTGTTTTAGCAGTTCGTCAAATGATGGAATAGCATCTGCTTTAAAGTATCATTTTCCACCTTCAATGTTTCCTTCTGTTGCAGTCATCTCAGTTCTGGATCTTTTCCCTTTAGTGAACTATTTTTGATAGACGATTGATGGCAAATTAGGAAAAATCATTGATATAGCAGAATATTCAATTTCGTTACAGTGCCGTCTGGTTTTACTTTTATGTTAGATTATGTCAAATAAACTTCTATTGTGAAAGACTGCAGAAATAAAATCGAAAATATGTAAAAAATATTAATTATGAAGTTAAACATGTAGAAATAAAATGGAAAAGGAATTTTGACATTCGAAGAGATTGCTTTGATGCTAATGAATGCTAATTATTTCGTCAAAGATCCAGTTTTAGTGCTACAGATTTTGTGAAGTATAGGTTTCTGAACCCAGAAAAGGGCATTTCTATAGAAAGATGGAACTAACAGAAATAAGAAATTTTTTTAAAAATGTGTTTGAATTCATTAAAAAAAAAAACAATGCAATGACAAAAATCAGGTCATGCAAGATCAAATATAGTAATCACTTGGTTATAATTGCAATGTAAATATACATGCATTGTATACATCAATACAATGGACCAACTAAAAAGTATACACATAAGTAAGAGATGTGTACTCGAGTACTCTCTTACTTACACATAAGTAAGAGAGGCGTAAGAGGTTATTTCAAAACAAGTTTTGAAATAATTAGGGAAAGAAAAATGTACAATGTAAAATGTTTACCAAGACATAACTAAGAGATATCTCTGAAACTGTATTTTAATAGTTCATAATATATCCTAGGATAACTGTGAATTTGAAGAAATTGTGCCTGAATTAACAATAGAAGATTTGGAGAAAACTGTAGATCCTTTGCTTCATGAATATTTTGAACATGGTGACACTCAAGAAGTAGTAGTAAGCATTATTATTGTGGTTTTTTTTTTTTTTTTTTGGTAATAGTACATAGGGGGCCGTTCGTAAATGATGTCACACTTTTTCCCCATATATTTGATGCCCCCTCCCCCCTTTGTCACATGTCACACTATGTTGCATAATGCATGTTGTCACACTTCTCGTTACCCCTTCCCCTCCCTTTGTCACAATTTCACGAAACCCCCTCCCCCCCTCGAAGCACGACATCATTTATGAATGATCCCTAGTAACTTTTCATTGTAAATCTGCTCATTGAATTAGTGAAGACAAACTGATATGCATGTAGAATCAATTACACATGCTTTTAAGTATTGAGAAAATAAATTTATCTGCTCTCTTTGACAGCCCTTTTCTTTTTGAATCAATGTTCTCACCACCCTCTTCAAAATAAGGTTTTTAAAATATCTTCTTTAAATAAGGATTCTGTTGGGGAGCCACAGAGATCTGATTAATAGCATTAGATTGACCACCACAGCCAAAACACTAACAGCACCAGATGCATCTCAAAGGAACCAAGTGTCTCCTACAATGATTTTGCATCTGGTTTGTAAGCATTATTAATGTTTTTAAAGTAAAATTTAATTGACTTGCGTAGTATACCAATGTTAAATGGCAACAGCACAAAAATTTGCAAAAAAAAAAAAACAAAACAAGCACACCAAATGTTTAACCATTAGGCCGTCTTAGCCAAAGCAGAATTTCACGATATTGTTATTTTTTTTTTTTTCACTTAAATGATCAAATACTTCAAATCAAATACATTTAATGCATAATGAGCCTAAATTATAATTCTCAATAACATAATGTTCCTATGTCACCTTCAACAATGGTGCAAAACTAAGGTGAAACAGACTACAACTAACCTAACATAATACATTTGAATCTGCCTTGAAGCAATTTTTTCTTAAAAACTGATGTGTAAAAGTTTTCTTAATAATTACTATATAATATACATTTTTAACCATATACAGGTTTGTCTAGAAGAATTAAATCTGGGTAAACTGAGGCCACAACTAGTTTGCATGGCTATTACCTTAGCAATGGAACGCAAACCTTCTCAACGGGAAATGACTTCTGTCTTGCTGTCCGATATGTATGGACAAATACTACTGCAAGAGGATATTGCTTTAGGATTTGATCAACTTCTACAAAACCTGTCTGACCTGGTTTTGGATACACCTGATGCATCTACAGTAAGTTTTTTTTTTTATATGCAGATGCTTTTTTCTTTTTCTTTTTAGAAGCTTTCTCCAGTATTAATGGTTAAAACTATAGTAAAAACTCCCTATGCAATCTAAGATGGTAGTTATTTATACTCCTTTATATATAATTTTTTTGCTAGTTTACTAGTATAATTTTGTTTTTAAAATGTTTGTTCTACAGTCCTTTTAAAATTAAATTTGAAATAAGTGTAGATATGTTATTCTCATTTAGAGTGCACAAAAGATGCAGAATTTTACAAAAGGAAAAGTAACTTTATTTTCTTTTTTGGTTCTAAAGGTTAATTAGAAATTGCTCCTGGTTTTTTAAGAAAACCAGCCTTTTTAGAACCCAGGCCTTTCGGGGTTTTTCGGTAAACTTTAAATTTCAATTTCCATTTAAATTCTTCACTAGCCATTACTTTGCTATTTTAAGCTTTATAAAGCTAGCTATCGTTTTTAAATTATTCATCTCTGTTTAACTTGAATATTATGCAAAAAATCTTAAAATAAAATTAATTTTTGTTTGTATGATTTTTTAATAATTGCATAAATTTTAAAACAATTGAATATTCATATGAAAAATAATAATGATTATTATTATTGCTTAATTATGAATATTAAGAAACAAACATTTACCTCTTTGCAAAAACAGATCATGTGAATAACTTTTTTCTTTGTATTGAAAAGTTGCCCAAAAAAACCCGTTCAGGTTTTCTCGGGCTGGGCCCACTTTAACAAACCTTGCCTTTATTCCATTACAGTAGCAGTAGGCACAACTAACATATAATCCTGATTAAAGCAGGATTTTTTTACCCTTTGTATCTTGTGCTGGTATGAGATTGACCGTAAATGTTATATATACATGTATAACAATGCAAAGATAAGAATATTTATTGGTAACTGTTAATTATTCCACTAGAAACCAAGATATATATATAATCAGTCATAATGTACAGGGCCACCAAGAAGGAAGGGCAGCAACCCTGGTATCCAATGAAAAGGGCACCCAAAAAGAGAGGTTTCTGGGCAGGGGCTCTGGTTAAGTATTTTGCAGCCCTAATAATATGTTTTAACTTCAAAATTTGTTGACATTCTAGTAGCACATATGACTTCTGAAATGCATGTTGAACTATTGGTCTCAAAGTTGTTTCTCTAGGTGAGATTTCATTTAAAGCCCTCAAGTTTCAGTTCTTTGAATTGATTTTTCCTTTCAATTCCTAATTGTTTCTATTACATTGAAAATATATTTTTCTTGATACAAAGTTCAGAATGTTGTTAAAAAAGCTCATACTTCGTTATATTATAGGTGCTTGGCAATTTTATTGCAAGAGTTGTAGCAGATGATTGTTTGCCTCCGAAATATATTAAGAATTCTAAAGGAAAATTTGATTGTATTCATGCAAGGTATCGATTCAAAAATATTCTTTATTTACTCATTTTTATTTTATTCTTTTTAGGTAATTAATATTATTTCAAATGTTTCAACAAGTAAAATAAAATTCTTAAATTGTTGTATTTTATTTTATTAGAGCTGCTCTTGAGCATGCTGAGGCACTTCTCAGCATGAAACATGGGTTAGTTCGATTGGATAATGTTTGGGGAGTTGGTGGAGGAATGAGGCCTGTAAAATACCTTATCAACCAGGTTTGTTACTTTCTACATATGCTGCTTATTATAAAAATTTTAATTTGAATTTTTGTTTTGTGGATGATTTTGAAATATTCTAATTAAATCACTATTAGCAGTTCAAATACTTTTGAAGAAAATATATTAAGTAAATATTTTGTAATGTGCAAATGTAATTTTGAGACATATCTTGAGCTTAACTATTCTTTTCCCTTTGGTACATCATTTCATCACTTATAATTTTATTATATTTATTTATTAATTTTTTAATTCATAAATGCACTAAAACCTACTTACTAAATCTTCTATTTTGCCAAAAGTCTTACTTTTCCACTGAACTTTTATGAAAGAAACAAAAATTTCCAATTTTTTCCTGTTTGTGATATTTTTGATTCTTTGTTGTGGTTTTTATTCCTTATTGCAAAACATAATTTATTATTATTGGCAAGGATCAAATGAAAAATGTTCAGTACTGCAAACTATTATGCAATTATAAAAAAGAAGAAATATTCTATTTCTGACTACATTTTAAAGTTTCCAATATTATTCCAAAAGTTCAATAAAATGTTAAAGTATGAGGTGTATGAAGCTATTATTATCCATCCATTATATTTATTAAGTTATAGTAAAATTATGCTTTGAACGTTTTCTTCTTTTTTGTATTTCATTTAAGTTTCAGCGAGTTTACACTTGATGGACATATAGAGTACCGATGACAAAACTACTAGTTACGTGCGGGTTACAACTTTTAAAGCTCTCATCGGACATCCTTATTCTAAGGTTCGCATAGAAAAGTCGTCTTGTAGTACTAAAAATGTTTATTTCTTAACTTCATCGCAAAAAAAAACGAACTTGAGATGCTATAGCTCTCGGCTACAGATATTTAACCACAGCTTGCAAAGTGCTCTTTTAATATTGGATAAATATTTAAATATTTTCAGCTTAAGTTTTTAAGCAGTTTTTGGCACGTATGGAAGAAAAAAATCACCAAATTTAGTACAGAATTGATGTTCTTTAACGCATGGTAGTGACAGACCCAGAAAATCTCTGAACTTTAAAGCTGTGACAAAATCGGACAATTTTGGGGAATTTTCCGAGATTTAAATATGTTAAGGAATTATTTTGCTGCTTCCAAAAATTCAAATAATTCTTACTGAATATTCCATCATTATTGTTATTAAATGTTCACAGCCTTAAAAATTATTTCTGTAGTTAATTTGCATTACTCCATTAAGCGCCAAAGCTCCTGTTGTGGGAACATCTACTTTTAAATTTTTCTCATAATATTTTCAAGTTATTTATTAATAAAATATTTCATGAAAACATTTAACAACGTTGAGTACAATATTAAAAAAATTCAGAACAATATTTAAAATTTTTCTACTTTATTAAATATTTTCCAAATATAGAACTTTGCTTCTTTTTCCAACTTCTAAAAATTGAAAGAAAGGAAATGAAGGGATGGTTAAATTTGTTTTGAATGCAATGCATATTTAAAACTGACAACGTAAGTAACAATATAAGCTAGGCCAAAAATGATTATATTCATTCAAAGCCGCGCTAGACGTGCTTAAACTTGTTGCCAGTAAGGGAGCTTTGGCATGCGATGGGTGTCATTCCATGAAGAAATGTGGTATACCTGGGTAAGCATTCAATGAAGAAAGGAATGCTACCTGACTGAAAGGTGTTATCTACGTCACAATGCAAGTGCTTTTTCTTGGGTTTGGGGCAAATGAATTCTTAAAACAAGGTTCTGTATCTCTTTCTGCTGTCTTATTTATGCAGGGGTCGCAGACCTCCTTTTTTCCTATTTTTTTTCCTTTTTTTTTTGAAACATGCTCCTTTTTTCCTTCGTTTAAATCCTTTTTTTTTTAAACATGCTCCTTTTTTCCTTTTTTTTTTTTGTTTTCTCCTGTTCGCACTTTTTTTTGTCCTAAATGTTGTTTTCTCGGCAATTTCAACTCGCATCGTATGATTCCTTTCTTCAAGGTCAACTGGATAACCAATCCTAAACGTTTTTGGATGAGCAGCTGTCATTTCGCCGAAAATGGCTTCCCGTGTTTGAGATTTCAATCCTTTTGCATCTCTTAAATATTTCAATTTTTTTAATGTTTGGAAGTTATTTTAACATGTTTTACCTTAGAGTAGCGTATTTTATTTTTATTTTAATAATTAATAAACTAATTTTGTTTACTTTTTATTTAATGTATATTTGTTATTACTAATTTTCATTAAATTTTTACTTAATAAACTCTTAATTCTTTCTTTTTTTTTTTTTTTTTGTCATTTGTTTTAAACAACTACTTACAGGACATAAAGATTTTTCAAATATTAAAGCATTAATTTGGATGTCTTTGAAAAGTATAGACAGCTAAAAGACCACAGCTAATGGTGTCTGATACATTGGGAATACTCCCAGCTAAGCACAGCTGCTAAGTAACATGGCTTTAAGCAGGTTTGGATTGGATGCAGTGCTTACATTGAACATTCAATATATAGATTTGGTTTGGGTACAATGTATACATTGAGAATGCCCCATTCTTAATTCAGAGGTGATTGTGTTCCGGTTATGCTCCGGAATTTCTGTAGTTTTTGCACCTTAACACCGGAAATTCAGTACTTTCAAAATTTCGAAAATTGGCGATTTTATTTTCCTTGTTTTTAATTTGCTTCAAATTTCCTACTATAATGCCAGTTTTTAGTATTGATCACCCCTATTAATGCTATCCTAATGTTATTCTATTTGTAGAAATTCCCCTTATATTTTGATACCTTCATTTTTAAAAAAATGCAATCTTTTTGTTTCCGTTGTTAGAATGGAATTTTTTTCACAACTGATTTCTATTAAGAATTATTAAAGGGAAAATTTGAAAAATTCGCTTTCAATTTCAGTAAAATCTTAATTTGAAAATTTTTAAACGACATTCTTTATGAGTTCTCAATTGTCAAAAAGTTGAAAAATGCTGAATTCAGATTTATTTTATTTGTGTCAATTATTTAAAGTTTTATAATTTATACATATCTCCAATCATTCAAAAAATTTGCAATATTAAATAAAAATTTATATAAATAAATAAGGAATAAAACTGATAACATTTTAAAAATTCCATTTGAAAAATCAGAATCGGTGACTACACCCAAGTTGCTGTTTCATCACATAACAATGATCATTTTTATTTAAAGCATATTCATCGTAATGCATGAATAAGTCATTTAAAGTAAAAATAGTTATTTTAAATTCATGTCAAGCAAAAAGATTCATCTAGCACACATCTTGATTAATGAGAATGTTAAATCTTAAAATCAGTTCTGATTGTATAGATTAGGACATTCGCTAAGTACATCCCATTAAATTCTTTTCCACAGTAAGCAGTAACTGCAATCTTAATTGATTTCAAAACACTTTATCAGTTTTAAAGAGCAAAAGTCTCTTATTTTGTCAAAATTACGGGGAAAAGATATTTGAATTTAGCACCCGCTATTATGAAAGATAGTTTTTAGGGTTATATTAAGAAGTAAGAACTATATATCACTGTTCATTAAAAGTAATGAAAGCGACAAGCCCTTTTTACCCTTAAAAAGTTCAGGTATTTTTTCTTGAGCCTAAGCATTCTTCATAAATGTAGTTGCAAAAGAAGCACAGGGGAAAATGGGGGGGGGGGGGGTGAGCTCTTGAAAAAGCTCCAGAAAATAAGAAGAGAAGGAAAAAAATGAAAAGAAACGAAGCCGAAGTAAAAATTAGTGTCAATGGAGAAGTTGCATGGGTTTCTAAAATGGCTTGATTTTTTTTTTTTTTTTTTTTTTTTTTTTTTTTTTTTTTTTTTTTTTTTTTTTTTTTTTTTTTTTTTTTTTTTTTTTTTTTTTTTTTTTTTTTTTTTTTTTTTTTTTTTTTTTTTTTTTTTTTTTTTTTTTTTTTTTTTTTTTTTTTTTTTTTTTTTTTTTTTTTTTTTTTTTTTTTTTTTTTTTTTTTTTTTTTTTTTTTTTTTTTTTTTTTTTTTTTTTTTTTTTTTTTTTTTTTTTTTTTTTTTTTTTTTTTTTTTTTTTTTTTTTTTTTTTTTTTTTTTTTTTTTTTTTTTTTTTTTTTTTTTTTTTTTTTTTTTTTTTTTTTTTTTTTTTTTTTTTTTTTTTTTTTTTTTTTTTTTTTTTTTTTTTTTTTTTTTTTTTTTTTTTTTTTTTTTTTTTTTTTTTTTTTTTTTTTTTTTTTTTTTTTTTTTTTTTTTTTTTTTTTTTTTGGTCATACGAAATGACCGCTGTTCTAGGTATTATAGATTGCGATTAAAATGATTTGTGCAAAGGTGTCTGCTAATTCAAACTGAATTACCCAGGTCAGGCTGCGAGGAAGCCCCTTTGCTTACTGCCCCACACTACTATATATTTTTTCACTATATAACCAAATCGTTTGTGAAAAATATATCCCAACAAAACATAAATGTGAAAAAGGGCCAAGTTCGATAGAACAAAACGGCCTTCGGAGTAGTCAGTGCCAGCAATAAAAGAATTGATATCTAATGGGTGCCAAGTTCCATAGCAGATCCTTTGATCATGGCTGTAAGAGCGTACAATGTTCCTTAATTTATTTAAAAACATTTTTTTATTGGATTCCTAATTGGAAAGTGTTAATTAAGGTAAATTACATTCAAAAAATTTAACTCATTCAATTAGCAATTTTTAATAGTAAAATCATGTGGCAAGATATTATAGTTAATTTCTAATTGTCTTCTTATCGTCTTCTTTAACGTAACTTATCTTAATTAAAACTTGCCAAGTTAGGTGCAATAGTTTTGGGGTAATGGTGTAGTCAAAAGTAGATCGAAATGGTTCGGGTAAATATACACATTGGCCGGTGTCGCCATATCTTAATTTGGCTGACTTTCTGAACTTGGCGGACACACTGCCGTGTAAAAAATTTAACTCATTCAATTAGCAATTTTTAATAGTAAAATCATGTGGCAAGCTATTATAGTTAATTTCTAATTGTCTTCTTATCGTCTTCTTTAACTAACTTATCTTAATTAAAACTTGCCAAGTTAGGAATCCGATAAAAAAATGTTTTTAAATAAATTAAGGAACATTGTACGCTCTTACAGCCATGATCAAAGGATCTGCTATGGAACTTGGCACCCATTAGATATCAATTCTTTTATCGCTGGCACTGACTACTCCGAAGGCCTTTTTGTTCTATCGAACTTGGCCCTTTTTCACATTTATGTTTTGTTGGGATATCATTAATTTTTGAAAAGCTAAAATGTGTGTTTTTATATTGACGATAAGTTATACTAAATTAACCAAGCTGAATAGTCGCTATTAATTATTTAAGATTTTATTCGTCTGTTTACATTTTTTCGTAATAAATCCGTAAACCTATATTTACTTAATTATTTTTTTATTTAAAACGTTGAAAAGTTCTGCATAACTACGACACTGCATTCTTTGTAGTCAGCTTGAGTTAAGCCTTAAGACGAAAAATTAAAGCTGAAAGTGAATTTCAATGCATCAATTATCAATTATTTACCTTCAAACGCGAGAGAGTATTGTTTACTTTAAACGGCAGAAAAATATGGCTGCCGTTTGAAGTCGTTAGGTATGATGCTACTTATGAGTATGCTAGTAACTTCGAAGATAATGTAATTTTTTGAAGTTTCAGACTTTTTCCTTTATATATGCCAAGTTGTCTACCTTGATACAAAGTTTCAAGTTTCTAAGTCTCCTAGAAGTAGGTTAGGTTTTTGATGAGTGAGTGAGTGAGTGAGTGATAAAAATGACACTTTTCAAACCTTAATAATTCCATAACCATAAGAAGTACATCAATGAAATTTGATATCCTAAGGGTTAAAGGGATCGCTATTAGACGTTCAAAATTTCAAGTATGTAGGTCTAATAGTTTTGGGGTAATGGTGTAGTCAAAAGTAGCTCGAAATGGTTCGGGTAAATATACACATTGGCCGGTGTCGCCGTATCTTAATTTGGCTGACTTTCTGAACTTGGCGGACACACTGCCGTGTGTCTAGATATTTATCGTCGAAAGAACTTATTGAAAATTTTATTATGCTCTTCAAAACAAAAGTTTTAACGAAACTGAAAAAAAGAGCGCTGCCACTCTAATAAAAAAAATATAAAATTACAATAAATAAATCAATTAAAAAGAAAGAAGGGATTAAATTAAATTCGCGCATACATTAATTTTTAACGGAAATTTCAAAATACAGCGAAGCCGCACTCAATATGCTAGAGAAGCGTTTTAATTATTATTAGTATATTTGGTTACATTTTTACAACAATGGCAATTGCGTTGATTTGTTTGTTCACACGGCAACTGTAATTATATGGTTGGGAACGACGGCAACAATGCAAAAATAAAATAAAACGGGTCAAGAAAATCATTGAAAATTTTTTAAAAATTAATTTAAAAAAATTAGTTGAGTCACAACTTTTATTTTTGCGGCGATGAGTTTCTCGGATCGTAAACATTAACCGTACCGAATGTGGTCCCGATCGGTAAAACGGCTGGGATTCTATAGCGGACAGACAGACAGAATAAGCCGCTTATCTATAAGATAAATGCATTATTCAAGCACCATAAAACTGTTTGGGGGAAGTTTACATAATAATTAAAACTAAAAGAATCTCTCGCGATTCTAGTAAAGTAATTAAACTATTATTAAAAAAATTAAAAAATGCTATATCAGAGGATTTTCAATTCTTTTTTCGTATCTTTGCAAAAAAAAAAAAAAAACAACATATATTGAATCCGCTCAAGTCTAATTCCCTTTCCTTCAACATTTTCTCTTTATAACACCTGCACTGCAAATGCCAAGTGCAGCTGCCTTTATTTTATAATTTTTTTCATGGAGAGGAATGCAGATATTATGACACACACTAACAAATAATGTGGGTTTGTATTTTTAACGAAACTGTCAACCCCCTCCTCTCAGATTTTTTTCATGATCCCCCCCCCCCCCCCCAACCCCCGTTTTAAAAGAAAAGCGGGAACGATTACATGTTTATTTTTCATTAAAAAAGTTATTTTAAGCTCTTTTTCTGAAATAAAAATAAAATATTAAAAAAATTCGATCGCAGTATTACCCCTTGCATAGTATATCCCTTGTTCATAACCAAGAAATACTGAATATTGCTTTAAAAACATAGATGTGAGATTTTTTTGTCATTGCAAATGAATGCTGGGTCTTAAGAACTAATATTATTGTTTTTTTTTTTTCTTGTGAGTTGAAAATTACACTGAAATACTTGACATATTCTTTATATTTTCATGAGCACAATGTAAGGTCACCGAAAGAAACCAATATTTTGAGCACCCGCAGTTTTCTATTGACAAATAATCTTCTGAAAACACGTGATCGTTTATAAAAATTAAGATGTATTTTAAAAATATATATATATTTATATACGTTGGCAATTTTTGAAATTAATGAAATTGTAGTATTTTTATTAAGGCATTGTTCCACCCTCTATCCCAAACTCATTTTTAAAGAATTAAATTTTTGAAAATTGCAAGTCGAACTTGGACACATAAAATTTCGATCAGTAAACATTTATACTGAAAAATTGATTCATATTTTTTATCAATATGTTCTATGTTGTACAAGAAATATCCTAAACTGAAAGCAGATGCAACGATATTGTTGTACAATAGCAGCAAAACTGTCAGCTGTCTAACACGTGGCATCAAAGAATCCAAAAAAAAAAAAAAACACTAAAAAAAAACGAAGTATAAAAGGGGAAAAATTAAAATAATTATCGTATAAAAAATGTTAAGGTGTATTTTGAAAAAAAAAAATGCATTGATCAATCTGTGAAAATAAAGAAATATTAGCATTTTTATTAAGATGTTATTAAATCCTGTCGCGCGAACTCGCATTTTGAGAATTCAGTTTTTAAAAATTGCAAGTCGAATTTGGACACATAAAATTTCGGTCAATAAATATTTATACTGGAATTTTTTTTCTTATTTTTGACCAATCTTTTCTATGTTGTAAACTAAAAATGATATAAAGAGAACAACCGCACACTAAAAACAGATGCAACAAGATTGCTGCACAATTGCAGAAAAACTGTAACACGTGGGATCGAAGAAGCAAAAAAAAAAAAAAAACCCGCAAAGAAAAAAAAGTTTATGCTGGTAAAAATTAAAATTATTATCTTACTTTGATTGAGTTGACTTTTTATTGTTTACAATTTTGGAATAATAAGAAACATGACAAACTAAAAGCAGATGGTATAATATTACTGCACAGTGACATCTAATGCACTAAGTCATTATTAAAAGAAAAACCGACAAAAATGAGGCAACTAACTTAGTGCGAAAAAACAAATAGCACTCATAAGACTTCTCTATGACTTTTACTTTAACATATTCTAACAGCGAGCATTCTGCTCAAAGAGAACTATTTTAATAATGAAGGTTTTCGGGCAGCGATCGCTTAAACTAGTTTTCCGAAATTTTTATCAAATACTTTTTTGTAGAATGACATTTTTTTGTGTTTTTTTTTAAACTTATGCGCTGCCTTTTATTGTATGGATATAGAAATTGATCTATGGAGAAAAAAAGAAAGTGAAAGACAGAATGTTTTCTGGAAAGTTGTCCCTGCGAAAAACATCGGCCTTGCATCGGCTTTTAGATGTTTTTTAGGCCGATGGGCCGATGTTTTTCTAAAGTTAACATCTGCCTCCGATGCCGATGGCCGATGGCAACTTTGTTGAACAATCCCGGGCGGGCCGATGCATCGGTCGAGCCTTACCAATCAATGATAAAGTCAGAGCTCTGAAGTAGGCTTTTAATTCTTTCTTTCCAAAAGTTTAATTTTCAAAATTAAATTTTTTCTTTTCTTTCTTTCTTTCTTCTTCCTTTTTGTGTGTGTGTGTCACGGTTAAATTTGCAACCCCCCCCCCCCTAGAAGTGCTGCCTTAGTCAAGGGGCAGCTCATTTTGCCCCCTCCCCCCAATCCGGCACTAGTTTAGTATAAGGTTTGTTAAGATTTGTGCTTACCAATAACGGGAAATTTCCATTCAGCAGTTGTTGTCACATATGATTATTTGGAATTTAATCCATACCAATCAGTCTTCTTGTCAAGCAAACAAAAATGCAAAGATAAAATGAAACAGCATTTTAAGGCTTAAAAACATAAGAAAATTCAAATGGAAAAAATTTAAATGTTCTACTTCAATTCCTGGACACATGAACATGTGGGAACTTGTCAAGAAGGGGAAAGAAACTGCAAGACTTATGAACGCTTTAGAAGTCTATCTAATGCATTTTCAATTCCATAGCTTTAATATTTCAAGAAGACTTAATATTTTTCGTGGATTTTTTTTCTTTAATTGCCTTTTTTTTTTGTGCGTGTTCATTCTGTGTAAACAAACGTAATAAGTACATTTGTAGGTGTTTTGGTATGTATTTTGAGTTTCTACTTTTTAAAAGAAAAATCCCTATTTTTTCCTTCTTTTTTCTTTGTACAGACCCTGAATATTTCTCTAAGGTCTAATATTTTGAATAATTTGTTTAGATGCATTTATTACTGGAAGAATATTTATGTTCAGGAGATAGTGCTGAAGCTTGTCGTTGTATCCAGGAATTAGAAGTGCCTCATTTTCATCATGAACTTATATATGAGGTAAGGTGATTTCAGTGCTTTTTTAACACATGAAAACTAATAGTGTATAGGCATGCAGAAAGGATAGTGTAAATTACTTGGAAGCAAATCTTTTCATGTATTTCAATGGGAAAATAAAAACATAAAAGGCAAATGCATAGGCCCCTATATTAGCAGGTTCGCCGACTACTTCAGAATTTCCGGAGTAACCCTGGAGAACCATCAAGAATCCGGAACTCCGAGAAGTGACTCATGGACTCCGGAGAAACCAGTTTCCATTTGAGCTTCTACAGGGCAAACCTGCTCCTTAATCTGATTTGCTTAATGCTTAATATCACATTACTAACTAGGTCATATTGGACAGTGGTCTGCCTTGCATTCTTATTGACTGATGTGCAAAGTGCATCATAGGTGCGCAGCCACACAGCAACATCCTTTTGTACAAAGCATTTTTCTTTAGTCTCTGTGTGCAACAGTGTCAGGCGCATGCGGAATGAAGAAAATTTTTCTTTTCTTTTCATGTTGTTACGGCGTGATTGACGATTACAGCCAATCAAGTTAGGGAGCAGTTTTGCCCTGTAGACGTATTTTACAGGCTTTCGCTTTCTGTTTGTCTTGTGAGTTTGCGATAGACTGTAGAAAAAGTCATTCTCAATGCTTCAAAGTAGAATACGGAAATTTATGGCCTGTTTTTTAGTGTTCCAGGAAATCTGAAAACCATGTATTTTGCTCTGTATGCAACATAGATTTTTCTATTGTGCATGGGGGGGGGGGGGAGATGATTGTCACATTGTAAATGCAAATCTTCAAATCGTCAGCTGACTGCAATGTTAGTTGGACTTTCTGCTATTACATTCTTGAAGGTGACTTGAGCTGTATGCTATTTACTCAGTTTTTAATCAAGTGTAAGAGTTCACTCTCGGTTGCTAATTATGCTACTTGTGTTTTTAAAGTCATGTTTCCAGATTCGGAAATTGCAAAGAACTGTTCCTGTGTGTGGACAAAGACGACTGTAATTGTAAAGAGGTTTTGATGGGCCACTTCTAAAAGCCCCAAAGTTTTGTTAGGAAAAAATTCAAAAGCTGATACATTATTCTTTTAAAAACAACAGAGATTTATTTAACTAAAAGCAACAATAAAATTAACAACTGATCAAGATAACTTAAAGCCATACTAGAAGATAAATATAAGTTTACTAGAATCTGCTAATGCGATAAGCTAAACCAGCGGCCATTGTTACTAAGCCTGCACCACTCTCAAACTATCTCTCAAAATGAGACACCCTATTAGAATTGATTCAGATCCATCATTTAGATGAGGAGTCAATCTGCCGTCTGCTCTGAGCGTATGAGTGAAAAGGAAAAACTAAAACTAAGACGGCCCAAAAAAGCGAGCACCCCGCTTAAATATGCCAAAGACAATTTGTAAGTAACCAGTCGGCACAGAGCATTGTTTACAGTGTATGCATGAGCATCACTCCATTACTGACACGTGCATAAGAACATTCGAGAATTTTCTGATTGGAGAAAACAATGTTTCCAAGTGATGGAAGTGGCTATCTAGTTAGGCTAAAATGTTGACTTGGAGGAACATCGTAATTAAGATGAAATTTTCCAAATGTTAAACAGGATTAAAAGAAAAGAAGTAAGTTAAAATATTACACATTTGAATAAAGTGATGAGAAAATAAGTATTTAAAATTAATAAACATTTTCTATCAGTTTTGCTTCTACTACTGAAGAAAATTTGGTGGATATTCAGAAGGAAGAAAAATTTTCTACGTCTACAGATAGAAGCAATACAATTCAAACTGATAAATTGTGACCTGTCTCTTGTCCTTGCCTCAACTAGAGAACGACTCAACTGGAGAGAACATTTTTAATCTTTTCGCCAGTGAGTTAAAGAACCATGGCTAACTTTGCTAAACTGCATCTCATTTTGTGCAGACAACGCATCTTTCATGCTAGGAAAATACAAAGGTGTAAATTTCTTTATAAAAAAAATGAAACTCTGATATATTTATAAACGGGTGTACTTGCCATTTATTTATTTTTTTCCCTCAGAATTCTGCTCATGAAATAAATGAATATGATGTTGAAGATTTTTTAGTGAAGGGATATTGCTATCTGAAAAAGAAAAAAATTCCAAATTTCAGTCATACTTTCATTACAAAATACTGTCGTATTTTTAGTCAAACTTTTGAAATTTTGATTTTGTTATAATCGGATGTTCGATTGGCGTAGTTGATCATCCGTATATTGTAAAGACATTTTTAAAAAATTAAAAAGCAGTGGGGAAAAAGAATATTTGCTTATGCATTTCATGTGTAAAGAATATGATACACAAAATTTCGATTGAGCATATTAACAAATGTAAGAAAATAAATAAATAAATAAAAATCCTGTTCATAATTAAAACTTTTTTTTAAATACTTGTTTGAGAACAATGCTTTAGATACAATAATTAAAATTATTTGGAGCATTTTGAAATTTTTTAGAAAGATGTAATGTACAACTATCATGATCTATTAACAGCAAGCCTGTATATGTGATATGATATTTGAGTACATAGTTATATATTTGAATACATTTATTAGTTCCACCATTATTTTCTAATACATAAATCTTTTCTATTAAAATTTAAAAAATAACACTCCAAATTTCCTTGGAAAGACTAATTATTACAACTTCAATATTTTTTTCTTTAATGGCTTTTCTTTTAAAGACTTAACTGTTGTAATTTTAGCTTCTTCATAACATTTGTAGCCACAGTTTTTAATGTACGGAAGAAATCTTTTTTTTATATTAGTGTACACACCTTTTTAGGATGAGAACCTTCATTGTCCCTGGGACATTCAAAAATTTAATTTTTTCATAAATGCCGTGAGAAACCTTATAATAACTGCAAAACAACCTTATTTTTAAGGTGAAATTTTCAAAACTTTTTTATATATTTATCTAACAAATTAACAATGCAGACAAATTCTAGTTTTGGACACACTAGCCCAACTCTGTCCAAATATCTATATCTGTCCAAATATAAGAGCATTGAATGATGGAGATTTATCTATAGATGTTAAAAAGTGACAGACACCACTTATATATATTTTCATGCACAGTCCACACTAAATATCCAGCAATAAAAGCAGCATTTGCAAGATGAAATATTGTTTTAGGTGGGTCATTTCAATATAAATTGATGAAAATTAATTTTTCTTTTGCTGAATTTGAAGTGCAAAATACAACAACTTAGTAAACTATCTTTCATTTGATTACATTAGTCCTGTAAAGCACCGTTTTTATCTAAAATGATCAACTTAACAAACCACTTTCTTTGCATTGGTTTGCATTGCTTAGCAAGTAAGTAATGTTCCTGGTGTTAAAAGGTTAACTAAAATCTGTAGCCGACTTTCCCCAGAAATCGCTTTGTATCTAGTGTAGAGGGCTATGGCAGAGGAAAATCACTACAATCCCATTTCAAGGGTCTGTGTAGGAAAAATTCAAGTCAGTTAAAGGTCTTTTCATAGAGTATTTTATTGTAAAAACTGACTTCTGAAAATATTGTTAAAAAATGAACCCTTCACCATACTTTTCATGTTAAAAATAGTAAATTTAGAACTCCTGTAGAAGTTTTTTAAATCTCCAAAGAATTAATCTTTCCCCATCTTTGTTAAACAGATCTACAGGGAGCGCAATCAATGTTTCAATTTTACCATTACTTCTATCAGAAAACTGCTAAGTTATTGATATTTACAACACTAGTGGCAATAGGCATATGTTGCTGTAATGTATTTATTTGTTTTAGTGCTCAATATCTTATAAATATTTATATTTTTTAAGTTAAAACTCCTACAAAAACTAACATTCTGAATGTCATGAATATTTAGAAAGATACATAAGGCTTAGTGAGTTGTAATTCAGTGGTTCTCGAAAAGGAGATGTATCGGGAGGGATTGTTCACGAACATGCCAACTTCAATCATAAAAAATTATGAGTATTTCCAACTATAAATAACTTTTCTGTATAATTTTGAACTGCGACTTTATGTTTGAATTTTGGTGTTTATTTGTACTTTTTATGTAGTTTTTATCACCAAGTACATTACAGATACACTGAATGATTGCTAGCACACACAACTCCATTTCAATTTATAGAATCATTGAAATACCACTCACTTGATCTTATCTTTCAGAATTTTCACAATATTCAGCTACAAGTTTTTTACAAGTTGCCATGTGTACTTAGGTATGAAATTATGCATTGAAAATTGCTATCTTTTGTACATGCACAGTAAATTCCTTCAAATGCTCATAATCTATCAAATATTCATTCATTTATTTATTTTTATTTTATTGGCATTGGTGTGCAATAGTTTTTTCTTCTAAATAGCCTTAAATACCCCAAATTCTCCCTCCCCTTTTTCCAGAAAAAATGAAGTTTCCGTTTCTTCAATACAAGCTCCTTGCCTTTCTTTTAGTTTTAAAGGAGGTATCTGTTTAAAAATTATCATAACTGTAATGTTGTCTTCTCTTAATTTCTCTAGGCCTTGGTAATGGTCATTGAGAACATGCGTGAACCTTCAATGGATCTTATGTGCAGGTTGTTCCAAGTCTTGGCATCTAGTGTCATTGTCACCCCTGACCAAATGACTAGGGTACGTACTATATTATTTAAAACTTTATAATTTTATGGCATTTTTATCTTTCTGCTGCATGTGTGGTTTTTACCTTATTGAGGATGACACAAACAAGAAACACATTAAAACATTAAATTTAAAAAAAAAAAATCTTATTATTATTATTTTAAACCAAGGGCGCATTAAATACTATCTACAGTGCTGATTTTTTTAAAGATTGACAATCTTACACTCTGCAGCCTCAATTGTTATCGGTTCTTATTCCTATTTTTTGACAAAGGTTAGAAAATGTATATTGTGCATTGAACATTTAAACCAGGTGATTTTTAGATTTGTTTTAATGGTAGGTATGTGTAATTAAAGATTAAATGCATATTTGTACTACTAGGACCAAAAGTCGTTCTTAATCGAAAGCCAATGTCTCATTTTCAATATTATGTGTATCATACTTCCATTTTGAAAAATTCTTTTTCAGTTATTTTTGCTTAAAAATAAATATCAAAAATTAGCAACATAATTCTTTACTAGGACAAAAAGAAAAGATATGGGTATTTCTATATGTGACAAGACCCCACGTTGATTTGTGTTTTTTTTTTTTCAAATCTTTGACATGCTAAACTCAAACAGTTTGCCATCACTGGCCAGGAGCCTATTCCCGGTCATCTCTGTTGCATTTGTATTCACTCACGAAAATTGTTTCTTGTAGAGGTTCCTAAACTTTTTCAAGGCTTGGCTTGGCACTCTTGAAAGAATTAGAATTTTCTCATTGCATACTAGTTATTTTATATTTATCTGTGATATAGATCTCATTTGTATACTCGGACAAGTAAATAGTAGAAACATAAAATTAATGAGAAAAACTCATATCTAAACTTTATGAGATTAGTGTGTAATTTTAATTCAGCCACACACATTTCTAATTAATTTTTGAGAGACATTAGGTTTTTACAATCTTAATTGTTAAAAGTACAGTCAAATAAGATTTGACATAGCCACTATGGTAAATAGTCAAAATTTCAGTTTACTGCAAACTTTGGGAAATATCAAAATTTCTGTGGAATGTCATGTTCTACTTATCACAGGGCTGGTACTTTTCCGGCCGTAGGCCGAAACTCCGGATATTTTAAGGCTTTTAAGTCCGGAATTCCGGATTTTCAAAAATTACTTCCAATTTCTTTTAGCGCTATCCTGAAATTTAACGCCACAGCCACACACACTAAAATACGTAACTTTGCCGCCCATCGTGCAATTGGATGGCTACGGCTATACGCTTTTTAATTCTACCAGCACAATCCAGTTTCAACCTATGTGCAGTCACGTCTGTAAAGAGCGATTCTTCCGTTTGGTAACTGACGTCACGCGTTTACGCTTGCGTAGACTTAAACTGCATCGGTTGAAACTTACTGTCCATAATGCTAAAGTAGAGCCATGAAAGAATTTGCGCATGCATCAGCTCTGCTTTGATTTTATCGAAATAGGGGTGATCGGTTGATATGAGGCATTACGATGAGTGTTTTGTTTTTTCCTTTTCTTTTTTTTCTCCCTATATTAAATCAGCCTCACAGGCTTGGGTTTGTGCGGATGTTTTTTTCATTGAAAAAAAATAGGAAATTAAAGTAACATCGAGGAAGAAAAAGAAAAAAACTGTGAGATAAAAAGTGCACGCTTGTGCCCATCCACAAACCTATCATCCCTTTCTGAAGTGGAACCGCACGACTTTGATAGGTCTGCGAAACGAAAATGAACAGTAATGCTATAGGTAATTTTTGTAAATACTTTTCATGGTGTTAAATTAATATGCATTTACATGTGGAGAAGGTAGTGTTCATAGATTTTGTTTTTAAATATAGTCATTAGTCATAAGAATTTTGCACATTTGTGTATGAAAAAAGGGCTAAACACACATTGTTTTTTGAAAATTTTGTAAAATATGTTAAGTTGATTTGCAAAATGTGATGAAGAATTTTTCATAGGTTTTATCTGTATTTTGTTTGGAACTGTAAGATGGAAGTTATGCAGTTAAAAGTGCATTCAGAATGTTCTTCAAAGATTAATAGATCTGTGAATACATAAACATTTATTCAATTCTTACAAAAGATGTACCTGCATTTTTATGTTATTTTGAAATGCCGATTCAGAATATAACTTTTCTTTACAAATAGTAATAATATCGTATATATACATATATAGCTTAAAACTTTGTTTCAACCTTAAAGATTCTGCAAATTAGTTTCAGGATTTTTTGGGAAGGGCCAGTACCACCCCTGAGTTTATTGATAGTAATAATGCAGAATCTGATATTTGATTACTGATAAAACAAATTCATTTATAAGACTTTATATTACATTCCTTTGCCTTCTTTCACACAAAAGTTAAAGAAAATAAAAATATGAAAAAAGACAATGTACTGTAAAAATATCATTAAACACAAAAGAAAAAAGAAAAGAAATTCAATAATAAATAAGAAAAACTGATTGAAAAATAAAAAATTTGAAAGTAGGGTTTTGAGATGGGTCAATCAACTGAAAGGTTCAAAGCTGGGACAAACCTGGAAATCAGGGATTTCTCAGGGAAGTTTTCCCAAATATTGGGGAAAATTGTCGTTTTCAATATCCAAACCGTAAGCGTCCGGAGTTTCGTTTGCGGAATCTCCTCTCGTTGCGCATGGTCAGCTCGAATGTGAATTTCCCATGGGTTGAAAGCGCCCTTTCTCTGATTAAGTAACAAGAAAAAGTCACTTTTTTCAGCTGTGTGTTAAGAAGACATTGAAATTTTTGCGTAAAAAGACGTGACATCGTTGATGCTTCCGAGACTCTGCCATGCTTTGTTCTGTCAATCTGCCATTTTTGTTATATCAATCTGCCATTTTTGGTCGTGTTCCAAAATTCGGCCTAATACCTCTCTCCAGCATGCCAAATTTGGGGTTTGGTACTGTGCATGATACTTCAGTGGCGCAACAAAAGGGCACAGAACCCATTCCCCCTTGCCCCCCCCCCCCCCCCCCAGGTGATAACTTGGTATTTTTTCAAAAATATTTTCTTTACTCAATAAAAGAACAATATGCATCTTAAGAAAATAAAGTCATAAAAGCATAAAATAACGACATCGGGGATGGGGTGTTGAGCTTCATTGTGAAAAAAAAACTTCAGATGTAAAATTCTCACCAGTTGCAGATTATATCACTTGGAAAATTACATTATTTTTTTCTTTTCTTTCCCTCCTCAAAAAAAAAAAAGGGAATTGCAAAAATTACAGTACACCCTCCTTCTAAATATTTTTTTTGGTTTCACCACTGTGATACTGTCATTACATATGAATGACAATGATGCTTTTTAACTCACAATTAAAATTATAAAATCAGGGAAATTAAATTGAATGATTTTAAAATATATTGTTTCTAAAGCTGATTTGATAAAAGGCCTCTATGAATGCAAGAGGGGAGGGATTGAAAACAATTATTATTAGTGAGTAAATGAACTAACTTGTAAGAACCTTGTTGAAAAGGGAAGGGGGACCAAATGCATTAAATACTTGTCTTAAACCATACAAATGATTTTGTTGTATGAAACAGTTATAACAAAATATAGTGCTAAATTTATTTCTTAGTATAATGTATGAAAATTGACCAGATTCTTAACTTTTATTAATTTAAATATATGTACTTATTTATTTTTTAGAATTATTACATAAATGAAACTACTAAGCACGGTTTTTTAATATACTGGATGCAATTTAAAATGTTTTAGGGCTTCTTCCGTGTATATGATGAAATGCCTGATATTTGCATTGATGTTCCTCAAGCGTATACTGTGTTGGAGAAATTTGTTATGAAGTGCAAAAATGCTGGTTTTATTACAGAAGAAGTGGTGAAAAAGCTCCCTATTCGGTATATTTTATTATTAATTTATGAATAATTAATTTTCATAAAGATCTATTTTACTTTTTACTCTATTTTTGCATGTTTTATGCATGCATATATAATATGCATAGTTTATTCCCTGTAAAAGAAATTTTTTTTGTACTTAAGGAATTTACTAAAAGAGCATCTGAATAATTTAAAATAAAATGAATCATATAAAACTTTATATATATATATATATATATATATATATATATATATACTGGGCTGCCCTGAAAGGGGGATGAACAGGATCGACCCCCCCCCCCCCCAGAAAGCATTGGGTATCCGCTATCTGCCTGATTTTTCACCATCTAGAATCTGACCCGGCCATTGTATGAAATATCCAGTTATCTAGCTTGTTGCATTTGATTTTTAAAATTAAATTAATTTTCATTTTGAAAATATGCTAATTAAAAGCTTACCCCGTGTATTTGAAAGTGTGGGATATTTAAAAATATGTGTAGAAGTTATAGGTTTCAAACATAAGAGCTGGATAACGAGTATGGATTCATCAGACTGGCGGACACCAGATATCTGGCAAATGGCTGTATATATATATATATGTATGTATGTGTGTGAGAGAGAGTATTAAAAATATAAATGGCATTTTTTAAAGGTATAGGATTTTAAAATGAAATTGCACTTAAAAAACCTACTAAAAACAATGTTATTGATTTTATTAGAATTGTAATTTTATTCCATTAGTGTTTATATCTGATTGGCATATTAGTGCTGATAGATATATAGTATGCAAGATACTTAGTTCTTTCGTTACAGCCATAATATGCGTAATTAACTCTTGGATCAAGCTAAAAAAATTAAAAATATACTTTTTTTAACTGTGGGGGTGGGGGGACAATTAGTATTAATGTGGCTCATGCTACAGTCCAAATGCAACACACAACATGGCTCACATTTCTATTGAAAAAACAGCTCTTGCTCTGTACTCTTACTTAAGGTTTTAGATTATTTGTCTTTTAATGGTAAAACATATTTGAAATGATATTTCCATCATAAAAATTAGAAAAATTACATCTGTATGAATTTATTAACCCATAACAATGCACATAGTAGAAACAGTATTCAAAACACCAAATAACAAAAAAATTAAAAAATAAATAAATAAAAGTCATGTTTTGGGTTTATAAGAACACTAGTCTCATTGCAAAAAAAGTTGACCGTATTGAAGGTTTGATTTTTTGAAGTTTTAGTTCCTTCAAAGCTTTTTTTTAAAGTTCCCTTTGGTAAATTTTTGCAGAGAAATTGCTAGTTGCGAAAAAACCCTCATGTTTGAAACTAAATTAATTGTCAGGTAAATCAGATTGTCATATTGTATGTAAAATTATATCGTACACTTTAAAAGCCTCCAGAATGTGGCCTAAATATTTCTGGTTTTCATTTGTCAAATGGTTCAAGGATTATAGTGTGGTGTCATTTAAACATTTAATTTTATGAAGCCATACAAGGACTTAGATGGAAAATATGTTATACTATGTTTTGCAATGTTTAGTTTTTCATAGACTAGTTACAAATGAGATTTGACCTTTTATTTGAGTTTCATCTAGTACACTGTTGGTCGCAATAAATCTACTGCAATGTTGCTTTAAAGTACCATAAGCCTTTAGCAATGTTCTGAAATAATTAGAATCTGCAATGATGTATTTATTTCTGGATTCTTCTTAATGTTCTAGGTCCATCATCCATGAACAAGTTTTTAATATATTTTCTTTTTATTTCCAGTGGAAGGAAACGATTTGTGTCTGAAGGAGATGGAGGAGCTGTTAAACCAAATCTGTAATGAGTTTGTAGATTCATGCGTTCCAAGAGGTTTTCAGCTGCAAATTTGTTGCTCTCTGTCTCGTAAAACCACATTGAAATTTTTATGTAAATGTGTCATTTGATTTTCTTGAGTTTTGATTTTCTTTTGGGGTATAAGCATGTGATGGATACATATATATTTCATAATATATCATACATGAGCATTTATAAAACATGTAATTGATGTTAGCATCGATCCTTTACAAGCTTAAATATAACTACAAAATTTTTTTACTTATGAACTATTGACTCTTAAAGCAAAGAACATGTTTTAGGCTCTTTTATCTTAAGTTACAAAGGGCATAAACTTATTGACTTTGTAGTTAAAAAATGGACTGCAAGTTTTTTTAAAAGATATTGATCAAAGCTTAAAAATGTGAAACTTCAACTTATTTATACATTTAAAAGTTTTTTTTTCATACAAATATATTTTGTGAAGTAGAAGTTTTACCCTAATGCCAAATTAACTTTGAAGAATGCACTAGTTTTTGAAAAACTGCCTTAAATACAATGTATATTCTAATTTTAACATGAATGTCAGGATTTTTTTAGCATCATTTCTGCACAACAGAAGTCACTTTTGCTAGGTTTGTATTTTATTTAACTGCTACTCTTTTAAACTGCACTTATAAAGGAGGGGGGGGGGGGGGTCCGATAGTATAATAACTTGCAAAAAAAAAACCCCACCTAAATTATTAATGATTACATTCAATAACGTTCATGTTTTGAAGGCAGTAAAAATAATATTGCTTATAATTAGTAGCATTGAAGTTGAATATTTTGGTTTTGTAATTGGAGCATGTATTAAGTTTTGAACTTTGTTTCAGAAAAATGTTAAGTTTCCAAAAGTTTGTCTTTCAGTTATTGTTGTCTAAAAGAAAAAAGGAAAATTCAAAACATTTTTCCCAACATGCATTCAATACTAATTGTAACTTCTAAGTAATAGTAACCATAATTTTTAGCATTAATTTTTTAAAATTTAGGCAGTGATATATTTGCATCATGAAATGATATGTTTGTTTTTTTTAGTGTGTGAAAGAACTTTTTTTATGAATATTTTTAAGTTGGATTTTGAAACTTTGTTTTTTGTCGTTTTTTGGGAAAAATACTCACCTTGATCATAGATGGAATGGCATTGTTGCTCAACTGTGGTTTCACACTATCATGTAATTGATTTGAGTTGAAATAAAATCACCTCAAAAGCTTCATTCTCTAAAAGTTATTTATCTATCCTAACACCAATTATGTACTCACAATTTTATGAATTTTCTTAACTTTCAACTGTGACAAATTTTTTTAACATCCATGCCAGTGCATACCACCATGCTCAAGTCTGGCATTGTGCAAATTATATTTACCGGTGGCTCATGCTTGAATGTTCAATCAGACTTTTAAAAAGGCAACTAAAAAAACACCCCATATTGTTGGAAATTAATAATATAAAGGACTTGCACCACGTTCAAAATAAATAGCCCAATATATTAAAGTATGTGGTCTGAGTTTCAATGCTCAAGTCGACCCATGGAGAGGAACACAATTGTCAGCAGATGTTAAATAAAAATAATTTTTTCTTAAAGGCTTCATATTTATAATTTCATGCCTTGTAATTTTTTTAAAATATTCCTTCAATAAATAGGAAGGGAATGTGTTGATAATTTGCATTTTGTCCTTATAATCATGAAAGTTTGGTTGGAAAATCCTTTTTTGTCTAGAAAGAGTTATCATTTTTTATTATAAAATTATTGCATTGAAACATATATATTTTATATTAGAAACGTAATTCCATCTAAATGTGAGCAGCTATGCTAAAAAGCATATATGCTAAAGATAAAAAGCAGAGATATGCTAAAAACCATATTGCATATTTAGGGTAGCAAAGGGGTGAAATCTTGTTGTTGGAATGAAGTACTACTTATTTATAGTTGTGGTTTGGCTATGCAAAATAATTTTCAATGCCTTACCTGCACAGCAGTTTTGGGCATCATCTAAGGCAGTGATCGGCTACCTGTCGATCGCGAGCCCATTTTCGGTCGATCACGACAGTATTTTGGACAGTTTATAGTTTAAAAAAATAACTTTTGGAAGGCGAATTTCTTTTTTTTTTTCCTTCAGAAAATGTTTATTAGTTTGTCAGACCATTCACCAGACCTAAAAAAAGCTTCCCAATATGGAATGTCAGGCGTCACATTAACTATATGCTCGCAGTGAGAGTTAAATGATGAATAACGGCACTTCACATGTGTGTTCTAGTTAAAAAACAAAACAAAAACTAACAGTTTTTTTATCAAATTTAAAAGAAATATTATATTAGTATTGTTTTGATGTGAGTAAACAACATTAACATAACATTATTTTGGAAATTTTAAAGTAGGCATTTTATAAGCATGCAAACTTGTTCTGACAAGAATTAACCTGCAATTTGAAGACGGGCACAATCTGAATATGCTCTATTAATAGTGTATATCTCCCCGCCCTCATCTTCCGAGTTGATCTTGGTGTTCCCCGAACTTGGAAAGTAGATCTTCAGTCGAAAATCAAAACGTCCTGGGCTCAGTCATCAGGAGAAGTTTCTTCATAAGGGTTGGGTGAAGGGTATAAATTATCAGTAGCCAGTGTTATATTAGGCTGGGGGGGGGGAGAAATCCATTATTTTTACGTTAACTTCAAGACTTAATTTAACATGTTTCGGATTGTCCAATTTAGGTCAAATATGCATCGTTTTGTTCTACAATGTGTTGCCATTTTAAAGGTTGCTTTATAATGCCTCTCTCATTGTCTTGGTCCCTATTGACAAAAAACACTTGTAAACGACTTTCACAATCTTCTCTTGATGTCAATTTCTTATCACCAAGAAAATTTTGCAATGCAAGAAAGAGATTGTAATCGCTTGCTGCCAGGTCCAGACTGTATGATGGATGCATCAAAACTTCCCCACGAAGCTCTTAGAGTTTCTGGCGAGTCACTAAAGATGTGTGTGGTCTATTGTTGAACACAGCACCTCTTCTGTTGGCCAATTCTGGTCAATCACTAGCTTCAATCGGTCCAGTTGTTGACAGTAGAGATCCGAATTTGTTTGGCCATACAGAAGCAACTCATAATAAACAATACCATTCCAGTCCCCCCAAATGCATAGCAGAACCCTCCTGGCCGTTAATCCTGGTTTGGCCACCGTTTGAGCTGCTTCACCGAGCTTTGACCACCATCGTTTTCGTACTATTGTATGTGACCCATTTCTTATCACCAATCACCATCCATTTAAGAAATGGGTCGATTTCATTCCATTTTGCCAAGGCTTTGCGGATGGAAATTTGATCCATCATGTTATTTGGTGTTAATTGGTGCAGCACCCAGACATCAAGCTTCTTTTTGAATCCAGCTTTGTGCAAATGGTTTAAAACTTTTATGGTCGATCCTTAGATTCCTGAGCGATGCTGTGGCTATTAACATACCGGTCAACTTCGATTATTTCTGTGATTTTATCGACATTTTCGACGATGGGCCTGCCGGTACGAGGTGCATCTTCACATCAAAAATACCAGAACGGAATCGACGAAACAAAAATTGGACGTAATTAGCTGTTACAAAACGAAAACAAGACGGTTTTCCAAAGTAATCATTTGGTACGAGCACAGAAATATACGAACTTTTTATGCTGAATTTCTGCTGTTCATTAACCGATAGTATTCATAGGTCATTAGATTTATATCATACAGAATCCCGGTGGCCAGTAGGTCGATCCGATCGACTGATCGATTGCAGAACAATTTCCATTTGATATGTATATCGTGGGGTAAGTACTTCAACTAATTAACTGTTGCAGACAGTTCACAGGGGCTACTTAGAATTTTTAAAATTAGAAAAATTGATAATCAGGAAAAAAAATATCTATTCATATACACTGATGGAAAAAAAATCCCAACACCAAGAAATAATTATTGTAGAGTAATGAAATTTCAGCAATACATTTATATAGGTAACGTACGTAATTGATTACAATTTCAAGATCACAGGTTAATTTAAGCCCGAGAAGAGCCATTGCAGAAGTGAAATACAGGTACATTAATAACCGGTGTAACCGCCAGAATTTTTAATGCAAGCATACAAACGTGCATGCATTGAATCATACATGTGCTGGATGTCCGTTTGTGGGATGGAGTTCCATGCCTGTTGCACTTTGTCGATCAATACAGGGATGGTTAATGCTGGTTGTGGATGATGCTGGAGTTGTCGTCCAATGATGTCCCATACGTGCTCAATTGGAGACAGATCTGGTGATCTGTCTCCTGGCCAAGGCAACATGTCGACACCCTGTAGAGCACGTTGGGTTACAACAGCAGTATGAGGTTGAGCATTATCCTGTTGGAAAACACCTCCTAGAATGCAACTCATGAAAGAAAGACCAACAGGTTGAATCACCAGACTGATGTACACATTTGCTGTCAGGGTGCGTGGGATAACCACAAGAGTGCTTCTGCTGCCATAAGAAATTGCTCCCCAGACCATTACTCCAGATGTAGGTCCAGTGTGTCTAGGCCACAGACAGGATGGCTGCAGCCGCTCACCTGGCCTCTACCTAACCAACACACGGCCATCACTGGCACCAAGGCAGATTCGGCTTTCATCAGAAAACACAGCAGATCTCCACTCCATCCTCCAATGAGCTCTAGCCGGATACCACTGACGTTGCAAACGGCAGTGGTTTGATGTTAGTGGAATGCAGGCTACAGAACGTCTAGCTCTGAGCTGTCCTTGAAGTAACCGATTGGTAACAGTTCCTTGTGTCACTGTGGTGCCGACTACTGCTCGAATTTCTGCTGCATGTGTAGTACGACTCGCTACGGCCATACGCCGAACACGGCGGTCTTCCCTCTCAGTAGTGCCATGTGGCCGCCGGAACCCGGTCTTTTTGAGGCAGTGCCTTCCCTTGACCACTGCTGCCAACATTCATGCACAGTGGATGCATTCCTGCCAAGCTTTTCTGCAATCTCGCGGAAAGAAAACCTACCTTCTCGTAGGCCTATTGCACGACCTCGTTCAAACTTGGTGAGCTGTTGATAATAGCTTCGTTGTCTTCTTAAAGGCATTGTGGACTAACATCAAATCTCGACGCTAAACAACGCTCAGGAACGTTACAGCGCGTATTTAAAACAAACCTGATTTGCATCTTCCGTGTGTCGCTACTAGCGTCACACTGATGCGCCGAGAGCAATTTTGAATCAACATCATCTTTCAGATGTATAAACACGCCTGCCAAATTTCGTTTCGCTAGCACAACTCCTTGGTGTTGGGATTTTTTTTTTCCATCAGTGTATCTAATTGTTCAACATACCGGGTCAATGAAACATATAAGGAACTTCTAATTAAATAAAATTTAGAAATACAGTCGAACTTCGATAACTCGACTTCCTATAAGTCGAATAATCCGCTAACTCGAACTTTTAATCAAGTCCCGAATCATTTCTATACTTTTCTTTAAAAGACTCTCGATAACTCGAAGTGAACATCTTCTAAGTCGAAGTTTTTGCGATAGATTTCCCCGGAAAAAAAAAACCGATTCAGTTCAAAAGTTCGAATGCCAGTCCACTCATGTCTTCCTTCTGCGAATTGCAATGGCATCCACTTATGTCACACATTCTTGGAATACCCTTCACCCCCTCCCCTCCATTGTCTGAGAGGATAAACAGAGATAAGAGATTGTGGAGGGAAGGGGGAAGGGGAGGTTGGAGTGGACTGAACAAAGATGGTCACTGTCTTGGGGGTGGGTTCACTTTGGAGATTGTAGGGGGGGGGGAGAGCACCTGTTTTGTGAGGATGGGTAGGTTTTCACCTGTTTTGTGAAAATTGCGTCCTTCCCGGCAGCGTGTAGAAAGAGTTGCACATTCCTGATAAGGACGCCCAGCTGGCTGCTCTTCTTTCTTCGACTCCGTGACGTTGCAGTTGCGTTCTTTGAATTGCGCTTGTTGAATTAGTCAGCATTTTGTATCCGGAATGTCTAAACGGAAATTGATCATGCTTACTTTAGATCAAAAAGCAAAGCTTATTTTGGAGATTGAAAAAAATCCTCAGTTGAAAAAGAAAGATGTGGCTACTAAGTATGGCATACCTCCAAACACTTTATCTACGATTTTGAAAGATATTGTCCGCGATTAAGTTGCTCTTCATGCCGGCCAACACAACAGCAAAACTTCAGCCTGTAGATCAAGGAATCATCACGTGCCTGAAGCATGCCTATCGAAAACGTTTAGTGCGCCAATCCATCGAGGGAAGTGGAGAATGGCGTAGAGCACAAAATTAATGTGCTAGGTGCCATACGCCTCATTTCGCGCTCCTGGGAGAGTGATGTTTCTCAAACGGTGATAGAGAACTGTTTCAAGAACTGTGGTTTCTTCAGTTCAAATGACAATGTAGCGAAAGACGACAATTGCGATCCCTTAGAAGGCATGGGTGATATGGACTGGGAAAAAGATTTCATGTGCATCGATGACAACATTGAAGGCATGCGTTATATGGACTGGGAAAAAGATTTCACTTGCATCGATGACAACATTGCAACGTCAGAACCCTTGTCTGACGAAGCAATAATTAATGCTATTTGCGGAGAGCCCAAAGGAGATGAGGACGAAGAGGAAGCTGAAATCCCCCCACCTCCAACAAGTAAGCAAGCACAGGACGCTGTTCACATCTTACAACAATACCTGGAGACCACCGAAGGTACAAACACCCTATTTAACTGTGTTCAAAAATTAGGTGACTTTGTGAATGCCAACAAATTTAAAAAATGATAACAAAAATTAACTGCTTTTTTCAAATGAGATTTACATGGTATGTATACTAATATGTAAGAGGCCAAATATTGTGACTTTTAATAAACCTTTTCTCCCCATTCTTCTCTTGTTTACATAGGCTATCAAAAAATTGAAACGCGTACAACTGTAGTATTATGGCACATATCAAACCACTTAAACCATGTCGAACGTCAAGTGCCGAGGAATGGGAGGAAACTTAGATAACTCGAACTTCGGATAAGTCGAATATTTTAGGGGGTCCCCCGGGACTTCGAGTTATCGAAGTTCGACTGTAGCAGTAAAATAAAATTTGATCACACTCTCCGAAACACATGCTCAAATCTCACGAAACTTTCACCGTATTTGACGAAATGGCTTCGTGAAAAATGCTCCGAGTAAACCTTTCATCAAATAGGCGAAATTTGTGCAGAAACTTTTTAAAGTTACATGATCGCGCGACGAAAGAATCGTTGTAAATGACGAAATTTTCTTGACGATTACAGAATCGTCAAAAGTGAGAGTTCTATTTCTGAGAGTGCAAGTCTTAACATTCTCCAAACATCGTCAAAAAACATTAATTCAAACTTTCCTCAAAACAGCTGAATTTTCGTCCCCCAGCGAAAAAACTCTTGTAATTGAGGGAGTTGGAAATGGAACTGGAGGGGTTTTACCCCCGCAGAGAAATACAATACTATCCATGGCCAACATTTTAAAATTTGTGCGCCAATTCATAGTGAAAACTTGGACTTTCAATGATCGTAACTTCGGTGCAACTAAAAAATTTGTACCACATATTGGTTTACCATTTACTCATTTCATTTCTTCTTTACGGTGTAAAGTCCTAGGAGAAACTCAACCGACATCTTCTTTTGAATTATTGAAAAAACCATTTTGATCTATGGTTACATTCTAAAATGAACACTAACTTCAAAAATCTGATAGGAATAGTACACTATTTTTGAGAACCTAAATGAATTCAGACTGCTCAAAATAGCATAAGTTCGAAATTTAGGTGCATTTTGACCATTAGAACAGAATATATTCACGAAGGGCTCATCATTATTTTTAACGTAGTAACTTACATGTCGAGTTTCAAGCATTAAGGTGTTTTAAAAAGAAAAGAACTAGTATATTATTCGCAGCAACATTATTCGTTACAAGTGTTAAGCAACTCCTCGTGAAATACTGTGATTTTGTTAAGATTTCTTACTATACCACAGAGGTAGAATTTTATGCATTCAGCCATTTAAATGACGGTAGTATTTCATTTTTAACAATTATGCTTGAAAATAGTGAAACGTATTTTTAAGCATATCACTTAAATGAAGTAATAATTAAATTAACTTAAATATTTAATCTCTTAAATTCAAAAAATCAATTATTTATTTTTCACTGAAATTGTGGATATTCATGTATAACCTAATTTCCCGCATACCAGCATTGATTTTCCAACATCCGCTAATAGTCCTCTCTCAATTAGCTTGGGCTCGCATATTATTACTCGCATTCGGTATTAGCCTACATTCCCGTAAAAGTAAAAGAAAGTATGAAAAAAGGCTAAATGTATCTTTAAAATATCGTTAAAAATAAAGAAAAATAAAAAATAAGTGAAATAATTAAAGAATGAAGAATAAAAAAATTTAAAGTAGGGTTTTGAGATGACGAAAATGTATGTCGGTCGGTCGATCTTATATGCAATTGTCCGATATTTTAAGTTTAATTTTCCCCTGAAAGTGAGGGGAGTCGCTGGATCAGCAGTTTCGGATTGAGAGGAAGGAAAGTCTGCTTGTACTTTTTAGGAAGTCCAGAAATAATAAAAATACGCTCGAAAAAGTAAAAAAATATTTTAAAAAATAAGGAAAAATTTGCATGAAAAAGTAGGACATTTTAAAAATTATTAGGAAAGTAGGAAGAACTATGAAAAAGTAGGAAGCGTACGAGCCCTGTGGAATTAAATCGTAATGATTTTCAACTTTCCAGGTTAGCAGCTCTGCACATGTTTGTTTATAATTTGGTTGTGGCACATGTCAGTCAAAAAAAAAAAAAAATGAAAAAATTTTGGAAACACTGGTGTAGGGCATAAAAAATTAGGGAAATATAAAATAATCTGCAAATAACAGCAACAGTCAAGAAATCAATCAATAAAATATAATTTTTATTCTACAAAAATTTATTCCTATTTAAATAGTAAACAAATGATAATTGTTTTAGTTTCAGAGTATAAATTTCAGAAATGTCTCTAAACAATGGTAACAACTATATTATATATTACTTTGTTTTAACAGTGAAATATCAGAATGAGTAGAAAATGGTATGAAATTCCCGAAATAGTTATGTTCTGATGCATAGTCAAATGTATCTGCGCTAACAAGGCTGTCACGAGGAAGTTTATTGTCCTGGGCATATCAGGATGATATAATAGTTAAAATAAATGGTAACAATAGTCATTATTTCAAACATATGTAGTACAACTTAAAGTAGTTTATTAAAAAATAAAATTGTAAAAAGATTAAAAATATACCTTTTTTGTTTATTAAATCATAGCCAATTTTGTTCTTAAGGGATATCAGAATTAAGAAATGTTTTGTCTTCAGAGCAATAATCCATAAGGACAGCCTTGCTATTCAGCTTGGAACATAAGATTACATAAGTCATAAGATTACACAAGTCATATGACCATATGAGTCATGATCAATTTTACAGTTGGAGCACAAAAAAATAATTTTTATAAATGTTCATAATTTAATAAAATCAAATTAAACTATTACAGGAAATTAAGCAAGAAAATCAAAATGTATTTGTATTTATATCCTCCTGAGACCTGGCATCCAATAAAATGGATGTTTTGCTTTTTCTCCCTGTTGTGACAGATTTTATTTTAGCAAGCAAAGCCTGGACTGAAATTATAAAGGTGGAATAGGAAATCACTTTTATTTTTTGAGAATTCGGAAATTGTAGTTTATTTGTTTACAATATGGCAAAGAACACGAGTCAAGTTGGAATTCGGGAGCTCTCGCGGTTTTGATTTTCATATTTTTTAAAAAATATTGTTCTAGGATTTTTATACAAATTTGATCTCTTTTCTTAAGTTATAAGTAATAAATAAAATTTTTTGTTTATATATTTTTGTGTAAGTATCGCATAGTTCTACTGTAGTTATGACCTCAACATACATTCAAATAGATGTGCCCCCCAGAAAAATTTAAAAATTCAAGTTTTTTTTTTTTTTTTAATCACTTTTAATGCCCAATTGTTCAGAAAAACTAATAGTTGAGAGAATATATGCATTTTATTTTGCTCGGGTCTCAGGAGGATAAAGAAATAAAATACTTTTCAGCCCTGAAATTTTCTATGTTTACACACACTGACTGCCATCTGCTGTCCTAAGCAAGAAGGCAATATCTCATTTTTTGTGCCTTTTATTAAGTTCCTTACACTTATTATGACACCTTACGAAGCTAGTTGGAAAGCTGTATATAATCATCCATTAGTTTTGTAGACTATAAAAATTGCAGTAACTCAACTTGTTATTGGACATTCCTAAGTTGAAAAGCAGCAAGAACCTTCTACTCCTGTAATTAAGATTTAGAAAGATACTGCCTTCTTGTTTAGGACTGCAGTACAATAAGAAATATTTTACTAGTGCAATAAAATCTCACCCGTACTACTCAATAACCATCCGTTAAAATCTTGACAAATAACATATACCATAAATGTTGGCAGAAATAGCAGGGATTTCTCACATATGCAAAATACCATAAATAACTTACATACACCTGAACTTCATAAACCCCTCAAAATAAAATTGAGTGCATCAATTAGTACTATTATTATTTGCACTTACTCAATTCCCAGACAAAGTCAAATTGTATGCATTTTAAAATAATAGAATGTGGACACTGATATTGATAAATGAAAATCATCTTAATATGCACATCGGAAAGATCATAAGCAAGCAGCCAATGTTATGTTTGTTATAAATGCAGCAGAAGTCTAGCAGGGCTGAAAAGTTAAGGTACATAACATTAAATTAAGTGGAAAAGCATTTATTATAGTTGGAATAAAAACTACATTATTTTGGAAAAATACTAAAAGTTTGCAAAAGGCTGCTACAGTTTTTAGAATCTATTTTACCCTACACACAACAACTAGAACATTTTAAAATCACATTTTACCCCATAACAGCTGTTCTAATAGTTGAGCAGACATCAATACCTACAGTGCATAGCTGTTTAAATACATATTATATAAATAAGAACAAAGATCATAACAGAATGAGAATGTATACCCCCTTCGAGTGTTTATATATATTCAATAAGCTGCTTTTTTCATAAGCCAGCAGTTCCCAAACCAGGTGCTGTAGCGAGAGTTGAGGGGTGTGACATGGAACTCATATTAAAACTTTAGTTCCTCGGCAAAGAAAAAAGTGATGGTTTCAATTGAAGTACAGACGTAAATTTTGAATATGAGTAATATTCTTTATTTTTCTTTTCTTACCACTTACTTTAGTGATTTTCTTCCCTTTCTCTCTCTATATATAGTATATATCACAAAGAAATATTATGTAACTAGAGTAAAAGCGTTAGAAAATTCTAATTTGTCCAAGATTAAGACAGTTTGAAAAAAGTTTGAGAACAGCTTCATAAGCAATTCTTAAGGAACAAAATGTGCCGACTTTATAATACAACAGAGAAACATTGAGGCATAATACTAGTAGACATTGAGTTTCTTGCAGGTAAATGAGGAAAACATTATCTTTTGGTTCCTGGGATTAAAAGTTTCAGTCCATATACTCCATAGTTTACAAACTTTCCTTAAAAGAAAAGTTTAAAAAACAAATAGGATCTTTCCTTCCTTTTTAGCAAAAAGATGTGCTTTAAGTAGAATTCCTCCATAAAAAGTCCCATCAATCATTTGACAATAGTAATAGCATAAAACATTTCAGGAAAAAAAATATTATGTAATTCTTTTCATTCTACATTGGTGAAACTCATTATTCACCAATATTATTATTCAAGTAAAATTTTAGGAGGGGTTCCCCGAAATTTTCAATCTAACAATGTTCTCTAATTCAGAATTTGAATAAATAAATAAAAAAAAATTATCAACAACAGCCTCTGGTTTCATGCTGGTTTTAGTCAATCCCCAATGAGGATTAAATGCCCTCGTAAAAACTTTATTCCATTGTAACACGTGCTTCTGACAAACTACTAAGTGCTCACAACCCTATGGAAGTAGTAATACTTCCTAATTTCAATTTTGAGACAGGAATCTAATTAGCTTAAAACAATAATCTCCGGTCCTGCCTTCTACAAAAATCAAGCACATAAATATCTTCCATTCTATTGAACAGCTGAATCATAGCGCATTTTAAGCCTTTTAAGAACGGAACAAGAATATAAATCTGAAAGTCACTCATTTTATACCCCTTATTGTTAAACTCCACAACTGATTTCATCTGTAAATGTTGCTACCAGAAAGTCCTTTATTAATAACATCAATAAATGTGAAAACTATGATCATAAATTAAACCTTGAAACTCACTTAAGACATCAATCTGCTGAGAATGTTTGCCTCAACTATCTATCTTTTGTTCCCTCCCAGTCAGCTACTATCAAACCTATGTTTTCCCTCCCGTTGTAGTGTAAGCCAATATGCTAGAAGACCATTTAAGTTTTTTGAAAATCAGCATAGATAACATCTACATACTTTTTGTTACCTAACCACAGGACCTATTTTCCCTAAAACTATGTTGCAAACCACTCAACAGATAATTTCCATAAATATCATTATCATGGTTTAGATTTCAATCCGATTCAAAAATTTTACGAAAAACCAAAGCCTTGCTCCCCACAGGTCTATAATTACCTGCTTTTGCTTAAGGTATTTCTTCTAAACATTAGCAATTCAAAAAAAAAAAAAAAAAATAGATAATAAAACTAAGGATATCTATCCATTTTTCCTTCCTGCCAATCTTTGTATCAATTTCTATCTTCTTCGATGCCAAATACTGAAAATTGCATCTAGAGTTGATATAAAATATCTAATCAGCATTACAACCAACCTCTTTAAACTGATGAAAGAATGAAATATTGCAAACTGGGCTATTGAGCAGATACAGGACTTTTTACTAATAGCAAAGTGTTTTTTATACAGATTTTAAAAGAGAGCCAATGCAGTTTTTCTGCAATAATATATTTTCCTTGATTGCTATGTTTTAACAGTTAAAATTATAAATTTACATGAATGAGTATAAACTTTAATGACAAAATAATTTTTAGTTTTAAAAGAATTTATATCACTCTTAGAGAAAATATTCTATTCTATCTATATTAATGCTTAACAGAGAACAAAACATTCAACAAAAATAAGTAACATTTCAGAAATATTTCCCATTAATATTGTATTTCGGCAAAATAAATGAAAAAAAAAATCACCTGGTCACAAGATCTCATTTTTACTTAAAAGTGCAGATATGACTTTTGTGCTTAGAACAGCCAGTATAGACAATAATCCTTTCAAATTAAATCTCAATTATGCAATTTTGATTTTAAAAAAATGAGGGAAAACATTTTTTTCTAAATTTAAGCATGAAGGAAACAGCCAAGAGAAATTACAGGAGTGTTTGAACCCCCTAGCTCACCCCCCCCCCCTTTAACTAGTTTTGAAAGGATGTTTCCTATACAGGTGTTATTTTTTGGACAGATTCTAATCTTCCTTATACTTGCACATGACCCCCCCCCCCCCCCCAGGTTGAGAAATAATGCTTCATACTTTTTAAATTCAAAGGCTAACCTTGAAATTGAGAAAGTTACTATGTCAATAGGGTTGAAGGTATTTGGAAGTTTACTAGAAACAGTTGCCACTAGCAACAGGGTGAATAGTTTCAAGAAAAGGCACTTGATCTTTACTGGAGATTTACAAATCTACTAGCACTAATCTAGTTGCACTTACAAGTAAACATTCTCTCCCAACAATTGGGGATTTGAACATGGTATATATGGCCCGAAACTACACCATCTGAATAGTATAAATGGAATTCTAGCGGCAGATATAAAATAGTATAGAAGTTATGAGGGATTTCAGGTAAAAATGTAATCTATGTGGAAAAAATGTATTTTCCAAAAATAAACATATTTCTTTAATCTTTTCAAGCAAGCATATTTAACATTCAAAGACATTGTCGAAATAGTTGGACATTAAGAACTTTCAAAATCAAACAGCAAAAAGTTTTATTTCAGCTTGAAATTGAATGCCTTATAAGAATTAAGTTCATTTTTTAAAACAATGAATGTGGGGAAGCCCATGTTGCACTCATCATCAAGGCATCCAGCTTTATAAAATGCATATCTGATCATGTACCCGAATCATGGTACAGAGAATTGATGCACAATGATTGATTGAATCTTCAAAATCTTGTCACAATGCTCCACATTCTCTCTGGCCTCTCATAAATCAGTGTTAGTAATGAACCAGGTGACTGCTTTATATTGGCAAAAAAGTGAACATCCAAAGGCTAAATTACAGCAATACATTCACAAGGAATTGAACATGATCATGCCGACGACTTTGTTGGATCAATTTGCGAGTTGGCTGAAGGAGTAACTGATGGCGGAAAAGTATTGCATGGCTGTAGTATATGTTGAGTATTGAGTGGCAACACCAACAAACGACAACAGAACAGCGCTTCTTCAACACACAAACTTTAACTGAACACTTATGGCTAAGCGCAATTTTTTACAGGGGTAGCAGTCAAGTTTTTCAAAAGTTTAGGGGAATTTTATGAACATTCTCCCAAAATTTTAGGTGCAATTTATTGTGAAATTTCACAATCTAGTTCTAGTTTAATGACTTTTGAATTTATTTCATGACCTGTAGACAGGAGTAGCAATATGGAGTTTGACTTAATACATGAATCAAAATCGTTTAATATAAAACAGTCAAGTTGTATTATTACGTTTACCTCTCTTAGCATATTTAGACACACTTATCTCTCAACTTGCTACCAGTATGTAAGTGATATCAATATTTTCCCTTATACTTTCATTTAAGACCCTAATGTGCACAAAACAATGTTTAAAAACATTGGCGAAAGCCAGAAAGTTCCCAAAGATTTTTTAAACAACATTTTAAAATTAAGACTTGAAGGAATTTTTTCAGAAATAAACAGTGATCAGAATCTTTCACACAACTGTTTCCTATAACAGTTGCTGAAGGGGAAGCAGCATTCCGCAGGATATTATTAATAAGGATTCTTTAATGAACCAATGAGGCAAGCCTAAACAATTGTGCTTTGCTTTCAATTGCTCACAATGAATAGCAAGATTTTAGCAATCTAATAGAAACCAAAAAGAGTGCTGTAGTGATTTGATTTTGAATTCTAATAAATGTACAACAACAGTCTGCAGGGTGCTAGTGTTTACTTTAACTGCCTGCAAACTTTGGGAGAAATTATACAATTTTATTCCAGGCTGAAAAGTCTAAAGTCCTGAAAAAATGGTCAGAAAAGGGAATATTTAATAATTTCAAATAATTGCTTTAATTACTGCAGAACAAACATTGAAGAGAAATATTTTCCTGTTTGGGGGGGGGGGGGGGGCTCTATGTTAAATAAAAAAACTCTTGGCTGATATATGAGTTTCAAGTGGAGTTGATTTTCTAAAATTGCTGCTGCCATAAAATTAATTATTGATAACAGTTTTATTATTATTACTATATTTTTTCGTCTTTCACAGCTTTATATTTTTTGTATGGATTCTTGTGAAAGTTCAGCTAGGTAGAAGAGATAAGGTCTTTGCTTTGCTACAAATTTCAGGATGGACCTTTTCAGTTGGTGGGGTATTTTCCGGAATATTTTCATTGTAATTTAAAAACGTTTTAAGCATCATTTCCCCAGGTAAACAGTAATAGAATTTTCTAAAAAGCATGCTTATAAAGAAAAAACCATAACTTAAATTATTTGTTTCATGAAAAATAAAATTAAAGAAAATTGCCTTTTTAAAAAGGAATTATATAGTGCCCAATATTTAAATTTAAAAAAAAGAAGAAAAGGCCAAATGCAGTTTAGACTTATTATCCAAAATTTAAAAATAATAATGAATAGAAATAAAAGGGAAAAAATTAAATTAAAAAAAATAAATAATTTTAAACATCAATTCTTTTTTTAAGCAGAAAAATAACAATTTTTTATTCCATTTTACATTGTTTTCATTGCAATAAGCACGCAATCCTCCTTCCAAAAACTTATGCACTTGGTGTCTTATTTACTACTTCCATCTTCGTGAATGACCAAACATGGCGACCTGTTCATGTAGCTGCCATGCTCGATCAAAAGGAAAATGGAAAATATATTGGAGGTAAGACAGCATTGGTTACATGCTTACAATATCCATTTCCCAATAAAATTGAGGATTTTAAAATCATTGTTATTGAAATAAAAAGTAACAAAAATAAAACAAGGCATTCAGCTAATGCAGTAATGAAGGCATTAACTGCGGACCAAACATGGCGTTCTCGCTTGGCTTGCGTAGACGATTTTCAATGAAGTTTTTAGTGTCTACAGCAGAAATACAGAACAACTATCAAAATTTAGAATAATATAAGAGGTTTCCCCCCAATTTTTAAAAATATATAGGGGATATAGGAAAACTTCGAGTCCCACTTAAGTGAGCGGCAGGAAAAGCATTTTTTTAGGAACATGAGCAAAATTTTAGTATAATTTCAGGAATTTTAGGTGCTTCAAAAACTTTTGGGAATTTTAGGGGGAATGCGACCCCTGTTTTTATTCTTCATTTATATGTTGTACTGTATTGTGATTGTTTGATGTAATGTGGAGTAATAAGTATAAATAAATCATTTTATATTAAAAGAACTTTGATTGTGATGGTCACTTCTTTCGCCATATAAGGTACTCATCAGGTACTGAGTGACTTCAGAACAGTGGTGTAGTCGAGGTGGGATGCAGGAAGACCGCGTCCCCCCCTCCCCCCAAACTTTTTATATTTTAACAGAAGCATTCCCCCACTTTTGATTTCAATTGCTTATCTTCTTATGTATAAGCGTCCCAAAAACTTTTTTTTTAGGACTACACCATTGTTGCTGAGAGGACAGAGCAAATCTACTATCATGACAATATTTGAAGACCCAAACATTCACCATACTCCAGTACAAGACCCCACAGTTCAGGAGTATGATAAGATTTGCATTTTATAAAGCTACGTAGTAACTGAATTATGAGCATGGAACATGGATTTTGGGTTCTACGTTGAAATAAAACTCTTAGTTATCTTATTTTAAAAGTTTTTTACCATGCATACATGATGTCTTTTGGTGCCTAATACCTTAAGTATGATTGCCTGAAAATGATTGAATTAATAGAAATTGCGCATGCATGGCAACTACATTTTCCTCCCATATAGACTACTTATTTTCAGAGTTACACTAAAATATTTTGTGTTTTAAATGTCAAATTATAGCGCAAAATGCTTTTGCATATACATATTTAGATTAGCAAGTCAGATATTACTTTTTATAATTAAAACAAAATAACCATGTATGTAAATCTCCCTCAACCACATACAAAGAATATTTCCTTGCTCCAAAGCAGAACGCTGAAAAGATCACAGAACAGTTTAACTGTACTGTGATCTATGTATTAAACTTTGCCAGAGCATGAATGCAGATAAATAACTAAAATGTGTCAGGAGCACGTTGAGACATTTTCCAGAATGATACTCCTCTCTTTGTCTCCACAACATTATAAAGGAGCAGTATATATCATTGATTTAAAGATAAATGACTTTCCTTTTAGGGAATTGTCACAAACTCACAATTACGTGTATATATTCTGCAGAACATTCTATTGTAGGGCTTCCCTGCAAGTAGTAGATTAATTACTATTCCCAAAAAATCACTGCATAAAATATTGTATTTGCTCGTCATGCTGGAAAAGTATCACATTTAAATGAAAAAACAGAGCAACTTTCAGTCACATCTATATTGCATATATTGATTTACATGGAAAAGGCCAGATGTGCTTTAATCTCTTCTTTCAAGAACACATATTACAAATATTTCGTTGTAGGAAGGAGTATATTGCTGACTGTTCAAGTATAAACATTCTTTCTTTGCACCGCATTTATTTACTGTATTGGAAAAAGTATCACATATTTTAATGAAAAAAACAAAGCAATTTTAAAAAGTGTATTGCATTTATTGACTAATAAAAATACTTGATATATCAAAATTATATATTAATGTCTTGGCTAAGTACGCCTATGATCAACTTAATACAATAAACACGGATTATCTTCAATTTATTTACAAAAAAGTCCAAATTTTAAGAATCATGTTTCATATTTCATTAACAAATTTCTTGAAAATTGCATGCAAGATTTTCACTTGACTTTCTCCATTTATTTGACATAAAAGAATAAAATATAAACGCTATAAAAATGCGGGTGTATCACATTTTTAATCAGTTGAATATATGAGCTACTTTTACATAAGCAATTTAAATCATTGTGTTAAAACCAGGTCCTACTATAATCACAAAACTAAGTACAGTGTAACCCTGTTCTTCTCCAATTTCACGGAAAAAGAAATATTTTAGGCAAGGAGATTTCAGTGTATGGAAGTTTTGATGAAGTTATAAAAATTTGCAGTTGGGACAAAAGTCAAAAAGTTAATATAGTAAAACTTCTCTACAGCTGCAAACTGTGGGGCAAAAATATTTCTCCATAATAGAGAAGGGTCCGCAAAAGAAGGGGTTTTTTTTTAGGATCAATGATTTGCTGCAGGGGAATTGAAAACCCTGCTTAAGAGGGGTGTTTTTTTAGGAAGTTTAACTATATATTCTTTAGATAAAAGCACTTTTGCATTAACATTGTTGAAGATTTTACTTCATGATTTGTGGTAATTATGTGTTTTAGGGTCATTCCATAGTAACGCATGTTACATTTATACAGCATTTTTCAACTTCAACGAGCTTTCTAACAAACTTGCTGGGTATTTTTTAGGTTTTTTAGTTTTGGCTAATAAAAGTACATGTGTTCTAAGTATGCAAATAAAAATTTTGAAGTTATATATGCATTTTCTGTCTGTTATTCTGAAATTTCATTACGTGTGTTACCGCAAGTTTGTTAGAAAGCTCGAAGTTGAAAAATGCTGTGTAAATGTAACGTCCGTTACTATGGAATGATCCTCGACTAATTTTAGCAATTGCATCCAATAACGAGTTTACATATTCTTTAAGCAGCAAATCTTTTAATGATTGCCATTCAAAAATGTCAAGATTTTTACTTTATCCTAAATATAAAGAAATATTAAATATACATAAACCCAAAGAGCACAACATCTATTTTTCTTCACGAATTTCAAATATAAAACTGATAAAGTTTGCTACTGTTCATCATTGCCCCCTCCTCTCGTTGTCGAGTGGGTAGAATTCTTAGAAAACTTAATCCTTAAACCTGGGCTCCACCCGCTCTCCCAACCCAGAGGATAATATGACTGTTATAATAAGAAGGAATGTTTTTTGGCTGAAGCTTTTGCTGTTGTTAAAGATCACTGGGGCTCAAGTCTTAAAAACGACAATGTTGCTGGAAATCAAGATATAGAGGTATTGGAGACAATTTGTTTGAGATAAACAGGGGGTATTGAATTTCTGCTACAAATGAAGGGAAATTGAAAATTTTCAACATAGAGATTTCAAGATAAAAAGGTTTGACTTCACTAATGTAGATGCTATATTTTTTAAATTTAGATTGCTGAAATAGGAACTGATAAGATAAAACTGGCACTTAGTTTCCGTTGTCGCACAATGGAAATTCTGGTCTGTTTTTGGACCCTTCACAAAATCCCAATCAATCAAAATGGACTTTTCACAAAATTTGGAACTACCAAACCGTACTTTTCATAGAATCATTTATTAAATAAGTGAAAAATATTAATGAAAACTTTTATCAATGTAAATTCGACACCTGAGCTTGTCATTCTATGCAAAGCAACCTTAACTATAATAACTATACTGCAATCAGGGAGAAGTAAACATAGAGGGTTGCTATTTTGTCGCCAAAATTTGCCACTTTTATGATTTACTTGCTGAATTGGTGATTCCATTGGAACTAGAAAAACTGACCATAAACATTTCGCTTTTCTGATTGGCACAATTTCCAGTCTTCCCAGAGCCAAGCAGGCAACAGTATTGTCAAGTGTCACGTAGCTTTGTTTACCTCTATCACTTCTCCCTGCTTCTGTTATCACTTGTCCTGTCGTTGTCTCCATTGCTATCACTTCTCCCTGAATCCACTATAGGTTGGTGAAAGTTTATGTTTTGGTTCTTTTTTGTCAAATATTTTTTCTCTTAACTTGAAAAGCATGAACTTGAACCATCATGAAATGCTCTTTTCTAAAATGCAACTAATTGTTTTCAGATAAATTTTACTAATAATTATGTAATTAACTGATAAATGGGTACAATAAAGATAAAAGGCTTGCTACCAAAACATGTCGTGAATGAACTAAAATCATGGGGAAAAACAATAAATGCATGAAGTTATTTGTGCCATAAATCTCCTGTTTACCTTTTATATATAAAAATTATATTTACCAGTAGCTAGTGGTTAAAAAAAAAATCAAGCTTTGCAATATCAACATGCAATTGTGAGAAATTACATTTGAAGCTCACCTTTAACCCTCCTGGTAACAAGTGTGGAATATTTGAACTTGTTAGTTTATGATGCTTAACATTGATTGGAGGTGGTACTGCAACCAGGAGGGTTAAGAGAATAAAATTATGGAAGTGAAAATAATATGAAACAAAAAAAAAGCTTTTTTTTTTTCGCACATAAATGGGCTTTACTGTTTGTACTAGGTTGCATTACTGGACACAAATGTGAAGCAGACAATAAAGACAAAATTTACAAGGTTATCTCAAAAGTACCTTTATACCTAATAATTAAAGAAAGGCTACAGCTTTTATCATTAAATAAAAGAGAAGTGAAAGATTGTCTTTGGAAAAATTAAGAAAGCATCATGCCAAACTAGGAAAAGCAAGAGACATTCCTGAAATAAATTTGTTGAGTTGTTTACTTTGAGACTGATTGCTTGCATAGTAATTGAACCTTTCTTTTGGGGGAAAAGTAAGTTTGGACAGTTACCAAGATATGCTTGAACTGCACACATTCTCAATTTGACTTTCAACAAGCTAGTCATGTAGGGAAGTCAGAAGGGGGCAATTTTCCCCAATACAATATATTTATATGCATCTGTGTGCTTTTTATAAAATGGAATATAGAGTTATATTTCAAGTCATTTTAATTCCAATAAGTTGCTAATTAAAAAATTGATTTATACCAATGTAGAAATATTACTATTATTATTATTTTTAAAGTATCCATTTTTTAAATTACATTTGTTTAAGATGCCAACTTTATTATATTATTTTTGTAATAGCCGATTTTATTATTTTTATGAGCATACTGATACACGGTAGCAGAACCGGCTTGTATTCAGCCCTGCTGATGGCACACAAAATGAAATGCTTTAAACACCAAAAATTCAATATATTCCTTATTGAGTACAAAACAAACGCATATCCTTATCTGCTTACCCTTTAATGATTTTTTAAAAACTTAATGATACAATAGAGATTTGATTAATTGAGGTTTCTGTTAACGGAGCAACTTTTGTGAACCAGCCTTGAAAAAGACCACACTTTTTAGTTCATTGTGCTTGCAACAGGCTCTTTTATCTCCAAAAGCACCCTAACACACTTTGGAGAAATGTTGCACCTAATAAGAAAACAAACTCTTCTGTCCTCAAAAGCACTAAAGTTACAAGAAACATTGGTTGCACACCAAGAAGACAACAGCAAACAATGCTTTGTCTGCTATGGTCCTTTGATGTGGCCCTATTGAACAGTAACTGTAATGTCTTATCAGACAATTTACACCACTTCCCCCACTTGGCTGGCCCCAATAAGGAAGATTGGTGACTCTTACAATAGACATTTGGTTTTCATGATATTTTTCTGTTCATTCTTTCTTTCCTGAATCCTCTATTTTGTTGTGAAGCTTAGCTTTTCAATCATATAAGGCCTGATTGTTGCTCTAGTAAGTTTTATAAAATGTTGATTCACTGTTTGCTTCAATGAGTAATAAGCTTGAAGCTATTGGAAGAATTAAAAATGGTGAAGTCTCAAAAAAATTGCTCTGGAATTAGGACTTGGCAAAACCGCAGTAGGAGACTGGAGACTTATCTAAACTGAAATAGAGGCTTCTTGTTCTAAAATGGAAATGGAATCATCCAAGGCTCTAAACGGACGGTCGACATTGAAAAACACCAAAACTGTAAAGCTCGATGAAGCAGTTTATCTTTGGTTCAAGCAACAACGTACAAAGGGTGTTCCTATTCTTGAGGACATTTTTTTAAAAGAAAGCTTTCTTCTCGACCAAAAATTAAATGAAAATTAAAGTTTTTCTGCAAACCAAGGTTGGTTAAGATAAATTTAAGAAACGACATGACATTCAACAACTGGCGATTGCAGGAGAAAAACTGTTAGCCAATAAACGTTGTTCAAAAATTGGTGTGATCAGGCAGCCAGATATAAATTCTAGACTTATTCAAAGAAAACTAAGACTTTTTTTTAAATAATGTAAATTTAAAATTAATATATATTAAATTTAAAAAAAAATATTTTCTTGACATTTTTGTTTTGAAAATACATCTTTCAGTATTTAACTTAATATATACTTTAAAAAACTCAATTTGCTTTTTTAAATTTACTACAAGTTATTGATTTTCCTTTAAAATTTTTTTAGCAATGAAATACAAACGTAAAGCGGATCCTTTTTATCATTTAATAAACGTTCTATCAGTTTTTAATTGAAAACAGTTATATTTGTAAGCACAGAAAGATTTTATACATTGTTTCTATTAACTGAGATTTTCAATATTCAAGGTACTAGTGGGCAGTCCCATGTAGCTCAGATAATCGAGGTTTTACTTTACTTAATACTCGATAGCACATTCTTTTGTTTTTTAATTCTCATTATGAACAAAATACGTGAAACAAAATGTTATAAGATTTAAAAATTTTCTTTAATCATGTGTTAATTGAAATTATAAAAATGAAACAATCGTATTGGTATTCCTTGATGTTTAGATTCCTGAATAAGGAAACTTTAAACTTTCATTACTTATTTAAATTATGGTAAACAAATCTACAGCCAGCTTTTAGCAGTATGCAATAAGAGAATCGTTCATAAAAATGAAATTGATAAAATCTGTTACTGTAACCCAGCATTCAAAGCAAATGTTTTAAATTTAGCTTTGGATGTAAGGATGTCACAATAAGAGTTTCCTTACCATCTCTGATTATTATATAGTAATTTTTATTTTTGGTGTTTTATTATCAATGTGTCGTAAGCAGTATAAAAGCTTTTAATAGAATTAAAAGAAGGAAAAAATTGGTTATAACAAGGGTACTTAGAGGGCAAAACTGGGAAATTTCACTACTGGCCAGTGGAGGTAGGTTTTGTACTGGCCACTTTTTTTGAAGCAGTGGTCACTTTTCTAGGTGAAAAAAATTCAAACCTATGTTTTAAACTTTTTTGTATCGATTAGTAATCATATAAAAATAAATAACCCAATTAAATGTGCTAATATTTATAAAATTAAATACTTTATTCAAGTTATTAAAATAAAATTTTAAAAATTATATATTTTAAAGATGAACTCACAAGGGTTTAATCTTACTTTGATTTTCAGGAAAAATATTTTCCCTTTTCTTCCAAAAACCATTGTACATACATTAACTTATGCAAAAATGAAAGATCATTGTACAAAATATTGCTTACCACACTGAAACAGTTGATAAAAACTTAGCCCATTTTGTTTTAATATTAAGGGATTTTTATCAATACTTACAGTAAATGAAATTGTGTATTAATATATAAATTATGAACAAAGTTTACAGAAAACTATGATAAACGATAAATAAGGCCTATGGGTTTTCGGGAGGGGTACGGGATGGTACGGGACGAAACTGATTGCAAACTTTTTGTGAAATACAGTATCAAATCCCAAATTCGGAAAATCCTAAAATTCTGCACTTTTTTCCAATAATTTCCGATTTTTTTATGCAAATTCAGAAAAATATTAATCTGAGAAGCTGTTAAATTAACAAATACCAGTAAATTTTGATCAACACATGGACTTTCTTATATTATCTTTAAGAAAAAAAAGGGAGTCTTATTAATCTACCAGTTAAGAAAACAGTGCAATTTGAAGTAAAAATGTGCATATAAGCTGTGATATTTACGTAAGTCCGCCATTTTGGGTCGGGTTCCGAAATTCGGCAATTTTCGAAATCCGGTCTAGTGCCGGTGAATTTGGGGTTTGGTACTGTAATCGGATGGGGAAGTGAAAGCACGTGTTTTTGAACCTAGCAGTGTACTTCTTTGAAATTTTTAAAGGGAGAAAGAAGTGGCGACGAGAGTGGGGACTGTTAAGTATTATTTTAGTCGCCACTTCTTTTCATCTAGTCGCCCTGTGGCGAGTGGCGACCGCTAATTTTGCAACTCGACTTATGAAAAATTCAAATCTTACTGCATAAAAATGAATTTCATAAAAATTATAGTATAAAACAGAAGCTTAACGTTTTTCCTTAAAATTTTAATTAAATTTCACAAAATTTGTCTCTGAAACGAAAACCCTGCAGACGACATGCAAAATATACTTCCTAAATTTGAGTCATGCTTGTAATAACCAGGTTTTAAAAAGGGCTTTTATCACTGAACCAACCATTTATTTCAATTCCGCTAGTTGAATCACAGTTTTCGTTAAATGCCGGCCAGCTATAACAAAGTTCAATTGTACGTGAATATTTTACTTTGATTTTTTTTCTATTAAAAAGGTAACTTTTACAATATTCTAAAAATACAGATAAAATATACTTTAAAATAGAGAAAAATATTGCATAGATATTGATAAAACATGCACTTGTATTCCATACAGTCCAACAAAATTGGATTTGAGCATCTTGTTTTGTGTGGAACTAGTAGTAAAAAAAACTTTCAGTATAAAATTTTTGAACAACAATATTGACGTAACATACATTATACAGCTGAAAAGACCTTGCATGCAGGGTTTCGAAAGTAATTTTGTGAGTATTTTGGGATTTTTAATGATCTATCAACCAACTTAGTAGACGTAAATTAAAGGACTTTTTTTCATGCAATAAAATGAAATTTACTAAACGAAACTTCAGTTCCAGTTATACTTCTATAAATTTTAAATAGATTACACTGTCAATAATAGATTTCAAAGATAATATTAAAATGCATTCAAATCAAGAGTTCTTGAGAATTCAAATTTGAGGTGGGAGAAAACTTGAAATTTAAAATATATATATATATGCTAGTATACAATCAGTAACCAATAAAATTTAAAAGCATCTAAAATTGCAAGAGGCTAAAAAAAAAAACTTTTGAAAAAATTATTATTAGAAACAATATTGATATAAGATATTACAGCTGAAAATACAGTGCTTGCAGAGTTACAACAGTAATTTTGTGAGATTTTTTTTTTTTTAAGGGGGGATGTGTGCTGTTGATAGAGTACTAAATCAATAATTTAGTAGCCTAAATTATAGGGTCTTTAATGTAATAGCATGGATTTCCTAAACAAAATTTCTGCTTCAGCAACATTTCTACAAATTAAAAAAATATACATTACATTGTCAATAGGTAGATGCTAAAGATGTCATAATAATGTTTTAAACCAAGAGTTCCTCAAATTTAAGCTTGGGATGCCAGGGTGAAACCAGTGCCAGAACACTAGGCCGTGGTAGCCTAGTGGTTAGAGCGTCGGACTTCCACCTGGAAGGTCGCGCGTACGGTACCCACTGCAGACCCACCATGTACATTTGGGGATACGTGCATGTAAAATCAGTGGACCCCACTACCTCCCGCCGTGCGTAAGCAATCCTAAGGCCTCGGCTAACAGGTAGGGGTCTGGTAGAGAAAAATGCCGGAACACTAGCGACACATTATATATGTATAACATATTGAATAAAATACTCATATGGGAACAGAATAAATGAAATAAAATGGATTGCTCTTATTTTATTTATTGTGTCTTTTCTGATCATTATATTTTATTTTAATTAAATCTGTAGCATAATATATTCAGATATTTTAAATATGAATCACAGTATTCGAGTTGCTTGAAATTCATAGAAGAATAAATGATAGGTAATTTTTTTAAAATTTTGTTGATATAATTTTATAATCTTTTGCGGGATGATTTTGCACCCATAAGCTCACATATTTTTGCACCGAAAAACGATATTCCTTTTAATTCTGAAACACAAGTCTGCAATTTTGTACTTAAAAATATTGTTTATTGTATTTTTAATAAGTCCATTGTTCAAAAAATGTGTTGATAGATCAAGAAAAAATCCCAAGAAAGAAACAAACAAAAAAAAGCTCATATTATGCAATACTTTTTTGGACATCCTCTTATTGATAAAGATATATTAAGTCTAAAGAATTCATATTTTGCTTAGTATCTTATCAAGGGTATTTTGAATAACAAGCCTTCAAGACACAATAATGAGCTAATAAGACATACTAAATAAAAGAAAAACATTCAAATTAGCTCTCTGAACATAAAAACATTCAAAGCAAACACAGAGAACAAATCCATGCCTCAGAGGTAGACTGCTTTAACTATTAAACACTAAATTTCCATCTCCATACAAACAATATTTAACATGATTTTAGAATCAAGACTGTAGAAATTTAATGTTTGCTAGACATTACAGTCCAATTCTGGCATATAGATATATAACAAAATATAAAGGTCAACAAAACTCAATTAAAATATATTTATAAAGGGATTTGAAAAATAGGATATTAAATATTTCAGTATTGAAATCTCCTATCATTTTAAAACTATACTTATTGTTACTCACTTAAAACATCCTAGCAAAACTTTTGCAATTGTACAACAGGTGTTAAAAGCTTATGTACAATTAAATTAATTTTTTAAAAAATATATGCAATGCAAACATCACAATAATCTATATACAATGAAAATGAGTTTTGTACATTAAAATCTGAATATTGTAAAAAAATGAATTTAAACTAGGTAGACACTTGAATAAATTCAATCTGGAGGTAAGAAGCTTGATAAATGATACTTTCTACGAATATGAGGTCTGACATCTTCATTCTAAAAATTAAAATCAAAAATCAAAAGTGTGAAATGGTTTCAAAGAGTAAATATATGAGTGATGTTGTTCCTCAGGTATGATTAAAAATATGTACATATTTAGGAAGAATATAATTACTTTTTCTCAGGGTTCTCACTCTTTTTCCAAAAGAAAAACTATGGACTCCTAAGGACCAATTATAAAAGAATTAAGGAAATGAAAAATACATTAGAAGATTTTAACGCACACGTAACGTCGGAATGCCTCAGAACTTCATATGTGCAGCATTTTTAATCAAATGCTGCAAGTGAAGTGAATACAATTACACAGCAAAAATAAAGGATGATGTGGAGAGGAAATTGGCAGAATTGAAAATGGGTGCAGTTACAGCACAAATCAGAGAACACACATTTTTGGCATAATATGGTGCTGGAAATACATTTTAGTAAAAATTTGAGAGCAGTTACATGCCTGATGTTTTTAATAAAAGAGAGAGGAAGATATGGATGCTAGAATAGGCAGGTGACTGTGAAAATTAAGAACTTTTATAGGGATCCTAAATTTTTAAAATGAAAATTAAGAAGTTTTTAAGGACTTTGTTTACTTGTTTGCAGCAGCACGCATTGAGCATTATTACCTGGTGATTCCCAGCAGGAACCATGCATACCATCGTTCTCTCCCCCCCCCCCCACCACCCAAACAAAAACCTCAACTACCAAAAATTGATATGGATATCATATTTCGGATATTTCGGGAAAAAAAAAAATCAAAGTGAGTTTTCTTATGAAAAACGAGCTAACATATAATTTATATTCATTTATTTATTTTTTAAGTGTCAAATTTAATGCAACCTTTCTGGTAGAAAATGAATATTCCATCATTTGCCAACAAGAAATGATAGTGGGCCATGGTAGCCTAGTGGTTAGGATGTCGAGCTTCGGATCGGAAGATCTTGTCATCCAAGAACATTATGAGCAAAGTCTTACTTCCACCATTGATGCTCAAATTGAAACGGAAAGCATTCCCAACTGCCTTAATTCCTAGTCAATTCGACAAAAGGGAGCTTGGATTACCCAAGTGGCATAAGCAACAACAGAAATGATAGTGATATTTAGGATTTAACCCACAACAAATGTCCTTATCCTTTTTAAACAATACTATTAGGAATTTGATGCTCGCAATAGTTTTGGAATAGTGAATTTTAGAATTTTTGAGTAGACTTAACCAAATCCTTCTAAAAGTTTACTTATACAGCTTTAAATATGTGCTCTCTTAAGTAACACCCTTGTGAGAATTAATGTGATCAAGAGAGAAATTTTAATTCATTTAGAGTTTTGTTTCAGAGTTTTACTTATATGGCTGTAAAAGATATTGTTCTTCATGGCATGATGAACAGGGACGAAGATATTTTAAGTAAGCATGTCATTCCACAGCTAAACCAACTTGCTTCACTGTCCAGCTTTTTTTCCCCACAAGATCTTGCCTCCTGCCACATGTGGCAAAAAAGTGAAGGACTTTATGAATGAACATGGTATTTTTGTAATAGACTGGCCATGTAACTCAACTCACCTGACAGGAACCCTATCGAAATTCTTAGGTCAATAGTCAAAGAGGAAATGCAACTAAACACAAACACACATACAAAAAGCTCATTTCAGCTATATCTTGCATTTGCTTTCCAGATATTAAAGTTATTTGTAAAAAAATTTTTTTATCAATGCCTAATGACTTAAGTTGCACATAAAAGCCAAAGGAGGTCATACTAAGTAAAAAAATAATTTGTATTGATTTTGTAATATTTTGGTAAATAAATGAATTTTGTATAAAATTTTCCTTTGTTCAAAATAACTTGCACAAGGGAACTATGTATAGTTCCCTTGTGCATAGTTCCCTATATGTTAATATGAAAAACTAAGCAAAATTTTGAAAAAGAAAACAAGAATTAAGAACATGTTAATCTTTAAAAGTAACATGAAGTAATGCAAATAAAGCTCCAAAAACAATTAAAGTGATTTAAGAATTAAGCAAAAATACAGAAAATGATACACAATTTGATACATAGTTAAATTTACTGCTTTTTCAAGTGTAATGCAGCAAATGGTGCATGAAGATTTTCCGGATCTAATAATTTGAATCACTCATCTATAAGACACACTTGTATCAAATATCACCCAATTTACTTTATTATTGTTTATTTTTTAATATCTGTTATGTATTTTAGGATTGGGTTTAAGTCAACAACTAAATATTACATTACCAAATTGATGCTTCAACAATACATCACTTTCATAAAGCTTCAAGAAATGAAGTGTTTTGAAATCTATTAAAGGATGTTATTTTGAAGGATTCCATGGTGCGTGATAGGAAATGTGATACAGAAATTAAAGTGTAAGGGGGCTAAGCACTGTTTGAATGTTCAGAAAGAGATTCACAATAACTCTAATGCTGTTGATTTCAGCATAAATTAGGAATATACTAAGGAATGGCAATTGGTTGCATCACTTTTTAAGTACAGGGTTAGTGTTCCTGTTTTGCATTTTTCAAAGGGCACGGCACCCTGTCCCTTTTTGGAAAACTGTGGAGGCGCCCTGCCCTTTTTTGGGAAATTAGGAAAATACCTATTCTCTTAATGAAAAATACCCCTTTTTGACTGAAAAGTTGCCTTTTTTTTTCAACAGAAAATGCCCTTTTTGAAAATTGCGCCCCGCCCCTTTTTTAAAAAAATGTGAACACTATACAGGGTGCATGGGGGTTGATTAAAACAGCATGTTAGGAACAAGAACCTGGTGTTTTTCAGAAGCTTTGTAAAAAGTGCCAAATCAGGTTATTGATGTGCCATTAAGATTGGGTTGCTCTGATGCAGACCATGATATTTGATACACAGCCTGCATCTGAGGCCATCCCAAGCTTCAAACCTTCATAACATATCATTAGGTATGTCATGAAGGTTAGTGATATGACATTCAGAATCAAAAAAATAATTTGGGGTTGGGGGAGGGGAGCTGATCTGTGCCCAGAGAACTTAAGGAAATTGATTTTTATGTTGGAAGCTCTATGAATAGGAATAATGCGTCTAATAACAGTAGCAGTTTTACTGGTAGTGATTTGAGGAGCCACTACCAATACAACTACTTACTAAAGGGTTAAAAAAGGCAATTATGTCCTGCTTTAGCTTTTGTATACCAGTGCTCAACAGTATTAGGGACAAGATGAAAGAATTCAAAAGCATTAAAGCCATTCCATTTCAGATCAGGCAGAGGGTGTCACACGACCCTCACCGATCTTTTTGAAAAAATTACAGTACTTACAACTAAGGGACATATAAAATATCCCAAAAGGATTTTGCAAAAAAAAATTTATTTCTCTAGTTACAGCCGTTTAAAATTTGGGACAAAGTTGGCCGTTTTTAGGAAATCAGCAAAACACTCACTTTTAAAATGGCCACTGTTTCAAAAGTTTTTAACTGATTCACATGATTTTTTTTCTATAAATAATGAAGGGATGGTATTTTATTTAGACACTAATTTTAAAAATTTAGTTGGCTTCATTGATAAAGAAAAAAAAAAGTGTTTCTGAAGTGAAAAAATAGTGTTTGTTCCGACTTCATGATTTTATGAAAGATTTTTTCTTATGAAAGAAATTTATTTTTGACAAAACAGAGGTGGCAATCTAAAGTGCTGTTATGGAAGTTTTGTATCAAATTTTATTGTAATCCTGAGATGCATATCCTCTCAGAATTTAAATTTTGAAACTTGAAAATGTTCAAAAATTACGATTTTTGAAGTGTGATTACTCAAAAAAGCCATTTTTTTAAAAAATCTGAAAATCTGCTCATTTGTTGCCCTTAAGGTGCTTAATGAGCTGCTATCAATTATATTGTGTATTTTTGCCCCAGATATTTTATATGATTTTTCAAAAATGGCCTTTTGTGCGTTTCTCAAAAAAGCCAGAAATTCAAACTTGTTCTTATTTAATCACTTTAATATTATATTTAATCAATATTTATTAAGAAATATACTGTATTGTTACACAATTACTACAGATAAATGGTACTTAACCTTCTTAGAACTTAAATAGCTCCTAGCACAAAGCGTAGCTACTGTGATTTAATGCATGTTATTGTGTTCAATCCAATTACTAGTTTTAAACTCACACAGTTTACATCAAATATGTTACAGCACTGATATACATAGTTTTAAACGCATGTGAAATTATGTACTTAAAGCAAAATAAGTAGAATAAAGTTCTTGAATTATCTTCTACTCGTTATTACCAAAATGCAAAGACTAGGAGGGTTCAGATGGTGTTATATTTCTTGTGGTATTATATTCTGGCTATTGAAATATTTGTTCTAGATTATCTGTGTACAAATTATTCGATAGTGTCCCTTAACCATCAGTGATACATTCTTAATTTGCCCCATTCAATAATTCTCATTCACACTTTCAATAAATTTTACTATTTAGAAATCATGCATTGAGTTATATTTTTTCAAGACGCTGTTAGTTTTTTAACTGTTTTCCACTTCTTGTTTGCTCGTGTGTCCCATGTAAGCATTACTATTTTAGGGATTTTTACTATTTAGCAGTATTGTAGGATAGCCAATAATGTTTTGATTGTATTCCTACAATAAATTTTACTTTGCTGTTGTGTGGTGTTTGATATATTTTTTAATAGATATTGATTATATATTAGATTAAAGTGATTAAATTAGAATGAGTTTGAATTTCTGGCTTTTTTGAGAAACGCACAAAAGGTCATTTTTGAAAAATCATATAAAATATATGGGGCAAAAATACACAATATAATTGATAGCAGCTCATTACGCACTTTAAGGGCAACAAATGAGCAGATTTTTAAAAAATGGCTTTTTTGAGTAATCACACTTCAAAAATCGTAATTTTTGATCATTTTCAAATTTCAAAATTTAAATTCTGAGAGGATATGCATCTCATGCTTACAATAAAATTTGATACAAAACTTCCATAACAGCACTTTAGATCGCCACCTCTGTTTTGTCAAAAATAAATTTCTTTCATAAGAAAAAAAAATCATGAAGTCGGAACAAACACTATTTTTTCACTTCAGAAACACTTTTTTTCTTTATCAATGAAGCCAACTAAATTTTTAAAATTAGCGTCTAAATAAAATACCATCCCTTCATTATTTATAGAAAAAATATCATTCGAATCGGTTAAAAACTTTTGAAACAGTGGCAATTTTAAAAGTGAGTGTTTTACTGATTTTCTAAAAGCGGCCAACTTTGTCCCAAATTTTAAACGTCTGTAACTAGAGAAATAAATTTTTTTTTTGCAAAATCCTTTTAGGATATTTTATATGTCCCTTAGTTGTAACTACTGTAATTTTTTCAAAAAAAAAAAAAAAAAACGATGAGGGTCATGTGACAAGTTTCAGTCCTGCCTGCCTGATTTGAAATGGAATGACTCATTATTATCAGGGATGAGATCGACCAAAAGGCAAAATTCGAAAATGCAACATGCAGAGAAAAACATGCAAAAAGTATGCATTAAATATTCAATGTACAAAAAAAATTATCAAAGTTATAACCCTGGCTTTTATATTCAATTATAATTATCCAAAATATTAAGAAATCAATATCTTATGATTTCCAAAGACACTTCACACAATAATTCGTCAAGGACTAATTTAAATGTATGCAGGACAATGAATATAATAAGGAAGCTAGTACTTCATTGTAAATATGCCAGAATTGTTTTATTCTAAGGATCCTTAACCAACTTTTAAAATCAATTTATTTTTTTTTATGAAGGCTTCATAAACCTAAGATAAAGATAAATTTTACAAGTAGTATTGGCAGGAATCAACACAAATGTAACTAAAATTTTTGTGCAAATAGAAATGAACAAGTTTTACAGAAGTAAATGGATTTGGATTTCGAAATTCAAAAAAAAAAATTGAAACTTACAAAAAAAAAAAAGCATAGAACAGAAAAAATTAAAATATTTTACATGAAATACACAAGAGTTGGCAAGTTAGCTGTGTGATGAATAGTAGAAATAAACCTTTTTTTTAAAATAAAACGCGGAAAAGATGAAAATTGGAAAACCACGAAAGAATCAGATCCGTGTAATATAGATAAGAAGTTGGATAACATTGGAGTTAGAGATCTGGATGGACTACTGATAATAATACAGATTTATTACATATTGCTAGGTACAATCTGCTTAGATGTGACTAAAAGAGGTAAAGGTGTTTTATTCTACATTAAAAGACAATTTTACTTGCAATGAATTGGTCTTTAATTATAAAAAAAAGCTAACAATACTGATATAATTTGGATAGAGTTGTTGAGCAATAAGGATAAGAAAATGTACCTGAAGAACATTTATAAACCACCTAACATTGACCAGGATCAGGGTCAGATGCATTGCGCTATTATAGATATATCTAGTAAGTGTTTTATCATGATAATGAGGGATTTTAGCTGCCTGGGTATGGGTTGAAGTAGTAATGGTAGAGAAGAGGAACTTTTCACAGTGATTGGGACTGTTAGACCAAGTTGCTACCCAAGGAACTAAGCATCATGTTATTTTGGATCGAGTTTTGTATGATATTTTAAGCTTTGTTCAAGTGTTGTGTGTAAGGGATCATATGAATTACACATACAAATACAAAAGTGATGACCAGCCATAGGCTTCAGCCAGCTAGGCTGTTCCTTGTCAATTTATCAATCACCAATGAAGATTAAGACTACTGTGAAAACTGTTTACCCCACTCCAAGTAACAATTGCTTCTGGTAAACAACTCCAACTGCCTACAACTTAACGTAAGTAGTAATTTTTTTTTAATTTGAAGGTCAGCCTGCGATTTGAAATTCTTTGGTATGTCTGCTGTACAGAAACGTAGCCCGTCAATATCTCCATTTTAACAAACCCTTAAACCCTTTCCAATAAGTTGAGAGATATCCTTCTTCAGGTAAGGAAATTAAAAATTGAACATCATACTTCAAACAAGTTTCAACCAAACTTCTAATAAAGGCAGAATATCCTCAAACCTTTTCGAAATTGATTTATTGATATACCAGAGTATTCTGTTAGGTTTTTTATTTGGAGACTATGTTGGAAATAGTGACCACAATAGTGTTTGCATGAATAATTGCGAGTTCATGAAAACATACTTGAAAATTTTAAGAGAAAAATGGGGGGAGTGTTTTAAAATAAGACTCTGAATCTGAAAAAAAAAAAAAAATTGTAATTACTTTTATAACCATATGATATACATTTATTACAAATGAATAGCTTCGTAAGTCAAAATATATGCACGTTTAGTTTAGTTGTTAATGAAAGATAAAGCTACCTACTAGTGATGATGATAGTTTGGGATCAACTACATGAAATTGATTTTTTTTTGCATGTATTTTTAGAGTAATATGAGATATATCAACTTCAACTATCAATCAGGCCATAAAACACTACAATTTTCAAAAAAGTTCCCCGCTCCTCCCAGATTCTACTTTGATAACATAAGATGTGGATCTTATTATTTGATATGTTACATTAAAACAGGGTTCGTACTTTTTTGGGAACACAAAAAATAAGGACTTTATAAGGACGTTTTAAGGACCTACAAAAATTTTTAAGGACCTCAAATTTCTTTCAAAATATAAAAACTTATGTTTTTATCTTTTCAGGGCTAATTAATTAGCTAATCATAGCATAATCGCATACATAGGCCAATCATCAAATTAATTGAGAATTGTCAAAGAAAATGCAACACGTTTCAAGAGAATTTGTGCAATTATCTCAATTTAGGCATACTTAATAGTGCATAAAAGTGCAGATACTAAAGCAAAAGCAATTTAGATTTGAGCAAGTTAAACTTTGTTAATTAAATTTTTTTTAATCATAAACGCATCAGCTTTTTACTCTTGTTTGTGCAACTGATAACACAAACTACTCTTAACTTTCTATCAAACCTTTATTCCCTGGTGGGAATTTGTACTTACAAGGCTTAAACGTAAAATTTTTATCTCTGTCATGAAATTTTTTCTTCTCTAAAGTATTTTTTAAAATTATTTAAAAAGGCTTTAAAAAACTTGTTTTCATAATCATAAAAATAATCTGTATTTTGGTACAGTAAAACTATTGAAGTAAAAAAAATGTTCATATAAAAACGTAAACTCCTTTTAAAGATAACAATAGTCTTAAAAAAAAGAAAAAGAGAGGGACAGAAACAGAATAGGGAGAGGGGGGAATGAAAAAAATAAAAGGAAAATAGACATACTTAAATCTATGATTAAAATTTAAATGTTAAACTTAATCTCAGTCTTTAAAACACTCCTAAATTTGTTAGCAAAATTACTCTTTTCCTTTGAAAAAAAAAAAAAAAAAGAAAATTTGAAAGCAAAATCATACATCTTACAAAATCTACAATCCACACATCATATGACTAAAATATACGAACTGGTAGACATGAATTACTGTCTTAAAATAATATTTTTATTACTTATTGACTCTTCTAGTACTTCTTTTCCAGTTTTCCCCAAAGTAATACATATATGAGGCACTTAGAAGCAAAGGGGTGTAAGTGACAAAATTGAAAATTTAGAGATAAATAGTGTAAATGATAGTTAAAGCACTATTCTATATTGTGGCAAGAGATGCTAGAGAGCCCTAACAGATGCTGCCCCCAACATGATTTAAAAAAAAAAAAAATAGCAGTAAAGGTCCCATAAGGGGCCGTTCATAAATGACGTCATGCTTTTTTCCCATATCTTTGACCCCTCTCCCCCAATTTGTCATAATATGTCACACTTCAACGGAACCCCCCTCCCCTACCCTTGTCACACTTTGCCACAATTTCCCGAACCCCCCTCCCCCCCTCGAAGCGTGACATCATTTATGAATGATCCCTAAGACCCAAACTATGGACGTGTTTTTCTCGGAATCAATTTTGGGTCACTTACATCACTTTGCTTCTCACTGCCTTAAATGTACCCGAATAGGATTTTTGGCAGACTTCAGTCAAGTTAAAACAAAAAAAAACTTTTTCATCTTGAAAAAATATTCTAATTTTGAAAAAAAAAAATCCAAAGGAAAAATTTGCACAGTTTATGAGCTCATTTGCTTAAAACTTCATACCTTACCCACAAAAAGTAACTACATCTTATTTAATTAAAATAAAGCTTAAGAAATTGAATACATTTTTAAAATAAAAAATTAAACATGCAGATTACAGGCTGCAGATGCTAAAATAACTGTCAACTTTTAAAATGATTGATATATTTACCGGATGCAAAAATATAGAAATCTCAAATGTTGTGTGCAATCTTCAGCGAAGCACAAGCTTGATGTTGGCAAGTTTCCAAAAAATAGGTTTTTTTTACCTACATGTGTAAAACGTTATGAAAATTCATGTAAATTTACACATATATTTTCAAGAAGTTCCTTAAAAAGTTGTTCTTTTCTTTAAAATTAATCTACGTTTTGTAGCGCAATCCCTTCAGATGAAAAATACTAATATACAGCAGCTTGAAAAATCGGATTTTCAGAGTTTAAAAATAATAAAAGAGGAAAAAAAACTAAAGGGAAATGGAGAACTTGGCAGCTATGTTGTAAAGTTTCCAAGAAGCTGTAGATTCCTTAAATTTAATTGCAAATTAAGAAATTTTGTGAGATACAAATTATTTTGATCAACACAGCAAATATATCATCTCCCGCACAATAAAACGCCGGAACGAACGATCGCGAAGCCAAATTGGTTTTAACAATTTACTAAATATTAAAACACTGCTTTAAAAAAATAATTGAATTATTTTTTTCGAAATGGAAATTCATTTAATCAAAGAAAAAGAAAAGAGAGAGAAAACTGTGTAGCAAACGATCTGCTGAAAAGCGATCGAGAGAGTTGGGAACTCAGCACTTAATATACTGTAAGAGAAATGATTATTTAGTAGCTTTAATATACGTATTTTTTAAAGTTTATAGTTTCAAAATACAATTTTCCTGAAAAAAAATCTTTATTTACTTTCCAGTTAAACTTAATAAAAGCATCGAACCCCAAATTTGAAATCTCACAATTCGGCTTTTTTTCCAAAATGGCAGCTTTTTTTTCCACTTTTTGTAAAATCAGAAAAAATATTAATGAAAGAAACTGTTAAATCAATAAATGGCAGTAAATTTTTTGTCAAAAAGAAGCAATCTTGTAGATAGATTTCTGATTTGCATGAGCTAAACTCAGGAAGCCAAGATAGCACTGGAAAAGCTACTACGTTAAAAAAAGGAAAATAGGATTCTAGGCGCTCCTTTCACTATTTTTTTTCTTTCTTAAGTCCTTAAGAGTCCGTTTTTCAAATTTTTGAAATGATGGGCCTCTATCTACCCGTTAAGAAAGCACGGCAAATTGAAGTAAAAATGCCGTTGATGTTTACATAAATCAGCCAGTTTCGGTCGGGTTCCAAAATACCGCCAATTCCGAAAGCCGGCATGGTGTCGGCTCTGAGCAAGCCAAATTTGGGGTGCAGTACTGTAGTTGAAATGAAAGAAGTTTGATTCTTGTGAGGGAAGCAAAGATTGTAAAACAAATAGAGCGTACGGCTACCTTCTTATGCTAACAAAAAAAAAAAAGAAAGAAAAAAATACAGGGTGCGTAGCAAATTCTTTCAATAAAAAATAAGCACTTTTAAGCACTTTTTAAGCACTCGGAAAAAAAATTTTAAGCACTCAAAAAAAGATCATTTTTGCTATGCAGATTACATCCCCAACCCCCAAACTGCTAAAACTTCTTTATATAAGCAATATAAAATTTATATTACAACATAACATTAAAAAAATTAATTAATGAAAATAAAGATGTAATTACATCCCCCCCCCCCCCTCCCCGTGATTTCCTTCAATTTTTTTTCTGTGAAAATACCGAATAAGCGCCCCCCCCCCCCCCCATCAAATTTGAATTTTCATTGCGCTGACCAAGAAAAGCTCATGCCTTCCATTATCAGTTTCCAAACCAAACACCAAAGGATTTAAAAGTTTCCTGGGAATTGCAGACTAAACAAAGAACATAGCTCTCCCAGCTATATTTTTGAAAAAATTCCACATCATCACTTTGGGGGGGGGGGGGGGTAGAGAGAGGGTCATGGATGCGCCACAGTATTTCTTGTTGCACCACAATAATATCATGCACAGTACCAAGCCCCAAATTCGACACACTGAAGAGCGGTGTTAGGCCGAATTTTGGAACAGGACCAAAAATGGAAAATTCTCGGAAGCATTAACGCTAACACACGTCTTTTTATGCAAAATTGCAATGTCATCCTAACTCATAGACAAAAAAAGTGACTTTTTTGTTGTTTAATCGGAGAAAGGACGCTTTCAACCAATGGGAAATCAGCATTCGAGCTGACCATGCGCAGTGATAGGAAATTCCGCAAAACGAAACTCGGACGCTTGCCGGTTTGGATATTGAAAACTATAATTTTCCCTGATATTTGGGGGAACTTTGAATATCCCCTGATAATTTCCAGAACATAAAATTTCCCTGATAAGTCCCATTTTCCAAAAAGCGGGTCCCTATGCAAAAAATTAGCATATCATGGTTTTAACCCCTTGACAAATGAAAAATTAACCTTTTATGGCAAGAAATGTTTTTCAATGCAATTAACAATTGATTCAATAACAATTTGACAAAGAATTAAAACCAAAATCCAACATTTAAAAGCCAAAAATCAAATGATTAATTCTCGGCCCAATGTCAGATTCGCGAATTTTTCGCGATATCGATTACATGGACAGTATAAGAAATGCCAGTAAGGCTATAACAAATTAAATAGGAAAATATTTATTATTTTAATTCAAAATAAAAGCTAATAAAAAATCTTAATCGCGAAAACGAAAGCTTTACGAAAATTTGCTGTCGCAAAAACGAGACCTTTTCATACCACAGTGGTAAAAAAGAAAACCTCATATTTTTGACATTATCAAGCTCATTATATCCCTAAAGAAATCTTTGTACATTAAATCTATGTTTTGTTCAAAAGAAACCAGTTCTGTTCAGAGCTGCTGTAAAAGAGAAGTTCAGAAAAGGAAACGGGCGTCAATGTGAGCTGGCGCTGGCGCCGTTTCCCAACTCGCTCTTCACCTAAAAAAAGCTAAAAGAAATATGGACATGCAAAAATATTTTTGCGTATCATTTTTTAATAGATTTAACTGGATTTTTTTCCGCAATAAAAAACTAAGCGCCCCGGGTTAATTTTTTAACCAGGACGAGTAATTTTTATAATTTTTTTTTTTGCGTTCCCACCTCCAATTTTTGAGCATTTTGACGCGCTATATCACGTCCGCGGCATCGCTGAGGCTAGTTTTCTTGTACTATTCGGGAAGGGGGCACTTATTTGGTATTTTTCTTCACTTATACCGTCTTAGCGCCTACTCCGATAATTTCGCGAAAATTCAGGGGGGCGCTTATTCGTTACTTTACGGTAAAGCAACCCTTCTATAACGCAAGCCATGTTTCTTTCCTTCCTCCCTCATTTAGAGGAAGGTTTGGAAAACCAGTTTAGAATGGTAGGAAGAAGCCACCCTTCTTTGCTTTTCGAGCAATTCATGGCGACATTCGGCGATTGAACGAAAAAATATCTCTTTGCATAAGAGGAAGTACACACTTCTTACAAACATGGATAAAAAATAAGCACTTTTAAAAGCTTTTAAAATGAAAAGCAAAAACAGGCACTATTAAGAACTTTTAAAAACCACTACGCACCCTGAATAAGCACTTGGAATAAAAAATAAGGACTTTTTAAGCACTTTTTGCGGCCTTAAAAATGAACATTAAGGACTTTCTAAGGACCTTTAAGGACCGTACGAACCCTGTAAAAACTTGATAACATTTACAGATTTTTACTGTAACAATTAAAAATAGGAACAGATAAAAAATAAGAAGAAAAAAGGCTTACCAAATGGACTAAAGTCTCTAGAAAGGGGATTAACTTCATCAGTTCATTATCAGCTTTGTTTGCAAACCAACTCTCGATAGGGATACCATTTTCTAGCTGAAAATGTAATCTATTAGGGCCTTTTCAAAATCGAGAGCAAGAAAAACTTGGAAGTTTAAAATCAGAACTAGGAAAAGAAATAAACATGTCTTGTACTGGTTCAGCTTGAAAATAAAGAGTTACTTTCAGTACGAAAACTTTAATTAAATAAAACACAGAATAAAGTGATTTTACAACTAAAAATAAATGCTTACAAATTTATTTTGTAGCAAACATACATTTCATTTTTGGAAGCCAAAATAAATGTAAGAAAAACCTTTAATTTTTGATATTCACAAAAGTTGTGAAGATTAAAATAAAATGTTCAGAGTTTAGTTTGAAAACCATAAGAAATGAGCAAAATTTACTTGGTATCCAAATGCTTGAGGGGAGTTGTCAATGATAATCGTTTTTGCAAGATCTCTTCCCAAAACAGTCAAATCTTTGATGTAGTTTCCAGCAATACAAACACAGTGCTCTCTGAACAGTCTATACCTGTTTTAGTCAATGCATTTTTTAACGATTTTTTAATATAACAAGTAGAAAATAACTAAATAAATATACTTCAAAGAAAAATCTTTGAAATGCTGATGGTTACCATACATCTGCATTTCCATGGTTTGCGTGTGCATACATTTTTGAAAAATCGGGTTTTGTCCACATTTTTTGGGAACATTTTAGAGGGCTCATAATGCATCAGACATTATAATATGATTACTGAAGACTTGTTTTATAATCAAAATATATTATAAATATTGGCATATAAATAATTCCTATAGTATTACAAATGAATTCATAATATTAAATGTAGGCTATGGTCTCATGAGAATTATATTCCATGTTAAGGTCATACTCTGTCTGTCTGCCCCCCCCCCCCCCCCCGACAAAGGGAAATGTCAGATTCAAAAGAATTTTTTGCATTCAAAAGTTCTCGGTGAGGACATCTCATTTGTGGTTTGAATAATTTTTTGTTAAACTTTGAACAGTTAAAAACCTTTACCATTAGCGTGCATGGGGAACGATGAAGCAAATTGTATAAACCCTGAGCATAAGATCCAAGTTCCAAACTTTTTCAATGAAAAAAAGGCATCTGGTGAAAGATGTTGAAATTTCGCATGCAATTTTATTTGCTAGTTTGTGCTTTTAATGTTTATTTTTGGGTTAGAATGACAGTATAGATGCATAGATGAGTAGCTAATTTAAAAAAAGATACTTACTTAATTAGCTTCCTTTTGGGATCTAGCAAGTTTAACAATTGTTGAGCATATACTTTCTTTGACGCAGTAAAAATAATTATTTCAAACAGCTTTGAAACTTTTTCTAGAAATTCTACAATGAAAGGACGTGTTCGGACAAACACCTAAATAAAACATTAAAATAAACAAATAAATAAACAAACCTTATTTCTTACTTATACCAATATAGCAAGTTATCATTAAAATATATGCATCTACCAGGGGGTAAGGAATCTTTTTGTGTTAATAGGCCACAATTTTTGAATCTTGGCGGATGGTCATGCAAGCCAAACAAATATTATTCTTTATTTTATTATTATGCTACTATAGGCAATATAAGTTTAAAAGTCTTAATTGAATAAAAATATATAGTAACTAAAATTTAAAAATTACGATAGATATTTGATTGAGAAAAATATATCAAATAATAAAGAATCAATAAAGACTAAAACATACAATGTTTATATGCGTGAAAGGTCTCACAGTCCCCCCCCCCCCCCTTGGCAAGACTTTGCAATCACACACCAAAAATCTTTCTTTACTGAAGAAAAAGAATGCATAAAAGATTTTAAAGGTTTATGGCAAAATTAATGAGATCTAATATTTAGAAAATGAGCAATATTACTTCGTTCAAAAAGGTCACTTCAAACAATGTATTAACAGCTAAATGGCTTTGTAAATCTTTAACATAAAAAACCAGCTTATGCCATCCAGTTTTGGTAAATGAAAGCCTCAAACACAGGGACTTGTAAGTCTTAATATACTCTTACGGCAAATTCACAACCTATTGAGTTAGTTTGTTGGCTGGACTTTGAAGTCCTGTCAGGACATAAAGCATTAAAAATATCTTGTTTAAAAAGACAAAGCATTGTTACCTCATATTCAACATCTTGAAATATAACAGGAAAAGTGAATGAAGCATCCGTTAATTTATCCAAGCTACAGTGTACCAAAGTTTCATCCTATAGTTAAATATAGAACACTAAGTACTTGTTCCAGAACATTCATTTTATCTCATTGATAAATCAAAAATATCACAAGAAAAAATATACATACTAAATCAAGCACTAACGTAAATTCTGGACTACTCCGTGTCTTTAATGGCAATGCTGGTCCTTGAGCTCTCATCTCCGAAGTAAGAGGTGGCAAATGTTTGATGAAAAAGTAGCTATGAATGAGGATATATCTATTACATAACTGTAACAGACTGATACAGTATGACTATGATTACGAAAAAGAAATTTTTCTCTCCGTTTAATGCATCTAAACAATGAGAGACTTTATCAAACAAAACAAAAATCAGCATAAAAACAATTAGCTTAAAAAGAAAAAAGGAAAAAACACTAGGGAAAGTTATTCATTTTTTTTCTGTATTGTAGAGATAAACAGCATCTTAAGAAAATTTTCTGGAAAAAATATTATCAAAAACAACATTTTTGGGGCAAGGAATTTGTTTTAATGCAATAAAAGAAAACAATATACATTTCTACAAAAAAAATTCCCTTTGCAGGAAAAAAAAATAATTTAAAGAAATTTATTAATTAGAGCAGGGATGCCTAAACTGAAAAGAATTGTGACCCAACTTTTAGAAACATTGTGTACAGTGAGCTACTACACCCACGATGCAATCATTTTTTTTAGACAAACATGACTTCTAAAAAGCCACAAGACAAAGAAAAACTTTAATGAATTTATTTTGTTTCATTATTATTATAATTGCTATTATTTGTTTGCTTAATCCATTAACCGCCAAAAATCGAAATCGTTGTTTGTTTTCGATACAATTAACAAAAGTTGTTAGTTTGGTCACATACAATAGTAATATGCTGCAAAAAAAGAAAATTGTAACTATCTTTAGAAATATGGGGTGTTGCGTTGACGCTGTTAGCCTTAACGCTAAAAACATTTTCTCTACATCTACAATTAATTTACTAAAGAAAAGTTTAATCTTTAGTACTCTTTTGAAAAACTTACTTTGAGAGTAAAAGCGGGTGTTTTGAGACATCGTCGACCAGAAACGTTAAGTGTGTAGGAAATCACGTATCAACATGGCTGTGCATGTTGGGAGTGACGTAACTAGTCAGCCGTGATTGGCAGAGGGGGTAGGCGGATATGCCACATGCCAACCTCTCATTGGTTGCTTTAGAACTCGGTCGACATTACGTTATGCTAATGAAGGTGTGTATTTAAGAGGAAGCTCTGGTCGACGGAAGCACTTCTTCTGTTTTTCTCAACCATGTTGTAACTTCATCGATTGAGCATTAAGTTATCGGCTCGTTGCTCGAAAGAGCCTTTGCTAATGTAGCGTTTGCTATAAAAGCCCGATTTTCGCGATGCTAGTCATATTTTAAAGTTACCAGTGATTTTTGGCTTCAGGTTATTTTAACAATGTTGTAGTTTTTTTGAAGTTTAAATAAATGTTATAGTTTTTTTTACAAAGTCTTTGGAATCATTTATCTTCAAGATCGGGCAAGGCATACTTGACTCTTCCGCTAACTCTGCAATTTTATTAGATTCATAGGATGCTACAAGTTGCAACTTTGTTATCCAATTTGAATGAACATGATATACTGTTATCAGACGCAACGTCAGCGGAAAAGGAGTATGGATGCGAAGAATTCTCGTCAGAAACTATGCTGCGATTTCAATGTGTTTTAAAAATTGGAAAATTTTATAAGCAATATTATAGTTTTAAAACATGTACTACACCTTATAGGATACTAAAATTTATTAAACATAAGGGTATATGCGCACTTGAGAAATTCTACATTTGAGAAAATAATCAGTAACTATTTTCCATACATGATATGCTTCACTGCAGTCATGTTGTAAAACAACATTACAAATACTGCAGCGATAAATTGTTTGGCTGTGGCAATGATTGTAGTGTATTCTTTTCTAGTTGGTTGAATTTACAATGAAATGTTCCCCAGTTACTGGCTTTGAAATGCTGAATTTATTTGGCCGTCCCATCGCTGTTTTTTCCTGATTTACATAACTATCAAAGGGGGGTCTGAAAAAGACGAAGTGCAACCTTCCTTTTAAAATCCCAGCAGTACCTTCTTATTTCCTTCTTCAAATAATCTGGAAAGTTTCCAAGCATTTGTCAATGCAACATAGATAGGAATTTGTAAATATTTACCAGCACCATTTTTTACCTCGAACTCTAATTCTGTAATTTGAAACCACGTTGCCACACAAATAAATACCCCCCCCCCCTTTTTAGGTTATATTGCTCAATGATACATGGCTGGGGAACTAACACCTTTCTCTTCCGGATTTTGGAGTAGCGAGAAACATTTTTTACAGGTTCAATATTTCCAAAATCATTCTCTTCATTCGCATCGTCATAGGAGTTTTCAGCTAAAATCCGTGATAATGCTTCTTCTAATGTAAGATACTTTGTTCTAGGCATTTTTTACAAAAAACAGAAGAGAATCAAATTCACACATTCAAATTGTACAGAATAGAAAAAAAATGTCTTTACCCGGAAACGAGTAGAAACATTTTACCCGTTTTCCGCTGACGTTGCGCAAGCGCAACACATGTATTTGCTTCCCCCTCCACCCCCATACAAACGGTTAATTTGCGGAATGTGCTGATAAGCTGTGACCTTGAACCAAAGTATTTTACTTCCAAGCCCTATTTTGTGTTTTTTAACAATCTTTCTAGAAAAATACGAGATCTCAAATTTGGACAAAAAAATCAGCTAAAATAACGTTAGATTTAGAAGTAAAAAAAAATTTTTGAATCATTGTTTTTTTGTTGTGGCACTTCTATTGATAGTACTAAATCTAAAACTGCAATCGATACAAAAATAACTTGATTAGTGAATTTATAATTTTTCATGGTAGCCGTTGCGTCAATGCAACACCATCAGCTAATGGGTTAACATCACAATCTAAACACCATTTCAAAGATTATTGCATGTTCTTTCCGAATGAGTTTTCATAAGAGCATTTATAAGGAAAATATATGTATATCATTAGCTATTTACTTCTAAAACTTAAAAGTCAAATTATCATTATTATTATTATTTTGAAATTATTTTAATTTGATACACAAATCAAAATTTAATTTTCAGAAATTAAAAAATATTTTCGATTTCCCATTTTTATATTTTGTAAAATAATTTCAGAAGGAAGTTGTAATAATAGACCTCAAGCTGTAAAACTAAATAAATTTATTAGTGTCATGACCCAACAGAAACCGACTCATGACTAGTGGGTTGGGACACACAGTTTGGGAAATGAAAGTTTAGAGATTTTATATTACAACTAAAAATATCAATTCTCTACTCCCTTGAGCAGGAAGAAAAAAATCACAATTTCTGGAGCCACTACTATTTTACAGAAACTAATTAATTTTCAATACCAGGGATCGCACTAGGCCGCGCGATCGTGCGATTCCCGCAGTATTTTTTGAAATCCCACTCAAAAAAAGTTTGTTTGCGTGCTGTTCCTGCAACTAGCGGACACGCGTTCAAAACATCGCGAAACGAAACTACTATTCTAAACTGATAATTCAAGACAAACTAAATGGAGTACGTTAGTTTTCAACTGCCTTTTTATCCTCATTAATGAAAAGAGGAATCTAGAAACCCTTTTTGTCATATATAATAACATGGGGGAAAGATTGACAACTTTTTCATTCCTTGGGATTATTGAACAATTTAAGCCCTTTTTGAAGGCAGACTTATCTTCATTCATTCTATTCACAGAGGACAAAATAATAAAAAAAAGGAGTCGAAAAAGGGAATCTTCCTTGATCACAAGAGAATGCTGGTTTCTGAAATATACTGTTTTCACTGAAAAACATCAATAAAAAAATGACATATGATCAGAAAAATAGAGGAAATATTAAACTAATTTTTAGGATGTTTTTGTAAAAAATCACACATCAAAGAATTTTAGTTAAATAACCAAAATACCAGAGGATCTTTTTCATGCTTAACATTTTATAACGCACCTATTTTTACGATTGTGAACTTTGTGAAGGATCCGTTTTGTGTGAACCTTGTTGCTGTTTATTCTTTCTTTGCTGAGCATAGCTTAGATAATAATCTTTTATTACATAGTTTGTATTGGATCATGATCGGACAATTTAGTAATATTTTTAAAGACAAAACAAAAAGAAAAGTTCCCACTTAAATTTTAAAAATCCCGCTTAAGATTTGTGTTAAGGTGGGAAATCTCACCTTGTATTTTTCCCCAGTGTGAACCCTGAATACTGTGAAGTTTTTGTTTACTTTTTACGCATTCATTGTAAAATATCAAGCAGTATCAATAAAAATTGCCCAAGTAAGTATAAAAACAAATTATGGCTGTTGCAGTAATTAGCAAAAACAATACATCATAGTTACAGTTTAATTTAAATTAAAATTTGAAACCCTATGATGAAAAGAAATTCTAACCTATATATTAGCAGAAAAACAAGCGCCTACTGTCTAGCAATTTATTGGCTCACACAGGAGTGCTCTTTTTTTCTCAAGTGAGCGAACAGAATGACATAGTTGGTGTCTGGTCAGTCTGTGAATGCTATGCTTTTCACTCGTCATCTATTGATCATATCCACTGCTGACAGATTGACAGACTGATGGTCAATATGCGAATAGACATTCAGCTACAGAGAAATGTAACTAACATGGCCTGATTTCAATGCAAATCAATGAGAATGTAGAAAAATTATGGAATCATAAGTTGCACAAACCAATTTATTAACTCCATTCAAAATGAATCAAATAAGATGTTCAAAATGAATCAAATAAGATGTTCAAAGTGATGGCCAAAAAATGGTGCTGTACATTTCACTTTGGTGAATAAAAGACCTTTTGCTTTCAGAAAAAACTACTCGGCATGAGCACAGTGCAGTTATTTAAAAGATTTTGAACTTTACATGAAAATTTATGTACAAAGGGTCTCTACTTACAGTTTATAAATCTTAACTCAGCCATGGAACTGGTTTGGAACAACTCATAAGGATGTTATTGTACATAAACGAAGCTACAGGCATGGTAAAATTACACCCTTATTGTATATTGGCACAGAAAAAGTGGCAACAAGTGAATGAAAATCTTCTTTAGAAATGCTTACGGATCAAACGTAGTTTCCCAGTCTTCTGCCACTTCAGCTCCTTCAGATGATACATAATTGGCATCATACAATAAAGGAGTAGATATGGCATTGCAAATTAACTGTTCTTTAGCACCAGAATCTTCTTGGTCTCCATTAACAGGCTTTTCTAAAAAGAAATATGTGCATAAAAATTAAATGTGCCTAGTTTTTGAAATATCAACAGTGAATTAAGCTAGCTATTTCAGCCTCTTTTTTTTTTTTTTTTTAGTTTATATTTTAAATTATTTCAAATATATACTTTTTTTTTTTTTTGACTGTTAACTTTTGCTATAAAGACAGAATAAATCTCTTAATAAAAAATAAAAACTATTATCTTCTATGTAACTAATATCAAACTTTTTCTTTCAAATTATTAGGTATTATACACAGGGTTTGTTAATTTAAATTGTGTGGTCTAAATCAAGTGATTTTAACTATTTTTAAAAATAGATTTAAAAAATATTAAATTTTTTCATGAAATTGATTTTTCAGTTTTATAAAGTGTTGTTCTGAACATAAAATATATAGCATTTACAATCTTTGCTTCAATTAGCAAAACTTTATATAGAGATTAAAATTCATATTTTCAAAGGGACTCCTCTCCAAGTTTTATATATTAAGGGGATTGAAATTTTTTAGAAGTGAGAAAAAATAGCAATATTTGACTATTTCAGGTTTTAGTATTCCCACATAGTAAAAATTTTCAAATGCTAGGCAAGTGTAAATTCTATCTTTACAAGAATGGTACAGTAGCATAACCAGAATTTTCTCCTGGGAGAGGGGAGGCTTCCATTGAACATGCATATATTACCATACCAGGATTGGCCAAATGGCATAAGGTTTTCAGGAGGTGAGCCCTCCAAATACCCCTGTTTATGCCTTGTCTGTATAAAAAGTACATAGCATTTGTAATGATTTTGACAATTATTCTATCAGAAGAATGAAGTATTCAAAAAAAAAATTAAAACTAATATTCATTAACATTTCAGACAATATTAAATAATTTACAGAAATTTCTAATTCCTATTCTCCTATTCAGGCTGCAAAAAGACTGCATATTACATTGTAGGTGCTGTAAAACAAACAGAAAAGGTTAAAGTGTCAAAATTTTGTTTTTATGTTATTGATTTTAAAGTTGCCTACAATTGTTTAAGAGTTAGACAGAAAGTCTGTAAGTGGGTTTGTTGTCATATTTGGTAGAGCGCCAATATCTTGTCAATCGTGTAAACAAAAATCTGTCGCTTTATCAAGTATGGAGGCAGAGTTTACAGCTCTGTCTGAAACAATAAAAGAAATAATTTGGTTGTAACAAACTTTATCGAAATATTCTTTTTTAAATGTACCAAAACTTACATTAAAGATTTATTGCAACAATCAGGCAACTATTTTCTTTTCTCGAAATTATGTTAAAACTAAACGTACTAAGCATATTGACATGCAGTATTTCCTTACAAAGGATTTCCTTGATCAAAAATATTTTGATTTGTTTTATGTTTCTGGAAAAAATAAATGTTGCTAATCTTTTAAAGAAAGCATTTCCTAAAGATAAATTGGATAAAAAATCATTGCTTATTCAATGTGTAATATTTTTCAGAGAATGAAAGAAAGAGGGGATTTTGTAGGGATAATTCCATACCATTATATCCCATATTGTTTCTTTCATTTATTATTTTTCTCCTATTTTATTATGCTCTATTTTTCTTATATATTTTTTATTTTTGAAATTAGCATTTAAGTTTAGCTTTTGATGTAAATTAGTGCACAAGGTTGCATTAAATTTAGCCTAGGTTTGAGTTGCAAAATATTTTTCACTGAAGAAGTTCCAAGTTGCAACTCTACCCAATTTTACCATGTGCTTCACACGTTGCTCTTACTCTTTTCCATTATATAGTCAGTGTAGTGTATGTATTTGTGATTTCCGAAATAAAATTAAATGTTAAACTGGAAATGTTTTACTTAATGGGCTTCTCCACTACAATTAGATATTTGGTTTGCAATGGTTTTGAGTTTTCTGAGGCCTACCCTTACCAATGCTCCTTAAAGGTTCAATGATCTACAGAAACAGCAGAAAAGTTTGATGAAGTAAGCAAACAGGCATGTCAGTTTCAAGACGATGTGTAAACCTGCTTTCAAGAATTGAAATTAGTAAAGAAAGATTATGAGGAACAGATTGTAACTCAAACAACCTATTTTCCATATTTAATTGCAAAATATGTCCCATTTGCAGTATTTTTAGACACTTAGAGCAGGGATGCACAAACTATGGCCCGCCAAGCCTTTTAAATTGGCCCACCAAACTTTTTGAATTAGCCCACTAATATAGTTGATAAAAAAAGAATAATTATAATAAAATTTTAAAAAATATGAAAGAAAAAATAATTGTAAAAAAAAAGCTTACGAAAATTCGTAGTAAAAAGATAGTCTCCGCATCCGAAAAAAATAAAGCATTGGAAATAAGTAAGTTTTTTTACTATAGGGAGAAGGTGGTGTCAAATTCTAGCAACCAAAGACATGTACGCAACGAACTACGAACGTCGAGCAAACACGCACATGTATTCAAAAGCAAGAGCAACCACTAGCGGAGCTTCCCACCGTCTTCTCCTAGGAGTGCCGATGAGCAAAAAAAAAAGTAAAAGTAAAAGCGCTATATACGCAACGCAGATTCATTCAAGAGAATAAATAATCACAAATCGTCTTTTTTGCAACTAAAGCAACATGGCTACATACACGTGTAATAAGAAACTCCTGGTGATTCATCTTTCGCCATCTTGGATTTTGTTCTCTTTGTTGAATGTCATATGAATAATTAATCCTTTGATTTTGATGCAAAGAAACCTTTACACCTTGCCTTATTTTCTAAAATTATTTTTTGTAGCTCATTTATCAAACGAAATAAAAATATCTTATTCGGCTATCTGGCACTAGTTTGAAAACAAGTTGTTTTTTTTAAAAAATTGAGCACGAATTAGAAATAGACATTTTTAAAAGAATGAGAATATAATCTTAAAAACGTATTTGGGATCGCAGTTGCTCATTTTTGAACTATTATCCACTTTTTCTATCGCGATTTTTGTTAAGAGTTCGTTTTTCCCTTTGCAAATTTTGTTAATTGTGTTGCCTCTGTTCCTTGTTTATAATTTCAATAGCAATCTAATTGGGGGGGGGGGGGGATATCCAGTAATTTCACCTAAGGGAAATTCAAGGAGAAGAGGAGGGGGAGCGGTTGTTTGGTATTTTACTCTCCTACAGGTCTCATGGTAAAATAACGTTCAAAAGCGAAGGGTTTTTTTTTTTTTTAATTTTTAATTAAATTTTTTTCTCTTATTTTCTAGACATTTCGCCGTAAAAATGTTTTGATAACCATTACACATTGGAAGCTTAAATTCTGTACAAAATGTGAAGCATTATTTTTTACCTAAAAATGCTTTAACTTTGTACACTTACAGTACCCATGGATGAATCCATTGAAAAATAATTTGCAGAAAATTTAATGAAAAGTCAGTTTTAGTTATGGTTCTTAGATAGTAAAAGCAATGATGCAGTGTCTTTTCTACATGGACTGGAAGACATATTCAGACATGGGATTTTTCCGTATTTTGACAAAATTCCGTACTTTCGGTAATTTTGGAAATTAAGAATTTCGTTCCCGCGAAAATCGTTACTTATGGAAGACTTTTTCCTTTTCTTTCTATGAAAATCTTTGAAAGTAACATGTCAACATACATACCGGCCAACTTTTACAAATTTCGAGTAAAATTTACATATTTTGTCCGTTTTTTTTTTTTTTTTTTTTTTTTGCGCTTTCAAGGATCGGTCCCGATTTTTTTTGTGCATTTTGAAATCCCAATGCATCCACTTCTGAAACACTTCCTAGTTGTCCGATTCTGCCTCTTAGACATCAGTTACTTTGAGCTTTCCATTATTTTTATCTTTATTAAGCTTCAGCTTCTATAGAAAAGAACTTGCACGGACGTCATTCTGCCACGCCCACTTAAAATTCCGGCCGAAAATAAGGAATTTTTCGAAAGTTATTTTAAGTTTTAGTGATCATATCAGTTAATTATAATTACGATTTTTGTTGTGCCTCGTTTAGCTTCATACTCATAACACTTTTCAGGGTTTTTGAGTCCGAGTGAGTTCCCCCCATCAAAAACTAGAAATAGAATTAGTGATGAAAACCTTTTGTCTATTCTACAGATTGCTACAACTAGTTTTGAGCCTAACATGAAATCAATAATTTCAAAAATTCAATCCCACCCATCTCATTAGTATGAGTAGTAATTTTCATGCAAACTTTTCTTCTCTGAATTTAAATTTTGTACTTTAAAATTTTTTTCTTACCAGAAAAGTCAGTTTGTGATTTCTATTTATATGTATGAACGTGATTTATTTCGCTTTTTTATTGGTGTTTGCTACAAATTTTCTCTTTTTGTGGCTTTGAAAAGCAAACTAAATGTTGGCTTTTCAAAGAGTTGGATGTATGCAAAGAAGCCATCTTTACAGTAAAGTTTCTTTTTGCATTTGCATTCGAATTCGTAGAAATTTCAATCGATTTTCATCGTTCTTTTTTTATGAATGAATAAAAATTTATTCATTAAACACTAATTTTCAGAACTAATAATATCAATATGAATAATTATTTTCGTTATAAAGTGTACTTTATCATCAAAATTTAAAAATGTTACTGTTGAAAGGGTATTTAGGAAATGAATAAATAAATAACGATTTTTTACATTAATTCACAAAGATCAATTTCTAATCTACAGGAAAACTAGTGATTAAAGGATTTAAATTTAATTATATGCCATGACACAGAATAATGATATGTTGATCTTTGATAAAGGAATCAGTTCAACTTTTTTTTTATTGTCCATGTAGCAATGTATAAATTTAATATTACAATGTCAATTTAACTAATAAGATTTTGTAAATGGTTAGTTAAAAAAACAATTCTAGTAGCCAAATTGACTAGTAGTAACTCTGAATCACAAGGGCTTAACGTGATGTAAAGATTCGCAGCATTTGGATTTTTGCTATTTAATATATGTGTGTTTATTTCTTCTGTATTTATATTAGCACTTTTAATTAATTTCTCATTTTAACTCTTAATATATATTTTAAATTTTACATGATAAAATGTCAAAGAAAAATTATCTAAATTATAAAGAAAGTTATAATTTAGAGAATAATGCTGTGTTTTTCTAAGTTTAAATTACCTTTTTATTTTCCATTTGTTTCATTTTCATAATTTGCACACATTTTTGTAAAAAACTTTAGTTTTCCCTTTTTTTTTTTTGCCATTGAACAATCACTTCATTGATACATATAAATGTTGCACAATCAATTGTTTAGAAATCTTATACTCATTTTGTGTGAATTCATTTACATTAATTTTTTAAAACTTTTATTTAATAATCTGTTCCCGAGTAGAGTTATTATTAATACATGCAATTTGTACATATTACCTCTAAAAAAAACTGAAATACGTATTTCTATGAAAATCTATTTCATAGATTTTCATAAATAGGCACTGAAATATGTATTTTTATGAATAAAACATTACATTACTTTGGCCCCCAACCTGATACTTTCTAATTTTTTGGCCCTTTACCCAAAAAAGCTTGTGCATCCCTGACTGAGAGCCATATTCACTACAGATGAACAGCAACGATGCACCAGAGCAAAGATACTCTCCAAAAAACAAGTTAAGAAGACGACAAAATCAGGAGGGTCAAGTCAAGTTTTAACATATTTGATAGAATATAGCTCTTGAACTCCTTCACTAGGTGGGGAGTGTAGCAGCACAGGGCTTAATCCAGGTTTTTAATCCTAGTATCTATTTTGTGAAAAAAATTATTTTTGTGAAAAAAAATTTTATTTTTGTAAAAATTTAGTATTGCTAAAAAAAAAAAAAAAAAAAAAAAAAAAAAAACTACCATTAAGACAAATTATTGTAATTAATATTAATATTAAGTTATTGCATATTGAAAACTATTTTTAATACACTGTGCCTTGTAATCAACTGTGACGGTTTCTCCTCAGTGACTGTTTTTTCAGACTGAAAAAAGGTTTAATCAATTTTGCTTGTATACTATCGATCGTGCGTAAATGCTTCATATAATAATCGCTACTCCACGAGCCACCCGCTCCACTTAAATTTCTTCCTCGCTTCATTATAAATACTGTTCATAAGTCTTGTTTAAAAAATAAGAATAGAACACGTTTTATGCGAAATCATAACAAAAACACTTGTCGTCAGGGAAAATGAGTCAAGTTGTGTACACGCTAGCTCAATTTAGCCGGTTGCCTAGTGTAAAAACTTCACCGCTAACTCCGATTGAATGGCGTACTTAGGAGAAGTGACCTCAGCATATCGAGCCTGTTTTCGAGCTAGTGCGGTTGCGCGGAAGAAGCTGAACTTCGGCGTGCGATACGGTGTTCACTGTCAATCCACTTTTCCGTGAACCGCTCGGAAAACTATTCAGCACTTTAATTCCTTCGTATTTTTTTTTTTTATTTTCATGAAGATGCGTTTTTTTTTTCCAAAGTTTGTTGAAATACTGTTTTTTTTTTTTTTTTGTGAAGGTACCGATTTTTTTTTTTTTTTAATTTTGTGAAGGTACCGATTTTTTTTTTAAATTTTGTGAAGGTACCAAAAAACAGTAACAAAATCGACCTGGATTAAGCCCTGCAGCATGCCACTCACAATTTTTTTCTGCGCGAATAGGACATTGTTTCAACTCTACGGATCTTGATGAAACAAGAAAAATAATTTCACTGCCGTGTGTCACTAAGCAATGTTCTTATAAATATAGATTTCTACACTGTAAATATGTTGTGAATAACGAGCAATAAATATTGCTGTGGATAAAATTTTGAATATATTCTCTTGTGGTAACCCATCCCCTTCAAGTATGTGAAGGCTGAAAACCGACTTTTAAAAATATACAGGTAAAGTATTTTGCAGCTAAAATGTCTGCTTTAGAAAGGGGATCCTTAGTTTTCCCTTAAGTAAATTAGTTTTCTCAATGATCCATCAACAGGCTTAATTAGAGTAGGTCGCAGACTCTCACAGTCAAAATTAAATTTTAACCATAAACTCCCCACTTGTAATTGGTCAATGGATCACATAATTAATGTAATTCAAGGCCCAGATGGCAATGTCAGAGTTGCAGATATACGTACACCAAAAGCCAATTTCAGAAGATCAATTTCAAAAATTTGCATTTTGCCAATTGTAGATAATTATATATCTCCTGTAAATAAGTAAGTGATTATTTGTGTACAGTTATTTTTATACATATTTCAAATTTTGTTGTAATGTTATTGTGTTAAATTGGTTTCATTTTTATTTTGTTTAATATTTCGAAATAATCAACACCAGGCGGGATGTTCTGTACCTGTAACCCCTTTAGAGCATCTCTCCCCGCTAATTTGGCAACCCTAAACTTTGTAATTTCACTTTTGATCAGTCTATGCTATGTGCTCAATGTATTAAAACGCTAATAAACGCTTACAGTCCACCTCAACAGAACTGTTTCATCCATATCATCTACATTCCGAAATGCCTTCAGGGTTTATTTTATTTATTTATTTAATATATATAATTATATAAAATATTTTTTCATTTTTGAAATTTTCAAGAAGGATACTTGCTTAAAAAAAGTTTCGGCTTTTAGTAATGAAGTGAGAATACGATTTTACTAAATGCATAAAATAGCAATATAGATTTTTCATGTATAGAAAGACAGTTGCAAAAAAAAGCAGACCTGTTATTGCTGTTATATTTTCGTAGATAAAATTCACATCTTTTTCTTTATCCTCAAAGTTGAACATGGGAATTTCTTCTTCCGTGACATTATCTAAAAAGCAAAATTTTTGAGTTTTTTTTTTTTTGATAAATCAAACAAAATGTTTTACAACAAAATACAGAAATTTAATGGCATTATTTTTATTAAAATAAAAATTACTTATATTTTAATATAAATAATTTAGCTTTTAGAAGCCAATTTGTTTACACATAGCGTTATGTAATTATGCAGTAATTGCTGGAGTTTCAAAATGAGTTATTGTCATGTGATGAGTATTTTTAGTACATGTTTCTACTTTGTTTAGTTGTAATCCAAGTCATTTATGGACATGTGCAGTATACCAAGTACAAAGTGCTTCTATCTGTTAGTGGGGGACCTACAGTTTTAAGTGGATTCTGAACCACTAGAACATGATCGAAGGGATGTGCTATACTGAACATTCTTGCCTTTAAACTTGAGCGTAATAATCAAATTTCAAATACTTTGAATTATAAATTATATTCAAATAGCAATTTAGTTAAAGAAAGTTTAATGTAATATTTATTTGTTTAACAATCATAAATATATCAAAATAAAAGTAATCAGCATTTTTTAACAAGCGCTGCAAAAAACACTTGTTCAGCAAAGTCTAGAAACATGTTATACAAAAGTTGAATAAGTTACCATAAATCAGTGAAATGAATGAGTTTCTTCTATATTAAAGGCTTCTTCTCCGGCTAGTTTCATATTTGGTCACATTTGGCCCAAGCAATTAATGACCTTTAAACTCTTAGAGTTTTGTGTTTTCCTCAATTTCAGAGAGAAATAACTTTTGTGCACAAAAACTCAACCACACATAGCTTAACTTTTTGTAGATATTCTTTGGCTTGCAGTAAAAGGTTTTTTTTTCAAACAATTTTGAATGAACTCTGACCTTTCCACCAAGAGTCAACCTTAACTATTTATGTCCTATGAGTTACTGTGGATGTAGTAGAACACAAAATAATTGTCAGTGCTATGGTTTTCATTCTTAGCACAAAAAGTATTGGCTCATGTAAATTGTTATGCCATTTCTTAGAAAACCAAACAAACTTCAACTTTGACCTCTCAAAAGTTTAAGAAATGCTTTTTCTCAAATAAAAAAATGCATCTCTAATGATTTTACATAAATAATATACCCTAATTTCAGCCAAATATAATATGTCAACTTTTACTGCCTGATTTGTAGAAAAACTGGCACTTATAAACACAATATAAGGCATCTTCAAACATTAAGGGAGAAGGGCCGACTGCTTTTTTCTGGAATTTTCTTTAAGACAGAATTTTAGGCTACTGTTAGTAACATTACAAGATTTGATGGCTCTCCCTTAAAATTTTTTTGAAATTGATGCCTGACAAACGCAATTTCCGGCCATATTTGGCAATGTAGAAAAATAAATGGTAATGAAAGGAAAGGGGGAATTGGGATTCCATGCTTAAACCTTTTTGAAACCGAAATCAATTTTAGGCTACATTTCAGGACTTTGGGAAAAAAGAAGAGGGTATCAGAACATCTTCCCTAGAAATTTTCTGAAATCGTCTTCAAAAACTTCATGTTTTGAAGTTCTGAAAATATTGTTTCAAGCTAGAGGAGTGGGGAAAGACCCCATTTGCCTTTAATTTGTGAAAAGGTCTGTTGTTCCTAGTAATGTTTCATGAAAGTAGAAAAGAGAGAAGAGTACGGTTTATCAGTTACTTGATTCTGTAAAAGTTTCATAAGGTTCTTTTATCCACCTCTCAGGTTCTTATCTCAGGTTAAAAGCTTAATCTTAGATTCAAAACATGTGCATTCATGTTTTTGCAGTTCTAAGGAAAACATTTAAGTTGTTTCTAATCATTTTGAAATGAATGTGGTAAAAATGAGCAGTTATCAGTGTGCATTTATGTGCTTTCAACTTTATTAAAAATAGTAAAATATAGAATATCATTTTGGAGAACTAACATTTACCTTCTAAAAGCCTGTATATTGGTGAAAAAATGTAAACTCCGCTAGCATCAGCAATATCACACTTTGATGAATCTGCAATGCAATTTATACAATGCAACAACCACGGTAGCAATAATATAAGACGCACTCAAATGCATATTATAGTATGACCACAAGTCAATAATAAATACAATATAAAAAATTTCAAAGTAAATATTTGATAAATTCTTTATAGCATTTTTAATTATTATTTCATTTAATATTGCAGAAAAAACAATTTGAAATATGACATTTTTAGTACACAATTAGAATAAGTTGACACCAGATGTACCATCTCTGACAGGTAAAACTTTCGAGGGAAAACGTCGCAGGTAAAACGTCTTTCCCAGCATATCCCTAATACTATGATACTTGTCTTGTCCCCTGACACACTGACAGTTCGTAGGAGTTGTGGTTAGACAAACAGATGTAAACCAATTTTAATTTAGATTTTGCAATGTAATATTAAGAAATAACCTTAAGTACTATTTACTAACTAAAAGGAAAAAGAAAGCATTAAACAAAATCTTTTACCTGTATATACATATTAGATTTTAAAATATTTTAGTGAGCTTTTACTGCTGGCTAAATCAATGAAAAGTTAAAGAAATGAAATGTTTTCTTACACATAAAAAAATCAAGATATTCCCTTCCCATTATCGCAAACCCTCACCCTGGAGTTCAACAGCAAGCAGATGCTACTTTTCGTAAAGCAGGAATACAAACAATAATGTCAGAAAGGAAAAGACCAATGTAAGAAGCTACTGCCATGATGGCACGGCCAAAAAAATTGCCATTTTTCTTCTCAGTTTTGTGGTGGCAGAAATACAGAATAAAGGGAAGCATCGGCACGACACGACATATTTTCATTGGGATATACAGCCCTTTGCCTTTGATATATTTACTTGCCATTTGTTACCAGTATCACAATTTTCAAAGTTTCCTACATTCCACTATGTTTGCTGGTTTCTAGATGCATTTTTTCAATGTTCACAAAAGCAGGGAAGAGGGTGAAGAGGGGGATCCATTCCTTACATAATAAAGTACACCCATAAAAGATTTCATTAACATTGGTTAATAAATAACAAATTATTTTCTATAAAGGAACAAATTTCAGTTTGTTTCCTCATTCAAACAGGAAAAACCATGAAATCGAAAAACTTTAACTGGCTATAAAATCTAAATCATTTGAGATTCATTTCATATGCTTTCCTAGGAACAAGCATGTTAAGTTTCATCAAAATCTACGACTCTGTGTGTCATAGCCTGGTTGACATAGAACCGGGGTTGATATAGCATTTTTAACAGGGTCCGGTTTTTGCGAAAACTCGAATAGTTTTGGGAAAATTCAAAAGAGTAATAAAATTGTTTAATCTTTTTTGCCGCACTTTTAATAAATAATTCTGTAAAAAGTACAATTTGGTAGCTCAGAATTTTGTGAAGGGCTCGTTCTGCTTGACTATAGTCTGTTTTGATTAATTGAAATATTGTGAAGAGTCCAAAAACGAACCTGAATTTCAACTGTTGAAACCCCCATGGAATGACCCAAAAATAAATATAAAATTTTATAAACATCATTTATGATATAATATTCCAATTATAACAGTCAAAGCATGTAAATACCATATTTTGTCATTCATTGTGCTATTATAACAATAATTTTATTAAGCAGATTTTTCTTTAAGCAGTGTTAAAAGATTTGGATCAAGTAAATGCTTTGTAATACAATAGTTGATAAAATACTTATCACTGCATGCCTATATTAAAATTATTTTTTTAAACAGATAGGCAATTTTACAAAGAAAATAACTTCAAAACTGAAAATTTTTGAGGGGATGGGGGAAAATCTACTATTTAAACTGTTGTGAATAAACAAGTTAAATTGAACAGGAGTTTAGTTAAAAGTCTGTTTGAAATGAAGTTTATTATAAAAACTGCATTTGCCCCTGAATTATTTCAAAATTCTCAATTCGTTCTTCAAATTAGAAAAAAAAACTTCAATTATTATTTATGAGAAGTTTTAGACAGGGTTGGTAAGTTTCTGTCAGATATAAGGTGGCAATACTGACGGAAACCTAGAAAGTAAATTGGTAAATATGTTGGCCTACTTAATTAAAATTTCATTTAAAATTATTAAAATTCAGAGTGAACAAAATATTTTTAAAAGCCAACTAAAGAAAAATTTAGATAGTGGTGTTTTCTGAGAGTGCTAATTACCAAAATAATTTTTTTTAAACTTATAATTAATGCTTTAACTAAGTTAGAAGCTGAAAACAAACATTATTTTGTGCAGAAAAAAAGGTCTTTCAAATGATCTATAACATTAAGGTGCGCAAGAATTTTTCATCCCCCATTTAAAAATTACAAAAAAAATTTAAAAATTTTTAAAAATGCTTTCAAGTGCAAGACATTTCAAAGTACTTGTGTACCAAATTTTGTGTGTAAGTGATATTGATTTGTCTGGACATCACATATACACACACAGACATTGCCTTTTATATATTATATAGAGATACAAGACAATTGTCCTATTAGAGTTTCACATCCAAGTTATTAACAATTCCCGATACATTTTTCTCCTGCCTTCTTTAATATTTCCCTCGCAATCACTACTTGCAAAAGGGAACAGCAAGCCATTAAGTTTTGCTCTCTTATGGATACAACAAAAAAGAAAAAAAAAACTACTCCAAGTCCGACTAAATTAGTACCTACAATATTCAAGTTTGAGTTTATTCATGAATGCTACTTATTTTTTTCCTTTAAACTTTTCTTCTATTACTGCAAAAGTGAAGCAATATGCAATAATTAAGCTCCTTATTAGATTTAAATAATGAGTAGTCACAGAAAAAATGTTTTTGTAACACTTTTATTTCTTCTAAACATTTTCTTTACAATTTTAAACTATTTTGCTAATTACTAGCAAATTATTCTAGACTTAAATTTAATATTGGTAATATTAAATCTGTCTAGGATAATATTCAATTTACATAACACAAAACTTTTCCTGTTTTCATTATATTTGAAATGAATGGCATTTATTAATAGTTAACAAAAAATAAAGTTTTTCATTTTCTGCCAGTTATTGCCTGTTAAAACTGGTAATAACCAGTTCCTACCACTGGAATAACAAAACCACGTTTCTGCTAGTAGCAAGTTAACCCTGGATTTGATTACTCAAAATTGTTTAAGTGCAATGCTGAATGTTGTTGCACAAAGAATGAAAATTGTTAAGTTTAATCGTTTGAAATGTTGAAAATATTACTACAACTAAATGGTAGGAAAATATTTTCCTTCGTGGAGAGTATTTTCCAGAAGATTTATTATTTAGAATTTTACACTTCTCTATATAAGCAAATATCAGCTTCTATTTCTTTTTTTAAACCTTTCAATATATATATCAGACTACAGTGCATATCGAAATGATAGGTCCATCAGTAAAAACTAAATTCATGTTAGGAAAAAAATTTTTATTATGCATTAAGTACTATTTTATAATATACTCTAGTTCAACCAATGAAAAAATAATGCTTAAATGATATACAAATCATAGGAATGATAAACAAAACAAAAAATTTGTGAAATTGCTGTTTCAAAAAGATAGGTCCACTGAACCAAACATTAAATCAATAATCAATTAAGAAATTTTTTCACCTTTTTTCAAAATGAGCTCATAAATCCTATTCGGCATGGTTTCTACAAGTTTTTGCAAACAGCTGGTCTTGATTTTTGCCCATTCGGAGGAAATAGATCTTTTTAAGTCTGTAGTACAGTTGTACTGCTTTCCACCTGCATATACTGCTCTTGCGAGTATGCCCCACATGTTTTCTACCGGATTCAGGTCCGGGCTGCAAGGTGGCCAATCGATAATATGCACACCATTATCCAGGAACCACTCAAAAGTGGACTTTGCAGTATTCACAGGAGCATTGTCCTGTTGGAACATATAGAACGGCCCTCCAATGTGCTCTGCTTGTGGAAGAAAATTTTGTTCGAGCAGCTGTTGATAGCCTGCAGCATTCAAGCGATTGTATACAAATGTTCTATTAGTTTTTCCTGCGCGTCCGAAGCCGGCCCACACGCTAACGGAACCACCCCCAGCTTGCCTCTTCGAGAATATCTCTCTATCGTTACGCAGATCATGCCAGTAATATTGCCAGCCATCTGGACCTTCCAGATTGAATTTTTTTTCATCACTGAATATCACTCGATGCCAGTTCTTTCCAGCACATCACTTCCTGTGCGAATTTCAATCGCTTTTCTTTGTGATTTTTAGTCAATTTCGGAGCCGCTTTCCTCTTCCTGTAAACTAAACTGCCGAACTTCTTTATCATTCTATGGACCGTTGATTTTGATTTTGAGAAATTTGTTTTCTGGCCAAAGTGGATAAGCTCGTATTTCCTGATTTTAACTCGTTTACAATAGTCCTTCTTTGTCGGGGTGTCACTTTTGACAGCCAGCCAGATGATTTTTTCTTACCATAAGCACTTCTGAATCTCAAAAAATTGTTTACGACATTATGAGATCTGTTTAAAAGTTTAGCTATTTCTCTATTCGATTTTCCACACTTCTTAAATGCGGCAATTTTCCCCTGTTCAACCAGCGAAAGACTGCAACGACGACCCATTTCGTTTGATTGCAATGTGGTGTTCAACTCCATTTAAATACTTCCACGGCAGCCCGCGTAGTCCCGCAGTAAGACTTAACTATGATGATTATGCAAATTTAATGGAAAAAAAACGTTTTGGTACAAGGATTTATAAAGGCGGACCTATCTTTTTTAAACGGCTTCAAAATAAAAATTTTCATAAAATAAAAAGGAATTATTTATTTTTAACAAAATGCTTTCTAGATAATTATAACGATTATTGCTGAATTATCTGTACCAAAAAAAAAAGGAATTATTATCAATTAACAGTCGAAACATTGAAAAATGCGGGTGGACCTATCATTTCGATACGCACTGTAGTTTTATAGCAATGCTTTTAAATTTCTTCATAAAGTTTTTATTAATTACCTGTTACTATGGTTTTTTCAATATGATCCAATTTAAAATTTTTAAACAGTATTTCAGTATTTCCTCGTCTTTTTGTGATCTTCATTGCTCTTGGCTTCTTTTCTGCTTCCTAAAGATATAAAGAGCTAGTTAATAAAATACATTGTCATATCATAACATCAAACAAAACTTTTCAAAATATTTTTGATCATTTACAAAACAAATTAATTACCTCAACACTATTTTTCTTATTGCATTTATTAGAACAGCTTCTTGTTAAACGATTTGTTAATAGGAGAGACTGAAAAATAAATTAGAATTATACATCAATATAAATTTACAACAGCATTTGAGACTTTATCAAAATTCTGATTTAAAAATTATAAAATTAGAGAAACCAATCAAATGTTGATTTGTTTCATTTAGTATTCTGATTAAAAATTTTTGCACAAGAATAAGTTCCTTAAATGCTTCAGATCCATTATACTTATTGAATAGTTTTAATTTCACACATGACTTAATATTCTAGATATTATATTAGTTTATCTATCAAAGTTTTCAAAGTAAATTTCACCAATTACATTTTCACATAAAATAAAAATTCACAAAAAATAGACCATGGCAGAAATTACAGGATAAACTCCCGACTAGTCATTAGAACTGTTCGTCTTTTAAGTGTTGGAAAGAAGTAAAAATGAAGAAGACGACATTTGAAAATAATTTTTCACAACATCTGGTGTTACCGGTGCATTGTATTTGTCGACATATGAATAAGACTGGTAATTTCATTTTTAAATTTTGAAGATTGATTCCAGTATATTTTTTAGCGCTGAGTACGAAAGTTTTTCTCTTATACTATGCAATTATATTTCTAAACAGGTGAGGGGTTGAGGAACAGGCTCACTGACTCATAATTTCAACTGAAAATTACCAAAAAACCAAATTTCTTTATTGCATTTTTAAAATTTAAGTAATTTTTATGAGGTCTTCAGAAACCACTCCTATTCTTAATATACAGTCCTGACAATGAAACAGTGCTTCCTCAAAACTTAAGAGCCTGTGAGTCAGGCTGACACACTACCAGTAAGAGTCAGGGTTTGCTTTCTTTGCACCTGATCTTCTACGAGTCCTTGGTCTAGCGGCTGGAGTTTTGAAGTTGTGTTGGGAAGAATGAACTCCACTCTTATAGATTTCAACTTGGGTATGTGCTGCTTGTATGGGCTGTACAGGTGTCAATAAACAAAACAATTTTCCGCTTTTTAAGCATCATTTTGCGGTCTAAGTTCGATACCCCTTTTCCAAAAAGTTTGGTGGTCAACCAAGCTTTCCTGTTAGCTTCATAGTCCATGGGAAAAGATTTGACCCCTGCAAAATACCTTGGCTTTTTTGATTTACCGATCACGACTGGCTTGAGTTTTTCAGATCCATCCCTGTTTGCATATAACAAAGTAACTCCTCCTTGCTGTGTTTGCCACCACTAAAAGTTACACCTTTCAGTCATTGCTTCCTTAGGAAGGCACTTAAAAAATGTTGGGTAGCAAACCCGTTATTTTTATTGTTCTCAAACACACTAGTAAACTAGAATGTGTTTTCAATTACCTACTCTCTTTCTGTGAACGGCTTATGGAGTTCCAAGTCTCAGGGTGTTCCAATGGCGTTCAAATCTCATGTGCCATGTTTCAATGGCAGAATAAAAAGAGTAAAGAAGATGAGAAATGAAGAGAGTGTGGCTAGTTCAGTGTTGCCAAATCGGAAAAAATTCTGGAGGAATACGTGGCTTCCGTGGAGGGAAGATGGACCTCAACATTTATGTTAATGAGGTTGGAAGTTAAAGTAGCTATTAATGACGTCACGATTGAGTCATCCAATCAGACAAATATAAAAGGTGGAAGCAAGCGCTTCAATTCACTTGATTCAACCACTTCTTCCCCGCACCGTACCTCTCTCTGAGCTTGCCTCTCAGTGGGCAACTTGGTGACTGAATGTAGTATACTTTGTAGAGATATTAACTGTTATAAATAAACCTATTTTTCGTTAAACTGTTTCTTGACACCACCTATGACAACTCATGTTGGGTTTCAATTTAGATTCAAATTTATTTAAATTTTAATTCTAAATTTCAAATTATTTTTTAGCCCAACAAAAAAGAGCCATGCTTCAGCATTAAACACATTTCTGGCATCCTATTTTTCTAAAATTGGAGGCAATGTCTTCTTCCAATCTTTACAAACTTCTTCACTATCACTGCCACCTTTGCCACACACTATGTAAACTGTGATGTTATTTCTTCTTTCGACATTATCAAACCAACCGCTGCTCGCTTTAAACTCCGAGTCCTAGTTGCTTTGCAAAAATTTCTGCTTTTTCTCTCAGGATACTTCCACAAAGTGGAATGTTGTGGGCTTGGCAATCAGTTATGCATTTCATCAGACACTTCTCTACTTCAGGATATTCAGCACTTTTCATAATTCTTCCATTTTCTTGATTTTCAGAGAAAATTTTCAAAATTGTTAACAATGTGCTTGGTGGAATTCCAAAGTTCTTCACGATTGCAATCTTTTCCTTTCCTCCTTTATCTACGGTATCAATAATCCTTTTTTTTTTCTGTAACTGACATGTCAGCATAAAATGAACACTAGGAAACAATCAGATGTTGACTGGCACAACTTCCAACTGAGCAATTGAATCTAGACAGTAAAATTTTCCCAGAATGCATACCCGCCCACAATGATTTTCCAATAGACTTCAGGTCCTTTGTTTATGCCACTCCCCCTCCCAAACTCCGAAAGAGAAAACACATGTGCCAGTAAGGCAGACTGGCAACTTCGTAACAAAAGAATGCATAATAGGTGAAACTCCACCCTCAATTCCTATGACAAAAAAAAATGTGAAAATAGCAATAGGTACAAGTTTACGAAAGCTAGTTTTGAGACAAAATTTATTTTAGTGAATAAAGAAATTCGAGTTATCGAAAAAGAAAATATATAAAATTCGAGTTAAAGAGAGAAAATTACAGTATAAAATGCTGAAGGTGAAAAGAAATTTTTTTTTTTCGAGATAGAGAAATTCAAGTTATCAAGAGTTCACTGTATTGCATTGGATATAAATTGATTAGATTAGATCCCTTTAGCTCTAGGACAGTTTATTCAACCACTTTTGAACAGTTTTAGACAATTTTGAACAGTAAAAACCACCTGTCCAGGTCAAAACCAGCTTTGCGCGCCCAAACCTCCAACTCTGATAAGAGTCAATATACAAAAAAGCTTTTTATCACTTTGTCTCCATTGTAAAAAACTTAAAAACCATTTAGTTAGCATTCCACAATGTAATGCTAACTAAATGGCTACAATCTGCAGATAATGTCCATTTTTAGGTAAAGTTACTTAAAACACAAATCTTCAAGAACATCCATTGGAGACATTGCTGATGCTTAATAATGCTCTGAACCAGGGTTTCTCAACGGGAGCCATATGGCTCCCTTGGGGGCAGTAGAAAAAATCTCAGGGGCCACAGGAGAAAATATGAAAATAGGAGAGCCATAAACCATGTGAAGAGGACCATGGCTGACTAATTTCAAACTTCTAAAATCTTCACCCTTAAAGGTAAAATATTCTCTATAAATTTTTACTCTCTTTCAAAGGTGTATAAATGACACGAAATTGTATGTCTTAACTAAAAAATAACTCTCTCAACGCATGAAACAGCGCAAAGCATGAAACTTTTTACTTGACTTTTTTTTTTTTTCATGATGGGGGAATTTCAATTAGTTTCATGTTTTCCTCAATGTTTTTTCTAATAAAGTATCCTCACTTTTGCGCAATGCACTTTGTGGATTTCAAAATTGTATGGTGTGTTTGACCATTAGTGTTCTTTGCTGTAAAAGTTGTTTTTACAGAGAAAAAAATAGAAATAAATAAGAAAGCCTAATATTCTGAAAAATATTCAACAAATAAAATTAATGTTATGTCGATAAATATTTAAAAGCACGAGAGCAGGCTTATTAGTTGGAGGAGGTGTGTGTCAGTCACCACCTCCCATCCTATTCTGAAGGAATAATCAGAAATGAAGACTCCAAGAAAGATCAACATATCATTCTCATGCTTCACGTTTTGCTTAGAAGAATTGAACAACATGGGACTTTACGAGAAAATTTGAATTCTTTATTAATCCTTATGTAATCGGGATTGGCTGTGGACTTATCTCATGAAAAAGAACTTCTGATGCGAGTGTGTTTCTAAAAGAATTTTTTAGTTTAGCAATTATATTAAAGCTAGTACTTTTGAAAAAATGAAAAATGGTTAAACTTAACACCTGCGAGAGATACTATTACACTTTTACTTCAAAACTGATAATGTAAAAATAAAATGTTAGAGCCGAAAAATTTTAAAAATTGCAGAGATTCTGGATGCATTTATTTTTTTTCACTCTTTTATTTTTTTGAAAAAAGTATAGGTAAAAATGAAAAAAAGTCTTTTTAGACTTGACATTGATCTAATGTTAAGTGTAAAATCTTGAGTCTGATTTAATTAAGAAATTTTAAAAAACCCATTTGCTTTAAAAAAGAAAAAAGTTGCTTATTATTTTCTAATTGATGCAGTAAATGATTATAGAGACACAAATCTTCAATTTACACTCCATGTTTTACCTATTCCATTTTAGAATGAGGATAAATTTTCTAATTCAGTTTTACATTTTTTCCATATGATTTTATGTTTACATATTGAAAATATCTGCTTAATGTTAAACTTTTCTTTTAGTCGAGTATCTTCTGTTGATGTTACTTGTTCTCAAAATAACAAATGTTTCCTTTTTCCTTCCTTTTTTCATTTTTACAGTGTTTTTTGAACCCTATTTTATGTATGATTACACATACATAAAATAATGACAATGTATAGGAACGCACTTAAGGAGAGGGCATCGGATATCCATTGTCTAACTGCTTTTTAAATATCTGGGATTTGATCCCACCACTGTATAAAAGATTCTATTTGTTAGTATGCCAAATTTGATTTTTAAAAATTAATTAAACTGCATGTCTCAAAATATATATATATGCATAGAAAACTGACAACTTTTTTGTAATTTTTGGCTTTTAAAAAATGTGAATGGAATTTATGGGTGGCAGAAATCAGAGTCCGATATTAGTTTCCGATCCACTAGGACGCTGGATATCCGATGCATCCCTCCATCTCCCCCCACATACAGAAAAATCTCAGATATGCTAGTGCTACTGAAGGGGAGCCACGGAAGAATTTGTAGCTTCTAAGGGGGCCACAAGTTGAAAAAGGTGGAGAAACCCTGCTTTAAAACTTTGCTCCTAAACTTTTATCATCTGTGTACCCCCTCTATAGTTTTCCGAATGTGGAGTATCCCTCGTAAAATTTATGTATGTGTGTGTGTGTGTTTAATAACAATCAAAATATATCTTTCCCTTTTTTAGCACATAAAAAAAGTGATAATAAACAAAAATAAAATAATTGGTTCATAATAAAGCATAAATAAAAGAATTAAAGTTATATCATGTATAACATTATCAAAGGACGGAGAGGGATTAAATTGGTATGCTCAGAAAATTATGATTATAATGTCAGGACTTTCTTTGTTAAAATTGGATACACATGTTCAATTTGCAACCAGAATATCAAAATTTTGAATTTTATGCTCTTTTTTTCCCCAAGAATCTACATGAAACGAATTCCAACTCTCTGCCCACATATGATAAATCCTCTGTTATGAGTGTTATATAAATGTGAGAACAGATATCTTACCTATTCAATGTTTCTTTTAAATGAAGAAAATATGCTTTTCATACTTCCTTGTAAATTGTCTAAATGCTATGTTATGCATAATTGAGTATCAGCATCAGTTCTCCGAGTCAAACTTATGATAAACTCTAATGGGGCAGAAATAAGTTAATATCTCAATTATCAACTATCTTTTGCTACAAATTTAATTTTGTCATGGTAGGGTTCACTTAATTTTTTAATTTGAAACAATAAAGTTTCTCTGCATCGTAACCATAAGTTGAGACAATTTAAAATAGAGATGTTTACATGATATTCTTAGTCTGGTGCACCGGGGAGCACTCCTCCCCAAAGCTCTTCCCGCATCCTTGGGGTACTTAAAATTCATTACACTAGATATTACTTTTCAAATATTTTTTTTTATTTGACAGTAATAATTGTTCTAGGGTCAACTAGAGCTATAAAGGGAAAAAACAATAAATATTGCTATTGTGAAGAAAAAAACTTAATATTTCTTAAATTTTCAAAGCAACAGGCATTTTATTTTAAGTTAAGAATTCAAAATAATTCCTATTTGGAAATTACATGTTGAATACTTTGTATTTTTGATCTTTTTTTTTTTTTTTTTTTTCTTGGATAGCATGTCTCATGCATGATATTAGCCCTTTGCTATGATTGTGCAGCAGCAATCTATCAGCTTCTGCTTGCTTTTTATGACATTTTTCAATAGTACACAATAAAAAGCTTATTGAGAAAAACATAGTACTGTATATTTCCAAATATAAGCCGATCTGTGTATAAGCCAAGAGTGCATTGTTTCTTCAAAAATGTACCAAAAGTTCAAAAATCGTATATAAGCCGAGATAAAAATTAGAAGTAAAAAATTACAGTTCAAAAAGAATCGCCAAAAGGGGCGAAAATTTCGCCAATCAGGTAACACAAATCAAGTATAGTACCGAACCCCAAATTCGGCATGCTCGGGACCGCCGCCATGCCGAATTTCGGAATCCGATCCAAAATGGCGGATTTGCGGGGCCAAAAATGGCGGACTTAAGCATACAACACTAAACATACGCAATTTTCATCAAATTGCAGTTTTCTCAACTGCTAGATAAATAAGCAGGGTTCGAGCTAAACTGAGCGATTCCCGCAATATTTTTTGAAATCCCGCTCAAAAAAAGTTCGTTTACGCGCTGTTCCCGCAACTAGCGGACACGCGTTCAAAACATCGCGAAATGAAATTATTCTAAACTGATAATTCAATACAAACTAAATAGAGTATGTTGATTTTCAACTGCCATCTTATCCCCATTAATGAAAAGAAGAATCTAGCCCTATTTATCATATATAATAAGATGGGGGAAAGATTGATAATTTCTTCATTTTTTGGGATTATTGAACAATTTAAGCCCTTTGTGAATGCAGATATCTTCTTTCATTCTATTCACAGAGGACAAAATCAAAAAAAAGGAGTGGAAAAAGGGAATCTTCCTTGGTCACTGCAAAGGTTTGTATTTATAGTAAAAAAAATTCAAACCACTAAAGAACCAGTTATTTCTAATGTTGACCTTAGCGCAAAAAGATGGAATGCATACACTTTTGAAAATAATCTTCTTCTCCAAAAGGGCATTTTATTTATGTTCTAGAATAAATTCTTTTCAGAATTTACAATCGCAAAAAAATTAATCTTTCCATAAATCCCGGAACGAAAAAAAGATGCATATGAAAGTACCAACGCTCATTAGCATACCTCCTATGTCGGAATTGATCACCCCTCCTTCCCCCCCCCCCCCCTACAAAGAAAAAAAGAGTAACCATTGGCGAATAGGCGCCACGGGAAAGAAGGGAAGAGCTACAAATACGTCCTTGAGTTCACCTCTCCCTCAGGAGCCACTGCATCTTCATCTTAGGTCATAAACTATATGGTCTAAGATAAGAACTTCATCGCTGTAGTACCAAGTTCGTACGCGCGTGACCTTGCTTCATCGTGAAAGCAAAAGTGTTGATAAATTGCTGAATAGACATTGCAATCCCCTCTTCCTGTCCAAGAAACCTTATTTTCGCTTTTCAACGTGGTTTAGGGAAGGGTTCTCAGGAACTAGCTCGGTCTCCTACCAAGTTTAGCTTCTGTAATTTAGCAAAATATCGGCAAGATCGCTTCCATTTGAATGAAAATATATTGGCATTTGTTGTTTTGACAATTTCTTAGATAATATTTTCCGTTTGGAAAAAGTGCCGAATTTTAGGATTTTCCGAAATTCGGGATCCCAAATTTGGGGTTCGGTACTGTATTTCCCAATCAAGACGTTGTGAAAGTGAGAAGCTAGGCGCGAACGGCGCCAGATTGGTCCCTGGTATGAGGCGAGTGCCGAGCGAGCGATCACATTTTCCCCTATTCCATTCATTGTGCTTTTTGCCACTGCATTTGCTAGTTTGTTTTACTTTTTTATTGCTTTTATTCAGTTATTTTCTGCATTTATATTAGAAGGATGAGCAGGAATAGAAAGGCATACACAGCAATACTCAACTGCAAAGTTTCTTGACTATGGAGAAATATGCTGAGAGCAAACGAAGAAAGTAGTTCTCCGCGCGGTGTCCGATTTTCGAGTTAAACTAAGCACTTCGCTTTCGAAATGTGATAAGGTATAACCTACGCATATATAGCGTTTATTTGTCATGATTTTCATAAAATGTTATATATTTTCAATTTTACGAGCAGTGCAACGCGTAGTAATACCTTCATTTCGAACTGAACGCTCAGCCAATAAGAGCTCACGAGCAATTGGCGATCTTCCTATAAGCGGTTTGGCGAGATTTAGAATGGTTTATGTTTATGCCTGACTCGCTGGCTTGTGACTTTGCTTAAAGCTAAATAGTTATTATTATTCCATTCGTTAATATCGTAATTTTCCATTAAAAACAAACTTACACAGGAATTAAATGTTAGGCTCAGGGGATAACAGGAAGGAAAAAAATTATTTATTTGAAAAACGAAAGTGTTCAAAAGTCCAACCGTTTTTATGAATTATTGAAGGGAGAAAAGGATTTTGAGAAGAAAATATACTTTTAATGATTACATTAACAAGAAATATATTTGATCCAATAAAAGAAATTATGATTATGTGAAAAGAAATAAGTTTTAAAAATTTGTTACATCTGTTTATCTTTTTCTGATAAACGGACAAATGAGTTTTCAAACGCGTAATGTGCCAAATATAATGCTTAATCGGATTATTTCGCCAAGTTGGTGTGCCGTCTTTTCGATCCTCGCCCTTGTGACCCCAAAAGCCTCGCCGTTTACTCATTTCTTCTGCCGCGCGTTGTGACGTCATTGTCAAGAAACATTGCAGTCTAGTATAGTCGCGAGTTATTATAGTCGGGAGCAAATTTCCCCATTTTGTTTCAACGATGATGTCACAAAATCCAGCTGTAAAATATATATATTCTTTTAACTAAAATTCTACTTATTTTAAGCTAATTATTTCCTTAATGTAGGAGACATAAATTACATAATTAGAGTGCTATATTAGTCAATATTTCGCGATATATAGACCGTCTTTTTTTTTAGATTATCAGACCTGTATATAAGCCGACTTCGCCCAATTTAGCTTTCAAAAAGTTCCAAAAATTCTCAGCTTATTACATGAAAATATACTTTTTTTTTTTTTTTTGCAACGATTGTCCTGTCACATCATGGATGATAAAGGATCTGCGGGTAAATACGCCGGTTAAAATGTACATGATTTTGGACATAAGCCGATTTTAGGTCCGAGGATTCGTGGTGCTCCACGGTATCTACAATGATCATGCCCATTTTCTGTAGGATTCAAGTTTGATGATGCATTGAATATATTCAGTATATGAGCCATGCAAAAGTCTGAAAATTTAGCATAAAATTGCTGAAAAAGATAACATTATGCTTACACTCACTCTTAGCCTAGGAAATCTATTATACTGTTAGCATTCTTTACAAGCTACAGTAAAACAGAATGAATAGGATCAGTTTTTAACTTTTTGGAACTGTAGTTTTTTAAAAAAAATTATATTGCTAGTTTAATTGGCTAGTATATGAGGAAATTTTTTTTTTTAATTTTAGTTTTAAAAACAAATGTAAAACTCATTAGGCACTTAGAAAAGTATAATCACACAAAACTTGGAAGAACAATGAAATAAAAATTAATAATTGCACAAAATGGGTGAAGGTATTTGCAAAAAATAATTATTAAAAAAGGAAGAAAAAAATCGCGACTCAGTGCTCAATTTTATAGTATTTGAAAGCACAAATTTAAACAATTTCAAAAAAGAACTTTATAAATTTACTTTGTAATGAAACTCAATAAACAGTTGAAATGAAAGAAATCAGTTTCTTGTAAAGGATGCGGAAAGATTGCATACAGCAAAGAATGCTCCAATCATATAAATGAATGTAAAATTTCTCAAAGAATATTACAATGTAATATTCTTCGAACAATTCATTGTAGATATTCTTTGAGCCCCATGTAATTACATTGTCAGGGGACGCGCCAGAGGAAATTCAGGTCTGTTTTTGGACCTTTCACAAAATTCCAATGAATCAAAACGGACCCTTCACAAAATTCCAATGAATCAAAACGGACCCTTCACAAAATTCCAATCAATCAAATTGGAGCCTTCACAAAATTCCGAGCTACCAAATCGCAGTTTTTACAGATTTACGAAATAAGCGGCAAAACATAATTAACAAATTCTTATCAATGTACCTTTAAATTTTAAATTTTCACAAAAATGTTTTTAAAATTCACAAAAAAAAAAAAAAACAGACTGTTTAAAAATTCTGGATCGACCCCTGATTGGGCTCCAAAAATTTTCCTTTATGATGGTGACAGTGTTGGTGAGGGTTGGGGGAGAAGAAAGAAAAGAAAAAATATGGTAATTCTGAGTAACATAATCTGCAAATACTAAAAATTTTTAGTCTGAAGTTTTCTTTTCTAATTTAAATATAGCTTTATTTTCTCAAGATTTGTACTTCTTTTCTTGAGTGAAAAAAGAAAAAAATATTTTAAAAACAATTCAAATCATCATTCTAGATGGGGGATAGGGCACGGGCCCTCTAGGCCCCTTCTGGTAGCACCATTGCAGTATCATACCCCAACTTGTGCACTCTCGGAATCGGCGACATGACGTATTTCAAAATACGACTCAAAACAACGGATTTACAGAACCAAAAGTGGTGGATACTCGGAAGCTTCAATGCTAACACACATTGTTTTATGCAAAATTGCAATATTTTCTTAACTCTCGGACAAAAAAAGTAACTTTTTTTGGTTTATCTGCCTCAGAAAGGGCGCTTCAACCATAGGAAAGATTATTTTCTCTAATATTTGGGGAACTTGAAATATCCCGATTATTCCGATATTTTCCAGAACATAAAACTCCTGATTTCCCAGTTGTGTTACCACCCTGATATTAAGACTAGGAATGTAATGAATAGTGATTTGGCCGAATACCAAATATTCAGCCACTTCTCCCTGGCCAAAACCGAATATTCGGCCAATGTCCGAGGCCAAATACCGAATATTCGGAGGCCGAATATTAAAATTTCTAGAAAATCGTTGTAATAGAAAGTATTTGTCAAATTAAAAATTATTCACTAAGTCAAACACCAATTACACACAATCTATGATGTATGATTTAATTTTGTTTGTTAAGAATTTAAAACTATTTAAAATTAATCTTACTTTCTCTCGTTTTGAATGTAATAAAAATAATAATTTCACCCACAATTGGAATAGAAATGACAGGTTATATGGTAGTAAGCATTACCATTATTTTACTAATTATTTAATTCAAATGAAAGAACTACTATTGCTTAGTGAACTTTTGCCTTGCTCAAAACTGTTTTATGAAGATATTTCGAAAGTTATAAAAATTAATATTTTTATTTTATGGGGTTTTTTTTTTTTTTTTGCATACCTATTTTTAAAAGATCTATTAAAATGTATATTTTTATTTTCAAAAACTCCAATAACTTATGCTATCTAAATATTCATGATATATTCTAGGATTTTCACATTTGTCTTACCCAATATTCACAATTAATCAGTTTACTTAAGCCAAGTCTGACTTCCACTTTGTTAATAATAACAAAATTAATTTCTCATATTTCATAATTAAGTATTACCAGCTTTTGGGAGCAAATGCTAAATATAAAATACAATTTTACAACTTTAAATTCTGTTTTTGCTCAGTCAAGCCTAAAACAAGGTTTAAAAAAAGTAGCTTTTTCTAAATTATTTTTTTTTATTAAAACTATATACTAATGTATTATTTTGCAATAATTATAATACAATTTTAAATGTTTAAAATCTACTAATTTCTTTATTTTTTTACATTTCTACTGCAGCAGAACTATTCGGCCGAATAGTCCATCAATATTCGGCCATGCCGAATATTCCTCTAGGTGATGAAATGATTATTCGGCCAAATTGCAGAATACCGAATAGTGGCCGAATATTCGTTACATCCCTAATTAAGACATAAGCAGGAAATGATTTACTTAACAAATTTTGATTCAAAAACATGACTTCTTTCATTACTGAGCTCTCTCAGTGTCGACCCCTGAATTTCTTCCATCAAAATGATCGTTGTTACATACTATACCTCAAAACTCCAATTCTTGATTGGTAGCCAATGGCTACTAAAACCCCACAAAATGGTAGCCAAATTTCAAAAAATGGTAGCCAAACTTTAAAAAAAAAAAAAAAAAAAATTGCACATCTTCAAAAAAATTTAACTGTGCATTGCTTTTAAGAACACAAAACTGGTATCAATTGCAATGAGTGTTTGAATTACATTTAAGTAAACCATGTAGTTCTTCTCAGGCATGCAATCGCAGGCGTTTTTAGGGTTAGACATTTTAAGAACATTTGGTCCCTCTGGGACTAATTTTTTTGCTAATGCTTAATCATTATACTTGAAATAAATACATGTAATAATAGCATATTTGTCAATGCCATGTATTAGAATCTGAACAGCGAACAGCGCGAAATCTAGTACCAAAAATATGGATGGACTTTCTCAATGTAACCTATAATGCAGTCTTTCAAACTTAATTTTCTCAGAATTGAAAAATACTTACTCCCTTTCTTCTTGCTTGTCAATGCCTAAATTCCAACTAAAAGTTGTTTGAACAATTATCTACCTTGGCAAAATTACTCTGGCTTTTTTTTTTTCTGTTTATATACACACATTATAATTATTATTTTGTAAAATATTTAAGCTGTAAAAAAATTCCTTATTTATTTTATGATTTGTGATAATACTTCTCTTCCCATAATTGTTTTTTTTTTTTTTTAAAGAAGTTGGATCCATGTAAATTAATAATTTTCTAAAAAATTCTTATTTATCCAAAATTTAGTAGTTTCTAAAAAGTAAATAGCTGTCAATACTAAAATCAAATTTCAAGTAAATAAATAAATGAAACAATAATAGTGATAAACGCAATTTTCGACAAACACGTGTTCAATATTGGTACAGTTTTGTACCCGATGCAAAAGGATTGAAATCTCTAACGTAGATTCCAATTTTCAAAATCGTGCAGGTGCACGATTTTGGCTGTTTGTATCTTTATACGTTTTTTTATTTTTTAATTGTTAAAATGAAACGACAAATAAGCAGATTTAAGGTTGTGTATGCAAAAAATATCTTACAACTTCCAAGATAATTGAAATAATTCCAGGATGGAAAAGGATTGAAATTTCAAACACAGTAAGCAATTTCCACTAAAAATCGGAGGAAAACTAGTTTCCGTGTGACGCAAAAATTAACTCCTATTTCTTTCTTCTTTATTGGAAAAGGGTTTTAGCATTAGCAAATGGTAGCCACATTGGCGATTTCAACGAAAACAATGGTCGCCAAAACGTGAAAATTGGTTGCATTTGGCGACTGGCGACCGCGAGTTTTGAGCTCTATTACATACTGCAGCAAATCCACTGAAAAACATAATGGTATTTTGAGGGATTCAGATCCCCCCCCCCCCTATTTTGAAAAAATAAAGATGATTTTGACACAAAATCCTTCATGCATTTAAATATCTAACTACAAATAATTTTAATAAAAACTTTCATACAGAGTATATTAGAGGTTGAAACAAAATGTATACTTTTTCAAATGTTTTTTAATTTAAATGTATTAAAAATAAGTTAATAATGGAGTCACTCCACATCTGCCTAACCACACCTCATTATTACACCTCACCATTACTGATTTCAACAAAACTTGGTATATTTCTTTTCTTTATGGTTGTAAATAACCTCTTAATATATTTTTCTTTATTATAATTATTTTTTATTTCTTCGTCCATTGACATTCTGCAATTTTGCATTACTTATCATTTGTGGGAATATATATCAACTTATAAATATCATGATACAGTGTACTCTCGTTATCACAAAGTTGAAGGAATTGAAACATTTTTCGAGATATCAAGTATTCAAGATAACAAGGTCATAACCAAAACATAAAAAATTCACGCAAAAATACAACACGTAAGATAATATTCTAAAAATTAGAGACATGATAGATGAGAATAAACATAAATATGTAATGATAGTAGACAATAAGAGTTGATACTTTTCTTTTCTTTGGAAGTTTTCGTTTTTGAAACAACTGGCAATTCACAGACATGTTCCAGGACTTCACTAACGTTTTCACCCAACTTGGATGTGCAGTAAATTCTGAAAATTCCAACTAAATAACAAACGTGACAATAGACTGGAAAGATTACTATAGCCACACGCTCCCTCCCACAAAAATGCCATCTATACGAAAAGGAACCTGTTTTTATCTTTACGTTGCCCATTCAAGTGACTGGATGGGCTTCTCAGAATTGTTTTTGGCCCCTCAGAGAAATAATGAAAGGTGTGAGATTCTTGGCAACATACCAGGTTTGCTTCGTAACAACATACTCCAGCAAGATTAATTTTAACTTCAAAATATAATTGACATAACAAGGTTTTGAGGGAAAGCTCTATTGACATAATAATTGAAATTAACATTAGATAAAGTTGCAATATCAAGAGGGAAAATAACTTTTTGTCATGAAGGTTTTTGAGATATCGAGATTATACTGTACTATCTGCTCTTCGGAGGAAAAACCACCAAAGAATTTGAGCTCACGTCATTTTATCTCATTTTATTTGCTCTGATTTTATCAAAATAGAGGTAATAGGCAGGTAGAAGACATAACAATGAGGGGATTATTTTTGCTTTCAGTTTTTTTTTTATTTTTGCATTTATTAATTCAGCTGTACAGGTGTGGGTTTGTGTAGTTTTTTTTCTTAAATTTCCTTTCTTAACAGGAAAATAATACCGAACTTTTCAGCAATGCTGCCATAATGCATTTTCTTAAAAACTAATTTCAACCTAAACTTAAGTTTCTGGGCAAATCTTTTTAATGGTACTAACTGAAACCTCTGAAATTTTACTGGTCCTTTTTGTACAATGAGTAACCAAAATATCAGGGGCCCTGTGTCGTCCCCCCCACCCCCAGAATGATTATTTGAAATTTTTCAAAAATATTCTTTTTTATTCAAGAGTAGGGATCTGGAAGGGAGCAAAAAAGCTTGTTGTGATCCACTGCTTGATTTTTTTAATAAACTTTTTCAATTTTTTAATAAGAAACTAACTAAAATAAAGCTAGATAATTTTATCAATTTAAATTGTTTGGAGCACAGCAAGGAGCTGGAACAAGCATTTATAAGTTGCAGTGGAGCAACTTAAAAAAGTGGGCTGCTGCAGGTCCCTGATCAGGGGTGCCCACCATCCCAGCCCCCACCCAATGCAACGAATTTGTGGATACTGGAAAACTGGTATCTCTTGCGTGACGAATATGTACCGGATATTTGGCTCTGATGTTTCATACCTGTAAATTCTGTACACATTTCTAAAACCTTATAGCTGGCAAATACGTAATAAGTTCGTAATTTACATTTATTTTCAAAACACTTTAGTTAAAAAAAAATTAAATTTTAATAATCAAATTTTGAGTGCCGGATTACCGGATATTTCGTGCGGGGACCAAATCAGATTCCAGATATTTATCAGTCTGATATAGCAAATCCGATGCATACAAGAAATAAATAATCTTCTGAAAAATATCCCCCCCCCCCAAAATTCTAATGGCATATTTTAACCATGATCCCGCCCCTCAAGAGAAGCAACAAATGGGTCAGGGGTTCCCAAGCTGAGTGACGTGCACCCTAGGGTGCCATACTGATAGATGAGAAGGCATCGTCAGGTAGCCATAGTATTTAACATTTTTCTTCAAAATCTTAAAAATACTCAATTATCGCACATACCATGGATAGGTGTTATATGACTAGGGTACCATGATTAGCAAGGGAAGTTCGATTTTGACGGAATCAAGAAGAGTGTTGGAATAATGATGTCACGAGGGCTGATTTTTTTCATACTTGAGAAGAGGTTGTTTTGGGCGGAATGTAACAAACATGGAGGATTCTGGCTCATGTGTTGTACAATGTTAAGGATATTTTGGAAAAGAAAAGAAAGTTCTTAATCAAGAGTGCCCCCTCCCCCCCTCCCCAAAACCTCCTAATAACACCACCGACCCCTAAAAACTTAATTTTTTTTTTTTCTGAAATAAGTGCCTTTTCTCCTCATTCTGTTTACTTCAATTTTTTTTGCACAACAAGATACTAAAATCAGGGATGCCCCCAGAATGATGTTATAAGTGATGTCTCTTATGTTATAAGTATGTCCTCTTATGTTATAAGTAATGAATAAAATTTTTTGTTTATCTATTTTTGTGCAAGTATCGCATAGTTCTACTGCAGTTATGACCTCAATATACATTCAAATGTATGTGCCACCCAGAAAAATTTAAAAATGCAAATTCAGGAAAGTGCAACACCCCACATGTCAAAAGTTACTAAAACATGGTTCCAGGAACCCTCTTCTGACTTTTAGAAACTTTACATTATGGATCGCAGCTTAGATCCCTTGAAACATAATGTTCAGTAAGAGATCCCTCTACCACTCACACTCCTATATCATGATGTCAATTTCCTCCTAGACACCCTCAAACATTAGCAGAGCCATATCATGTAGTATCACTTTCGCATGCTCGTAAAGGCTCGTTCTACATGATATTAAGCAGATGTACCAGTTCTTCTAGCACTTCCGTGCGCACTCATACGATTAAATCATAGTTAATATATAGTAGGGGCTCGAGTCATATCATAAAGCAAAAATTGTACTGCATACAAAGGAGAAAAAATGGATAGTTAGCATGGTTGCAAAAATAGAAATTTTCCTGTACAATCTAATGTGTTAATGAGAAAGTTAAATATCTTTAATGAAATAAATTGTTAGACTATTAGCATAACTACCGTATAATTCCGAAAATCCCCCCCCCCTTAAAGTCTTGCCTTTTACCCCATGGGGGGGGGGGGGAATCGGAATTTCAGCAAAACTTGAAATTTAGCATTATAGCATGGGGGGATAATCGGAAGTTCTATACCCGATTTTGTAGTAGGATTAACACTCTTTTATTTTCTTTTTTCTAAAAAAAATATATAGTAAATGAGAATACATTTAATGCAGGTAATACTAATAATTAAATTCACTATGACATTCACTTTTTTGACACAGTATAGCTCAACAAGAGCAGCATTTTCACAGAAGAAAAGTTGCTCTTAGAATTCATGGCTAAATGCTAACCTAAAATGGCTCACTCAAACTCAAACACACGTTGCAGGGAAACGGCACGGCGCTCCGATGCAACTGCTCGCTGATTGGTTGAGTCTTTGGAGCGCAGCCACTTTCCTCCTCCTACCTTGGTTCCATGGCTGTCATATTGGGCAAAAGTTTGCCAATCGGGCTACTTTTTTCTGCGGCAATTGATTAAAAGCTCATGTATTTGGCTATTTTTCCAGATGTTTTCGACTGCTAGCTGGCGGAAAAACTTGGCAACCCTGATTGACTTCTATGTAGTTTCTAAAAAGAGAGGGCAACTGAAATTGGATTTCTTTGTTATTATGGCATGGGGAGAAAACGGAATTTAGGTTCTCACCGAAAATTTACTTTTTTGCCCCACTGGGGGGATAATCGGAGATGGGGGGCTTTTTCGGAATTATACGGTATTTACCAAAGAATCTTGATTTTTGAAGATATAAAGACGCTTCAATAAAATATACATACAACTATTTTTCACTCTTGGTATATTGCCATATCATAACTAAAGCTATACATAGAACTATCCAAAACTTTTTGAAATGAGCTTATTTTAAACAGGAAACTATAATTCCAATACATGGATAAAAACTCTTACTTTGCCATTATTAAATGCTTTTTCATCAATGTCATGCACCATCATATTATTTGATACTTCAGCACTTAGGCCCATCTTGAATGCAGATTTAAGTTTGTTTGTGATTTTGTTCAATTTACAATTCCTTTTCTTTCGACTTCTCTTTACTGGCATGACAAAGGTCAAATTCTGGTGAACATAAAATTACTTATTATAAATATTAATGTAAATTTTAAATAAAAGCATATTTTAAAAGTCTGATAACGTTTTAAAATTCTGTAACAGTAAAAATGGTTTTATTATGATAAATCACCTAAGTTATCAAAAAAAAAACTTCGAACCCTAGGGTGGGGTGCACAACCTTTTTGAGTGCTCGCTTAAGCCAGATTGGTATAGAAGGCCGCACACGCCCAAGAATGATGCAACTGATGTGAATTATTGAATAAAAAAATAATTAAAAGCAGTGGTGCGGATACACTTTGAGTCATTGCAATAATTGTTATCCTCAATACTAATCCTAAATGCTAGTCTGTTGTCAATTTGCTTCTTAGAGTTGTTTATGTTCATCAAGGAAAAGTTTGTTCACAAATGTTATGTACCACCTAAAATGATTCTATTAGGGGAACCGGAAAGTAATGCCGTTTCTACGCATAACATGTTAAGGGAGCAAATCCATGTCAGACAATCAATGAATTGTCAAATACACTTAACCCACCTTGGTCGACCATCCAAGAGCATTTGTGGCAGGTTGATAAAGCAAGCAGAGCAGGTGTTTAGGTCCCGCATAATCCGTCCAAAGAAAACCAGCTAACAGATCCACCTTATGCAACTCTTATTGCTTCAGCAGCACTATACAGAAGCGCTTCTTGATCACTGGCGATGAAAAAATGGGCACTTTATAATAATAAAAAATGAAAAACACAGTGGCTCACTCGGATTTACAGCCAGGTTTACACCCCAAAACTGCCCTATCGTGTGTATGGTGGAGCATTCTGGCGGTCAGTTAATTTTGAAGTGCTGAAACTTGGACAGCATTGAATGCAGACTTTTACTGTGAACCAAATTGATCGAGTAAACCAATCCATCATTGAAAAAGGCCCAGTGATTGTCAACAAAAAGGTGTTATTCTGCAACATATTTTAAGAGCACACTGCGCAAGACAAAGCCTGGAAAAAAAAAAACTAATGAGTTGGAATGGGAGTCCTTTCACAGCCCACCATACTCGCCCAACATTGTGTCATCGGATTTCCATTCATCCTGATCCCTACAATATTCTCTTTGTGGCAAAACATTTGAAAATTCGGATTACATCATAATACCATCTCCAGATATGTTGCTCAAAAACAAATTGATTTTTGCCGATCCAGCATTGAAAATTTGCACGTTAGATTGCAAAAGGTTGTTGATAATAAGGGTGGTCGCATCACTGATTAAAAATAAAAACTTGGTAAGAATTCATCTGCTTGAATTTAATATAGAAAAAAATGACATCACTTTCCGATCCCCCTAATATTTTCTTTTTGGTAAATTCTAGAAGTTACTCTTTCTATAAAATTCCAAAAGTTTTGTTTTAAACTTGTTGTACCTCTATATGTTAAAAGTCTTCTAGGCAATAAGCTCCAACTGGACGGTTTTTAGAGCTTCACCTATTGGAAGTTCAAAAGGGCCTCCAGTCTCTAAAGTTTTGTTAGTATTTTTATGTTTCAAAGTCCTAATTTTTTTTAAAAAAGGAAATCTTTGAATATTTTGACGTTATGTGTAATCCAAGATTTCATCCAGAATTTTTTTTAAAATACTTATCAGGAGGGAAAACAGGAAAATTTTGACCCTTTAGTTGGTTTTAAAATAACTATAGCTTTGACCTAAATGTATCTTCTGCATTTAGGTCAAAGGTTAATAATTGGTTAATTAACTGATCCTTACCCAGTTATTGCTTACTCAGATCATTTAACACAATTGAAAAAAATAATTTAACTACATATAAGGTTTGCCAACTGATATTAAAATGCATGTGGCTACAGCTAAAGATAAATAAAATCTTTATTCAATCTAAGCACAGCAAAGCAAGAGTAAACCAGCGGTTGGCAATCTTTTGCTAATAGTGTGTGACTTAAGAGATTTCATATCCTTAGGTGTGCCAACAATACTTTTTTTCTATAGGTCAAGATGAATATATGTGCGTTCTCCATTTCGAATATACTTTATACATCAATATAATACAATAATATTCAAACCATTTTGAAAGAAATAAACTTATAAAAGTTTTTTTGTGCTTTTTATTATTAATGAGAGTTTTGCCCTTGCATGAACCTACTCAGTCGGATGCTCAATACCTACAACATTCTCATTGCCGAGCTTTATACGATTTTTTGAATATTCATGTGTAAGGTAAATACAGTTTCGCTTAGAGATAAAATTTGCTCACGGAAATAAATTGAACCAAATACCAAATGAAGAGTAAAGCAATTTTCTTCAATTGGATCTTAAGAGGATGAGAATATTGAATAGCAGCACTTTTCAAACGTTTCTACTTCGAGAGACTTCCTTAATTCAAGAAATTTGGATGTCCATAAAATAATTCTGAAGATCTAAAATCTAACCCATTGCATTTCAAAATCATCAATATCCATCCAATTAAAAAGTTCAATTTGGATGTTTGTCAAATCAAGTATGTCAGGTTTAATGAGATATTAAAATAAGGATAGATGAATGTGAAAGATTTAATATTTTATATCTGTTGTATATCTAATTCTACTTATTTGCATGTGTACTAAAACTTCTCTATGTTCACTTCAAACTGATACTTGAATGAATTTCTCATTATTCTCCAATAATTAAGGAGTTTATATTTATTCAACAACAGTAGGAAAAAATCCCGGAATGTTTCACCTTATTCTTGTAATTTCAAATTTAGCTCATTCAAAAGAGTTAATAACTATGATTTTTTTGCCAATTGTTACTAAATAATTGATGATCAATAAAATTTAGAACTTCTGCTTGCCACTGGAAATGGCTTGGCGTGGCAAGAGGCACACAAGCCGTACGTTGCTGACCCAAGGTTAGACCATCATAAAAAAGGGAATATAAGTTTGAAAAGGCTTTGTGCTACATATGTACACACACACATAAATAAAAGCAAGTAAAACGACCTCACTGAAAAAAAAAATTTCATGCAAAAGCAGGAAATTTATATGTTCTCATTTAAGTAAAATAAAAAAATATATGCAAGTAGAGTACTAAGTTTCCATTTAAAATGGGTCTTTTTTTTTTTTTTTTTTGGCGGGGGCAGAGTGGAACTTTGAAAAAGGAAAAATGGTTAAATTTGCTTTGCACTCCTTACTATTTAGGAAAGGGAATTGTTTAACCTTATAACAGCTGAAGAACTGTAAGGAGTTTAATGCAGTTTTAGCACATATTTCTGCTATTATATATATTAGTTAATAAACGTGTGTGCAATACCACATTCATACTAATAGAATTACAGCAAAAAGGGAATTTTCTTTGGGCCAACCGTTGTGCCATAGCCAGGGCCCGACTTGCACATTTTCATACCCAGGACACTTTCAATTTTACCTGCCCCCAGGGTTCGTGAGTTTTTTGATTTTTTTAAAAAAATAAAAATAAAAAAAATCTGATTTTTTTTATTTAAATCAGATTTTTTTTATTTAAATCGGATTTTTTTAAAAAGACCTTAAATATTTTAGATATTTATCATGATATATTCATAGAAGCAATATGGCATGTTAATCAATGTGCAAAAACACTTTAAGCTATTTTCACAGCAATAAATATTTTTTAATAATAATAATGATAAACAAATTTTAATATAAATGCATGACTCAAATGAAACTAAACCCTACCAGGAATAATAGTACACTCATGAATACAGATAAAGTGAACAAATTCAATCTGAATTAGTTAGCCGTTTAAAGCTGAAAAATGTAACAATTGTATGTACTTAATTTTTACATCAAGTGTACTTTAATCATTTTTCTATTTCATAAATAAAAAAGCCTGAAATATTTTTACCCATTTAGTAAAATCATATGCTCACTATTACTAAAAACTGAAACTTTTTGCTTTAATCAAATATCTTTACTGCAAACTTCTATGATAAAAAAATATTTTAGAAGGAAAAAACCTTAAGCTATTAGGGGACATGGATGAAACTTTAAGGATACATATTCTAAATTCTAACAATTGCTACTTTAAACACTATCATTCTGAATTATTTAATGGCATTTATTAAATTGGTCTAAAATACTCTTTTTAAGATAAAAAAACACGGAATGGTTCATGATTATTATGAACTCTAATTTGAATGATTGAATGAATAATGCTTTGCTCTTAAGATGCTTGAAGAATAGGAGTATTATTGTAAAATTAAAGAAAATAGTAATTAGTTCCAAACTTATGAAATATGTTATGCACACAGACAGATGGACCTAGGAAGTTTTGTTTGAAATAGTGGTTGGAATTTCAACATATTTCATTTTTATAACACTCTCTAATATTGTAAACTTAATGATTTTTTTGAAAAAAAAATCACTTGATTTAAATCGCGATTTAAATCATGATTTAAATCAAGCTGATTTAAATCAACGAACCCTGCCTGCCCGCTTTGAATGGTTGATTTACTTTACACATAAATGTATATATATATATAATATATGTGGGGGCTATGGTCAATGTGAAATTGGTAATTATTAAGAGTAACCTGTTATGAAAAATTACCAGCGTGAATGTTAATAAAAACCAGCTATTCTATATTAAATTATTTTGTGAAAAGAAATTTAAATGATATTAAGGAAAATTTTCTTGCCCATTAGAAATTTCATGCCCAGAATATGGGTGCCCTGTGCGATAGCCAGGTCCTGCTCATATCTGGAGTGAAAAGGTTAACAAAATTTAAATACAAGTGTTGAAAACTAACGATTCTTAATGTTTTATTTTCCCCCTTTTAGCAGTGGCTGTGCCTAGAACAAATATTACATTTTGGCATAAAATATTTTTCCAGAAAAAAAATAGTAATTTTAAAAAAAATTAGTAGTCTCCCACACTTTTTGGGCCACACGTCTGCAGTTGGCGGGCTGTATTTTGTGCATCGCTACCCTAGAGTTAGACTGTTGTAAAAAGTAAACACTAAATTTTAAGGAGATTACAACTCAAATAATTTTTACTGTGATTTTACTTTTGCAAAAGTTGTGGGAGTAAAACAATTTTAGGATGAGCGTTATTTTGAGTGTTTTAAACAAGTGTGCGGTAAATGTTTCTAAAAAGGATTACAAATATTTCTTTTTTTATAGATAGTTTTCTCCATCCTTCCCTGTTAGCACTATAGGCCTTAGGGATGCCCTGAATCTGGGGCGAGGCAGTGGGGTCCACAGATTTTACGTGCACGTATCCTCAAGTGTACGTGGTGGGTCTTCAGCAGGTGGAAGACCGACATCCTAACCACTAGGCTAACACGGCCCTTTTTTTTTTATAGAAATGACAGCTTTGACAAAAGTTTTTTAAAAAGTGCAGTATCTATAAAAGACGCTGCACTTCCACAGGTCCTAATATTGCAAAAGCTGATATTTGCTTCTAAGAACAGCATACTTATGATCTAGCTAACTTATGACAATTGGCATCAGTAAAACTTTTGTCAAAAATGTCATTACTTCGTCAAAGCAATATTAAGATTTGTAAAATGTCAGTGTAAACTACAATAAAAATAACTAAACTATTTTTATTTCTCTTTACATATAAACTTTAAAAAATGAGTAAAATAAATATGTGCTCAAATGCTTATGTTTTCATGCATAATTAATGTTTAATAAATATTGCAGGACGATGATGAATGGGAGTAATTGAATGACTCTCTACCGGTTTCAAAAATTTCTTTTAGGGTAAACAGAATAACCTAATCCAAGTAAATTTACTTTTTTTTTTGCTTTTATAAAGTAAAATAACCATGTAGTACTCTATAATTAATCTGATAGATATGTACAATTTATGTTTTAATCAAAAGCACATAAATGATTTGCTTTCATACTATCTGGTGAACTTTATTGAAATTTAAGTGGGAGTGAGGGAGTGGCAAAATGGTGAGTGTGCAAGTCCTCTTTATCAAAAGATGGAATACAAAAGAAAAAAAAACACGAAAATATTGGTAAACAAGAAATTACAGATTTCCAAGCTGAAAAATTACAGTATACAAAAACGATCAAGTTTTATAAAAGGGGTCACGATCAGATTGTAAAATGCGCAAAAAATCGGGATATGTGCATGAAGTGTAAAAATAGCTAAAATGCGTAAATTTTATGCAGAATCCATAAAAGTTGCAAGTATGGAACAGTGAGTCTACGGTTTTTTTAAAGTGATTTTTTGTGGCGTTTTATACATCGGACTTTGATTCTGCTGGATATTGGATATTTTGTGTCCTCTATGTCAGCGGTGTGCAAACCGGGGGAGGGTCGCGAGAAAATTTTTGGGGGTCGCCAAATTCAAAGAAATGAAAATTTATGAAAAATCTACAATTATTCATTTCAAAAAAAGGACACATTGGAAGATATTTTATGTTGTAAAATGTTAGAAGAGAGAGTAACTAGAGCGAAAATATTTAACATTATTAATATATATTTTGAAGAAAATGACCTTAGACCAACTGTGTCACGGTTTGCAGATGGTGATGGTGCTGCAGCATTAACAGATAGTAACAAAGGATTAAGAGGGTTAATAGTGAAAATTGCTCCCCTCCCCCCTATATAGTATCCAATCATTGCATGATACATAGACAAGCTCTAGTTGTAAAAGACATTGATGAAGAATTGCGTAAGATAATTTCATGTGGTTGTTATTGTAATTAATTACATTAGAAGCAACAGCCTAAATAGTCCTCTCTTTTCAACACTCTGTAATAAGATGGGTTCTGTGTACAAGACATTATTACTGCATACCGAAGTCAGATGGCTCTCAAGTGTCAAAATCTTGAGACGTATTTTTGATTTGAGAAACGAAGTTTATATAGTTTTGGTGGAAAATAAACAAATATTGGGATGCTCATTCATTAATGGAGATTGGCTCGAAAAACTCCGTTACATGTTTCATACTTTCGAAAAACTGAACGACCTGAATATGAGTCTACAGGGAAAAGGTACAAACATTTAACTTCAACAGCAAAATTGAAGCTTTTAAGAATAAGCTGATACTTTGGCAAAGGGAATTGAATTAAAAAAAACACAGCCATGTTCCCCTGCTTTTCAGATTTTAAAAGAAAATATAGATTTCTTGTTATTTAAAAACATCATTTCCCGTCATTTGATAAAATTGGTTGAAAACTTTACGAAAAGTTACTAAAACTTTCCAGCAAATGAATTAGGTTGAGCCCGTGATCCATATTTATTTGATATTATTAATTCCAATATCACTTTAAATGAAAAAGAACAGTTAATTGATGCTTCAAGCGACGAATTACTGTGCATTCAATTTAACTCTCCGACTTGCCAAGAATTTTGGTTATCGATTGGAAATAAATATGCCAATTTGAAAAGAAAGGCAATCAATTTGTGCAGTGGCCGATTCAGATTCTGGATATTTAAAAACCTGTCGGATACCAGATATCTGATTTTTTCTGTAGAAGATTGGTCTCTGGTGACAGAAAATTTACGTAACCATAACCTATTCATAGTTTTCATTAGTTTTATGAACAATTTCCAAATTTGTGAATTTTTCAGGACTTTCGTGACCTTCTGTCAGAAGTATTAGTTAAGATGAAAGGCAAGGGCGGATCCAGGAATAATTTTTGGGAGGGGCACCGGGTGTAAAAAATAGTTTCTCATCGTAAAATTTAAAAAACTCATAAGCTAGTTTCACGTTTTTTAAGATCACTTAACACTAGTTAATATTTTTTAAAGTATGAAAATAAGATTTAATTACATCAAATGAAAAAGTACAATACATTTTTACATATTAAGGCAATTAAACACCAATCCCTTCAGATAATTTTGTAAAGTACCATTATAATTAATTTGTAGTAATAAAAAAATTGTTTTGAAGAATTTGAATTGTTTGAAGATTTTGAATTGAATAACGCCAGAGAATGAGTAGTAGGTCAAGCAGCTATTTAAACATTACAACTATTCTCAAAATTCAATATTTTTCAAATAATACAAAGTCAATGCAGTGATTTCAATACTTTTTCTACAGTTCTAAATTAGCAACTTTGGGTGACCACTGATGATGTTAGAAATAGGGGGAGTTTCAAGACTTTTTCTGATTTCTTTAAACATTCAACCTATAAAATGCATATTAGACCATCATTGATGACAGGAAAAGACTGCTAACATTTTCCAAAGATGAACTTCTAAAAATACAACTTCGATAAGTTTCAAGGATATGAGGGGATTGGGGGCTGTCCCCGATTGGAGTTGAAGTCTTAAATTGAAATTGAAGTCATAAGAACACGCATTGGGCTATCTTTGGTGATGACAAAAGACAGATGGATTCAACAGCTCTCCCGTGGAAATGTTTTGAAATTGAAGTTCGAAATTCGTAATGTTTGGAGTATATTGATAATATTAGACAAAAGGGGGTTCTCATTTTTGTGAATTTCATTATAAAACACATAATAGGCTATATCTGGTGACATTATAAGACAGCTGAGATTTTTCCAAGATGAAATTCTAAAAATACATTTTCAACGATTTTTGAGGATGCGAGAGGACTTAACGGGACTTCGGGGGCTCACCTCTGCAATTTTTTTGAAATTGAAGTCTTAAAATTGCATATTACGCTATCTTTGGTGGCATTAAAAAAAAGTGGATTCAGGGGCTCTCCTTTAGATAATGGTGTAGACTGGGATATTTTTTTGGTAGCCAGTGGCTACTAACCCAAAAAACTTTGGTAGTCACTTAAAATGTTTGGTAGCCATAACATTAATTTTTTAATTTACTCGTTTAATGCGGTTTTTTGGGTTTATCTCAACTAACGGGAAATACAAAAAAAAAATTAATTTACCAATCACATCACATTAACATAAGTAAAATTAAGTTGATTCATTTAATTTTGATGTTTTATCACAATTTGAAATTTAATGTCTTTTTTTCATTCACTTACAAACATTTCTTAAGAGAAAATTCTGTTAAAACTAACTTGAAAAATGTGTAAGCCCAAAAAAAATTTTTTTCATGCTTTCCTAATAATGAATAAATAGTATTAAAGACATTTATTACATCAACAAAAGTTTTCATGTACTTATGAGAAAAAATAATTTTCTTAAATATAAAATTTCAGTTGTGGAATATTCTTATTCTCGGGGAATATTCCCTAATTACATCAAGTGCAGTAAATACCAATGGTGTAGACTGGGATTTTTCTTTGGTTGGCCAGTGGCTACTAAATTAAAAACTTTGGTAGCTACAAGATTAAATTCGTAAATAATCTTGCCACCTGTGCAGGAAGTACAATATGTCTGATATCTAAAGAAGTTTATTTGATAATGGTTAATCTTAAGTAATACAAAATGTATAGTGTATATTACAAAATTTTAGTAGTGAAGTCGCTTTTAATCAAAGTTTGTTTCCCCTATCCGTTTTTGTTAAAGTATTTTTATTGAAAAAGAAAATGTTTTTAAATTGTCATAAGTAATTCAGATTTATTATGCAGCAGTGCAACACCTCCTACTTGGCATATATTGCATCCCCTCAGTCGTAAATTATGTACTTGAAAATAAACCAAGTGTCCCTTTTAACTGCCTGCTCCTCCCTCCTCAGTTACAGGGTCTGCAAGTTGCTAGTTACGATATGCAGAACCAATCATTACATAAAACATCATATCAACCATTAAATTTAATTTTCAATTTTGCTTTTAGTTTCAAATTCAAGATTTTTTAAAAATTATTTTAAGTAATAGACTACATATTTACTTCAGTCTCGTTTTGCACTGGGGTATATTGAATTTTTTAGGTTATTGTTTCCAGGGATTCTCTTAGCTTTTAGGAGGTCATTGTTCTTTGGGCTCCATTGCTTTATTTCTGTATGTGGGGGGGGGGGGGATGCAATCGATTATAAGGGTATCCTTGTTGATGCCAAACTCAAGTCAAAATATAAAAATGGTATCTATTTCAACCCAACAATTAAATGCTTATTATGCATTTAAATTTTTGTAGGGTAAACATCAGTGTTGAACTTAAAGTGAAAAATGTTTTTAAATTAAGATTATTGGGAACACAAGGCATTTAATATTTACAAAAACAGTCGGAGAAATCTCAAATTTAGTGAAAAAGTAAGAGCAACAAAAATTTGTTTTAAAAGTTAAAATTAGAGTATATTTGAAGTACATTGAACAAAAATAAGTCGTTCAGATTCAGGCTGCAAAATCTTTGCATCTTGAGCTAGCAGCTATCAAGTTTTAATTGACAGCTGCCACTGCCACTATGAGTTTACGGTATTAGTGAAATGCTAGCTATTTTCTGACCATTAAATTTAATTAAATCTTGCATCAAGTTTGTGTAATTCATTCTTTTAATTAAAAAAAAATATTTTAAGCAATATATATTTACTCCTGTGTTGACTTTAGCAAAGATTGATTAAAGTCAAGCAAAATATGAAAAAAATAACTTGTTTAATTATGCAATTAAGTGTTAATTCATTTAAAACTTAGAGCTTTCCCAAAAATAAATACTACAGGCCAAAAGTAAAATAATCAGTATCAAGTTTTAAAAATTGAATAAAAAATAAAATTGCTGCTTTTGGGTACCATGACTTAAAATTACTTACAAATTGCAATATAATATTTTTCTATATATATTTATATATTTTATAGTATTTTTTATAATATACTGAGTGTAATAATTGTTTTGAAATCAATTACCGCCTGAGGATCGGTAAAAATTATTAAAGGCGCCATTTTGCGGATTTTGATATTTCTCAAATTTTCAATGCTAAAAGCATTTCTTTTAATTTAAATGTTAAAAATAATTTGCATTAACCTTTCATACGTTGAAAACATTGTATTTTTAACCTAGTTTTATGTTTCTTCGATAGCCATGTGTCATGCACGATAATGGGTCTTTCTCCGGTAATGGTAAATTTCATGTCCCTGGCTTAAAAATACTAATTGATTTAAGTCCACCATGAATTTTAAAATTTTTACACACACTTCTATTCAAACCCTATTTTGTGCACTAGTTGAAATATTAAAAAAAGGTAAATTTGAATGTTTTAAAAATTTTTTAAAGTTGTAAATGTCATTATCATGGCATGTCCCTATCTGCAAACTTTATAATTTGAATATCTACTGTAAAAATTGGAAAGCTTTAAAAACATAGACAACAACCAACTAGGTATATTTCATCTCTCTATTTTAAATATATTTGGATCTTTTCACATAAAGGGGGAAAATTATATTCTTTTTCCCCCCTCAAAATTTGTCCCTAGAAGTAACTGTCATTACCATGGTGTGGAAGTTATTTTTCTCTAGCTCACTACCAGGTGCCACTTTTTACACTATCAAACTATTAGCAATCAGGCTTGGAGTAATCGCAATTACGTAATCCTAATCAGCTGTAATCGATTACATTTTGACAAAATCGTAATCGTAATCTGATGATGGCATATTCTCATAATCATAATCGAAGTTGTGTAATCCCGTAATCCTTTTTCTCCCGGAATTTTAATCGTAATCTTAAGGAAAAAATCCGTAATCTGCTAGTCCTGCAATCGTGTAATCTTGACCTGCTGAAAGCTGAAATTTTTAGAGCTACCCTTGGATAGAAGAGATAAGATTACAAGAAAAAGGATTCAAACTGTGTACTGAAGTCCTATCCTAAGCGGTCTCTAACCTACGGGCGATCATAATATAAAAGGTTCTGTGTGGCGGTCGCAGAGCCTTGATGGCAGGACCATATAATAATCTGCTAGAGACGCTTGTTGTCCTACTTGTTGCGGTCTCTCAGAATTCTTAATTGCGGCTCCACTCTCCATGGGGAATGGCTGGAGAGCCCGAGAAGAAAGGGAGTCTGGTCTGGATATGTCGCTCGCATCGCCTTCAGGCTCTCAGGGGGGGGGGGGGGGGGTGTCTCCGGTCTCCTCGCGTCGTCCAGTTTCGGTAAAAGAGCGGTAATCTGTCCGCAAGTCACAGATTTCGGGGTAGATAAGAAAGGGGAAGGTGTCTATAGAAGGACCAAATGCATCGGTCATTTTGCTTCCTTAATTACCCCTTCAAAACATATTCAAACGGTTGGGCAATAGGCGAGAGTCTGGACGGGACCGCCGCGAGTAAAAGAGAGTTCCCCCTTTCTTCTCTCCGCGGGGGTCCCGGTTTGGAGCCGGCATTAAGAATGGGCGCCCCATTTTCCCTTTCAATAATCGAAGTAGACTGCCCCCCTGAAAATCTAGTGTTGGTACTATCACCTACACACATAAAGAGACATGAAATGACTTTTGTGTTTTCGCCTTTCTTTAACGGTAGAAGTGAAGAATTTTTCTAAAGAATAGCACATTTACACTTCAGCAATTTAGGAGCAGGCGTTACATGATGCTCTATGCTTAAGATGCATGAAATCTTAACCCTGGTACGTGTGATTATTATTATTTTTAAAAATATGTTCTTCGAATATTTAAAAAAGTACATACATTTAAATCTTAAATTTATTTATATTTTAATGCTAATATTCTTTTTAATTAATAGGTATGTAAAAGAAAATGATATATGTTCAGACATTTTCCCAATTGTTTTTTACATGCACGAATTAATATTTAGGAATTATTTTAAAAAATTAATTATCTTTTTCTTCTTAGAATTACCTCAACAGAATTTTGTATTTCAGTTGAATCTTGTACGTTAAATTTGTGTTGTAAAATTACTTGCACTTTATTTTTTTATTAAAACAGTTAGTACATGGAAAAAAATATATGCTCGTGCATGTTAAAAAAAAAAAAAAACCACAAAAATCATATTAAAATATTATAGTCATTCGTATTATAGTTATTCTTCGTATTACTTTTTAACGATTACTAATTTTGCTAAGAGTTATTTGAATGTTCATGTTCAAAGTTTTTGAAATTATTCTAAAATGCAGCATTTATTTTCAAAAGATTATTTATCTCTTACACGATCTGAATATTTTTTTATCCCGTGCAATTCATGCACATCCTATAAGTGATTTCATAAAGAATCATAGAAAATTATTATTTTCAGTAAACTAATTGGGGTTATGTGAAATATTTGCACAATTTAAACTAGAAAATAAATACAATGGAGAACTATACATTTTCAGAAATTGCGGCCAACTAAATTTTGATTGTATGCACACAAAATAACAATGAACCAGGTAAATCACTTATGCATTATATATACATTTAGTGCATCGTCTTTGCTTATATACAAAATACGATCACTGTAGTTATCCCTCACATGAGTTTCAAATATTCGAAAAATACTGAATGTGCCTTTCCTGATTATACATATATATATATATAATGCAAATTTTTCATTTCTGCAACGACGTCATAATTCCAGAACTGTGTTGATGAAATTGCTTCATTATAATTGCATTCATCATTTCAGTTATCTCTTATAAAATCAAAAATTTAATTAAAAATCATAACTTTTTGATTTATGACACTATTGTGAAAATGAGAGTTGTATGCATAAAATCGGATAACTTTATGCTAATCTAATCGTAATCAAAATCGTAATCGGATGTCATAATCGTAATCGATTACATTTTTCAACGACTGTAATCGTTGCCGTAATCGTAATTACTTTTTGGCAAAGGATTACAATCGTAATCGTAATCATAATCTCTCAATTTCTCCCTTTGTAATCGTAATCGATTACGTTTCTTTGTAATCGACTCCAAGCCTGTTAGCAATACAGGACAACATGCTCTTACTGACTGACAGACAATTCATCTTTGGTTCAAATAAATAACAACCTTTTCATTTTGTTATTTTTTTACCAAAATTTTAACCAGTGTCTTTATTGTGCGTCATTACCATGTCTATTGTTACTGAAATATAAAGTGATTAAAGTTAAATTTTTTGAATGATTTATAGACAGTTTTAGGACTACATTTAGGATAAATATAGTATTTGATTTTAATTGCTATAGTTTAGTCATAAGCAGGCCTAACATTAAATAATGTCATTACCATGTCTTCAGAACACCATGGTAATGATGTCTAAGGACATGGTAATGAGTTTTTGACTTTATAATAAATTCATAATTATTCTGAGAGGAAATTGCCTTTATTTTATCCTGCAGACTAAGTTGATTATAAACTTTTGCTTTGATTTGTTCACATATAAAGAGATCTTAAAGAAATAACGAAAGCATTTTTGGATGGATTCTAATAAGCAGTTTTATTTAAATTTATTATTGTTGTTATAAAAATTTTCTAGATTCTTCCACTAATTTTCTAATGACTTATTAACCTACAGAAATTCAGTTCTTACAAAGAACTCAATATTTAAATTCATAAAATACGGTTGTATTTTATTTTCAAACATACTGCTTTAACTTACGTATTTTCAAGCTTTTTTTTTATTTTTAGAAATAATAGACATTTTAATCTCTTTTTTTTTTTTTAATATGAAGGGTACAAAATACTAAAAATAAAGGCAGTAAGAATAACTTTAAAATACTATATATTTTTTTAACTATTAGAGGATTAATATGTAATTTGTAGTTGTAAATCCAAAAGAAATTAAACTTTTCATTGTAAATGCATTTTTAAAACATAAACTAATGAAGATGATTTTAATATAGTTTAACACATATTCTTCTACACAAATATACCTAACTATTAGTGTAATTATTTAGCCTATAGTTATTTCCATGGATCACCTGTCATTACCATGTCCCAATAAAATATAATTGATTAATTAAAGGTGTAATTAAAGCAAATGATCTCTGCTGGGATTTTTTCCCAGATAAGTGGACACTAATAATTGTTTTGGCATGAAAAAATTTAGGATTGAAACAAAAAAAATTTTTTTTTTTTTTAAAGCTAAAATTTACCATTATCTGAGAATGACCCTAACAGCGTTTTGCCGTAATTGTACTGCAATCTTTTTGCATCTGTTTTCGGTTTCAGGAATTTATTATTTTCTCCTTATCACACAAACTAAAGTGTATTAATCAAAAATATTAAGCTATTTTTTTAGAATAAATAAAATATTTAGTACAAATATAGCGATCTGGCACAACCTGGTCGCCAACGTGGCGATCGGCAATGAAATTTTTGGTCGCCATTTAAAACATTTTGGTAGCCAGTTGGCGAGTGGCGACCGCTAATATGAACCATTACCACTAGAAATTTAAATTCTTAATTTGCAATTTTGGGCATTCATGATGCCGTACGAGAAAAGGAGGTTTCGAGGCTCTTTTTCTATTTTTTTTGAAATGCAAGTCTCACAAATACACACCATCTTAACGACTCTGAACAAGAAGAAAAGATTGTGTCAGTGTGTGTGGAGTGGGGGTAGTTCTGACTCTTCTTCAAATCACCTTGGCTACCCTTCTCCCTGCCTTCTTTCATTTATTTCAAATAAAAATGCCGTTACAGTTCCTTCCTTTTTTTTTTTTTTTTTGAAAAAAATGTTGTTGCTTTGGTCTTCTAACTTTTAATTCCCACCTCAATTTTTATTTATTTGAAATACAAACAACGTCTTCGGCCCCTACATAAACTTTTAACATTTCAGACTGCGGTATTATTTTGCAACAATACTATAAGTAAGTAATTTTTTCACATTTTTTTTTTAAATTTTAAATATTATGCCTCCAGGATCTTGCTTTTGAAGTTTTACTTTTGGTGTGCATTTTCATTACAATATTTTGAATCTCTCTCTTTTTGCTTTTCCATCAGTTTGTAACCTATTTCCGCTGCCCATGCATTTTTATACTCTTTGCTGTGATTAAAAAATTCATATATATTTATATAGAAATACAAAACTTTTGACTTCCCAACAATGAAGTTATTATGTTTATTTATCTATTTGATTTTTTTTTTTCATATTCAGATTTGCATTGTGTTTCCATTAATGTTTTGAATACTTTTTTTCCTTTTAGCTAAGAAAGGTTTGAAACGAAACGAATGTTTCGGCGGCCCTTAATTGAATAATAATGATAATAATAGTTTTGTTAATGTTCCTAAATAATGTTTGCAATTTTTTTTTTTAATTTTGCAGAAGAAAAGAAATTGTAATTTTTAATTATTCTTCTTTTTCATCATTTTTACTGCAAAATTTTCCCCCGCCTTTTTCCTTTTCTTTCTTTTTTACTTTTTTTTTTTCATTATTAAACTGAAATTTTGGTGGCACCTTTCCTGAAAAACTGGGGCATGTAGCGCTCCCCCCCCCCCCCCCCTTGGCGACGGCTCTGATTGTCTGTTATTTAAGTTTAGTTGCTGATAAGAAAGCGACGGTCATCTGTTTGCTGAAGGCCATGCACATAGATCCATAGCACACAGCCGGTTATTAAAAATTTTTTTTTTGCGAATAAGTAGCTTTTTAGTAGTTTATTTTATGTTTAAAGTTTATGGAGATCTTTCCTATTGCTAAAGGAAGAATGTAAAGTGTTAAGGTGCATTAATTTGGTTCAATTGTTTTCTATTGTGGCCAGATGAATGATTCTATATTACAATAGTTTGTTAAGGCGCCATGTTTTTGAAATGTGTTAAAATGGACAGAAACGTGATTTGGTGTTTTTGCTATCTGAAGTATGAAATTGTTTTGATGAATGAATGAATTGTTTAGGGGGTGGCTCTAAGGAGCACTAGCACTGCGACCTCAGGTCTATTGTACTAACAACCCCAAGTTAATGAGTCTGAAACAGACCAGTGGCTGAGACGAATTTCAGCAATAATTTAGCAGGGAAATTGGGTAGTTCCCAGGGTTCGATATAGTGATAACCAAGATATTCAAACCGATGAGCAGAGAAATAATCACATTCACACAAAATATGTGTGGAGCTTTTCTCTACATCATGACATCCTCTACACATTGGGTCAGCAATCGTGCCCATGATGTTAAGATGTCTCTTGAGATTGCAATGACCAGTTAAGAGACCAATGATCACCCTAATCTCATTTCTACTGAGTTTCAGCAGTTCCTTAGATCTTAACCAAGGGTAATTTTGGTTAAGTTCTTTCGCCTGTCTTTGATTATTGCTTTTAAGCCAGGCATTGTGAGCCTCTTTTAGGAGGACTTCCTTGATTGTTTTCCTTAATGCACTGTAATGCAGACCAAGGACAGGTTCTGGGCCAATGAAAGGAGTTTCTGTGCCCAATTTAGCCAGTTGGTCAGCCATTTCATTGCCAAAAATGCCACGGTGACCAGGCACCCAATAAAGAGTCACCTTATTCACTGCGGCCAATTCAGCAATAGTGTTATAGCAATCCCAAACAATATTTGAAGAGAAGCAGTGTTTTTGTAGTGCCAAGAGAGCAGCCTGGCTATCAGAGAAGATTTTGATGGTTTTGCCAGAGATGCATCTATTTAGGCAATTATTTGCGCATGCCAGGATGGCCATCACTTCAGCCTGGTATACCGTTGCTAGTCTTCCCAAAGAAGAGTAGATTCTAATATTATTATTTGGGCAAAAGGCACCGTAACCTGTGCCATGGGAAGTCTTAGATCCATCAGTGAACCATACTTCATTGGCGTGGCCAATAAGCTTAATAGGATTTTCCCAATCAGTTCTGGAAGGGAATACAACATTGTGTTTTGACTCAAAGTCAAAGCGTTTAAGCATCCAGTCCGAGTTCATGGAAAGCAATGGGTGATCCTTGATCAGTGTATCAAATTTATATAAGGATCTCTCAGAAGATAATTTCCATAGTTTTAGAAATTTTATTGATTGATTTGATGGAAATTTTATTGAATTGTTTTGATTGATAAGTGCATAAGTTTGGTTAATTGTGACTAAAAGCAATGACAAATTAGGTGGTAATTTTCGGACCATTTCGTCATATTGGATAGCAAGTTTGTAGTGATTTGGGATTAATATTGAAAAGCCAACTGGTTAAAAGTGAGTTCTTTATTTTCTAAATTTATTATTTGCTTATTTTATATGTTTGTAAGGTTATAAAACTATGAATTTTCAATTGCTCTAAAATATTAGCTGTAGTAATTAATGGCGTTGCTGGTTTTGATAAAGTGGGTTTCCGTTAGTTTAATGTAAAATGTACTTGAAGTTTTGCTTGGAATTGCGCGATATTTTTGCTATGTTTTTCGTTGAGTAATGCATATCATTTTATGTTACGATAATTAATTGCAATAGTCATTATTGTGCCTAAAATGCGTGTTTTTTCAATGAATGGTTTTTATGGTAGGCTTCCAATAGTTTAATGCAAAATGTACTTGAAGTGATGACCGTTCTTAATTTTGTTGTCTAGGGTGGTATTTTAAAATTCGGATAGCTTTATTAAACATTGCTTTTTCTTTGAATTGTACGATATTTTTAATTATGTTTTTTGTTGAATAATGCATATTATTTTATGCAATGAAATTATTTGCAATAATCATTGTGCCTAAAATGTGTGTTCTTTCAAGAAACGGTTTTTATGCTAGTTTTAATGTAGGCTTCGAATAGACTGATGTAATATGTGCTTAAATTGATCAATGTTATATATTTTCTAATGAAGTATCTCATTTTAAAATTCCGACATATTTCTTGAATAAACATTGGTTTTGCGTTGATTTGCGCGATATTTTAATTATGTTTTTCATTAAATAATGCATATCATTTTATGCAATGATGAATCATTGCGGTAGTAATTATTGGGCACAAATTGCGTGTTCTTTTATCGAAGGGTTTTTATTCAAGTTTGAGTGAATTGGTAAAGTAAATAATTCTATTTTTCGAGTAATTATTAATCTGTTAATGTATTGAATTGTTGTTGAAAAATGCTGTATGTGCTTTACATAGTAGCGTCGATATTGTGTGTAAGATATAATTTGCAATTTTTGGTATTTTACTGTTTTTTAGTGATTTTTCTTGACATTTTGCTATGTTTATGATGTGACATTGTTGGCGATAAAATCATCGCCAAGAGAGTTGTATTCTATTTGAAGTTGACGACATAAAAATCTTGTTGTTGGCGACTGTTTCTTGGCGCCAACGAAAAAGTCGCCAAGGGGGGATTATATCACATTAGCTCGTTATATTATTATGCATGAAGATTTTTCAGAAAATTATACTCTTAAACATCAAGGAGAAATTATGGCTGCACATTGGAACTCAGCACAAGTGATTTTATTTACATGCATAATATATTACGTAGATGAAGCTACTTCACAGCTGCAGCATTTGAATTACGTTGTTATTTCTGATTAGTTGAATCACTCTAAGGATGTAGTATTCGTTTTCAATTCTGATACAATATGCAAAATTTGATGCTGCATAAAAACAATCATGATGTTAATGCAGATTGGAGTTTTTTTTGGAACTGCCTATGGAAAAGGTGCAATTGATGGTCTGACTGACTGAACTACATTTATTTTAAAGTTTGTGTGCTTAGTCTCGGGACTCGCTTATGAACTGTCGTCCAATATGTCAGATAGTACAAGACAATACATCAAAGTTTTTATTACATCACAAAGAGAGGAAATAACAGAAATACACCCAGAGCAAGGTGGGAATCGAACCCACGACCTCGTTACTGCGCGCAAGCGGCGGGGGGAAACTGGTACTAAGACCGCTCGGCCACCGAGGCCCTGGTCTTGACAAAGTTACAAAACGAAACGTTTGGTTGGTACATTACGGAAACAATATATTATAAATTGTGCAGAGGAGTTTGCTGAAATTGCTCAGAACGAAGCTAGCAATATTAAAATTAAATATGTTAGTGCAGAAAATATTAAGAGACATATATCAGTAAACGGACTAACCGAAAAATGGGAAAAGGCAACCCCCATTCAAGGCATACATAGTATGCATTTTGCAAAGCCACTAAGAAATGAAAAGTTAGGGCTTTGGAAGCATTCCTGCTTCACAAGGAATGAGCCTCCTCATAAAGAAATATAGCTTTGGCTGCCTTTATATAAGGGGAAACTATAACACAGACTCTTTGTCAGTGAAAATAAAAAAAATCAGACTGGGTAGCAATACCAATCGTGGCCGGGGATTGTTAAAAATGTGGAATCACAATACCTTTTGATATCGTTTATGAAACCACTTGGTGCGAATCAATTTGTTTGGCCAACCATTCCAAAAAAAGGATAACATCTTAGAAAAAAATATTTTGAAAAAACTCGAAGATCACCAAGTCCATTAAATAGCAGAGGACATTTTTCATTGTCATCCAAAGATGTGAAGGCAATAGAAGATATCATTGATATGCTGGAGCTTCGATAATTATTCTAAACCTATTTTTTATCTATAATTTAATTAATTTTTGTCTATAATGTTTTTTGTAAAATGATCACTTCTGTTCTTCAATTAAGTCTTGTTTACTTTTTCAACTTCTAAAATAAAAATTATCATTAAAAAGCTGAAAGTATTTTAGAATTTTATTATTTAATAAATTTGTTCTATGTATAATTAAGAAAACTAATTAATTTTTAAAAAATATATTAGTTTATTATTCTTAACTAAACATGTAAATACTTTATTTTGAGCAGTATTTATATCAAAAGTAACATTAATTTTAAATTTTAATCATCATTTTTAACAATTTTTTAGTTATTTAATCAGATGTCCCCGTACGTAACACCAGCAATTAGCTCTTCATTAATTAGTAAGTAAAGCTAAAAATCTAGTTTTGACAAGCATTAAAACAATGAACATTACTGCATTAAATTACAAAATTTCATTTCAAAAAGTTTCATAAATTTAGAGAAAAGCTCAAATGTAATTAGGTATCAAAAAAAACTATTTTTTGTGATGTCCCGTACGTAACAAAATTTAATATTTTTTCAGTCAAAAACAATTGGGCCCATTGAAAAAAAAATTTATACTAATGTTGCTCCAGAGGTACAAAATATACTAAAAAAAATTGAAAACTTTTCATTAATATTTTCATAAAAAAAAAAGGCAAAAATACTTCAAAATTTTGCTGTGAAATGTCCCGTACGTAACATACAAATACTGTGGAATGACCCATATATATATACAATTCCAAATGAAAATCAAAATCTAGCTACATAAAAGCTCCAATTGTGAAAGTGGAAAAAAAAACGACTTTAAAGTAAAAAAATTATCAGCAAGAAAAAGGAAATACACAAAATTCTATCAAATACAAATATTTTAATAATTAATATCAAATTCAATATGTCGTAAATTATGGTGTAAAAATACAAGTTTTTCTACATTTTCTGCAAACAGGCAATTTCTTTTTTCATTATAAATGTTTCCTGCCTCTAAAAAAACATGCTCACTGTTTGGATTGAATGGACTGCTGGAAGGTGCCAATAGGAATTTTTTTGCCAAAGAGTTATAATGGTTTAAAGAATTCTATTTTGGAATTCTTACATTCAATTTCTTTCATTAGTTTATTTATTAGTTTATATATATTATGTAGTTAAAATGTATGTTTTCATTTCAATATATACAAAATTTTTCATGTGCACATCAATACTCTTTTTTTATTCACAACTACTCGATACTCGGCCAAAGTGCTACTCGGTACATTCCTACATATTATGAAGCATTATTGATGCATTTTTATTTAGTCAACATAAGTAAATTTTACCGACTAAAAGTTTTATTAACAATTAAATCTTAGCTCATTTAATAACATTATGGTTTACACATAATATGAACATGATTTTTACTGGATAAGATCATTTGAAGGACTTAAATTCAAGAGTTGGAAATTTGAGAATCTACAATTTCATTTGCAAATTTTTTGCTCAAAAAACTTCAAAAGTAGCATCAAAAGGCATGTAATTTTCTTCCTAGTTTTTCCTATAGTAATTTATTCGATTGCAGCATTTTTCATATTTCTATATGTTTGCATATAAGTAGAGAAATTTAGTACAAAAAAACAATGCACGGAGGTTAGAGTGAAGAAACGCAAGGCAAATCGTTAAAAAATCTGGAGATTTCTCTATTTTTAATTCCACTTGTTCGACTACACACGGAAGAGATAAATACCGACAAATTCTAAGTTTTTAATTGCAGTAAAATTACAGGCTAAAGTTTTCAATTATAGTAGAAGCTCAGACTGTCGAGAAAAATGCGAGAAACCACCATATTCTGATTTCAGGAATTTCCCATATGTAAGCCAAATATAGTAAAAAACAAAAATTAAAATAAGGAAACAAAGGAGCAAAAGACAAAAAGCAAATGAAACATAAAATGCTAACAACCAAAAATGTAACATAATTGCACTCCCCTTCTATCCCAAAATTAGTCTATAAATGTTTGTGCCAACATACTGTATATTTATTTCACTCCATAATTGTAATTCTTATACTGAGGAGAAATTTTCAGATGAGTTCACTTCCCTTTCCTCCTGCAAAAATGTTTACTAATAAGCTCTGATTACACTTTCAATTAAACTAGATCCTAATTTTTTTCTATACTAATATGCTACAGTTTGCAATGTGTGTCATTTGAGTTTGATGCAAGAACAAAGACTGGAAAATTAAACATGTGCTGGAAATTGCACCAAAATTTTGCATTTTATCAAATATTTTGGTAAATTTCTTTTTTTAATGCAATTTTATATTTTTCAACACTTTTAGAGGTCATATCAGTTTTATAACAAAGAAAAAACAATAACAACAAAATCAATGCTATTTTTAGAAAAGTACTTACAAATTCATAAAGAAACAAGACCTGCCAAAAACTCTTGGACAGGCACCTCCATTAAAAAAATTAATAAATCTTGAGTTATTTGTGCTACAAACTCGGCAAATTGTTATCCCTTGATGCTAAACCACCAACATTCACTTCCATTTCATAGCTTCAAGAGACCAAAACACCAGTAAAAAAAAGGTTCCAGATGATATTTAAGTATATTTTCCATTATCTGATCCACCCCTCCCCTTCATAAAAATTAATAATCAAAGACTTTGATAGCTTAAATTTCATTACCTAGTTGGGAAACATTAAAGAATTTAGTTTCACTAAGGATTCAAATACACTTTAGAACAAAACTGTCACTAAAACCTAAAATTTTATTTACCATCAGAAAGCTCTTGCATCTAACTCTGCAAAAAGCGATCTGCATGTTAAAAAAATATCGATTGCAAAAATAAAATATTCGATTGAGAAAATATATTAACAGTCCTTTTTTTTAAAATTATTAAATTTCAATCTCTCGGGGGAATAAAAAATTCAATTCCCACACGGGATACACGAAATAAATATTTGGAAATGAAAAATAATAAATCTAATCCTATTTCTAAATGCGCACTCGCAAAACCTTTCTAAAAGACTGACAAAGTTACAATTCAAGTGATAACATGCACTTTTTGAAAAATGTGCCAAAAATACAAACATATGATTGGCAAGGTTATAAAACAGAGGCGATAACGCACCAATTTTAACATCCATGTGTTCCCATAAACAAAGTAGCAATGATCAGCTTGACACCCCATTAATTATTGGGCTTCAATTTAAACAGATAATCATTAGCTATTGGAAAGTAATACACTACACACGTGAACACCTTTGGATTTTTTCTTAAATTTAAAAAAGAAATGAAATTAATAAATATGTAAGCAATTTTACGTTAATTTAAAATTAATAAACTGAATTACAATAGTTCATAAATGCGAACGATTGCTGTTTACAGGATATTTAATTGGAGGTTATTAATAAAGTGTGTGTTTTGTACAGAAATTTTGTATCAATAAAATAACACGATTCACAATCGCAATTTACGTTCCCGCCATTTCCAAGTATATTTGCAATGGCGCATCAGATACAAATAAATACATTATTCTGCAGCATAATCGTATATAACCACCAACTGGAATCAAAATGAGATTTCAACATTGCTAAATATTAAAAAAATGAACAGACTTACCAAGTTTCAATAAAACGAATAAAATGTAGGTGAAATGTAGCAGTTGTCATAACTTTGTCCGATCCATTCAGTTACTAAGTAACCACGGCATATAAAAGTAGGTTTGCTGCAACTCAAAGACTTTCGCCAAACATCACCAAAAATAAAATATCAATTTATTATTGTCGCCAAATACAACAGTTTTTAACGCAGTTAGAAATTAATATTAAGATAAATATATAGTGGGTATTTTTAAAAGGAATTCAAGAAAATAAATTTTTATTCTATTCTTTATTATAATGAACCTCTTTTTTCTTTGAACTCGAAAGTCAAAAGAAAAGTTTTTTTTTTTAAAGAGAAGGAAAAAAATATTATAAAATATTTCATATTTTGCCTTCTACTTCTACACGAGAAACAATCCTGTTTTGGAAGTTTTTAAAAGATCAACTTCCATTCAAATTAAACAACACGAGATGAAGAGGGGCTGTAATAAAAGAGAAAAATGAAACTTTGGACATTTCTTTATTTACGACCATTTCAGGTCACAAAACATTTTCGCTATGAATATGTCTCAAATTCTCGTCCAATATGATAGATAGAACAAGAAAATACGATATAATATTACAATACAAAGAGAAATCACAAGAATACGCACAGGGCGCATGACAAGAGTTGAACCCATAGCCTCTTCACTGCACGCAGGCAGGCACCGGAACAGTCAAAGATCTGATTCCCGAAACTTTGGATCACCGTGATTTGGATATAACTATAGGTCAAAGGATGCGGAGAAAAGGAAAAGGAAAACAACAATCAACATTGTTTTAAGATTGTTAATACCTTTTTCGCAGAAACGTAGTATTTCCCAAACAAAAAATAACTAAGAACTATTAATGCTTTGTCCCTAAAAATAGCTTAGCTATTTGAGAAAGCAAAAAGTCACTAACTTTAAAATTTTGTATGTTCTCTCTCCAAAATTTCTGCTTTATTTTCAATTTAGAGCTCTCAGATAATAATTTGCGAGTTTTTGAGATATATTGTGAAAATTATCAAGCTACTATTCAATTTCTAACCGGGAATAAATTTGGTAATGTGTGTAATGTATGCGTAATGTCGAAAATATGTATCAATACACTTTGAATAACAATGCTCAGAATAATTTTTCATGCCATGGGTGCATGCATATTTTGGTTCGCTTTGCCCCAAAACGTTCCAAAAAACATTCTTCTGTCATCCCCTAAATTATCCTCGAGTTTGGGTAGAAGTCCCCATAAAAAATATGGTCATCCTAGTTTAGATGCTTCTAAATTGCCTAGAAAACTCTCAAATATCAGTAAAAAAAGGGGGAGGGGGAGTACGAAAATAATTTGAATCGCCTGAATGGTATTTTCCTGTTATTATTATTATTATTATTTTGTTTAACCGTCTTCTGTATTCAAAGCGCATTAAAAACATTTTGGATTTGTGAAACATTTTTGCTGAATATTGGTCGATAGGCGCATTTATTTGATATTTGGAATTTATTCAATAAAAAAGTAAAAAAAAAAAAAAAAAGAAAGAGATTTTTTTTGTGTGAGTGTGTGTGAAAATATATTTGGAAAAAAATTCAAAACATTTTACAGGCATACAAATAAATCGTTTCATCAATTTCTCTTAATATTTCACAACGCCCCTTTGATATCCAGAATTTGAGACAAAAATGAAGAAAGTATAGCATTTTAAAAAAAAAAACCGTACAGTAAAACTGCTTTTCGAAATTAATATTGACATTAAGTGACACTACGCTGCATGGAAAAAGTTCCTGCGCAACTCCTGTCGATTCTTTCGCAAAACTGATTGCATCGTCCGGTGTTGCACGGGCTACCTCAACACTCAAATATTGCATTATTCCCTTGAGGAAGAAAAAAAAAGTGATGTACAATGACATATGTTCAACACCCTGCTCTATACAAAGATAGATTCAGTAAAAAAAACCTATTTCAAGAGGACAATAGACAGTGGTCCTTAAAACTCCCCATCAGTCCAAAAAATCTTCGTTAGAATGAGGACAATAGTTACTTAAAATTATCATTAGAATAAGGACAGCAGTTACATCAATTGTCCCGCTAAAACTTCCAATCAGAATGAAGAAAACATTTTCGAAAAGTCTCGTTCGTTAAAAAAAAAAAAAACATTTGTTAAATAGCCTAATTAAACGATGGCCAACAATCCCTAAAAATCCCCATCAGAGTCAGAGTAAGGTCAATAGTCTATTACAATCCCCATACGGTCAACATTTTATGCCGATCCCTTTTTTATGTAAATCAGCCGCCTACGGAGACTAATGTGCCTGGAATAGCCCGCGATTTAAATACAATATGCGCATTGTTCGCTTGAAATAAAAAAATGCAACATGAGGTTTTTGATTAGCTATGGATGTACAAACATACAGACGCGGAAAAATTTTGTTAATAGAGGAACTGTAAAATTCCCCACTAGGATAAGAACAACCGTGCCTAACAATAGTTCTTAAATAGCGTCAACAGTCCTTCTAACAGAACAACAGTTCCTGAAAATTACAATTAGATAGAGTATGTTTGCATAACACTTACATTTGCAATTAGCGGTTTTAGGAAGTTATACTGACATATATATGAGTTCTTGGAGTTGAAAACGTCTTTAAAGCTCGACTATGAATCAGCAGAGCCAGAACCAATCTTCAGAAGTATGATTAAATTCTGCGCAAGATACGATATTTATTTGGATAATAAATCACACACTGCTGATGGGGGAGATGCACACATTTAACATCTGTAGAACTGTTTTACGATTAATTGGGTCCGTTATTTGTTTGAAGATTTCACGAGCAAACTTTTCTTCCATCTTTTGTGAGCTTTAGATTGAAACTTTTTTTCTCCCGCAGACTAAGAAATTTTGACGGTCGGCATTTCTCACATTTATTGAATCTCATAAGTACTTTAGAGCTATTCGAAATTTAACGAACCACATAACCTCAATATTTATGAATTTAAAAAGTTTTCGGAATTAATTGTGCATGCATAAATTTTCACATAATCGAACAGTAGCTTCATGAGCTTTCAGTGGCAGGGGCGCAACCAGAATTTTCTGATAATTTATTCATAATAATTCTTAGTGATATATTAGCATACTACAGGAGTGGCAGAATTTGCCAGGGTATGTACTACTACTATTTTTTTCAAGGTATAGCGGTCCACTCTCATGGCGTAGAGGTGTGGTAAGCTAGAAAAACGATCTACAATATTTATTATAACTTAATGATAAATACGGAAAATGTACGTACCTACCCTAACCCTGCCTTAAAATCTTAACTTTTCCAGAACCGCGTTTAAAACAAAACGCAAGGATACTAACATAACAATAATAGCCCCAAATATGAACATTTTAAACGATCATTTTTCTCTAAAGTTTGCCCTCCTTGTCATACAGGCTGCATTTTTTAAAAATTCGATTACTCGCTAAATTTTTGGACTACTAAAAATTTCTTCAGCTATTTTTCTGTAATTTCAGCTATTTTGAGATTGCGGGTCTTAGTAAAAGGCAGTCACCCCCAAATATCTTGGTGGTCATATTAAGATTGACCAGAAGGTTTAAAACTAAAGCTTCTAAGGAGGTGTTCCTCCCCCTCCCTCAAAAAGTAAAAACTCGAGACTTTTGCACATTTTTATTTATTTTAATAAAAATAAACCGTTTTTTCTGTTAAAATTTACTTATGGATTACTATCGCTGGCTTTAACACTATTAAAATATTGTTTTGTCTACAACTAACTATAAAAGTTAATAAACTTTTGTTTATTAACTTTTATAGTTAGTTGTCTGTTTTGTTACGTTTTGCAGACTATCGTTAAAGAGTACAAATAATGGAAAATGGATTCATATCGATTATAAATATCAAAAGAAGAATACATTTTAATGAAAACATACTACATACATGCTTTTTTTTTTTTTTCAAATTCACTTAAAGAAGCTAAATAAACTCAACAGATTTTATTAAATACTCTTTATTAAGAACTCAGAAAAGACATGTACATAAAAGCTTTAAAACTAAATACAAAATTTTGATTGAAACATAACTTCAAGCTCTTAGTGAAGGAATAAGGGCATCTGCTGCCCTATGATTTATAAAAGAGACCATAAACTATACCTAATTTCCGAAAGAAAATATACAAAATATCATGAATTTATAAAACCGTGACATAAACTGAAGCTTCTAAACTTGACTGATTATCATTCCAATATGTGGCATAAAAAATGTATCGTTAGCAGTACTAATAAAGATATTCAACGTGTAGGATTTTCATTTGTTAGCTAGTTTATTAAACTTATTCAAATAATAAACCACAAAAAATTTAAAAAGTAATTTGGTTATTATTCTGACAATACATACTGCAATATTTTTAGAAACAATATAATTTCACTACAGGAAATTTAAAGTAACTATTTGTGTAGGGAAAAAAAGCGTGCACGAGATTCACAGATTAAAGACAAAACCACTTTTTGGGAAGGAGTAATTAATTGCAATAACGATTCTTATGGATGTTCATTGGATTTTAGAAAACTCATTAGCGGTAAATTAAACGAGGAAAGAGTTTTTTCAATCGAATTAAAACACCGCATAGAAATGGAATAGCTAAAGATTGTACACCGTTAAATGTTATATACCTTCTCGTTGTTATGAGAATATTTTCTTTTGCAAGCACAAAATAAATGGTGTCATTTGTGATTTTTTACACCTACATTTTCTCCGCAAAAATACTAAAAAGAGAAACGCATCATTTTTAATTAAATGATAAATGTCAAGTGTAGATAGGTTAATCTTTATACAGTAGCATCACTACGGGGGGGGGGGGGGGCGATGACACCCTTTTGAAGAGTATTGGGGGGTGACAATCAAAGTGTGATAAAGAGTTTTTGAACAATACATTACTTGAATTATACAATTTTATGGGTGCTATTTCAACGTATAACTGAAAATAAATGGATGTAGTTAACTGAAAGTTACACCAAATAAGCAAAATGAACTTTCTAGGGGATTTTTTTTGGGGGGGGGGGGGACGGAAGGAGGGTGACACTACAAATAACTCACACCCATTCTAGGAACGCCACTGCTTTATAAACTATGTACTTGAGTGATAATTGTGACTTTATACACAGTTATAGCTTTAAATGAATCAAGTAAACTGATATTTGTTTTCTAAGAATTTATTACTTAGAGCAGTGTTTATTCAAAGCATATTATCAAAATATAAACTGATAGAAACTAATTTTGCGTTATGGATGAAATGTAATCATGCGTAGTGAAACTAGATGTTGACGCTTAAGATGAAACATCTAAATACTCCCTACGCTATGTATTCTATAAATTGATTTTAAAAAATCAGCTCAATATAATTCGCAACGAACTAAACAAAATATCAATTTCTCGATAATTTATAATTACTTCAAATCAATAAAAATATGCATCACAATTTAAAACTTTTGAATAAACTATCGTAGATACTTCAAATACAGAATACCAAAAAAAAAAAAAAATGGAAATAATATACAAGATGGAAAAATTTAACACAATTGCATGAAAATAAGAAAGCCATTATTTTAAATGCTATAATAATTACTGTATCTTTTAGAGAATATGGAAGACGTGGCTTATAAAAAAGTAATATAAAATACATACATTTTCTTTCACTTTTATAAATCAAAAGCTAATTAAGTTTTACAATTGAAGTAAAATTGAAGTTTTAACATTTGAGATGTGATAGCTCCATTTTGTCTGAAATATTTTTAACTAAATCGTTTTTGAAGTGTGGGATATGTTGCCAAACAGCTAGCAGTCCCACCTTTTCAAAAGTTTCCAGAGCGGGGGGGGGGGGGGATGACCAAGGGTATATATTCAATACATAATACAGGTAAAAAAACAATAACATACATACACAAATGTATAAATATATTGTGTTTCGAAAAGTCGGGAGGGGGGGGGGGGAAGGGCCTGGTCTTCCGAATGACCGGCTTGATAACTAACAAAACCTTTTTCAAATATTTTTATTTTCCTATGCATAATTAACTCAGTTTAGAAATCTCTGTTAACAAAAGAATAACTTAATGATTCGATAAAAATATAAATATGGAAAAATATTTAGAAGAAAATATGTACAAATACAAACTAATTAAAACACTTTTACAGTTACTACTTTCCAACTACTTCTTCTAAATAAAATAAATAATACATTACGATCAAAACTCCTTCTATAGCTATTAATCAAGATCATTGTTAAATTGAAACCAAACAATAACTACCTTGAATAATGCAACCCAGTTTCCAGAAAAATAAAGGCCATACTTCTGAAATGGAAACTTTTAAGGCAATGTTTTAAATTGATTGATAAACGTCCGTAAAATGGGATCCGCATGGATGGCTACAGAAATTATTTTTTAAGAACATTACGAAAGTAAGATAATTAAATGCAAGTACTGTTAACTTCAATGGCATGACAATGAGCACGGAAAACAACTACAACTTCACGTGTAGTCAGTCACCTTCGAGCACAATCTTGTTTTGTCTGTAGTTAACGTCAGACACTCTATTAAATATAATGGGAATTGAGATTTTATAAAAAATATGTATGCTTCAAAAATGTGGAAATCAAAAGTATATCAACTACGAAAATAACCAGAGTATATGAACAATTTTTTCCTCTTTTTTTTGTGAAATATGAAGTTATATTAACAACTAAAGACGTCATTCTTGTAATTAAAACCAAGATTTTTCATCTACATCCGAGATTTCTTTTCTACACGAAGAACCGAGATTCTTCGTGTAGAACCGATTTTTTTTCTCAAATAAGGAGATTTATAACTAGAGGATAAATAGAATGGTACCTATGGAAAAAGGGGATCACCCACAATTCCATTGAGTCCCGCAAAGAGGTAGTAGATCTCCAACACTGATAAACTTATAATGTAGATAATGTCTTTGACTTACTGGAATGAATTGTTTTAGTGTGTAAAAGTTTTTAATTGATGTTGAAAGCTACAAGAATTTGTTGATTTGCCGTAACGTTTTGTGAGAAATAAGGATATATAAAAAATAATGATATGGAATTTATTCGACTGTGAATAAAAGTCTGAATTCCACGCAGCTAATTTTTGATCATGAACAATTTAAATTGAGTTTTTCTTCCAAACTAAAATTATGTAGCAGCCAGTTTTCTTAAACTACTCAGAAAGCATGAACGCTAAGAGTTCCTTTATAGGGTAAGAAAGATCGAAGGGATACGATTGGAAAAATTTTAATTTGTTCTAGTCTTCTTTTGCTTCAGTAAAAAAAAAGGTTGTATTTATCAAAAGAGAACACGGCTTTAAAAGTAGAAAATAAACTTGCCTTGTACAAGTAAATTGCACTTGAAAATTTACTTGTAAATAGAATGAAAGTTATACTGAAAAAAGTTAAGTTAGCCTCAGAAGAATATCTGTGGTTAAAGGAATTGAAAATACTACAAATTTCCTCTCCCCTGGTCAAAAAGTAAATTCTCTTAGAGAGTACTGCAAAACAAACTCCGTAATAAAGGTTCAAGTAATATATAATAGTACAGGGTTAGCACAAATGATTCATTCGTTTAGAAAAGCTACATTTAAAAAAGTATTATACGTATATACATGGCATATGGAATGAGCTCGATTATCGTCTGGGCGTGTGTCGGGTCACCAAAGGGGCACATATCGAACACTTCTATAGGGGGTGTATAAACTTGGCGAGTTGGGTTCTTTTCATATATCTTTCTTGTTGTGTGTGTAAATACTTTTGAAAATATAGCATTTTCAAAACGAATGAATCATTTGTACTAACTAGACATAATGATTTCAGGAGCCTTAGCGCAGTTTTAAACATGAGGAACATTTTTGATCGACTCGATTTCTCGTCATTGATTAGCAGTCAGTTAAAATATTTTGATTTCTTTTCAAGTTTTTGTTTTTAAATTTAAAAAGAGGTTTAGAGAAAATATGATATAAATCTTTCATTGTTTCAAGATACTTAAAGCTCTCTGGGTTGTTCTTGAATGGTCAAAAATTAAAATTTTTTTTTAAGTGTAACTTTTTACAATAAACAAAAATAAGACTTCTAAATGATATACTAAAAAGGAATATTTCTGTTTTATATATTTTTCTTTTAACTTTCATCATAAATATATTGCATACAGTTGGTTGAAAACCATCAAATAAAATTACTAAAACTTAGATATATATACTAAGAAATACTTTTAAAATACTTAATAACAAATCAGAACCTCAGAAACATATCTAAATTTATTACGATACTTTCGTTATAAGACATCTCTTGATGTGACATATATATATATATATATACAGTAGAGCCTCGGTTATCCGAGCTCCGAATAACCGAGTTCCGGGTTAACCGAGGTACATTTGCCCTTGAAATTTTTTTTTTGTGGCCGATGGCGGCGTCAGTCATTCAATGGCGTAAGTTGCATTTTCATTTTATTTTCTGGTGATATAAAAACCTAGAACAACAGTCAGAGATAACTTAAACAGACCTTTTACAACCATTGTGTAAAAGGGCAGCGAGCAAGTTCCGTTAAACAGAAAAAAATATGTATAAATAGACTTCTTTAAGAAGCAACTTTAATTGGAACATGCACTGTACTAATGTGTGCATATAAAATTAGATATTTGTATGAATGTAACGTCATTTTATCATTTCATAATATGTACAGTAAATGCCTTTTTTTACATCTTTGACGACATGTTCATTCATTTCACCAGTTTTCGCATGTTTCCCTCTCGATTTGGACTGAGTCCGTGTTATCCGAGTTTTCGATTATCCGAGGTTCCCTCGGTCCACAATACCTCGGATAACCGAGGCTCTACTGTATATATATAAGATAGAAAATACTTGCATTTATGATGTCACTGAAAATCCAACCTTCGTTGATTCTCAGGGGCACTGTAATGGCTTATTTTTGTAAAATTAACGTTTCAATCAAAATAAATTGTTTTTATGAAAACGAATTTTGACAGAAGGATAACTTTCTCACTTAGTATATATACATATATATTTAAAGTCCCTGGCTAAATTAATGGACGCACTACAGATTTTTCGTAATAACACATTTAACATTCTGTCTACTGTAAAGTTCCATTTTCCCTTATTTGGTAATATTTTTATTTGGAATATTCACGTTTCAGTAAAAACTCAATAACGTATGCATTAGGGAACCAAAAGCATTTTGAAAAAGGAAAAACATGGTTTTGGTCATCCTGCATCGTAGAAAACTAAATTCTGAATTTTCACGATATTTAATTGCAATTTTTTTTCAAGTTGTCCTGTGTACTTGAGTATTAAATAATGGCAATTGAAAATTGCTATCTTTCGAGCAAGGGCAGTAAAAAAATTGATTCCTTCAAATGCTCATAATGCATTAAATATTCAGCATTTCTATTTTCACCATAATCTTTCTCTTGTATGCTGCACAGTTTTCGAGAGTTTGGTAACTTATTATAAAACAATCCGCATGTTAGAAGCCAAAAACGTGCGAAGAAAATTGGCTTTTTGGGAGGAAAAGTTTATGCTTCCGTACGGTGGTATTTTTACGAAAATTCAGAGAATAATTGTATGTGGAAAGTAAACTATTTTCTAATATTTACAGTTTATTCGCAGCTTTTTATGATGCAGGATGATCAAAAACATTTTTTATCCTTTTTCAATTTATCGTTGGTATTTTTCCTCGAAAGTAAAAATTACAAATAAGACCATTGCGAAATAAGTAAAAAACGGGACTTTTCATCGGACAATATTATACATGTAATTACGAAAAATCTGTTGTGCTAGAGACAGTTTACAGGGCGCCGACTTCAGTGGTGCTCGAGCACTCCCCAAAATGTATGTGGGGGTGCTGGGCATATTACAGACGACTCGCGTTATGACGACCCAATGAGTTGTAATGACCTTTGAAAAAAGGTCAATTAACGTCAGTGTAACAATGTTATTTTACATTTAATATCACGATCGTGAAGGAACACGACTCTTGATGTAACGATCCGTATAAGGGTCTGAACCCACAAGTAGGGATTTCCATTTGAGTGACTCGGGATAATGCATTTTTCTGATGCAGAAAGAAGAGAGAGAGAGAGAGAGAAAGACAAAATGTTGATCGTTCGTCAAAAATAAAAAATATATATATGCCCCCCTTTTCAGAGATGAAATATTCCCTCCCTTCTATATATATATATATATATATACAATTAAAGTTTGTGTGTGAGTGAAATGAAATTTCAACTATTAACTTTAATTGTATAATATAGATTTTACAATGCATTTCACAATACAGATTCTCATCGTTATTTGGTTCATCAAATTTAAAGATTGTAATGTATCCCATCTCGTTTTCTTTTTAATTTTAACAATTTTTAATTTTAATATTTAAACAAACTTTTATTTGATATAAAAACTGTCACACATTTCATATTGTATGTTTTCTGCACCTTTTGAAAGCAACGTTTCAACTAAATATAAAGAAAATGGAGGTTTTTGAATATTATTACCGATCGATTTGATACCCAGCGACGGTTTGATATAACGACCTCAACAGTGAAGTTCAGACGGGGTCGTTATAACGTGAGTTGAAAGTACAGTATAACTTCTCACAGACGCCCCGCTTAGGCGGACATTTTTTAATTCTCTGGCATTTAAAAATTGTGTCTAAAAACACACCTCCGTTGCGGACACCCCTCTATTAAGGACACATATTTTTGTCCCGCTGGTGTCCGCTATAGAAGGGTTTTACTTACTGTATTATGTTTCACGTGGATATTCTGCTTGAAATTATTTTTTATTGTGGAAAAATACACATAATATAACATTTGATAGTTTTCATCAAGCATTTACGATTTAAAAATACTAAGCACATTTTCATGAGAGACAAATTTTGAAATTTAACCTCCTTTATAATACCCTTTCCCAATTTTTGTTCCTGAGCAACCCCACTGATTACAGGGTTCGTACGCTTTTGACAAAACCAAAAATAAGGACTTCCTAAGGGCCTACAAAAAATTTTAAGGACCTCACAAATTTTTCGCAATACACAAACTGTTATGTTTATTTCAAAAGGAAGCATTATTGAAAGAGGTAATTGATTTAACATCACATTTTTATTAGGAACGCAACACAAACACTTTTATGGAGTATTGTTGCTTTTCTAATGTCCAATACAGTCAGAGAGTTAAATTATTATTGGCGCTAGTAAAAGAAGCACAGAGCACAAGTATTAATCATATATAAGCAAGTGAAAAATTATCAAAAATGTTTAATGCTATAAAATACAAGTTAAATGAAAAACAATTTAAATAAAAAAAAATTGTTTAAGAAAACGCTGCACTTTGTCTTGAGAATTTGTGTTTAATTTAGATTTTTTTTTTTTTTTTATTTTACTTAACTTATGTTGCCAGCATTTCAATTTAGGCTTACTTAAATTTTTATCTTTGACATAAATATACTTTTAAAAATTATTTAGAAGAGCTTACAAAAATTCTGAAAAAACTTTTTCAACTTGAGAAAAATATTTCATTCTGGAAACAACATACAAATAAAAAATGGAGCTTATTCACTTAAAACTTTGTACATTACCCTCAAATAGTAACTACCAAAATTTAACTAAAATAAAGTTTCAAAAAATTGAACAATATTTTTAAATAAAAAATAAAACAAGCAGACTACAGGTTGCAAATACTAAAACAACTGTCAACTTTTTAAATAATCGATATATTTACAGGATGCAAAAAGATAAAAGTCTCAAAAGCTGCGTGCAATTTTCGGCGAAGCACGTGCTAGATGATAGCAAGTTTCCGAAAAATAGGCTTTTACATTTTCGCGTTATAAGTTATGAAAATTCATGTAAATTAATACATGTCTTTTTAAAAAGTTTCTTCAAAAATTTTCTTGTTTTGTAGTACAATCCCTTTAGATAAAAAAACTTGTACATCATCTTGCAAAAAATCGAGTTTTCGAAGTTCACAAAAAAAAACAGAAAAACTAGGGGAAAACGGAGCATTTGGCAACTACGTTGTATAGGTATAAGAAGAGGTCGATTCCTTTAATTTATTGCAAATTAAGAAATTTCATGGGATACAAATTTTGATTAACACAGCAAATATCCATCATCTCCCACACAACAAAACCATACAGCGAACGATCGCGAAGCCAAATTGCTTGATAAAAATTTACTAAATATTAAAACAGTACTTTAAAACAAATTAATTTTTTAGATATATATATTTTATTTGATTTAAAAAAAAACAATGGGAGAACAAACTGTTTAGCGAAAGATCAGCTAAAAAGCGATCGGGAGAGTTGGCAACTCGCCGCTTATTATAGTGTAAGATGTAAGAAAAATAATAAAAATAGATCATTCTTTTACCTTTAACAGCATAAAGAAGCGATAATCATACATGCGATTGGTCAAACGCAAAAAAAGCTGAAAGTTTTTTTTTTTTGCCTACATGTTAGTTAAATGTATCTCTTTTATTGAGCTAGATGTCAACACTATGCATCTTTGAAGTATTACCCCCCCCCCCCCCCGCCCCTTAAATTAAAAAAAAGGTTTCAAAAGCAATATTTATTTACTGATTACTTGTTAAGAGCTGCTCCCACTTGCTTTATTGATTATTGTTTAGAATGTAGATGATTTAGTAACAATTTTCATGCAAAAAAATATTTATTTACTTTGAAACTAAATTTAATAAATATGTAGTATCGAATCCCAAATTTGAAATCCCGAAATTCGGCTCTTTTTCGGAAATTCCCGATTTTTGTTTATTCATAAAAAAATTTCCCCTCGAGTCCTTAAAAGTCCGTTTTTCAAATTTTATTCCTTTTTCTTTTCTCTTTTAAAAGCAAAATGAGGGAACTTATGTGATTTATTTTTCTGTGGTCTTAAATGGTGCCCAGTTGCTGGGCACCATTGCATTTTGTACAAATGCTTGTGTTTTGATTCGACTTCTCTTACTAATATTTTAATTTTTCTTTTTGATGTAGCTCGATTTTCTTTTTCATACAATTGCAGGAAATAGCAAATTGGGAGCTGCCATGTGGGTGGGTACAAGTTAATTTTAACTGAATTGGGTGTTGTAGTTTGAAGCATTTTATCAAAATCCATGAACCTTTTCTTTTTGTCAAAATATATAGCGCATCAATTTACTTATAACTTTTAAAAAAAATTTAAAAAACAAGATTTAATTATTTATTTACCAGTTGAGAAAGCACTGAAATTTGTAGTAAAAATGCGATGAAGTCCGCCATTTTTGGTCCTGTCAATCCGCCGTTTTGGGTCTGTCCGAAAGCCGCGATAGTACCGGACCCGAGCAAACCAAATTTGAGGTTCGATTAAGTAGTTGAAATGAAAGAAGTTTGATTATTGTGAATAATACAAAACATAGCAAAACAAATAGAGCGCATGGGTACCTTCTTAGTTTAACAAAAAAATAAGCACCTGGAATAAAAAATAAGGACTATTTAAGGACTTTTTAAGGCCTTAAAAAAGAAAATGAACATTAAGGACTTTCTAAGGACCTTTAAGGACCGTACGAACCCTGTGATTTTAAAAACTGACACCACTGTATGTTTATATATATGTATATACACACATATATATAAATTTTCATTTTTTTAAAGAATAAAACATCACTCATACAGTGCACTTTTGGCAAATATGGGACAAAATTTCTTAACATGGTACAACATTAGAAAACAACTGACCTTCATGCATATTGTCAAGACTTAAAATTTTTTTTTTCAGAAATTCTTACAGCATTTCATTAAATTCTGATAATAAAAAATAGGTATTGATTTCTGTTCCCAGTCTTCTTAATTTTTAGTATTAAAAGCTCGAGTAAAAATAGAACTGGACATTTTGTGAAGGTAGCTCCGTGCACTAGATCAATTACTAGATCGTTTGTATGTTCAAACAGCAATTATTTCACCTTTTCCGAATCAGTATTGATCATATTAGTCCACATAACTAATAATTCATGAGTTTTAAGGCAAACCGGTGACGCATGAGTATGAAAAATGTTTATATTGCTCTTTAGCATCATTTAAGCAAAATATTCTTATAAAAGTTCTAAAAATATTACTTCAAGATCATAAAGAGTTGCGCAATATAACGCTGCAGTAATGTTCTATGTGGTTTTTCCAGATGCTTTGGAAAGGACCCATTTCTTTCAGATGAAAACGAAAATACCTACAGTCTCGTTTTAAGATAATGATCTCATAAAATGAATTGTACTGTAATATTAAAAAATAAAACACGCAAAAAAGATTATAGTAGCACCGGTATTTTTCAAAGTCAGTTTTCACACCGGTTTTGAATTTCTTGAACATAACCATATATGTTTTATGACAACACACGAATAACTGAAAAAGTTCTCCAGAAATTTCGTTTTGCGTTTTTCATTACGATTTATAGTTACATAAAATGTGTCACCATCTTTATGTGTAGAAAATACCACCATATTCGTCCATATGGGAAAACAACTAAGGATCCAATAGATTTGCAAAAAACTTGAAAGAAATTTTGAATCTGACAGTTCGAATACATTGACTAGTAAGGATGGTATCTACTTGGCGTAGTTGAACAGTTAGTGTCCCGAAGACAATGTGCTGGATAATGACCGGGAAAGGCTGCTGTTGGAGGCACGTAGCTGTGAGCTGGGTAAGCAGCGGGTAGTGAAATAGTTGACTGAGATGATGTGGGTACAGAAGGATCTAACTGAGATGATTGCATGTACCCGACATGTAATGCTTGAGGTTGCATCCTTTGACAAGAAGGGCAAGAAATGCTAGATCTTCCGGAATTACGAAGATTGGTGGAGCCTTGCATTGCCAAGGACCAATTGCGTTCAGATGAGGAACGGTAACCAGACGTCAAGAAATCTGCTGGATTTAAATAAGCATGTGGATACGGACGAGAAAATGTTGGAGCGAAGGATGGACCAAATGATGAAGCAGAGTTTTGCATACCATCTTTTACAGGTCTCTTCATTCGTTTGCGTCTACGAAAATTGTTGCCTTCAAACATATCATTATACGCAGGATCGAACATCCAAAAGCTTCCCTTTTTCTCACCTCCGCCTTCTCGTGGAACGCGGACAAAACATTTATTTAAACTTAAATTATGACGAATGCTGTTCTTCCATCCTTGTTTCCCAACATAATATGGGAAATTTTCCAATACATAGTTGTAGATTTCTTGAAGAGTCAGTTTTTGTTCCGGAGATTCCAAAATAGCTCTACGTATCATCGCAACATAGGAATACGGAGGACGACTGTTACTACTCGAATTCGGCGTAGCAGGAATATTTGCGGATGAAGTTGCGTTAATGATTGAATGCTTCGGTGGATCAGAAATTACACTAGATTTTGAAGAATGTGAGTCATTATTGAGAGAAGCAGCCTGTTGCAAAGAGGGTGGCATGGAGCTTGTTAACTTAATTGACGAGATATTATTGTTACCATCTGGCAATTTCTCCTTTTTGCATTTTACTGATTCAGCTTCCGTGTTTCTGTTGTTGCTTATAAGCTGAGAACAAGTATTCGGATCGAGGTGAATTACTGTATCGTTGCTACCTGAAGACCCCGTATCACTACTGGAATGCTGAGTGCCGTCATTATGCACACCAATACCGTTTGTGCTTTGAATTATATTGTTGCAACTGGAAATCATAGGTGCATTATTTGTATGTACAAGATGAGTTGTGCTGACATTATTCAAAGTTGGCGAATTTCTAGTGTCCAACAAGGGTGGGCTGTATGAATTGGCGTAATGGTTGTTCACAGAACGAGACAAATTGCCATTTTTTGGACGATAAGGTGCAAAAGGCCTTAAACAATCTCTGGAATAGCCTAAAATATAAAAAGTAAAATATTAATAATATCAAATTCAATTAATTAACACTATAATACCAAAACAATTACATTTGATATTTAGACAATGAAAAATATTTTAAATTTATTTCAACATTTGACTAACACTGAACATCTGGAGAGAGAAAATTCATAGCGAGTATAACAAATATTTTGCTCTGAAGTAAAACAACTTAAGTACCACGGAAAAATTAAATTTCCTGTTAAAGCACGATAAAAATTGTGCTCACATTAACACGAAATATTATTCATTATTCAGTTGATTTTGACCTATTATCATAACAGCCCGAAGCTTTTTCTTAATGAACAATAACCTCTATTCTTTCTTTCTTCTAAACAATGAAAAACAGGGATTCCTTCCAACTCAATAATTCTTTTCAACTGAAACAGAAGTGGAAGTACTGAAGAGCAACTAATGTAAAACAGACGGCCTTTAGCAGAAAAAGGTTAAAAGATTTCTGACTGATTAGCTCTTGAGTCTAAAACCCGGAAAACTAATCTAGACCTAAAAGGGAACGATGTATGTAAAGTGATTTGGTTTCAAAAATTGCGTAATTCAAAGAGCAAAAAACAGATATAACATTTTATTATAATTAACCACCGTTTTTATACTACAAAGGACTCTGCGTCTTTCTTTACCACTACTGGGCCCTGTGACTTTTGCTGGTCGTATTTTTTGTATTTGTATTAGATTTTCCAGGCCGTTTCCAAACATTTCTAAACTTTCATTTTACACCAAGTTGCTACTAATTATAATATAATATTCAGTCACATTAACTTGTCCTACTTACCGTGTATTAGGAAAAGTCAATGCAATTGAAAGTTGCATTATAATTAGTAACAAATTATGCAAAATGGAAGATTCGAAACAATCAAAATGACTGGTCTGGTTAATCTATCGTTGATGAACAGTTTTATGCCTGCATTATTTCGCCTTTGTGAGCTTTCAGGATTAACAAGAAAAGCTGTGCGGCTTTAAGTAACATTTTCCCAGGAAACATCAAAATCAAGTTAAGATACGAACTGAACAAGACTATATAAGAATATTTTATTTTAAAAGCAAATAAAAATACATGCAATTTAGTACTTATTCGTTTAAAGTTTAGTATTTTAAAGAAAATAATTGTCAATAATATGATAATATTACTGACAATTAATTTCTGGAAAATACTAAACTTTAAACGAATAAATATCTAAGTCAAGTTAAGGAAAAATAAATTATTAATATAGAAAATGAAATAAGTTGATTAAAGTTAATGTATATATTAAAACCAGTAGCGTCACTGGGTGGGATGGCGGAGGGGAGGTCGGCCCCGGGTGACACCTTTTTGTTGGTTTTGGGGTAACACCCAAAATGAGATAAAAAAGTTTTTGAAAAATACATTACTTGAATTATACCATTTTACTGATGTCATTTCAACGTACAACTGAAAATAAATGTAGTTAACACTGAAAGGTGAACAAAATACATAAAATTGAATGTCTTAAGTTTTTCTTTCTTTCTTTCTTTTTTCTTTTTTTGCACTACTGAAAATAATATAAACTAAAATTCATAAGACATAACTTTTTCCCCGGGGGGGGGGGGGGGGTGACACTGCAAATAACAGCCCTGGGTGACACCCATGGCAGGAACACCACTGATTAAAACAACTCCGAACTCACAAAACAATTATTTCAATATGCAAAAGGATTGAAATCTCAAACACGGCATGCATTTTTACGTGCTCAATGCAGGCATATTTCCAGAAAACGGGTTTTTAATTAGAAACTATGGGAATTCAATTAAAATACTACAGATTTTGTTTAAAAGTTTGTGAAAATTATTCTAAACAAAATCAAAATCTTACAGAAGCAAGAATATTGAGGTGTTAGTAAGAATGATTTCAAGAGAAGCACATGTTAAACCCCTTAAAGCATTTTTTTTCTGAAAAACTAATATAGTGTATCTTATTCTTTACAATTTCAGGTTGCGGGGGTTGGGTAAAAGTTACACAGAGAAAAAATATTATACAAACAAAACGGATCTCAGACGAGCATTAGAAATAAAATAACGCACGGGCAAATGCGTTAAGGGGTTAATTTACTAAGTACTGATTTTCAATGTATTAATTTTAACAATGTAATTTTGTAGTTTCACAAATTTGCATACATACACGATACATGTGCTTCAAATTCATAAGGAAGAAGAATTAAAACGAAAGCTCGGAATCAAACGGAGTTTCGGAGTTACGAGTTTCTTTGGTAAAAAAAAATCGCGCTTAGTTCCATTTTGCACGCACTGAGAAAGCTATCTCATTGCAACTATGAAACACACATATGCAATTTCCAATGAAAAACATTCAATATTTATTCTTCGTTTTAACGAAATAATAATAAGAAGAAGAAAAAGAAGACGGCGGTGGGAGAAAAGGAAAGAAAACAGGCTTGCTTAAAATTAAGTTTTGATGGAAGAACTGCCTAAAATGGAAATTTTGAAAGGCGTGTAAATAACTGCAGAGATTGAATGATGATGTTGTAAAATGCAAACATTTGTAAATGGAATAAATAATGACATGATTCAAATTTTTAAAAATTAAAATGATCAAATGTGATAACATTATATTTTTGAAACATTTTTCTTTATACTTTCAAAAATAAAGTTCATATGAAGAGCTATTGTCCTTTAATTAAACACTACGAAATCATATATTATGAATATGCCAACCTTGTCGAACCATTGTCATGCTTGAAATTACTGAATTAATTAAAGTAACAATTATGTGACTCAAATTCAACAACAATTTTCTGCGTATTATTTTACTCAAATTTAGAGTAATACCCATCCAATTAGAGTTGCAGAATTCGCTAACCTCAGGAGTCAACCAATTCTAAGTCGACTTTCGCAGTGAACCTAAACACCGACACAAAAATGGATAGGATTTTTTCTTCGGCAGCGTCTTTTCATTGGATGGAGGGAGTGGATAAATTTTACAGCAGCAGTCAAGCGAGGCCAGGATAAAATGAGTTTAAACAGAAAAACAAAAGTTCTTCAGGCCACTGGACTCATCTTAGAGATTAGGTATTTTTAAATAAAAAGTAATACAAAGAGAGGAATTTTTCCGGGCAAGGACCGATGTGTGACTCTGATTGAAGTTGGACGTCTTTTAAGATGTTTTGAATTTTGACTGGCTCGCTAAATGTTTATGTCGCTGAATTCCAATTACTCAGAATTCAACAGAGATGCAGTTGTCAACAAAAGTATTTCAATAGTCTATTCATACATGAATGAATTCGTAACATTTCAATGGCTTTCTCAGTTTCACTGTTAGATACACCAAAAAATTAGACAATATTGTAAGTTTTCTCCTAGAAAACGGTGCAATAGAAAATATTTTAAACGAACTAAAACTGTTTGGCATGCAAAAACATTTCAAACAGTTTAAAATTGTGGAAACATGCAAATTTTGAAGACGAAAGTGATGATTGAGCGACGTTGAATGAAAATGAGCTGTCATCGTATTTAATGAGAAAGTGGAGCTGATTGTGCTTTGTGTTGGTAAGGGTGATTGATGTCTGAAGAAAATCATTTGCTCAAATCAGGTGCCTGGAGAATTGGTCACTGGAGTGGACCAAACTCAAGCTATAGCTGTAGCAAGGGTCATAGCACATTTTAAGTGTAGGAAAGTCGGAGAAGTAGGATATTTTCCTATAAAAGTAGGACTTTTTTTAAAAAAAGAAGTAGGAGCAGTATTTTGAAGGAAAAATGGAAAATGTTAAAAGCAATCAAAAGCAGGTCTATAATCAGTAGATGTGTGCGTGAATATAACGCATACGCATTAACTGAAATTTTGTAACGAGAATAACTGCATACGTTTATAACAATAGTGAAAGTATATGTGCAGCATTTTGGAGTAAACTGAAAACATACCCATGTTTTGAAGGAAAGGCATCATTCAAAGCAAAAACTTATTATACAAATTGTGGAAAATTTTTTTTTTTTCTCTTTCCAATGGGGCGGCGGTATTGGGTCCTACAACCATTGCAGACCTAGTGCGTTCCCCAGTAATGCTACCATCTCTTTCAGCGGCACCACAATGAGTGTGGTTCCTTCGCCGCGTGAGAATTTTGACATTCAGTTACCACTAGATGGCGGTACCTGAACTCTCATTGATGCAATATGCACTAGGAATTTAATTTAGCCGAGAGCATCCAAGCCAAATGTCTACACAAGGGATCTTTTACATGCCGCATAATGGTCGCAGACGATTTTCTGCATCTTGAAAATCCACCGACTCGGGCCAGGTTTGAACCCGCGATCTTGGGCGTACGAGGCCTGCTGCCTTACCACTACGCCACTCTATCAGCGTGGAAAATCTTAATCGTATTATTTAAGTTTGTGTATTCTTTCATTTTCTAACATATTGAGTCAACGTTTTTCTTCAGAATTTCATCAGCGTTGGTGCATAAGCATCCGATTAAAAATATTTTTCTAAAAGAGTCTGTCCATTGCAGGCTCTTGAATTTCAAGAATTAATGAACGAAAGTACTTACTTTTAGGAAGTAAGATATTTATTCTTTTTAATGAGATTTTCTTTTCTTTTGATAAAATTTATTTTTTGTCCTACACTAGGCAGAGTCTAACAGGTGAGGTGTCTGAGAAAAAGGGCGGAGTGCTCATTGCCCTACCGCCCCTTAATTTATTGCCAGAAAACTAACCTAAATATATTTTCTTAGTGTACTTTTAAATTTATTTATTTGAATAATTTTTGTGAGATATGTCATGCCTTCAAAAACCACTCATTATTTTCTCCTACCCTTGGGAACGGATGACGGAACATGTAGAACATACTTTGAATTTCTTACACATTTTTTTGGACCAATCATGCTATGCTTCGCTCTTTTCCTCTTACGTTACACATGGGATACCTTCCTTTAACTTTTTAAGTCTTCAAAGATGTATAAAAAAGCTCCTGACCAATAAGAGAGACTTATTAGTCGATGAGAACATTCTGCAGCAGTAAAAAAATTGACAATTCTATGAGAATGCAAGTTCACTTTTGAATTCACAATTGGGATATTTCCCAGAAAATTTGGGTGCCATTAACAAATATATAGGTAAGAGATATCAGGACATCAAAGAAAAGGAAATGAAGTATCAAGGGAACTATCTTATTTATTGTTATTGCTGAAGGTTACATCGAGATGAACCTCTTTTAGAGATTACATAAAAGGAAAAGCCTGTAGTAGAAGAGCATGATCGATCCATAGAAGCTCTCATACATGAAGTAAAATTGTAAATATTTAACATTCTTCGTCATCAAGAGAGGCATGACATACCTCATAAAAGCTATTCAAGTAGAATTATTTAAAACACACTAAAAATATAAATTTAGGCTAGTTTTCTGGCAATGTGCATCGTAAATTAAAATAGTCAATGGGCCTCCGCTCTTTTCCTCAGACCCCTGCCCTGCTTGGATACAATAATGCAGATTATAAGACAAAACAAAAGTGAATAGATTATAAGAAAGGAAGATTTTAAGAATAAATTAAAATCGCTGTGCTTCGGTTCTTTTTTTTATTTTGCAAATTTTGAAATTCGCGATTTTTGAAAAAAAGTTACGTGGTCAGGAGAAAAGAATAAATACAAATACAAATACAAAAGTGACGACCAGCAACAGGCTCAGGGCCCAGCTAGGCTGGTCCTAGTTAATTTAGCAGTCCCCAATGAACATCAAGAGCTTTCTAAAGTTTTTACCCCACTGCAATTAACAGTCGCTTCCAGTAAACTATTCCAACTGCCTACAACCCTATTGAAGTAGTAGTTTTTCCTAATTTCAAGATTAGCCTGAGATTTGAAAAGTTTAAAACAATGACCTCTGGTTCTACTTTCAGCATATTGCTGTAGTCCATCAACATTTCCCGTTTTAATGAATTTAAACAACTGAATCATGTCCCCTTTGACTCTCCTTTGCTCAAGACTATACATATTGAGCCTTTTAAGCCTAACCTCATAATCTAAGTCTGAAAGACCACTTACCAATCTTGTAGCCCTCCTTTGAATCCTTTCCAATAAGGTAATATCCTTTTTTAGGTACGGAGACCAAAACTGAACAGCATACTCCAAATGAGGTCTTACCAAACTTCCGTATCATGGCAATACAACTTCCCTAGACCTGTTCGAAATAGCCTTATTGATAAACCCAAGCATCCTGTTAGCTTTGTTACTTACTACGCTATACTGCTGACTGGACTTGAAGTCATGACTAATCAATACTCTTAGATCAACAACTGCTTCTGCTTCCCTAATGACAGAACCTTGTAAATAATAGGTTGCATGTTTATTCCCATGACCAAAATGAAGCACTTGACATTTCCCAATATTAAAAGGCATACCCCACTTGATTGCCCACCTAGAAATTTGATTCAAATCCTCTTGAAACTGATCGACTTGTTCCTCCGTGTCCACAATTCCCATGATTTTGACATCATCAGCAAAAATATTGATGTTCCCAGAAATACTCTGAGTAATATCATTAATAAAAATAATAAATAATATTGGCCCTAGAACTGAACCTTGTGGAACCCCACTCAAAACATCAATCCACTGAGAATAATTGCCCTTCACTACTACTCTTTGTTTCCTCCCAGTCAGCCAATTTTTAACCCAAATTAAAGTTTTTCCACCAATACTAATATAAGCAAGTTTGCTAAGAAGAGCTTCATGCGGTACTTTATCAAACGCTTTCTGAAAGTCAATGTAAGCAACATCTACGTACTTTTTATTATCTAATGCCATGGTAACCTTGTCATAGAAATACAACAAATTAGTTGTGCAGGACCTACCCTTCCTAAAACCATACTGAAAATCAGTCAACACTCCATTTGCCTCCAGGTAATTCACTATTTTGATTTTTATCAGTTTCAAAAATTTTACAAAGAACTGAAGTAAGACTCACAGGCCTAGAATTTCCTGCCTTAGTTTTAGACCCTTTCTTGAAGAGCGGCGTTATGTTTGCCAGCTTCCAATCCACTGGCACTGTCCCCAAGTTATATGAAGATATGAAAATAGTCAAGACAACATCCACTAATTCCTCTGCACATTCTACTAAAATTTTTGGATAAACATTATCAAGGTCCTGGAGCCTTATTTGCTTTAATCTTTTTCAAATGAAACAACACATCATCCCTAGAAAATAACAAAATCCTCAAGCTGTGTATTAGCTTGCGTCTCGCTTATGTCAACCGTTGAGATACAGTTTCTGTTAAATACACTGGAAAAAAAATTATTTAGAATATCAGCAATATCCCCCTCATTTTTAATCAAGTTCTCATTCTCATCCACTAGTGGGCCCACCTGAGCATTACGAGCTTTCCTTGAATTAGCATAAGCAAAAAATTTCTTAGGATTCCTTTCGATGTTATCTGCAAGCTTTTGCTCCAATCCCTTTTTCTTACTCCGTATAAAATACTTGAAAGTACGTCTAGCTTCACAATACAAAATCCTGTCAGCATGGCACCCAGTCTCTTTAAGTCGCCGAAAAGTGGCTTCTTATAATTGAGAGCTTCTTTCACCTCCCTAGAGAACCACATGGGCCAAATTTTCGTGAAATCCCCTTTCTTTCTAAAAGGGACATAATCCATCACTGTTTTCTCCAATTTCCCCTTAAACTCTTTCCACTGAAGATCAGCTTCACTATTCTCCAACCCAGAAGAAAAAACCTCTTTCAAACCCTGCCTAAGTGCAACATAATCAACATTCCTGAAGTTAGGAACAAATCTGAAATGCTCACCTTTGTGAGCATCGAAGCTGGTCCAAAACCTAATAGTATTGTGATCACTATCTCCAATATGTTCCCCTATACTCAACCCCTGAACAGAACTTCCGACATCACAAAAAACTAGATCTAAAACAGCACCATGCCTAGTACCCTGGGTAACAACTTGATCCAAAAAACAGTCCCCAATCACTTTCAGAAAATCTTCTTCCCTCCCATTGCTAGTGTAAAAACTATTCCAGTCTATGCCTGGGAACTTGAAATCCCCCATCATCATGACCGAGCCCTTACCAGACATGTCCCTAATAACACTATGCATCTCCTCGTCTTGATCCTGACTAACATTAGGCGGCCTGTAAACATTTCCCCAAATGTAACTTCTTCCCCTTATTGCTCAGCAACTCCACCCAGACCATTTCAATATCATTAGGCTTATTATTAATAACCAATTCATTGCAAATAAAAGTGTCCTTAATATAGAATAAAACCCCTCCACCTTTCTTACCCAGCCTGTCTTGCCTAAACAAATTGTATCCAGCAATGCTCACTAAAGCCTTATCATCATCAGTAACCCATGTTTCCGTAATTCCAATAATATCCAACTCCTCACCTGCGATAACACTATTTAACCCGTCCATCTTATTCCTGATACTGCGAGCATTAGTATATAGAAACCTGAGCATGCCCATTTTGCTTGTCTTAAACATTTTATGATGCCTCAAATCACTACTATTAATGGTACTATTGCTTAATATTTTACCCGCATTTTTAAAACCTCCAGAACAGAAGTCAACACCATGACATTCTCCAATCCCCAAGAGGGTCATTTTCGGAATCAGCGTGGAAAAATACACAGGAATGAATTAACTTAAAACATACAAAAAAAAAAAAAAAAAGATAAAATTCGCAGGATTGTGTTATTTTAATTTGATGGACGATAATTGCAGGCTACACTGTGCTCAGATGGTGGAGAATTTTTTTTTATGATGAAGGAATCAAACGATCAGTTTGGTTTGCCCGTTCATCGACCATGTTTGGGCCCCTGTGTCCCTCTCCCCCCGCTATACAACTTATTCATGAAAATAAATTCTGAAGGTTAGAGATCTCCTGCACTTTTTTCGTTGGAAATTAAGCACCTATTTCCTAAACGAACAGTAGTAGGCATAAATCACATCATCACCATAGGCGTTCTCAAAATAACGGAAATGTTTGACAATAAGTAGTGAATGCAATAAGCAAATATGCAATGAGTGCACTTAGAAGACTGATCGCCCTTTGCGGTTATTTGCGCTGCGTAACGGTCTCTTGTCTGGTAATGAAAAGCAAAAGAATTGCTGAGACAAAAATATCATCAGAGATTAGAGAGGGAGAGAGAGAGAGCATCGGTTACAAAACTTTCTCAGGCCCAGACGGCTGAAATTTGGATCAGCAAAATCAGTTCGACTCATTGATATTTGTTTCAGCTTGGAAAATTTTTAGTTTCTGTGAGTGAAACAAAGAACTTGTTTGTAAGTCAATGAAAATTTACAACAATGGGCTTTGGTTGTTTTTTTCTGTATGGTGTTTGATAATTTATACAATCTAATAAGCTAACGTTTTATGAAGAGAATGCTAATACACAACTGTTTTATAAATGAAGCTTAATTTTATATGCTTAAACAGTCTGCACTATTAACACACCACACTGTTAAAGATCTTAGTAAACTATACATCAATGTATGGGAAATTTTCTAATTGCACCAAAGTTTACATATTGAAGTTTCGTACTGCTTTCCCCATAATTGGTGCGCAAATTCGAAAATTCTATGAAAAATGTATTATAAAAATATTTTATTTCATAAAAAATCATACCATTTTTAAATAAATCTATGAAAAATGCTATACATTTCAAGCAAAGGAACGAGTAGTTACTCCTACTTATCCGGCAACATTGTAAAGAATTTGGTAGTATTTTGCACCCCTCTCCCCCCAAATTTTTTTTTGTAGATTTGTTATCTACAAAGCATAATCTTTTTATTTCAGATGTGAGTGGTTTCAGTACGAAACTGAAATTGCGCACTCAATGTATGATACCTTTTTAGACAGAGTTTGTAAACAATGAAAAAAAAAAAAAAAAAATGAAAATGTAATTTTTCATTGAGTCGGCAGATTTAATTTTATTTTTGCAAATACACTAACTGATATTATATGAAGGCCCCATATGCAGGCCCGTTGGAGAAAAAATTATATGAAGGCCTTATTTGAATGATGGTCCAACTCCACCTTAAGAAATCGATTTACCCTCATTTTCATGTTTATACGAGGACAAGTCATCTCTTTCATATTTTACAACTACCAGTTTAAAAATATGACACAGCCTGCATCATATTTTAGTCCAGCTTTCTAATCCGGGCCTCCAGCTTATTTCTGCTAACAACAGAGTTTTTAGCGCCTCATTGGACTTAAAGCTCCTAATCTCAATCTCAAAATGAACATACATGACCGTTGGACTACTATTCAAAAAAGGCCTTCGTATCAGGGCTGCGGAGTCGGTTGGGAAAAAGACCTACTCCGACTCCTTTACAAATAATAAAATTTGAATCTCTATTTAACAATTTCTCCATTTAACGAATTTTTCCGCTGGATTTTGCGACTTTGTTTAATAAACCCAATTATATATATTAGGGATGTAACGAATATTCGGCCTTTAAGCAGATTATTCGGCTTGACGGAATATGGATTTGACAATCTAGCCGAGTATTCGTCCTGCCCGAATACTGATAAATTATTCGCCTGACAAATACTTGTGCTATAATAGCAAAATATAGCTATTATCTACTTTAATCTGTATTACAGTCACGAGCACCGACGAGGGGGAACAATGGGACCGGTTCCCCTCTACAGAAGACATCGGATATCCGGTATCCATTCAATTTTTAAATATCCGGAATCCGATGTCGTCACTTCACGAAAGATTCGGTTATCCGGCACGTAAAATTTAATTGCGGGAGGTTGTTCTTTCCCAAAGCAACAACCAGGGTGAGCATATCCTGGATTTTTGCTTTGGAGGAACCTAAGTCAGGGATGAACCGGATATTCATCTTCCCGGGTATCGGATATCGATGTCTTGCAGGATCTGTATTGGATATCCGGCTGTGATGTTTGAATCTAAATTCTATACATATTATTAAACATCCCACAGATTCCAAATATGTAGTAAGTGTTTAATTTTAAGTATATTTCCAAAACATGTTGATTAATCAAATTTTAAAAGAAAATTCTACTTGCTGAATAACCGGATCTTTCGTTTAGTGGCCGGATAAGATATTTAAAAATTGATTGGATACCGAATATGCAATTACTTCTGTAGGGGGAGGGGACTTGTCCCGTTCGTCCACCTTCATCGGTGCGCCCCTGATATATACAGAAATATATTTCTCGCGAAATATGAGGACAAACTACTCTCTAATACTTCTCCATAAAATTTGAAGAAAACATAAACTTAAATAAAATATCTTATTTATGGCATTTTTATTAAAAATTTTCAAATGGTTTACAGTGGTGTTGCTAAATTAAATTTCTAAAAAGAAGCTAAAATTTTAAAATGTCATTTCTCTCCCTGGCAGGTCACCAATAATGTTTGGAATAACTGAGAACTTCAAAACCCACGATATGCAGTGTGTCAAAGAATTTTTAAGATTAGGTTTATAAAATAAAATAAAATTTAGTAATTATATTTTTTTAAGTATTTGTATTCAAAATAAGCTCCTTTGGCTTCAATACATTTGTTACAGCGGTTTAACAACAATTCAAATGCCTGCTCCAGCTCCCATTGTGGGATTGCCTCCAAAGCTCTCGTCGACGCTATTTGTACACAGTGTATCAAAGAATTTTTAAGACTACAGCTGGAACTGAGGTTACAGTGGCGCTATTTGTGCTATCGAACATTCGTGAAACTCCTTAACTATCTACTGATCCACTGCCAAAACCTCAGTTCATTTGTTATAATATTTTTTCTTACTTTGATGACATTGACACTGTACAAACAGCTACCACGCGAGCTGTGGAGGCAGTCCCACAATGTGACCTGGAACACGCATTCAAATCGTTGTTAAAACCCGCTGTAACAAATGTATTTCAGCCGAAGGAGTTTATTTTGAATAAAATACTTTAAAAAATATAATTCCTAGTTATTTTATTTTATAAACCTAGTCTTAAAAACTCTTTAACACACCGTGTACTTTTTCTATTTTTATTTTATTTTTTTTATTGTTTTCAACAACGAATACTTCTAAAGTATGCATAAAGCATTTCAGTAAAAACAATTTTATAGGTTTAATATGTGCCTAATAAAAAGCAGGGATCTAGAGCGAAGCGTGAAGCAGGAGCGCGCGGGCAAAAGAGGATTTTACTCGAAACTGGAGCAAAGAAATTTGTTGTACTCCACTGTTCCGATTTTTTTTTAAAAAAAATTATCATATAAAGAAATAAACTAAAAAAAGATAAAAAAATAATATGATCCACTCAAAGTTATTCGGAGCACGGAGCGGGGCTGGAGCAAGTATTTAGATGAGGGAGTAAAGCAACTCGAAAAAGTGGCTGCTCCAGATCCCTGATAAAAAGGCTTTATCAACAACAAACACCGGAAAAAAAAAAAAAAAAAAAAAAAAAAAAAAAAAAAAAAAAAAACGACACGTTTTTGAGCTACTCGGACTCCGCATCCCGGCTTCATATTAAAACGAATATAAAACATATTCGTAGTGTTAAAATGCGCTCATAGTTTGCAATGATAGGAAACCTGCTGCCTTCTTGAGACTTTCAAGCTGGTTGCAAGAGAATGCACAAACAAAGGGAAAGAACAAAGGAAAGAGCAGAAAACGAATGCATTTTTGTTTCTAGCTAACAACACTTCGAAAAATCTGCATTAACATTTAACGGAGAGGAAATTTGTTTTCTTTAAAAGCATACCATGAAGCCTCCCTTCAGTGAAAGCAAAAGGCTGGAAATTTTTTTTTCTAAAAATGAAAAGAAATGAGATTCTGGAAGTCAAATAATCCTACATTTTGTTTTAAACAACTTATGGTTTAACTAAATGTTAACTCGTTATTGAAATGCTTTGACTATATATATATATATATATATATATATATATAACTAAAGAAGGGATGGCTAAATTTAATACTACGTAGTTACGCTCTGGTCTGAATAGGTGTATTTCACGGTAACTGACGCAACATACTTTAAATAAGCAAAGTATTAATAAGTAAAGTATTAAATATAAAATAGTTTATTTTACTATCTTACACAGCTACATTAAGACATTAGTGTACGGCCTTATTTGAAACCCTGTTATTCTACTCGTAATGAGAAAAAAATGTGGGGTGTGGTTGTGTCATGGACACGGCAGTGTGTTTTACGTGAATACGTTTATGTAACGGGTTACATTTTTTAAATGAAATATTTTTATTTATGTATTTAGAAAAAAAAACAAGGAAACAAATAATTATTGTGTTACAATATAACTTTATTAATTAATAACTTTATAATTTTGGCTTTTCGACGCGTATAAGCCGAAATTATCTATATATTTTTGATATTTTTTTTATTTTAACGCCTTATTATATTCAACTGTCACTACTTTAAACTAATGTTTTATATACAACCGATAGATTTTGCCGACAGCTGATGATTAAAACTTAAACGAACATCGTAGCTTCTCCGAGTCAAAAGCTATACCAATTGCGAATTTGGATACTCAGCAAAATAACCTTAAAATGGCGGCGCTTCCCCCTCCACCCCCGGGATGCGTCACTGTTCTCGCTTATCGTAATGAATTCCTTGATCCTTTAGTTATCCAGTGGTACAATTTAATTTTGGATGCAGAGGATAGATTCGAAACTACAACGCCAAACTCTTTCCCCCGATTTTGTTATCATTAGATTTTTTGGATTGCCCCCGTATGATAGCACATTTAAAGAGGTATTCACGTCAAAACTATAAAGACATTACAGTAACTAACGCAACATGAAATAGACATATGTACTGGAAAATGCAAAACAAATTCAAAAATCTGTGAATTATGAACTTGTGACAAGGAAATTTTTATCTTAATGAAAAATTAATTCATGCTTAAAAAGATGTACACTTGTGTTATTCTTTGGTGTTAGGCTAATTATTTATGCATGCAAAAAGTAGTAGTAATTGACGCAACACAAAAGAAAAACGGGCTTCTAATATTCATCTAGTGACAGCCAAATTGTTTGTTGTGAAGAAGGTTTTTCTCACAAGGGGGTAGGAAGAGTCCTTGTAAATAACTTCTGTACCGCAAAAAAACATAAGAAAGTAATACTTGTTAAAATTTTTCATTTTAATGTTTTCCAAAAGATGCCCACTTTTACATGGAATTCACAAATAAAAAGTTTTGACATCTATTTGTACCACGAAAACAGAGAACAGGAAAAGCTGTTTTCCTGTACTTAACAATGAATTTATTAAATGAATAAGTACCGATTACATATTTGTGACCATTTATAAATGAGGTCACACTCTTTTTTCAATATATTTCCCCCCCTCCCCCTTGTCACAAAATTCTGCACTTCAATATTAAGCATATGTACTTCAGAAACAAAGCCACTGCATTATGGATGACATTTCCAATTTTTTTTTTTTGAACTTTTAATGGCATTTGTGAGCATAATAATTATAATGATTAAATGCGTACTTCGTTTGCAAAAAAAGATATTAAGCTTTACTACAGAAAAAATAATTAGCGTGCGATAGTAAAAAATATTATTTATTCGAATTTCGCACTTTTTAGTCTTAAAAGTGTTAATGCCCCAAGCAGATTTCCTTTTAAATTTACAAATTTAAATAATAATAATAAGAAGTTAGTTTAAACCTTAATCAGCATCAATGTTTTCGATTCAAAATAAAATCAATGAGAATACAAAATAAATAAATAATATAAAAATATGAAGTTTGCTGATTTTAAATGTTATTTTAACCAAAAATGGGTGAGTCACACTTCTTGCTACACTCTCTCTCTTCCCTTTGTCATAGAATATCACAATTTCACCCCACCCCTTCCCCCCTCGAAGCGCGACATCATTTGTGACCCCTTTCGTATAAAACAAGAGCTTCAAGGAAAATTTTCCCAAAAAAAAAAAAAAAAAAAGTATTTCACTATTTAAAAAATACATGCTTTGATATTTTTTGCAAGGAATTGTGTGTTTAGATTTCATTTGATTTTGAACCATTAAAAACATTTTTAATTTTTCGATCACGTAAAGACATCTTAGATAGTATTGCTGCTGACAAGGCTTTAGATGGAACTCTTTTCTGCTAGTAATTAAGGTACCGACATCCATATCCTGTTGTATGACTCAATATACCAAGTTAAACTACTTATGCAAAGTACCATTTCTTCTTTTGAGGTTTGGAAACAGTTTTATTTATGGATCTAAATATGCGTTTCCTGCATCTGCTGATGATCACAGGCAACGTTGAAGAACCACATGGCCATTTCTGTTGCAATGTAAATACAAGGGCGAATTTAAACTGTCTAATAAAAGTGAAGCTGCTGCAAAAAGAAATTCGTTTTAAGCTTCGTATTTTTGTTCAAGGAGCGGTATAATTACGGGGCGTCGTCAGAAGAGTTCATTTCAAAACGTTTCAATGAAATATTTTTATGGATCTCAGAAGTGCATCGTGCAACAATGAAATATAAAATCGTCTGTTATTATTTGCTCTCTTAGGAATAGCGTTAGAAAAATTTGAGATTTAATATTTTGGATTTACGTTGTAAAGGAACCAACTGTCAAGCGGACGGTTGCGCAATTGCTTATATTTTTGTTCGAAGCAATTTTTTAAGGAGATGATTTTTCTTTATGAAGTACGTTTATAAAAAGACACATAGAAATGCTAATAAAGTTATACTGAAACATATTCCAAGATACTTTACGAAAATGATAACTTTCAGCGACTTTATAATAAAATCTCGCTTTTTTATTTATTTAGAACACTTATGAGCATTAATTTGTATTAGTGTTAGTAACAATGTGTTTACATTGTTATTTTTTAAATTTCATATTTAATTATGAAAAATATAATACATACAAATTTAAGCAGCAAGCAATTACTAAAAATATAAATTATGGTTCACTTAACATACTAGTAAAGGATGTATGAACAACGATGAAACATTTCCAGGCTCTTTGTTTTGTTTGTTTTAGCCTACGATTTATTTAGTAAATGCTTGTGAATTTTCCTTAAATATAAATAAAAACCTCTTTTAATTTGACACAGTTTCAAACAAATCATACACAACATCTTTCTTAATGTTTAAAATCAAATTTCATAACCACAGAAAAAATAATTCGTCGTAATTTTACGGAGTTGAAAAAGAAGAACAAAAACGAACGCCTCTTAATTTTTTAAAGATCTCTTCTAGTTTTTTTAAAGATTAGGTAATTTCATCAAAATCAACCAAGGGGCCGGACAAAGACATTTAAGCATTAAATATGTTTTGGTTTATACGAATAGTTCGTATCCATAAAGAGCATAAATAAGCAATTTCTTCTTCTTTTCCATCCAAATTTTAAAAGTAGATAACTGCTAAATTTTGCACTTTTAATCTGAAACAGCTATTATACGAATAGACAAAATTTGCTTTGCTAGTTCAGTTTAAAATTCAAGTTAATATATATATATATATATTTAAAAATATATATATAGAGAGAGAATTTAAAATACACTTTGGCTGCCGTTTTAAGAGCCGTTACACCATTGCTGAAGATACGTACAAACTCTACTTTTTATTGTAAAAGTAATGACTTATTTACCAATCGATGCGAACCCCTGTCAAACAATCACACCGACAATTGGAGCGTCCTGATTGGTTGAAGAAGCTTCTGATCTGCAGTTAGAAGGTTCAAATTTGCTGGTGAATAAGGCCGTTAAAGGGTTAAAGAAACATTTGACAACAAATAAAACAATAACCCAAAATTACGATCTCGTTTTAGTTGAAATACCATTCATGTGCCTTTTTTTGTTGTTTGAGTCCTCGCGCGCGGCGAGGAAGAATGGGTACGCTGCTCCTGAGTCTAACTGGGCCCTTATAGGCAGGAGTCCGATTTCCGCCCCTTTGAAAGGTCTCTTAATTTTTTGAACCAGCTCCCAGATGAGAGACCGTCACCTGGGATTGGCATCCCCAGAGGTATCATTTCACTTGGAGGACAATGGAGCAACGACCTATTTAACGTGCACCAGTTCTTTTTAGTGTACACGGACCACAGCAACCAGCCGCAAGAAGTTCTCACCCTCGCAAACACTGACCTCAGTCGATGTTGCTTCACTTTCGGTGTCCTGCGGGAACCGAGCTTCTACCGACTGGTCCACTGCGGGACATTCATGTGCCTTGATGAACACAAGTTCATATTGTTTTGAGAAATGCCACAATTAAAATTATAATTCAATTTTTCAGTGGCTTTCTTTTTTCTTCTTTTACAGTGGAAACGATCATTTGAAATAATTTTCATGAAAATTGTTAGTCGTGAGAAAATACACGCATTAATTATAAAAATGTCATTAAGTTATAATGGATTATGAAAATAATTAGGAAATAAATGAATAAATTCTTATTTGAAGTGGTACTACAGTCTTAAAAATATAAAACTAGCAATAATTAATGTAGAAATTGTTAGAGAGTTAATCTTTTACAGTGGAAGCGATTATTTGAAATAATTTTCATGAAAATTGTTAGTCGTGAGAAAATACACACATTAATTATAAAAATGTCATTAAGTTATAATGGATTATGAAAATAATTAGGAAATAAATGAAAAGATTCTTATTTTGAAGTGGTACTACAGTCTTAGAAAATATTAAAACTAGCAATAATTAATGCAGAAATTATTAGAGAGGCCATGGTCCAACATGGGCTGTAATGCCACGGAGTTAGTTAGTTAGTTATTAACGAAAGCAGACAATTTATTGATCTAAACTTATGTTGAAGAAAAATTACGTTCACATAATTAAAAAAATTCACATCTGCGTAAATTTCCACATAAAATATTTTTTTTTTTTCAGTATTTTTTTAACAATACTCTTGAAATTATAGTAAAATTAAAGTACATTTAAATAGGATAACGAATGAGTTAAAATATTTATTAGGTAGTTTAAATGTAATTGTTAATGTAATGTTGTAAATGTAATTGACTACTTTTGCTCCCGTTGCAGATTTCACAAACAGTAAAATGCATTCAGGTACAAATTTGAGCGGAAAATGAATCACGGAGCAAAATGTTAAATGCTTTCCCCCCCTTAGAATGATATCATCAAGAAGAGTAAAACAATAGGAAGTTCATACGATTGGGGAAATGTTTTCTATTTCCATTATTCATACTTAATAAGTAGCCCTCGGTTATACTTACAATGCTTCTTAAGCAAATATTTTGTAAAGTATCAGCTATATTTATTTAAGTTAGCATTGTTCTCTAGCGTCAAAAGAGCACATGATGAAAAATTTTTAAAATGACTTAAGCAAAATTAAGTAATATTTATTTTGTTTGAATTTTATATATTGGAATTTAAAATTAAGCTGGAAATGAAATTGCAGATGTGACTCTTTAGAAGATGAATGCTTATAGGAACAGTCATTTTATCCAACATTTAAAGCCCCAAATATAACATCTTTATAACTTCAATAAATACACAGTGATTCATAACGAAATACACAGTTTCAATGCATTATAAATCAAGAACAATATAAAAAGTATTATATGTTACCTGCTAGAGGGAATTGTATGGGATTTTTTTAACCTCTTCAGACCTCAGAACTAAGCACACAATTTTGACGCAATTTTTTGGTTCTCTGATTTAAAAAATGATTACAAAACGAAATAACTAAAAAAATTTTTTTTTAATTTTAATTAATAATTAGTTTAAATAATAATTAATGCCCCATTTCCATGTTTTCCATACTTAAAACGAAGTAAACTATCTGCTGATTAATTTTTAAAAAAATGGGTGTTTTAGTTTCAAATTGCACAACAGTAGTTAATAAACAGTATTTTAAAATGTACCCAATTGGGTACACTTGGAATGAAGAGGTTAAAGCTCCAAAGCTAACAGTTTTATCACTTCAATAAATACAGAGTGATTCATAAAGAAGTACACAGTTTCAATGCATTATAAATCAAAAACAATATAAATTATATGTTATCTGCTACAGGGAATTGTATGGGATTGTTTTCAGGTTTCTTAGAGACCGTCACACATGGTCTATGTGGGACCCCTTAGTCACACGACGGATTAGACGAGCCATGGAATAAAACCAACTTACTGCTCTTTGATAGCCCCCCTTATGTTTTGACCTAACACCTTGTGATTTCTTACTGTGGGGGTACGTAAAAGGACAAGGCATTTGTCCCTACCCTTCCTGTTGATTTAGTGAAGCTGAAATATCGTAGCCACTATCGATATACTTCGAGTTGATGGTACCGATACTTTGACACGCGCTTGAGCGGAAATCGATTACCAGCTCTATGTGCGTCGTGTGACTAAGTGGTCACACATAGAATATCTGTGATTGTCTCTAACTAAGCGTAAAATAAACCAAAATAATTCTGTTGCAGGTAACATATAATATTTTACATTACGTTTGATTTATAGCGCATTGAAATCGTATACTTCTTTTTGAATCACCCTGTATAAAATTCACATTTGAAATTTATGTAATTTATATGCTTTTTTTAAAAATAAATTTATAGCTCTAGTCCTACCCCCCCCCCCATAACTCATTAGAGCCTGCACTTTCAGCGACGAAGAGCAAAATATAGTATGAAACAATTCTTGAAAAGTGAAATTCACAAGTAACCCTGAAAGTCTTGCTTATAATGATGCCTCAGTTAACGCCTATTTTTTCTAATATGTTTTGAACTGACCAAGCGAATCCACAAAACAAAGCTTGCCCAATACTAATTTGAAGGGGAAGAAAAGTAAGAAAAGTGCCTCAATACCACTCCGAGTATAAAAATCTTTCGAAAGATTTCAACTTTCCTGCAGTTTATTTGCTCAGCAGTTTTATTTATTAAAAAACAGATTTAAAAAATGCCTTCACACTGCTATTATATTTCATCCTCATCATCAGGACTCTTTCATAACTCCATGACGCGTGAAATTGATTTAACTTTGTTTTTAGGTTGTTAATGCAAAGCTACTGCTTATACTTCTAGTGTGACTGATAGTATACCAGGCACGCTCCTAGGAACGCCTTCACCCAAAAAAGGTCTCTTTTTTCTATTTCTTTTACCTTTATTCGAATCGCACTAAAAATGAACAAAATAAACTCCTTTCAAAATAGCGGTAATGACAACAATAACACTCATCATACCAGATACGCCATGGACCGGTTCTCCCAACTTCTACGTCAAATTTGTGGGTAAGGAAATAACAAAGCTTTGCTAACTAGTAGTGGGCATTGTTTCAACCGCTTTTTGCTCTCTTTTCCAATTTGCCCGGCATATATGATTTCTTGGAATGTTAACTACACAACACACACTCATCCTGCAAATAGCGATAATGACCACTGTAAAACTTTTGACGGCGGAAAAAAACATTAGAAGAAATCAAAAGGCATATCTGGGAGCGAAAGAATGAACTTGGCTCAGGAATAGGCAGCCATAAAAACATAAAATGCTCTGTGCCTTTCTTTTACTTCGCTAAGAACATGAAGAGATGCAATATTTAGTTTTCTTTTTACTTGCCCCGAAAATAATATGAGCGTTAAAAACGAGCCTGTTTCTTTCTAAACTTTTTCTTAAAGATCTATCCACTCTGAGATTGTTCTCGAATAAAGAGTACGACAAAAGCCGTTACTTACAATCCAGAAATAATTGTTAATGAATGAAAAGTTAAGACAATATTAATTTGAAACTTCACGAGCACACAAATAACAGAAACTTTTCACAATATTGCTTCTCAAAGACAAAATTGATGAAGAATTGGTAAAAGTGAGAAAAATTATTATTCCTTGAATTTCTTTCCTTGACTGATTATTAATGATTCATTTGAAAGTGATACAGAATATGCATGGAATACTTTCGACTAGCGGGCTCCAATTGAGCAAACATCGACAATTTTAATGGACAGTATAGTTAATACTTCAAATATGCTGATCCTTTTTTAAAAAGTACCAGGGCACTTTACCTCGGGGATCCTGGAGGGAAAGTGAAGCAGGAGCTCGAAGTAGTGGAACAACGAGATTTTGCTCGAAACTGGCACGGAGCCAGTTTCGAGCAAAATCTCGTTGTTTTATCACATAAAAAAATAATTAACACTAGATTTACCAGACCAGTCATTTTGACTGTTTCGAAACGTCCATTTTGCATAATTTGTTACTAATTATAGGGAAACTTTCAATTGCATTGGCTTTTCCTAATACACGGTAAGTTAATGTGACTGAAAGTTTTATAATAATAACTTGTAGTAGTAAACTTGTTGTAAAATGAAAGTTCAGAAATGGTTGAAAACAGCTTGGTAAATCTAGTGTTAACTAAAAAGATAAAAAAGGAATAATACTGCCTATTAAAATTATTTGGAGCACGGAGCGGAGCTGGAGCAAGTATTTAGAAGTCGGAGCAGAGCAACTCGAAACAGAGGCTGCTCCAGATTTTTGCTTAGCTTCCCTTTCAAATTGTTATTTCTTGGTTCGCAATTAAACACAATGTACATACACTGCAATAATTATGCATCACCAGTTTAATAAAGATGCTTTCCGAATAAACATAAAATGTCTGCTTTGATAAATCCGCCTTATTCAATTTGATTTCTCCCTTTTCGGTTCCCGTAATAGTCGGGGTACAGTCACCAGATACACCTCCGTTAATCAGTTCCAGAGAATCAGGTATAAAAACTAAAATAATTCATAAAATCAACGAAGCAAAACTTTTTAGTCCATTCCGCAAAAGCCCAATGAATCACCCCCTACTCCACTTTTCACCTATGAAAAAATCCATTAGGAGAAATACAAATAAAATATTATATCCTAAGAAACATCCTTTGAATGCAAAACAAATAATTCAGAAATAAAGTTTTCTCTTTATTTCTTTTTTTAATAGTAACAAAAGTTTTCTCTGCTTAAAGAATTATTGATGAGCATTAATTGAGGTATAAAAATCGAATTCTCAGTTTCTTGACACTTTAACAGTTGATTCACACCTTTTCATTCATTTTTTTACACAAGCTATATGTGAAAGGATAACGCTTAAACAGTGTTATGCTTCATGCTGCTGGTACTCTGGTACCAATGAGGCTTGTGAAATTATAGCACTTCTATGCATCTGTGCGTAAATCATCCAATCGTAGCTCACCAGCACCCGAAAAAATATTTTCCCACAATTCGTCATCCAAACATATATTTATCGCCAAACGTTTTTCTTAGAATGCTTCTACGCAATTTCCGAACTCAAAGGAATGACAAAAAAAAAAAAAAAAAAAAAAAAATGAAAAGCAAACGAGTTGTGATGCTTTTGTCTATGCTGACTGATAAAATTGCACTTTTACTCTTAATGGTTAGCAAAAAATGTTATTTTTTTCACTACCTACTGAGCATTTTGTGAAATATCAAAAAGTCGTCTTTCCAACCATGACGCATATAATCAATAATTTCGTTCATTTATTTCATATTTATTGACCGTTTAGTAAATTTAAGTACAGATTTTAACACATAACAGGAGATGTGATGTTTATTTCGATACACATTATATCTGACAGTAGCCACTCAAAACCATGTTTGATAAATTGATAATATTAATTCTGATCAAAGATCCACACAATTTTTTTTCAGGGTCGAGTTTTTCGTAGTTAACCTTTCACACGCCAATGTTCCATTATTGGAACATCAACTCTAAAAATCTGTGAAAAATACTATTTTATCGGTATTGCGCTACAGAAATGTCTGTGTGCATTTGAACTATCGATTGATTATTTGACATAATGGTTACATTATTGAAAGTAGTGATATCAACATTAAAAAAATTGTACTTTATTCATTTTTCGTACTTTTCATCAAACAAGATTAAAAAATTCATACAAAATTTGAAATTTAATTAAAAAGCTCATAACTAAGTGAGAAGAATTAAAAATAGTCATATTGTTAATTGAACATTAAGAAATTATGTAGAGAAATGGAAATTAATAATACTAATAATTAGGGCTCGACCGATGGCATTTTTGGCCGATGGGACGATGCCGATTGTTGGCCAATTGTTCCCAGATTGGCCGATGGCTGATTGCCGATTATTCTCCTCTTCCATCGGCCTTTGGAAAATAAGTCACTTTAAATTATTAAACCGTGTAGAATGCTTGTCAAAAATGGCATTTAAATCATTTATTTATTTTTATGTTTATAAAAACATAAATGCATTATTCAAGCACCGTAAAACTGTTTGGGGGAAGTTTACATAATAATTAAAACTAAAAGAATCACTATGATTCTTGTAAAGTAGTTTAACTATTTGGAGGTTAAAAAAAATAAAAATGCTATAGCAGAGGATTTTTAATTCGTTTTTCTTATCTTTGCAAAAAAACTCAACAACTATTGGATCGGATCGGGTCTAATTCCCTTTCCTTCAACATTTTCTCTTTATAGCACCTGCACTGCAAATGCCAAGTGCAGTTGCCTTTCTTTTCTTATTTTTTATCATTTAGAGGAATGCAGATGTTATAATACAGACTAACAAATAATGTGGGTTTGTATCCTTAACCCTTTCGGGACGGGCGCCGCAGTCAGCGAACCGCCGCCACCAGACGGGGTTCTATCAGAAGGGATTGTCACTTGAGGACGGGCGATTTGCGCTGCTAAGCCTAACTTTGGCAAAAAATTCATAAAAAATTAATTTTTTATTCAATTGCTTCAAAATTTGGTACATTATAAGAAAACCTTGTTGTCAGCCATAAGGATAAATTTTAACACTTCATCATAATATTTTCCGTAAAAATTCTATAAAATTAATTTTAGAATGATGAAATTCTTGACTCACCTCAAAAAGTTATGTATGAAAAATATTTTAAAAAAAATCACAATTTAGTTCACGGAGCATATAGATACAAATAAAATAATGCAAATTATTTTATTGATAAAAATTATCTCTGCTGTCACGGGATGTAGGAGGCATGCATGCTGCAAATTATGTGTCTGACAGTATGTCAGTATCAGAGTCACTATCACTTTCCAGTTCCTTTTGAAATATCAAAACTATCATCATTATTTGAGTATGAAGCATTCACTAATTGGGTGTATTCCTCTGCTTTAAAATTTAGTGTTGTCTTAGCCGTTTTAATAATAAAGCATTTGTCAAATGATACAAGAAAATCTCCTCTGAGCGCTAGCCAAATCCGAATAGAAATGAAGACGAGGAAGCCAACCACTGAATATCTTCTATACATCGACAAAAAAAAAAAAAAAGTATTTGGAATGATCAGAACCATTTGCACGTGTTTATATCAGCTAATCCAGTTAAAGCTCCAGCTTGTTTACTTTCATTACTCATTGCCACCGCTACTCTGTCATAAATCCTTCCCTCCTACCGAACCAAAAAAAAAAAAGAATAAAAAAATGCTATGGAAATGAAGGTCAACATTCTCCAGTCTCGACATATTACACCATAACAGTCATAGGGCCCCATCTAGTATCAAAGAGAAATACTAATATTTCATTCCATCTGAAATCCCGTATACGGTACACCCGTCCTCAAGGCTCTATTAGAACAGCGAGACGTATTCGTCACACCCGGCTGTGCGGTAGCTCTCGCTGGCGGTTCGTATACGTCACACCCGTCCCGAAAGGGTTAACAAAATTGTCAATCCCCTCCTCTCATAAAGAAGTTTTTTTCATAGTTCCAACCCCCCCCCCCCCCGTTTTTAAAAGGAAAGCGGGAACGATTATATGTTTATTTTTCATTATAAAAGTTATTTTAACTAAAAATAGCTCTTTTTCTAAAAGAAAAATAAAATATTAAAAAATTTCGCTCGCAGTAACGCCTTCTCTTCATAACCAAGAAATACTGAATATTGCTTCAAAAACATAGACGTGAGATTTTTTGTCATTACAAATGAATGCTGGGGGTGTGACCTTAAGAACTAATTTTATTAGCTTTTTTTTCTTGTGAGTTGAAAATTACACCGAAATACTTGACATATCCTTAATATTTTCATGAGCACAATGTAAGGTCACCGAAATAAACCAATATTTTGGGCACCAGCAGTTTTCTGTTGACAAATAATCTTCTGAAAAACATGTGATCGTTTATAAAAATAAAAATGCATTTTGAAAATATATATATATATATTTATATATACGTTGTCAAGTCTTGAAATTAATGAAATTGTAGCAATTTTATTAAGGTATTTTTCCACCCTGTCGCGCGAACTCGTTTCTTTAGAATTAAATTTTTGAAAATTGCAAGTCGAACTTGGACACATAAAATTTCGATCAATAAACATTTATACTGGCAAATAGTTTCTTATTTTTGACCAATCTTTCTATGCTGTAAACTAAAAATGAAACAATGAGAATAACCGCACACTAAAAGCAGATGCAACGAGATTGCTGCACAATTGCAGAAAAACTGTAACACAAGGGATCGAAGAAGCAAAAAAAAAAAAAAAAAAAAAAAAAAAAAAAAAAAAAACGCAAAGAGAAAAAGTTTACGCTGGTAAAAATTAAAATTATTATTATACTTTGATTGAGTTGACTTTGTATTGTTTGCAATTTCGGAATAATAAGAAACATGACAAACTAAAAAGCATATGGTATAATAGTATTTCACAATGACATCTAATGCACTAAGTCATTATTAAACGGAAAACGGACAAAAATGAGTCAACTAACCTAGTGCGAAAAACAGATAGCACTCATAAGACGCCTCTATTACTTTTACTTTAACATATTCTATTTCGCGAGCATTCTGTTCGAAGAGAAATAACTTTAATACTGAAGGTTTTCTTGCAGCGATCGCTTAAACTATTTTTCCGAATTTTTTATCAAATACTTTGTAGAATGACATTATGCCATGCCTGTTATTGCATGGAAATAGAAATCTAGCTATGGAGAAAAAAGAAAGTTAAAAACAGAATGTTTTCTGGAAAGTTGTCCCTGGGAAAAAAACATCGGCCTGGCATCGGCTTTTAGATGTTTTTCAAGGATGATGGCCCGATGTTTTTCTAAAGTTAACATCGGTCGAGCCTTACTAATAATAGTAAGAATAAGAAAAAGCTTATTGAGAGCATTCAATAAAGGATTATTTTACATTTGCTATCTTGAAACTACCATTAGTTTCATCTATATTTTCTTTTTTATTACACATAAAATTTTTCCACTATCCTTATCACAGAACTTTCCCATCATATCTGTACTTCATTATAATTTCGAACCCAGTTAAAAGAGTTCATAAGAACCAAGCATTGTACTGGAACGGAAAATATTATAAATATAGTACTGTATGTAGCAGAGAAAATATTGTTTAATACTTATGATTTGTAGTATGTGTACGTATCAATTTCATTATTTGCATTTGATGATGGATTTTTTTCATAGCTGTTTCCTTTATAATGCTTATTTCAGCATACTTAGAGTGCTGTTTTACAAGTTCTTACCGCCTGAACATTTAAACTAATTATTTCAACACTTTTACATTGTTGTATAACATTTAATAATTTCAAGTTACTGAATGCAATGAAGTTATAAAAAATTACTAATAATGGACTGGTTTACGCATTGCTAATTTGACACATAAATATTTTTTAAAGTTACAAGTGGTTTACAAATTACTAATTTAAATGTAAAATTAGTAACTTGTAAACCAATCAATGAATATCATAGGAAAAGTTTTGTCTATAGGACATAATGCTCATTAATACTTTTGAAGATTGAAAGAACATTGTATGTTTTAAAGAAATAATTGAAAGGATTATTTTGCTTTGAAAAGGGAATTATGTGAATGTATGCAAGGTCATGTGTATGTGAGTATAGAGTAGGGTGCCTCCCTAAAAAAGCCAACTTTCAAATCTTTGAATTCTCACTCGCTAAAAATTTCCTTTTGGATTTTGAGAACATAAAATCCCTGTAAGATTTTAAAACTATATGAAAATACTTAGAGGCATCCGAAAAAGGTCGAATTTTTCAAAAATGACCGAAATTTTAACAATGTTTTACATTAAACAAATTTCAAGTAATACTATTTAAAAGTACTTAAAATGGTCCAAAATATATTTTTCAACATGTTAAAGATATCTCAACATTTGCGCAATATATTAGACAATATTAAATTTAATTGAAAACATAATGCGTGCATTTTTTTTTTCACCTTCTCTGTTGCGTTACTTCTGTGTCTACATTTCATTGTTTCTTTGTTTTTCACAGATCTCCGGTTTTTTGTACAACATGTTGTTTCTGTCTTACTGGGAGTCGGGACTTTTTTCAAAATGGTAAAATTTGATTATACACAAGAGCAGCACTGTCTATCTTTTGAGTTCCTTTGGGAACAATCAAAGTAAATGAAGTTTCTCATTACATCGCTTCTCTGATGGAAGTCGTGCATCTTTAATGCTTTCAGTAGTATATCGAATAAGATATCCATACATAGTCGTTTTTTTTCTAGTACCAATTGACATTATTCACAAAACAAATAATGAGAGTTACGCATTTTCTTTGTTAACACAGAAGCTTTCAATCTCCATTCCCACAAAAAAAAAGGCTGTATCAGGTTAGAGTAATATAGTTACAATCAAGGTAATTACTTATATATAGTGAAAAATAATACAGTTAATGTATTTTTTGTACATATAAATGGTTACAGATAAGATTTTGGAACGTTTTAGAGAGTTGTAGGTTGCGCTAATGACCACTGGTTTTACGTGAAATACTGCTAAATTTCGATCATTTTTTAAAAATCCGACCTTCATGTGAACCTCTAAATATTTTCTTAGAGATAAAATTTCTACCAGGAATTTTATGTTCAATAAAGGAAAATTTTTAGGGGGTGAGAGTTCAAAGATTTGGAAGTTGTTTTTTTTTATTCGGATTGGGGGGGGGGGGGGGATACCCTAGTGTATAAAACGGCGTTTCGACTCAACTGAAAAAAAAAAAAAAAAAAACACAGATTATCATCATGACTTCGAGCAACTGTTCCGAGAAGATCATTATAACAAGCCGATTATAGCCAATTAAAACTTTCTTCAGTCATGAAGAACCTTTGAAACGGATCCAGAGTTAAATTTTATATTATATTCCATTATATTAAGGTTAGTGATACTATGAAATGGCACGGAGTATAGAACACTGTATAATATAAAGTCAACTTTCAAGTTGAACATCACATTCATGACCATCAAACAGTTAAACCTCCAGAGTAATCCAAAGCCAAACAAAATTTTTATCTCACCTGTGTCGCTTCCTTGATATGCAGGATACTGTGATGAAAAATGCAGAGGTGAATTTGATTTGAAGGCACCTGTTAGATGGATTTTACAGATTAAAACCTGTGATACATGTAAATAATACATTGATAGTATAAAAATAAATGCAAGTTATCATGATCAAAATTCAAAACATTAAGGTATTACGCAAAATGCTGTATGTATCTAAGCATAACAGTAAAGAACCGCTGCTTCGAGCGGAAGGATATAAATTAAACCGGTTTCGAGCATAAAGGGTCAAGAAACATTGATATGCATATGCATAGTTTTGGTTTCAGGGGTCAATCCCTCCCCAGAGCCCTTGGGTTTAAGCCATATTGCCAATCCTAGTATAGCGATATGGCTTAATATTAATTGGTCAGGTCATACATAGGTCGTAACATAGGTCAGGTCGTATTGCCAATCCTGTAATGGCATCTAGGGACTTTATTGACCCTCGCCCTCCTAGGAGAAGATTCTGGCTGCGGTAGTGATACACTCCTCAAAACAATTAAAGGATCACTTCTTTATAAGCTTGTCATTTTTTTAACATTTAAAAAACTGATTATATGTTATATTATTTTGAAAGGCAATGCAAATGGCTACCAAATCCTTGCTAAATTATTGAATAATTTTTTGTTGTGTATTGGGAATAGGTGAGAGAATTAAAAAAACTACTAAAATCAAAATGAAAACCCTTTAATTATTAAAATCAAAAGTAAACAAAAAGTTGTTTTTGTGTTACAATTAATGGCGCAGTATCTTGGGTTTCCTCCTCGGACAGAAATCACAGCTCGGATTCGCCCTTGCATGGTTCTTATAAGCCTCCTGAGGCTTTCTTGAGGCAAACGCTCCCACTCTTCTCAAAGAGCGATTTCCAGCTCATCCGAAGTGGTATGTTGGTTTTGACGGCTTCGGAAACTTCTTCCCAGTTGATCCCAGACATGTTCGATGGGATTTAGGTCCGAGCGGCAAGCGGGCCACCCCAAAGTGGTGATATTGTGGACTTGAAGGTACTGACGCACGATCCCAGCAGTGTGGAGACGGGTCCCATTGTGCGTAAAAATGAAATTATGCCCTCCTGCTTTTGCTCGGTGACGCATCTAGACATCCAACACCTCGTTAACATACCTCTGAGCGGTCAGGGATCCGTTGCGGATAACTGCAAGGTCTGTACGATCATTGAGTGTTATTCTACCCCACACCATTATTGATTCACCTCCAAATGGGACCCTTGAAGATAAGCAGCAGGGAATAAAACGTTCATTCCTTCTTCTGTATACTCTATCCCGACCATCATTACCAAAAAGAGTAAATTTACTCATCAGAAAAGAGTACTTTACGCCAATGCCTTAGCTGCCAACGTCTGTGTGTCCAAGCAAACTGCCTTCTTTCTCTTTTGTGACGTGCTGTAAGCCGAGGTACTGTGACTGGTCGTCTAGATCACAAGCCACTTTCCCGAAGTCGATTTCGTATAGTCTGGTCGGAAATTTCGGTCCCCGTTGCTCGGCTTAGCTCATTTTGTAGCTCCCAGGGTGTTGAAAATCTGCGTCTGAGGGCACTTAGACGTAAATACCTGTCCTCTTGGGTTGTAGTTGACCTGCTCCGCCCTTGACCTGGCCTTCTATGGACAGTCTCTAGTTGTTGGTAACGGTTCCAAAGTCTTGAAACCACTGATTGACTTACACCTAACCTTTGACCCACCTGACGTTGAGAAACACCACCTTCAATCCATGTGACAGCCCTAGTCACATCATTGTCGGAAAGAAATCTTCTAACACCTTCCATGGTACGTAAACAGGACGAAGCAAACAGAAAATGAGTGAACTGCACCTTGTAAGTTCGATTGACAACTGGTTAGTACTTGGAATCTTGCTCTTTTTCATTCCTGTTTCGGTGTGTTTACAAAAACATCAGAATTATCTATACTAATCCAAAGCCAAGAAAAGAAAACAACCTCTGTTGTTTCTCATTAAAGGTGTCCAGTACCAAATGTCAAATTCTCATATTTATTATAAAACTTATTCTTGTACACGAACATTCCAAAGTAGTGATCCTTTAATTGTTTTGAGAAGTGTATATATATGTGTATATAGATACAGAGAGAGAGAGAGAGAGAGAGAGAGAGAGCAAAATCAGTTTTTAATGGCAGTACTAAAATAAAAGAAGTATTAAAATAACTTATTCTAAAAGTCCACTTAATAAAAATATCATTTTAAAAAAAGTTCTTGTCAAAAAAAAAAAAAAAGAATTTAAAACACCTTGACACTATTTGCTTGCCTTACTTCTATGCTATTCCGAAATTTCATAAAACCCTAATTAAATTTAGATTCACTTGTTCTGCTGCTATCACTATTGTCAAGAAACTTGCTTTAATTTTGGAAAAAAATATTCAAATTCTTTGTTCAATATAATTCAAAGTTTAAATGCTAATTTAAACTTTGAAGGATATGATTGATTTTGGGTAATTAAAAACAGTAAAGAAGCTACTGATAAAGTACTTTCAAAATGTAAGATGTATTCAGTTAATACCCTTTGATTTCGAGAATCTATTTACTATGTACATGTAAGGGTCGAATAGATATATTGAAATGAGTGAAATAACAGAAATACTTTTAGATAATTCACGTGAAATGGTTTCCTATTTACTTTGCTATCTTATACCCAAAAGGATTTGATCTACCGTACCGCACATACGATTTCACCCTAATAAATAGCTAATAAGAATTAATTAAATCTAAATTTCACTTTAACAAAGTACTCAGAGAACAAAGAACGAAGTTTTGCACACTAAAATGCTAATCCAACTAGCAGTCTACCATAATTGGCAAAAACTCTCTTTTAGCCCTAATATCTCGATGTTAATTTTACGATAGATGGCACTCCATGCTAAGTCTATAGCTTATACAATGGATTAGCCTCCATGTCCACTGTAGAATAACATTTTGTGTTCGTCGATAAGTAGAAGATAGAATTTTTAGCTATGTTCGATTTGTGTTTTCTAAAAAGCAAAGACCTTGTGTGGTAAAGTATCGTATATCTTAGCTACCATTGGATTTATGTAGTGAATAAAGAAATTAATTTAAAAAAAAGTATTAGACACGAATCAGCTTCAAATTGTGTAGTCTTCAATGAATAAGGTGCAATATTTTTTATTTTTAAACTGATATTGACTAACGAAAAGGTACAGTGGATTATTTTCATTTGTTATTGAGAGTATTGGAAGGTATTGACTAGCGAAAAGTTACAATGGATTACTTTCATTTGTTATTGAGAGTATTGGAAGGTATTGACTAACGAAAAATAACAGTGGGTAATTTTCATTTGTTATTGAGAGTATTGGAAGGTAAGTGAATTCTTTCTTAAAAAATCGTTTTGTCTCCGACATTATCTTATTTTTTCTTTGCAATTTCAATGTAGGAAATGCTTTAATGGTAGATAGTTGTTCCTAAAAATTATACTTAAACGATGATTGTTTAATTATTTTTATTTTCCGTATTACACTTATTGTTTCCCTTAACGAATTCTGCACATTTTACAATGAATTTTCATGTGGTACGAAACGTTTTGAAATGTACACCCTTAATGTTTGCAATATTATTGCGCAATCTTTTTGCAATTCTTACGTCAGAAATAGAAGGCAATATTTTTTTCTTCCTCCAATTTTTTGTCAGAAGTTTGAAAAAGATACAACTGTTTATTTGTTATTTATTATTTCTAAAATTAAGAATGTTTGAAGTTTTCGATGTAATATTTAGGTTTGCTATTACGTTACGTTATTTTTTTAATTTTTGAATTAATAAAATATATTTTAATACACATTCCAGTTATAAGCTTAAAAACGGGCAATTGTTAGAACTATAATTTTTTACAATATTTTTTTTGATCTCTAACACATAACTACTTTTTCTAAATCAATGGTGCAATAGTCCTCTCTGACTCTTGGCATCTATATAGATATACGTAATAATACAAATTACATCACAGTTACGAGTTTTTTTAATATATATCAGGCGCGTAGCCAAGGGGTGGCTGAAGGGGCTGGAGCCACCCCCGAAATAATTCAACCTCGAAAGTTGGAAATAGATCTATGTATGCTTAGATAATTTTAATTTAAAATAAAAACTCTTGTTATTTTCTAAATTTGGCGAACTGAGTTCGCAAATTGCGAAATTGTTCGCAGGTGAGAGGGAATTTTTCTCCCCTAGGACACGCAGCTTGTGACAAAGCGTATTGGTCAAGTTTCTCACAGAAAGAAGGCTCAGTCGGCGACAAACATTCCAGAGAAGAGATACGTATCTCTCCAGAGGGGCTGAGTGAGATGTGGTTGATCATGTGACAAATGACTAACTAGTTGGAAAAGGTTAGGGTTTAATTTGTTTCGTAGAAAGGACCAGGATTCCATATTGTGTGGGGTAGTTGAATCTGTATTTGACCCTTAACGGTTCGACCTTCCACTCATATTGAGATGGATCACCCCCCCCCCCTAAAATCTTAATAAAAAGCTGAATACTTTACCGATTTTGAGAAATCGTTCTAGTTTTAGCTAATGAAGCCGAAACAATAGCTGCCAAATTTGACATAGAGGTAAAAACACCTACAGTGTGTAAATTTCAAAAGAACCACCCAAATATAGCCAACAAAACAACTGAAGAATATTATAGAATCACGATTTTTATTTCCTACCTAGATGATCTGATATCGTCACTTAATGAGCGCTTATTGCCTCATAAAGACATAATTTCTTCCTTGAGAAACCTTATTCCCCAACATGCAGTTGAAAAGAGTTTTCAAGACATAGAAACGTGCATCTCATTCATTCCATGAAGATGATCTTCCTTAATATAAAGATGATTGAAGGTGAATGGGGGAGGGGGGGGGAGTGTAAGATGAAGTGGAAATCTTCCGAATTGTTGCCGAACTCGGCGATTGGGTCCCTTTACCACCTACATTTTGCTTCAAATACTTTCCATCCTACCAGTATCAGCAGTTTCAGCTGAGCGAAGTTTCTCAACTTCAAGGAGATTAAAAACTTACCTCAGAAGCACGAATAGCTAAAATCGTTTAACTGGATTGGCTTTACTCAATATACATAGACACTGTTCAGTATCAGATGACATGGTAATTAACAAATTTGCCATCGGAGTTTTGTTAGAAAAGTAATGGTAACTTTGTTTTTTGCTCAAATACTGTTTTTACACCTACTATTAAACTTTAATTGAAATATAAGTTCTCATTTCTTTATTTTAAAAACCATTTGCTTTTCAATTAACCAAGGTATCTCTCCTGAATGCAGTTTATGCAAAAAGAGTTAAGATTCCAAAAAAATTTTTTTTTTAGTTTGATTAATTTTGATTTGATAATTATGGGAAGGATATAGTTATCGTTTTCGAATGTAACATTTATATTTCTCAGCCCTTCCCGAAAAGAAATCCTGGCTACGCCCCTAATATATATATATATATATATGAGTCGTCTAGTTTCAAAACCAGCTACATCCAAAAAATGAAATTTTTCACGGCGGGCAAAAAACTAATATCTAAGAAATTCGAATTTCTAGCTAAGAGCATTGGAATAGACTTGCTGAAATTTTAACACAAAAATAATTTTTCCTTGGAAGATATTTGGAGGGAAAAAAAGAAGAGCATACAAGCATGGTCGATGGGGGGGGGGGGGGGGGGGGGGAATCTGGTTTTGTAACTTACCGGCATATTTCAAACGCACTTTTTAGCATGATGTAGCTGCTTTAGAAACTTAAAAAATTAACACCATATGAAGATTACTGTAAACTATTAGAAAGTGTTAAAAAGTTGTAATCGAAAAAAAGTGGTTGTATCTGGTTTTGAATCTAGACGACTCATATATAAAGATATATATGTTATGTACTTTTGCTTTTATTAATTGGTAATCGATTATAAATCCGAAAATTATCGTAAGATCATTTCCATAACTTAAGGAATTATAGATGCACTTTTTACTAATAATTGCACATTCACATAGATACTAGTGGATGTACATATGAGAATAAGGCTTCAAAAATAACATGTGTTTAGTAAGGGTAGTTGCAAAAATAAAGTAGCGTAACCATTTAAGAAAGTACAGATTTTTAAGCAGAGAAAAATGCTTTAAAAATTACTTAGTTTTAAGTTTGTTTCCGATGAAACAAAAATTACTTTGATTGCATTTTTAAGAACATTATTTAAATTTTATCTTTGTAGGATATAATTATTGGTGGCATGCTATTCCGAAAGTTTTGTCAAAAATAAACTGAAAAGCTTTCATTTTTTTCGGAAATACTACCCCAAATGACCTTTAATAAATAAAATCCTGACTAAAAACATGAATACGTTTTCACATGAAAGGACCCTAAAATGTAATTAACTAAGTTTCGACAAGCTTTCAAACGTAAATTGAAATGTTGATATTTTAAAGAGCGTGTAAAAAGGAAATCAGTTAGCCACAGCTCACCCTAGTTAATAGCTCATTCTCGGATTGAAGCTCTGTTGTTGTTGGCTTGTCAGTGTCGTAAAAGAAAAAAAAACAAACAATAATCTAAACCTTTAAAGCATAAAGCCTCGAAGTTAAACACTGACAACCCTTTTAAACCTTTAAAGGCCCTTTTTTTGGTAGTATCGGTATATTAAAATATTTTTCGGATTTTGATTGGGTTCAAAAAAGAAATTCATATAGGACATTAAATAAGATTAACATAATTTTTTCCAAAACCCCTTTGAAGGTGGGGGGGGGGGGGTAGTTCTAATATTTGAATACTGATGCCATTGTTGTGGTAAATATACTTCCCAGAGTCTTTGCAAGATTCTACCAATCAGAAAGGGTAAAATAGCTTACTATAAACATTTATAACTTGATGAATTTGGTGCGAAGCATACTTCCCGCCGATTTAGAAAGGGTTAATCTAGAGAAGAGCAGGACGAAATTTCGATGATTATAAACCGTTTAGTCATGTTAAAATGGACTTCTAAATTTCTTATGAGTAATGTTTAAAATTTAATTTAAATAGTGGGAATCTCTCGTCTTAACATTGATTCTATTTTCAGTAGTCCTTCAGAGCAGTTGTTGTTTTCGAATGAGTAGAATAAGAAAAATGGATCGGAGGGGGGGGGGGGGGGGGGGGCTAAGTGGTATTTTCTCCTTCTCCACTTACTTTTTTCAAGATATAAGCATTACTAAGATTTTTATTATGAAAAGAACTGATGGTATAAGAATTATGAAAGAGCTATTTTTTTATTTTATTTTTTTTATTTATTTTTGAAGAAGTGGCTTTCTAATAAGTTTTTTAGGAAACTTTCCCCCAATCACCTTAATGCCACCTCTGGCGATATGGTAACGAAATTCCAAAGGTCATTAAAGTTGAAGGGAGTATGATTTACAATAATGCAATTTGCAGACTCTTGCTAGAATAAATATTTTTATTCCAGGAAAAGTTTTTAAAAAAATTAATATATTTCAATTTTTATTAAATTAAGATCACATTAATTTTAAGCCAAATTTATTCCCTCCCCCACTACACCAGGAAAAAACTGAATTGACTTAACTGACATTTTCTCGCAATCGAAACTAATTTTACTACAAATAGAGCATATGAAAGTTTTTATCTTGAAAGGAAAATTGCGCTATAAGTGATATTTAACTTTCTAACAGTGAATGGGTGAAATTTATTTCTTATAAAATGATAGTCGAGTTAAGATCCTGAAAAAGTAATTACGATTGTCTAAACGAATTTCGGAAAACTATCAACAAAAGATATAAAAACTAATCATGTAAAAACAAGGTATAAAATCATGTAGAAAAACCTTGGAAATCTCGAAAAACAAATAAGGGGGAAAAGCATGCATCAGCCTTGATAAATAGTTTTAAAAATTGAAATTAACAAAAAAAAAAAAAAAAGGAAAGAAAGAAAACTAAAAGTGTCCTGTGCAATTAGATTGAACTTTGCTGCCATTTTGAAAAGAACATCTTAAACATGAGAACACTATAAGATGTTCCGTCCCTACCCCCATGAGCTTTTTGATGTTTCGTAAACAGTAAAAAGAACTACAATAGTGTAGAGGCAGGAACGGCCTATTTAGTCTACGGCAGCATTATTATAGCCAATTGTTCTGAATCCATATGAAACTTAAATTAGAACACTGAACATCCACTCCAACGGTTCAGGCAAAGGCATTTATAGTTGAATTACCTCTCGCAGCGCGAATACTCAGTAAATAAATAAAAAGAAATGCAGTTGGAGATTTAGCTTTTACTCGTGCAAAGAGCACAAATTTTCACCACAAAATGCGTAAAAGCGTAAATTGCACGCTTGTTTGCTTTCAAATTGTTAACTCTCAACGTAGACTGGGAGTTTTTTTTTATGTAGAGATGGGAGTAGCAAAATTTTTGTTTTTTGGTCAGTTATTATTTCATACTCAGTGGATGGAACACGTAACGGGCGTTTAAGCAACAAACACCTTAATGCTGTGCTACTCTTTTTTTTTTTCATTTATTCGTTCTTTCCGTGCATGTATTTTTTTCTTTCGGAAATTTCGGGCAGAATGGAAACAAGATATACTCTTGAACACACTTAAGAATTAAGTGGCAATTTAATTCTACTCAACATTTTTGGTGTAATTTTAGTATAATTTTCTTTAATAGAGGAAAGTTTGCTTTTCTACCGCATCTAATTAAAAGATAAAAAAGAAAACTGGAAAAGGAAGCAGACACATAAAAAATATTTTCCTCTTTGATTGTAATATTCAGGGATTTGGAGCGGAGATTGGAGCTGAAGCCCGGAGACAACAAGATTTTGCTCGATACTGGACCGGAGCTAGCAAGGAAGTTTGTTGTGCTCCGTATTACGATTTTTTTTTTGTAGCGTGTAGTTCAATTTATTGCAATTTGAACATTTAATTTGTTGTAACGAGATTACATTATTTTTATTATTTCGTTCCGTAGTATTTCTGATATTTCTAATTTTTGTTCGTAACTACCAAATAAAAAAAATGATTCTCTTTCTTAGAATGGCATACCCTGATACTCAGAGTTTCTAGATTTCCACTCCCTCAGCCAAATCATGCATATAATTAATCTTTCTTTTTGAGTAGTTCCAGTACCCTGGCACTTCAATAATTCCATGTACAGTAGCAATATTCGTCTTTAATATGTATTTTATGTGTACACTCTGTAGCAAAGTAAACTTGCTCATGGCAGGCAAATGTTTATTTTTTCTCTGCATTATATCTGAAATGCTTTTCGTGTATTACAAATGCAAAAGGGACAAGCAGAACAGGCTCTGGGCTCAGCTAGGCTGGTCCTAGTCAATTTACCAATCCCAAATGAATATCAAGAGCCCTTTTAAAACTGCTTACCTCACTGCAAGTAACAGTAGCCTCCAGTAACTATTCAAACTACTTCCGGTAACTATACCAAACTACTATTTGTTTCGTCCCAGTTAACCACTTTTTAACCCAAATTAAAGTTGTTCCATCAATTCTAAAATAGGCAAGTTTGCTAGGAAGAGCTTCATGTGGTATTTTATCAAACGCTTTTTGGAATTCAATATAAACAACATCTACGCACATTTTGTTATTTAAAGCCATGGAAACCTTGTCATAGAAATGCAGCAAATTAGTTGTACAGGATTTACCCTTCCTGAAACCATACTGTAAGCCCGTCAAACACCTATTGAAGTAGTGATTTTCCTAATTTCAAGATTAGCTTAGAACAGTGACCTCTGGTTCTAGCTTCTGTGCAGAAATGTAACCCGTCAGAATTTTCCATTTTAATGAACTTAAATAACTGAATCATGTCCTCTCTAACTCTCGAAAACGTAACCTTGTGGAACAAGACTTAAAACATCAATCCACTAAGAATAATTGCCCTTAACTACTACTCTTTGTTTCCTCCCAGTCAGCCAATTTTCAACCCAAATTAAAGTTGTTTCATCAATTCTAAAATAAGCAAGTTTACTAAGAAGAGCTTCATGTGGTACTTTATCAAACGTTTTTTGGAAGTCAATATAAAGATCTAAGGACATTTTGTTATCTAAAGCCATGGAAATCTTGTCATATAAATGCAGCAAATTAGTCGTACAGGATTTATCCCTCGTAAAAAAATACTGTAAGCCTGTCATCACATCATTTGTCTCCAGAAAATTTAAAATCTTGATTTTGATCAGTTTTAAATACAATAGCGCGAAGAAAATGAGGAAAAATAACTGTTCTGAAAAATATCACACTTTGACTTATACTCTCCAATCAAATAGAACTTATGGATATTTTGAGGAGTTTTGTTGGTAAAATAAGCAGTATAACCAGAAAACGGCTGATGCTGATGGACAAATATAAGTGGCTCTAAATTGCAATAAATGCCAAAACAAATTTAATGAATGCGTTTTGCTAAAATAGGGCACGGTTTCTAATAAATGTTTCACAGGGTATGAAATAGCATGGAAAGATATACAGGCAGAATTGAAGAAAAGTAATAAAAAAAAGTTTTATTTACTTTGTCCCAATTAGTTTGCATAGAGTAGTAAAACCAGAGCGGAGTAGGCAACTCAAAAAAGGGGCTGTTCAGTTCTCTGGTATAATAATAACCTCGAGTAACATCGCTACTCACATAAATATTGTTAAGTTTCATTTATAACCTGGAAACACGCGTACAATTTTTTTTTTTGCAAAATTTGCTCAATTTACGCATTTAACCTTCTGTTTTGTAGCACAATAGTGGTATTTATTTCACCTCATAGCTGTTTTTTACGATTAGTGTAAGCTTTTCTTACATTTTCGTTGACAATACAACTGCAGCATTAACAAGTTAAGAATGAAACCATTGTACCCCAACTTTTTATTTTCACTGAAAATCAATATGCCCCTGTAAAAAAAAAAAAAAAAAGTTCAAGAAAAGAATACGGGTTGAATACTTGATACATTTTTGAGCTGGATACAAGATTTTTCGAGAAAAATTTTATTTTTATGTACTAAAACAATATAATAAAAGACAAAAATTCATTCCTATTAATATCTTTGATATAAACATTAGCTATCGAACATGAATTTGTTGAGCAAATTTATTTAAAACATTTAATCAGAACGTTTGCCGAGTTAAGTCAGAAAAGAAAAGGAAACATTTAGTTTGTTTTATTTTGTTATCTGTTTAGTTTGCTTTCTTTTTGTTTTATTTTTCTTGGTTTATTTAATGCTTTAATAACTACTGTATGTTTTTTTCTTTTAAAGCTATGTAAGTTTTGTAGTACTGTATCTATCTAAAAAATGCCTGCTTTAAAAGTAAATTTTATAGTTCAGGGAGGAAGACTGCAGAGGCCTGCTGTTGATTTATGATGAAAAACTACAAAACTAACTTAAATACTACACATCTGAAGTAATTAAAACAGTACAGACAAATTAAAAATTTATCAATTGCTAAAATGTAAGATGGTTTTAGTTTATTTTGAAGAAATTGGTATTGATATTAAGTTGGAAAATAGGGGGTGGAATGGCTATTGCTTAAAAATATGTGTCTAGTGCCGAGCACATATGAACATTATTTTAATTGCCATGTTTTCGCTGATCCAAACAAATCTCTTTAATGTAGAAACAAAAAACTACGAAAGCTTAAGAGAAATTTATTCGGGGATTTATTTTTATTTTCCCAACATAATAAATTAGTTTTTGCCGTCATCTCATTTTCGGACGTCTGTCTATATTTACAGACCTTTAAGCGATTTAGTGCAGGTTTCCGCTTCATTTACTTTTTGTTGCAATAAATCCTTCTTCATTGGCGTGCTATTAATTTTTACTCTTTATACGAAACTGAACTTCTCGTTCAAATTAGGGTAAATTGTTGTTTTTATTAATGTCTGCTGCTTTTCCATTTAAAGGAACCATACTTGTTAAAGTTTCGTAAAACTGTTTTTAAACGAAATTATCAAACTTTAAACTTGATATTTGGTTTAATGAGATTTAGTATTGTATAATTTTACCATCAACATGAAATAATTCTGCATTGAAGCATTATCTTTATTTTTGAATGTTAATCCATGAAACTCAATATTTCTTCATTCTGCTGTTAAGTTTTAATAAGAAATTATTAATTGCACACGCAATCTATTGAAGCTATTCAATATTACGATGCATCGCAAATGTGAACTAATACTTTTCACGAAAACACTTTACATTAAAATTTATTGTAAGTTTTTAATGGTGCAGGTGCTAAGTTCCTCTACAAATAATCGATAATATCTGTGTAATTATAAAAGGCTAGCTCTATGCGTGATTAAATGTAACTATGGTACTTGAATAACTAGATCTGGAATGATGGTGAAAAATCATTAAAATATATATTGGGGGAGGGAGGGGGGGGGGCAATTGAATCGTTTATTTTGAAAAGGTAACAACTCTAAAAAAAAAAAAAAATTTCAGGAGACAGAAAAAAATGGCTTATGAAAATTTGGAGAACTTTACCTGTCTGATCTTTTACTATTTTATTTTAGCAGGTAATAGCAATGCAATAATGGTAAATTAAAACTATTTTTGATTAGTTATGCCATAAAAATTAATAAATTAATACTGAGAGTTCTTTCTTTTTCAAAACGGAGATTTTAACTTTTCGAAATAAACGATTCAATTATTAATGCAATTCCCATTACAGGCGGAATATGAGTCTACAACTCACATTTTTTATTGAAAGAGCAGTTCTTGCTCTTTATAATTATTAAATTTTATAGTTTGTGTTTTTTAAAGGTAAGAGAACATTTTTGAAATGGCACTTTCACCATAAAAATTGGAAAAATATATCTGTGCATCCGTCACCGCAAGAAAAGTGACACAATTCAAAAGCGAAACACATTTGCACAGTGGGATTCGTTTCTTCTAATTCGATATTCTTCAATCGATAAGTGATACATAGCTTTGTTATTATACTAGACTTAACTAGTATGCCACTTTTCGATTGAAGAACATGGAAAAGGGTGAAACAATTAATCCCGTTTTACAAGGGTGTTTTGATTTTAAATTCTCACTTTTCTTGTGGGTGAGCATGATGACTTTCTTGTCCTGAGAAAAAGTGTGGAATGACGCATATAGATACGAACGTAAGTTACTGGAATCGAAAGGGGGGGGGGGACGCTGATGTTAAAATTTTAAAAAGGGGTGGGGGTTGCTAGTGTTAAAATAAAGTAGGGGGGACGTCTCCCTGCACCCGTCCTCGACTACAGCTCTGTCTTAAACCATAACAATATACATAGTAAAAAGAGCTTTTAAAGCCCAAAATAGCAATACAAATTCCGGACATAATTTGGGGTTATAAGAGGGCTGTTTTCAAGGCTAAAAAGATGTGTGCTAGTTGAAAATAAAGAATGCGGAGCAGGATTTTGGTTAGGAATCAATAGTAACCAACTGATCACCGTCATATTTTTAGTATTTTTCCAAGTGTCATAAATGACATTCCAGCAAACATTGCCATCTTGAAATACTCCGCTGTAACCTGGTAAGCGACGTCTAGCAGGAAATTGTCTTTCCAGAACCTTTTGGCAGCTCTCTAAATTTAGGCGAGCCTTTAAGAATGTATCAGGTGTCACGACGTATGTTCCTCAAAATTGAGATAGAAAACCGTGCTGTTATTATTTTGCAGATCATTCTAACAATAGTCATTGCTATAGAAATAAAATTTCACGTTAAATGAAAGCACAAATGAGCGTTAAAACGCAGACATATGACACAGGGAGCTTCTAGATGCAAAAGTTTTGCATCTAGAAGCTCCCTGTCGCATTGAAAAAGGGATTCCAAGCAATCCCGAAACATATGTCTGCGTTTTAATGCTCATTTGTGCTTTAATTTAAAGTGAAATTTTATTTCTATTATTTGCACAAAGTTAAATTATTATTATTATTATTAGTCATTGCTATGTTAGATCATGATGCAAAAATTTAATCCACTTGGCTTTCTATAAATATAGCTGTGATCCGTTATAATAATTTTCAGTTTTCCCATTGTTGGGGACAATTTTTCAGCATCAAAGCTGAAATATCGTTCATAGGCTGTACTAGTGGAACAACTCAAAAAACACGCGTTTTGGACAAAGAACAGATGTAAACATGAAAATATATTCTTTTCAGCAGTAAATACTAGTACAACTCATAATTCAATAAGGCCGTAAGATTTAATAATAACTAAAGTATTTCTTATGCATTTCCCTTAGCAATGAAAATTTTAAAACCACTTATCTCAAAACATGATTTTTTGAGTTGCGCTGCAATTGCAGCCCATAAGCGATATGTTATCTTCTTTCAAAAATGAAAACCTCTCAAGTACATTCTCATTTTTAGTTTCATGATTGTGCTTTTGTTTTACAGAGTAAATAATCTCTACTGATAGTCTGCTAGATCCATGTTTACATAACAACGAAACACAAGTTATACTGCTGATTCAGTTTTGCAAGATTGTGACACAAGATGGCTTGTTATAACTTGTTATATTGATGCTCCTTTGAGTGTTAGCTAATAGGGATACTTGTCAAATACCATTCAGAATCTTAAGCTATATCTATGCACCGTCCATTTGTAAGTAATACAGACTACTTCTAGGTGCATGACTGCACAGATTTAATATTTGAATAATAAGGCCATTAACTACTCAACTACTTAAAAACTTTTCCTTTAACGTTTACACTTTCTCCAACAGTTTTGCGGATAGTTTTTTTTACAGCTGAAGGTCTTACAGAAAATTATTCGTATTTTAGAAATCTCGTTTTGTACCATGTGAAGTATTTCTCAGCGTTCTTGTTTATCTAAAGCGGATTTCTAGTTTAATGATTAGAAAAAAAAAAAAAAAAAAGCATGTGGTTGAGGAGGAAATAAAAATGAATAAAACTGTTGTTAATGGCAACAGTGACGGTACATATGTTACTGAAGAAGGCGTTTTCAGTAGCTGCGAGGGGTTCAACTAACTTGGCGTTTCCATTGTGCTGGGTTCAATTTTAACGCAAGAGTAATCAAAAACAATTGTATTTGGAGAAACAACCGTGAGTTCAAAATTAGCTCGAGATTTTATTGCAAAATTCAGTAAAGTTTGCTCGAAACTACTTTAGTGGTTCCCCCCCCCCCCCCCCAATGAAATGTCGAAATCCCATCGTTGCAACCCAGTAAATACTGCTCTAAAAAACATCGAGAATTTTGAAACAGAAAATAAACGATTTTTCGCCTCATTTGAATTTTGCTTCGGCATTAAAGAAATGTCAAAGACTCTATCTGTCTTTGTAGAAACGAATGAGGTAACTTAACTTATGAAACTTCTTTCGTCATTACATTTTATATATTGCGTAAACAAGAGTATAAGGTTCCATTCGATTGATAATATTCCGACGGAAGTGTAACTAGTCAACACTACAATAACTAGTCAACTAGTCTACAGAATTTCACTAACGACCTTTCAAAAATATCTGTGGCCATACAAGACAGTGCAGGATATTGATTTTGCTGGATAGCGAATATCTGATGCCCCCTGTATGATGAATACGTACCGGATATCCGGCTCTGATGTTTAAAGCCTGTACATTTCATGCATATTTTTAAACATCACAAAGCTTCCAAATGTGTAGTAAGTTTGTAATTCACATATATTTTCGAAACACATTAATTAATTGAATTTTGAAAATCAAATTTGACATGCGGAAAAACCGATATTTCATGCAATGGATGAATCGGATTCTAGATATTTAGTCGGAAATCGGATAACCAATGACTTCTGGGGGGTCTCGTCGGAAGGAAAATGCTCATGACCTATTCCGTAACTGTCGTGACTTTAGTCAAAGAGTCGATTCCAGACTGGGGTTGAAAATAATTCGGATATTTAAAGATATGGCCTTCCGATGTCTTCTGGACAGAAATTTTCGTGACTTTCGTTACTTTCGTGACCAATTTCCAAAGTGACCTATAGACACCCTGATAATGTGGCAATCGACTTTCCGGAAATTGTAGTTAAAAATGAAGTTTTCAATAAGTTTGTCATTTTTAAAGCAAATTATCTCAAGACTTCAGAGTCTAAAAAATGACCTAGTTATGCTAGAAAATAATATAATTGTTATATAACAATATTCCATAATCTGTTCTTTGGCAAATTTCTCTTTTTTTTCTTTTTAATAACTTTTGTTGTCAATAAATTATTGAAAAACCGGTATGTTCTGGTGCAAGTTGAAGCATTTATTATCAATTTCAATGAAATATCTATTTTATAATATCAATTCATCAATTTAAAAAGTTTTTAATTGGGGATGCTGTTTGTTATTATTTTTATTATTTTTTGAATACTAATTTAGAGTAAATTTATAGTTAGATTTTTTCTCTATGTTTTCTAGTAAATGTATCACATATCGAATGCTATCACCAAAGTTTGTATTGGTGACGAGCAGGGAAAAAATCTTTATTACTAGGTAATATGAGAAATTTTATCTTTTCGAATGTTGTACCCAATGTTTGTAATAGCGACAAAAAAGGAAAATTGTATGGGGCACATGACGAAATGCTTTTATGTCTAAGAAAAGTCAACTCATATTCTTGAGCATAAAATACTTTTACCTTTAAATGATTTTAATGGTTCATGCTAGCATTTTTCACCTGTTAACATACGTAAATTATAATTAGAAGAACGAAAGAGGATTAAAAGAGGACAAGAAATTATCAAGTGGAACACTTTGTATAAGTATTATATAAACCAACTGATGGAATAAAAAAAAAAACTTCGGCACCTATTTCAAACTTTCCAGAAATTGAAATTCAAATTTGCAATATTTCGACTGCGACACACACACCAAAAAAAAAAAAAAAAAAAAAAAAACCACCCCTTAACCCTGGCCATAAAAAAACTATAAGTCCACTTTTTTTTTTCTAATTTATAAAACGCTGTTTAACTTTTTGCTATGACTCCATAGATAATAACATATGGTGTGAATTTCAGCAAAATCAAAAATATCAAGTATCATAAGCGTACTTTGCTACACCACTCTTAAGCGATTTGCCAATTTTTAGTGATAGAAAAATCAATCCCAAAATGGACATTAACAAAGTTTAAAAAAAATTACGTTTACGGCAAACCATTCATTAATGCATACTCGTAAGGGTAGCAATATTTGTTCGACATATCCGGTTTGTAATACACCCCCCCCCCTTTCATAATGATATGACCACTTATCATTTTATTACAAAATCTTATTGTTCTAGAAATTTTTTGGAAATATTTCTACAAAATAGTGATTAACTGCAGTACTGAACTTAGAACAACATATAAAAATATCAGTAAGTTTTAAAAATGAGTAAAATAAAAAAAAAATGGCTTTGCCTGATTTTCAACTCTAAATTAATTCCTTTTTATTTTGATTTCATTCTCTTCCGGTAAAAAAAACGGGCATTGCATATTAAACACTTTAAATAATTTATAAAATGACATACACATGTTACTTGAATCTCCTACACTAGAGCCATAAGATGTATAATGAGGGGAAGCCATCATATTTGGTGATTCGGACTTTCGAGACTCTGAAACAAACAAAAATGGAAGCTACAGTTAAAGTACATATAAACCAGTTAGTGTTTTAAATTGATACATATTTATATACATATACAAACGTATCTCTATATATATGAGCCAAACCACGATAAGACATTTCGTTGCAGAGGGGACATTTCGCTGTTTAGTTCACTTCAAATTATTAATATTTTCCACGTTCAATTTTTTTAACGAGTGCATAATCAATGCTAAAAACATTCTCGCATGAAAATTGAATCAAGGATTAAATAAAAGAACGGGGAGGGGGGAAATATTGAAAATATTCAACACAACAAAATATTCAAATTTTGAAATTTTCATTTTGTATCCATATTTCTCCATATATATCCATTCATTTTTATGATAAAGTGTTGAAATGATTTTTTTAACAATAAAATGTCACTATTTAACTTCAGAGTAGCAAAAAATTGCGCCCGAATAAAATTAATTTATTTTCAATAAAAAAAAAGAAATAGCATCCAATTGCGGATGACACTTTGGATTTTTTAAAGAAGCAACTACCATGTTTCACGTCGTCGTTAAATATAAATGTAATTGATTTTCATCAGCTCATTTCTGTAATTACTAAATCAAGTTGTTAGTTTTTACAAATTATACAATATGCATTATGGGATTCTGATTTTATCCCTCTTAATGGTGAATGTTTTGCTTAGTTATGTACGTGGGGTTAAATCATTGTTGAAATGGTGGTTCAGATTAACAAAAACTTGATCTGGAAGAAGCACAGGCAATTGTTCTCTTCCTTTTTAGAAATAGAAAACAGTCTACTTTTTCACGATCTTCGCAAAAATAAAATTTCAGAGTTTACTATGTCAATGAAGTAAATTTTATTAACTTAAATACCGTTAAATTATCTCTAATACTGTTAATGATTCAACTGTTGCTCTGTTTCATCTGATTTCAAAAAAAATTTCATTTGGGTTGAAAGTGTTTTTAATTCATATCTTCTTTTTTGACAGCACGTCTAGATCATTACAACAGATCCGTCAGTAATAGTCTATTACTGTTAACTAAATATTTAAATTACTAATTTCCGTTCTCCTTTTCCTTATGTGTTGCATGTAGCATGTGTTCTACTACATGTGTTGCATGTAGTCGAATCTAAGTTAACCTTCTTCCTGTATTCTTTTGATCATCTCGTTACAGTTTTTGGCACATAACAGAAAATTCGTCGAAGATATTTAATAACTTGCCAGAAATTTAAACAAATGCCTGCAGTTCAGACACTTTAGAATCAAACAAAAATTACACATTTGGGATCGAAAGTGATAAATTGCTAGAGTTTTTCAAAACATTGTCATACTATTATAGCTTTAAATTATTGAATGTGCCATAAAATTTAGGATTTGTTTATTTGATTACACTCATGTTTGATAACTGTACGGTTAAATGTTTTTGTAATTTGTGCTCACCCTGAAAAAAATAAAATAAAAAAAAACTTTAAAAACGTTCTGGGGGGGGGGGGGGGCAAGTAAAAATTCAAATTGCTCCAATTTCCCTTTTTTTCTCAATTTAAGATCTAAACTACTTTTATTACGTCATAAAAATGTGGGACTGTAACGGTATTTGAAAAATTAAATGCATGGAAGATTTTTTTATGATTTAAATGTTATTTTCAGTTTGTCCCTCCGCAATGTATTTTTCCTCAAATTATAGCTTTAATTCCAAATTACTGTTGTTTAAAATTAAAATAATAATAATAATATATTTTTTTTGAGCAACTTCAGAATGTATAATTTCTAAATATAATATTTTTCATGTTAGAAGCATTTTAATTTTTTAACGCCTTCGGACTACCTAACCCCTTAATGCATTTGCCCGTGTTTGACGCGGGCGAAAGTTACCGGAAAATTGTCTCATGCCCGTGCGTTATTTTATTTCTAATGCCCGTCTGAGATCCGTTCACATTTTGTTTGTATAATTTTTCTCTACGTAACTTGTACTCCACCCCCCGCTTCCTAGTCACCCCACAACCTGAAATTGCCGAGAATAACTCACACTATACGAGTTTTTCAGAAAAAGACTCGTTCTTTAAGGGGTTAATGTGGTTTTGACCTTATACATATTAGGGATGTAACGAATAGTGATTTGGCCGAATACCGAATATTCGGCCATTTCTTCAAGGCCGAAGCCGAATATTCGGTCCTTTCTTCAAGGCCGAATAAGCCGAAGCCGAATATTCGGCTAGGCCGAATACCGAATATTCGGCGGCCGAATATTAAAATTTCTAGAAAATCGTTGTAATCGAAAATATTTGTCAAAGTTAAAATTATTCACAAAGTCAAACTCCAATTACACACAATCTATGATGTGTGATTTAATTCTATTTGTTAAGAATTTAGAACTATTTAAAATTAATCTATTTTCACTATTGTTTTGAATGTAATAAAACTAAGAATTTCACCCACAAGCAAAATAGAAATGACAGGTTTTACGGTAGTAAGCATTAGCATTATTGTACTAATTATTTAATTGCAATGAAAAAAATACTAGTGCTTAGTGAACTTTTACCTTGCTCAAAACTGTTTTGTGAAGACATTTTAAAAGTTATAAAAGTTAATATTTTTATTTAATGGGGTTTTTTACATACCTATTTTTAAAATATCTATTAAAACTTAATGCACTTAAGTGGAATATGTTTTTATTTTCAAAAACCCCATTAACTTATGCTATCTAAATATTCATGATATATTCTGGGCTTTTCACATTTCTCTCTAACCCAATATTCACAATAAATCAGTCTACCCAAACAAAGTCTGGCTTCCACTTTGTTAATTATAATAAAATCAATTTATCATATTATATATTATAATTAACTATTGGCAGCTTTTGGGAGCAAATGCTAAATATAAAATACAATATTACAACTTTAAAATATGTTTTTGCTCAGTCAAGCCTAAAACAAGATTAAAAAAAAGTAGTATATTCTAAATTATTTTTGTCTTAAAACTATAGTGGACTAATGCATTCTTTTGCAGTAATTATAATACAATTTTAAATGTTTAAAATTTACTAATTTCTTTTTTTACTTTTTTAATGCAGCAGAACTATTCGGCCGAATAGTCCATCAGTATTCGGCCAGGCCGAATTTGACCTTACCCAGCATTCGGCCAGGCCGAATATTCGGCTGGTTGATGAAATGACTATTCGGCCAGGCCGAATAGGCCGAATACCGAATAGTGGCAGAATATTCGTTACATCCCTAATACATATACAGGCGCCATTCCGTGGAAATGTCAACTTTAAAGGCCGGCTGAAAAGATAATGCAAACGGTGACTGCAATCAGATTTATATTTTTTATACACATTCCACTTTTTAAAAATGTCGACACATTTCTGTTATATTTTAAATCTAGCAAAGGTGGCAACATCAAATGCACATGATAGGGTAATTAAATTTATAGCAAAAAGTATTTATTAATGGAGAGGTTGCCTTATTGATCTCAATTATGAGTTTATAACACGTTCGGTTTGCAAAAATGATGCTTATTCTCAGAACTGAATGGTACAGAATTTAGAGAATTTTCAAATTAGCTTGAAAACCTACTTTTCTGATTTAGGCAAAAGTATTAAATGTCTAAAGATATGCATTTTTACATAATACATCGTCTATGCCGAAGGTTTATCATATGCAGGTGGAAGAAGAGTTGGAATTGGTTTCAGGTAAATTCTTGAAAAAAAAAAAAGTATAAAATGTGTAACCTTACAATCATTCTGGTTGTGAATTAAACATATATATCGAGTTTTAACAACAAAAGACCTAGAAAATTATAATGATAATTTATAATCAATGTTATACATGATAAAACTTTTAATTATTTTACTTACATTTTGTTATGAACGAATTTTATTTTCCGTTTATTATTATTATGTTTATGCACTAAAACAGGCCAAATTTTCTTGTGATTGTTCATATATGTATTTTTTTGACGAGGGGTACTTAGCATTACGAAACTTATAAAAGGGCTGCCAAATGTCGAAAATTTGGGAAACACTGTTGTAAATGATACCGTTGGTCAAAATGAAATCACCCGTTATATATTGTGTTAAATAAGGCGTTAAGTGCAGAATGATAATTTTGAGAAAAAGAGATCTGAAAATTTTCAAACCCCTCGGAATAATATGGACTTGAGAAAACATTTCTAAAATTTATTTATTTATTTATTTTCTTTTAAATGATTCTTAAGGGCCTAATACTTTAGGAAAACACCTTTTTTTTTTTGTTAAATACTGTTCAAGTTCTTGTCTGAGACATACCCTTTTTACGCTGACATGTTTCTAATTTGTTTCATATCTCCAAAATTTTCACTAATAGCTGAAAATGTTGAAAAGTAGAATTGAATTTAGCTTTCTGTGTACCTTGTATTATCTCTTAATGTTTAATGTTTTAAACATGCCTGGGATGTCATTTCGTTTTTGTCATCTCCATTTACATCCCAAGCACGTCTATGTATAAATAGGCAAAGACAAAACAGTTTAGTACCGTTTTCTCCACTGTTTATCAACAGGATCTCTTACTGTTTTCTTTATTTAGTAATTATTGATAAGTTTTAGTGGTATTAAAAAAATTTGGAAATAATTTTTTCCCTCATACTTTCGACGTAGATTCGAAGCCTTTTTTTTATGTCTTTATTCGTCATACTTTCATACTACTCCTTACATCTACAATATCTGTACAATACTCAGTACATTTTTTACTATTTATAGTTCACAGAAGAAGAAATATCAAGAACAGAACAAAAGAGAACATGTAATCTATTAAATGAATGTCAAAGTAAAATAATACTAATCTTAAGGTGTCGGTTCATCCATTTCCAAAATATGCAAATAATAAGTCACATTGTTTGTTGTTAGATTATAAAATGAAATTTGAAGCTAACAATGTCTAATATAGCATAAAGTGAGATAAAAAGTTTGGCGACGCGTTATTTTGCTTCGAATCAACGTTTTGTAAATTTGTTGATTTGCACATTAGCGTTTTGAACTCTCGATTAAATTGAAAGTGAATGTTTGTATTTCTAATTTATTCAATAATAAAGGGGTAGTAGAAAATTTTTAATTGTGTTTTCTTTACAGTAGAAGGAGTCCAGAAAAATAAAATGTAGGTGTATTACGTGTTACAAATGCATTAAAATTAATAACTAACTCAGTGGTCAATCAGTCGGACGAAGGAGAATTCATCGCTAACTAAACAGAACAAACTGTCGTTAAACACAAAAGCTGAAATGTCTAAAGATTGTTTAAACGTTCTAGGCTAAACTTGAAAAATTGAGGTCAAACCTCGACCGCTTGGCGAACTCTAGTAATACATAATATTGCTACCAGTTTTCTTCATTTAGGTATGTTAGGAAACTGTTTTAGAGACAGAACCACATATATTGCACAAAATTTAAAAAAAAAAAAAAAAACATCGATAAATATAAAATACACAAATAAAAATATTCTAGCTTATTCACTGGTTTCGTACATTTTTACTTGTGTAATTGGATAAATAGTTTAAACTTAAAACAAGTTTAAATTCTCAATCCCGTTATTAATTTTATACCTGTATTCAGGGCTCCCACCGCCTTAACAGAATTTGTAGCAGCTTTCGGAGCAGGTAAAATGTCCTTTCTGTATCAGTTTGGAGCAGAAGAATTTAACTTTTGTATCAGTTTGGAGCAGAAGAATTTAACTTTTGTATACGTTTGGAGCAGAAGAAATCGACTTTTGTATGTCTAAGAGCCGAAAATATCAACTTTGTACCATTTTTGGAGGACTTTTCTTTATTTTTTAAATATTAAATGGCTGTTTTAAAGCAATGTTATTTTCATACATCAAGGGTAAGAGCAGTTTCAAGTCTTCAAAATGATAGGAAATGTAAACGTCAGACATCCTTCAAAAACTGGATTAGATTATTTCAAACACTGGATTATTTTTATATTTCTTAAGAAATTTTTCAAAACATATTCAAAAAGTGAGAAAATTAAAATTATAAAGTAAAAAAAAGTAATTAAAATTATAACTCTTATGAAGATTTTTCAGTACTTTTCTCAAGATACGGATTATTTAAAAAAAGTTTTGTAGTTTTTTTCTTCGTCTAATAGTTAAGAGCAGCTGGAAGAAAGTTTAAAATTTTCTTCTTTTAAAAAATCATTGCTATCTCTTTTATGCTTAATAGCTAAAACACTATTCTTTCAAGAAAATAAGCAAAAACTAATATGAAGGGTTCAACTATTTTAAACTATTTTCATTAATTAAAATTTGTTTTTTAAATGGTACTTATTTATGTATAACCATTATGATTATAGTAACAGTAAAATTTTGAATGAATTAAATATAATTTCATCAAAAAAATATATTTGAAGTCGATCCTATTTTCTACCTGCAGTAATATTCATTATTTTTCTGATTAAGAAATATTCCTTTAAATTTCAATCCTAAATACTCACTTAGATGCTCTGGAAGTAATGAATAAAACTAAAAGTAAATTGCTGAGTTTCCTAATTTTGCAGCAAGAAAATTCAAGAATCAAATTATATTTTTCAGTTCTGCAATAGAAAGGTAAAATGTATTTTTATTATCTGTTGATAATTTAATATCTAATGATTTTTCCCCCAACAATTTATCTTTAAATCTTTGAAAAATTGTGTAATAATTACAATTAAATTTTAAGAGTCCTAGGGTTATAGCAATTGGATGCCGAAAGAAACTAAATTGAATTAAAAGAAAAAGGAAATGATGGTAATTCCATAACTTTCAAATCTAGTTTAAAAATTGAAACTTTAAAAAGAGTACTTTTATGAGGTCGTTTATCCACAACAAAATTTCTATTTCTTCTAATAATATTGCTTAACATATTTGCCAAAGATCATCAATTCATTAAGATATACGTACATGCCTTTTTAATGATTTTCTAACTTAGCTGTAATTTTTTTACTTACTTTGTTCTTTATATTTTTTAATTTCTTGTGGTTATATGATATAGATTACAGAGCTTAAAGAGGAATGAGAAAAGAAAAAAAGCTGCAATTCAATGTTTAATTTTACAGCGTTTGAAAGTCTACGTCCAAACACTTTCGGGGACAAATATATATTCTCAAACAATGTTTTTATTTAAAATAAAAATACATTTTATTTATTTACTTTGAGAAGAATCATTATAAACAGTTAAAATGAAAAAAATCCGATTTTTGTAGCGGATGCAAAAAGATTGTAGAACGTATGCGCTCCTTTGCTTACACGTGGAAAGTAAGCTTAAGGAGTTTTAAAGAATTGTTATAATGGAGCAGCAATCTTTTTAACCTCTGTTCTGTTATTGATTTTTCACATTGATTAGTATTTCCTAAACATTAGAAAACACAAAGAGCACTGAGGAAAAACGCTAAGGTTTTTTTTCCACGTTTCATGAAATTGTAAACTTTTCTATCTATTTCAAGAAAAACTTACTAAATAAAATGTTCAACAGAAATAGTGATAAAAGGAATGAATTTTCTCTATAATACTACAAAATATTAGAAATCGTCTCACTGTTTCTTCTACAAGCATGGAATACCATCACTCATTCTGCTCAATTTTCTCATCCATATTTGATGTTCTTAAGAGAGAGTAGAGCTAATATTCATTAATAAACTGCTTCAAAGGTAAAAAATTAGTTGACTAAAAGAAACATGTAACAAATGATGTCGATTTTAAGGTTAAAAAAAATATCCAAAATTTTTTCGATTTTTTTTTTTTCCCGAAAATCGCGATTTGGCTCAAATTTGCTGAAAAAACGCATTTTGTAGCAGAATGTAGCAGAAATTCGTTTTGGCGCAGTTTTGCGCAATTGGCGCAACCGTGGGAGCCCTGCTGTATTACTTTCCAAAACAAGCAAAACATTTCAATATTTTGCGTCAGTGTTTATAGACTCAGAAAACTACATTGCAAGCATTCTGACTTTATGAATGATATCTAAAAAGTGCTGCAGCTGAACCGTCATGCCACATAAAAGAAAATTAAATATATAAAAAAATCTCCTGCTTGGATGCCTGTTTTTCAGTCATATCTACTACTTCAATTTCTTATTCCTCAATTTCCATGTCAAAAGGGCTGTCGACACTGTCTTTTCATGTGCTCTACCGATTAAATTAATATTTTTGGCACTGAGACTGAGAACTGAATGGGGCTAGTTTGAAACTGTCCACACTAGCCCCCTGGAATCTGTCAAATCGTTTGCGCAAACGCTTATAAATTTAAAACATGTAGGACTATATTCACTTATAACACACTATTCCCTTTCGGTTGAAATTTTGAAGTAAATTTGTCAAAATCAGCACTTAAAAAATAAGTCATATACTTACTTTTTAACCATGAAAGCCTTTTTTAAAATTAATTCCTGGTGAACTATGAAATAAATCTTTATGATACTGCACATGGAGGCGTTTAACAGTGTTACAAAAGTACAAACAATTACTGAGAAACTTGAGTTAAAACATAACAGAATTATTCACGCTGTCCTCGATAAGCCCCTTCACTTCTATATTCCATTTCGAATTTGAATCACTAGCACAAAAAGAAAAAAAGGGCGCGGCTGGGGTGTAATATTCTTTGTAGAAAGTTTTCCTCGTCTCCTCTCAGCCCTATTTCGATCAAATCGAAGCAGACCTGACGCATGCTCGAATTCAAGGAAGGTTTTCGCTAAGAAAATTAGACGGTAAATGAAGGGTTTCAAGAAAAAATAGAGACGGTGTCCTTCTAGCTTAGGAGAGCAGAACTCTACTTTTATGAAAAAAAAAGGTCGGGGCGTTGGTATAATAAATGAAGACAACGTTGATTATTTGTTTGTAGTTACCTGACTAATCAGGTAACTACAAACAGTAAAACACATTTCATCGTTTTAACAAATAAACAATGCAAATATTTTAGCAAAGCCTACAGAAGGTTAAAAATACCATTTTTATGACATTGGTTTTACAGAGAGCACAATGGTTGCTTATAGAATTAATAGTAAGATATTGATTAACTCTGCAGTTGTCACGGAGAAATAGTATATTAAATTCAACAAGTTCATTAATGTGCCAAAATTTTTAACTGCAACATGCAACTGTTATTGCAGAATTTAATTTGTTGTTGACTTAGTAATTAGGAGTATGTACGGATATAACTTTTCAAGGTTTATGCATTCTAGCGTAAATTTTACACAGCGTTTTTGTTTTTTGCTGTCACTGTAAAATTTTATATTCTGAGTAGAGGACAAGTTTAAGTAGGTGACCGATTGATTTGTTTAAACTACGCAGTTTTTAAAACTAGCCGACTACACGGGAACAATTTAACGTGCGTTTCGCAGCTAGCGCTGCTATATTTACGTTGACTATTTTTTTGTAGGGATGCAACCTGCATGTGGCTAGTCGATATCCGGTCAACCCGGTTGATTTTTAAATAATTTTAACCCTATCCGGACACGGCACTAAATAAAGTTATCTGGTAATCTGCTCCGAATATCCGGAGAATAAAGGCAGGCTCTGAACCCTCTGAAACGAAAACTAAATTTTGAAAACTTAGTTTCAAAAAATGGAAATTCATTAAGAATCAAATTTTTAAATTTCAAACGTATTTAGAAGCTGCGGAAATGCTTTAAAACTACTATATAAAATTTATTATCTAAACTAGGGATTTGTAGAGGAACACGTAGAAGTGCTGCAAAAAGATTTCCCTCGAAACTGGAGTAAAGTAGGAGCAAAAAAAAAAATTGTCGTGATCCACTGCTTTTTTTTTCTGAATTGCACTCATAAAGTTAAAAATAAATGAATGAGGTTTTTTTCTTTCTTTTCCTATTAAAACTATTTAGAGCACGGAACATAGCTGGAACAAAATCGGAGCAAATACTTAGAAGTCGGAGTGGAGCAACTCCGAAACCTGGCTGCTCTGGGTATTATTATTTTGCCCGCCATGGTTTCGTAACCTGAACCCCCCCCCCCTTTTTTGAAAGGCATAAATGGCGGTTTTTTTATTACTACTAGGGGACTTTAACCCATGGCTCGTTGCTCCAGCCTTATGGGCTGCTATCTATTTGGTGACATAACAGGCGAAAACTTGAAGACTAGAATATTTCATGTTGTCTGCTATGAAATATTCCTGAAATTAAAAAAAAAAAGTGTACTTGTCCTTAGAAATAGCTGATCAGCGAAAGGTACTTTGATAGAAATACAATATTTTCAGAAATATTTGATCTTCGAAAGTTGACATAAATACATTTTCTAACTTTTGTTAAATGATACAAAATAAACTCATTTAGAGGCCCTTGTTTATGCTCATTTTCATCTAATTACTGGTAAAAAGCCGTGGGGAACTAGAGATAATGGGATATATTATTCATATGCCCTAATTTAAGTATCGTCAAAATAATGCTTCCACTGAAAGTTTTATTTGCAGACGTTGTGAAAATAACAATGCTTGTACGGAATTGGCAATTTCGAAAAGATGCTATTAATAATTTTTACAATCTGGCTGATGAAATGACTTAGTCTAAATTGGTTTCAATCAAATAAGCTTGCAGAAACAGAAGAGCCCCCGTTCATGATTGCAAAAAACAATTACCTACATTTCGCTTCATAAGTTTAGGTCTTATTATTAACTCTGAATATATATATATATATATATAAATATATATATCACTTTTGTTTAACTTACTAGTAGTGAATTAAATGCATCGCTTTTTTCATTCACTTACCAAACAACAAAATGTTTTCTGATTAACTTCATACCCATTTAGAAAGGAAACAATATATATTTCAAACTCGTTCAAGTTTCTACGAAAATGTAGTTAAACAGCAATATCTAAACAAGATATCGTCTCTTTTAATTATTTGCAACAATGATATTTGTAAAAAATAAGTTGAAAAAGATTGCGTACATTATTTAAATTAAATCTTCACGATAAGCTCTTTTAAGAATAATTTCTTTTACGGAACAAAGCACAAACATAATAATAAGTAAAATACTCTTGTTTTAAATGGATCTTGGAAATATGCTAATAAAAAGAAATGATAATTATGTAATTTTTGTAATGAAGCAGTCTTCGTGTGTCAAAGTGGTGAAAATTCTAAAAATCGAAGGAACGCTTACGGTCAGCCATGTAAGCAAGTAAAACGCATTCTTCTTATCATTTTTAATAATATAAGTTAAACTGAATTTATGAAAACAAACTCAAATAAAAATTGCAACCAAGTTATAATAATGAAGTAAATAAATAATCTAAAATCATAAAAAATCATAATATTTGGGAACGTGAATTAAGCCTGAGATCAAAATCATTAAAACATGTGTCAACAATGACGTACTAAAAATAAATTTAAATAACAAATTTTCAGTTTCAATTTATTAATTGTCTGCCTCAAAGTGAAACCAAATTACAAAACCTTATTCTGAATAAATATTAGTACAATATTAGCTCGGGATTCTTGAAACTTGCATTGTCCAAAAGGTTTTGCAAAAGAGAAAATCTTTACTAATGTAAAACAAAAGCTATGCTTTATGTTAAAGGTCACAAAACTAAAAAGCGGCGATTGGCATATGTTCGAACAGTTGGACGTTCGGTTATTTGGAGGTCGGATACTTCATGGTCTATTGAATTATTACTATCCGGTTTGCAGTTTAAAGCCGACTGCAGTTTAATGCTATCCCGCCACCCTAACAAGCTAATTTTTCATCAAAAGTGTCTTTATTCTTTTCTTTCTTTGTTTTCTTTTTTTCTTTTTTTTTTGGTGCCTACAATTGAAACTAACTTCTCTAACTTGGTTTGAAAGGAAAACGAAAGTCTTTTCCTTCTTAATTACCATAAGCAATAAATTTCAATTAAAAAAAAAAAGTTTGGAACACAAATACTCCTGAATGTTTGCTTTCCGCATTAAGTGAATGTGTACAGTGAAGACTATACTACAGAGGTCTCGAAAAATTATCTTAAAAAAAATACCGTTTTTAATACCGTTAATTTTAATATTGTTTATATGTACATATACTGTGTGATGTACTTTTGTGACCGAAAAACGGAACATTTAGGAACGTTTGTGTTCCAGACTTGGATCATTCCTCGTCAAATTAACAAAGACTCAAAATCTCACCATCTTCAGATTTTCTTGAAATTCGGAAGAAATATGCTACTGATATATAGGCCTGGGGAAAATATAACATTTTGACAGCGGTATGTGCATTCGTTTTGGATTTACAGAGCTGCAAAATTATCAAAAAATGGTCCTGAAACAGAAAATGGCAGACTTTTAACCTTCTCATGCATGCATTTATTTGTGTTATAAAAAAAAGTTTCGAATGTTACCAAACTAATTAAGTATCTCAGGATTGCTATGTAATAACTTATTTTCGGAAATTTTGTCCAGTATAGTCAAAATTCGTGTTCTTGTATGAAGAGGTTTTATGCTTGTTTGCCATATTTATTCAATATAATGGCAAACTGGATATTCAAACTTCATTCATAAGGAATAAGAAGCTGTAAAATAATACCAAACTTCCCAGTAATGTAATACACGCTTCAAAATAAATATACAGAATTTGATTCGAAACTGAGATTTCTCTTCTTTCTTGAATCCTCCATGTACTCCCAAAGATATCTTAATCTTTTAACTATCTTGAATGCTCTATGAAACTTTTCGTGGGTTCCAAGAACTGTTTAGAGTTTCCAGATGAGGACTGCATGAAAATTGCAGCACAAAAACGAATCTGCATAAAAATTTGAAGCAAAAATTTGTCACCTCATATGAGGCTTTCATGCATGAGAGGGTTAATTGCTCTGAAGCTTTCCTAATTGTTATTGTAGATACTCGGGTAAGAGCTTCGGGCTGAAATTTTTCGCGGTAATTTCCCAAGTTTATACCAGTGGTACATTATGCCAAATTTCCAAAAAAATTTGCGATGACGAGATTCTGAACCTGTGTTGGTTAGATGTGGAAGGATCCATTCATAAAATTATTTTATTAAAAAATGTTTAAATTCACTATTTTTGAAAAGAAAAATTCCATTTTCCTTATGTCTTCCTTTCAATCAATTAACAATACGGGAAAACCAGGTGTGGCAAACTATTAGTACCCCGGGGTACACCGGGAATGCAAATCAATTAAGGGCTTAAATAAAACAAATTTGAAACTAAAATCAAAGAATAAAACAAACTTGAATCTGCGTTATTACGCTCACTAGCGACTAATCTTTTTAGATAAAATTGAAGGCTACTTTTATGCAGAGAAGCACTTGTCTCTCAAAATGCCATGAAGTTGGTCAATTTTTGCAGGCTCACAGAATTATTTTCTTTTCTTACCTAAAATCTTTTTAATTTTATAATTTTGACTACTAGGTTCAATTTTACTTCCATTAAATGTTTATGATTTCTTGGTAAAAACAAAACAAAGTAAAGCCCTCATATGACGAATAGTGTTAAGTTTTTATTGCCATTTTTTTTTTTTTAAATATTAAAGGTTGGTAATTAAAAATAGATGCAAAATTTGCAAAAGAGAAAAACCTGAATAACTTAAACAAACAAGTAAGAAAAAATATTGAATTACTTTACTGTTTTCAATAAATGTAAATTATTAGGCCTAAATAAAGGTGTGGGCAATAGAACTATCCCCAAGTATTAATTGATAACACCTTAGCAACCAATCAAATTTGCGGAGATGTAGCACGCACGTGCACACACATAATATCGTATCAGCAACACACAATATCGTATCAGGTGGCAAAAAAGTTTTACCACCTGAAAGAACTTTTTGTTTTGGAAATATAACAGAATTTTCCCAAAAGAAAAAAAAAAGTTTAAAATCCACGGAGAACAATTTAGTTTATAATATTTAATTCACTTTAAATAATGCCTCGTCTAACAAACTTTCAAATGGAAATCGTGTCTGTCGAATCGGTACGATAATATGGAAACTGACTTTTTTCAACTTAAATGTCATGGATAAAAACTGAAGATGAATTTAAATTTAAGAACAATTTAGTTATGAAAAAGATTTAAAAATTGCCGGCAGAAAAGAATAAAAATTGAAACGAACTACAGCAATAAAAAGAGAATTGTAAACTGCAATTGTCTCTATTTAAAAAGCTTTCTTTTCGCAAGCAGCTAGGTTTAATGCATATGACAGTTAGCTTCGTGAGCCTAAATATAAACAAAGATAATTTCGAATACGTCAGACCCAGAAATTTAAATGTTCTACGGCAACTGTATTATTGTTATGGAGAAGAATTTCATTTTGAAACTTAAAAATAATTGCGTTTTTATTTACGTTTTACCGTAATTATTGAATACGTGTCTAAAATGCAGAGAAAAAAATTAAATATCGTGCATTAACAGCGGGTGGTTCTGAAATATTTTCAGCACGATTTTTTCGCTCTGGAAACTGTTATTCTCATTTTTCCTTCAAATAGATATTAAGCCTTTTATGTATAAGAAAGCACTTCAGTACAAAATACAGGAATAGAAATTTAATAAACGCAACTATATGGAAAGAAATTGGTTTCAAAAGCAAGAAAAGATTTTTTTTTCGTTAGTGCTTCGTTTAGCGAAATTAAATTATTTGTATATACAAATACTAAAAAGCAATTAAAAAATGGCTATTGACCCCTGCTAAAGTGCCTATTTTTTAAATAGAAATTCCCTTTTAGCAATATTGGACTTCATTTTTGAATACTGTAAAAATTGAAAGACAGAAGTGCTTTCTTTCATTTTTTTCCCTTTTCTGAATATTGATTCTTTTGACTGTATCTGCCATGTAAATAAATATCTTTTTCGAAGTTGAAGAAAAATTAACGTTAAAATGATTTTAAGTTGCTTTTGTAAAGGGGCCGTACATTCTAAAATCAATGAAGGCGACTAAATTTTCCGCATAAAGCAAGTCTACTATTAAAAAATACAAAAAGTAACACAGGAAAGAGCAAGAAATCTTTATTTTTGAAATTGATAAAAAAAATTGATTTTACAATAAAATAGCCAAACTGTCTGTCGGACTGGTACGATAATATTGCTCCTGACTATTTTTAAGTTAAATATCATGGATAAAAGCAGAAGATGAATTTAAATTGAAAAGGGACTACAATCCGAAAACAATAAAGGTAACTAAATTTTCCACATAAAGCAAGTTAAACATTAGCAAGAAATCTTTGTTTTTAAAATTCCTGTAAAATTGACTTTAGCATAAAATAGCTAAACTAATCAACTAGGAGTACATTTTAGACCGAGTGAAAAGCGACTGAATCATAAACGGGTAAACTGTTCAGAAAAATGCAACTAGTGTTAAATAACATGATACGCATTTCAAAAGTTTTCTAGAAATGCATGGAAATCTATTGTGCTTTAAATTTTATTACGGTTACTAAATATATAACGAAAGCCTTTTAAACAACCCAACCTAGCCCTCTGTATGATAGCATTTTCCGAAGATAAGTACTTTAACTCTTGAAACTGACAAAACCTTTGCTATATTAAATCCAATGTAAATAAAGTAGTAGGAGGAGCACGGAGCAGGGAGTTTTTGATTGAAACTGGTGTGGAGGCGGAGCAAGAAAATGTTTTGTGCTCTACTGATCCGATTATTATTATTATTACACGGAGTTTTTTTTTTTTTTTTTTCATATTTGATTTTCAATTTCTTTCACGTTGAATATTTAATGGTTATGATGAGATTACAGTTTCAATAAGTTCATTCTTATAATGTTTGTGGTACATAAAACAATTCATTTACCTATTAATAAAAAAAAATAAATATTATAATTAATAATAAAACTATTTTAAAATATTCAGCAAGGAGAGGAGTAACTCAAAAAAGTGGCAGATCAATTTCCTGATAAAACAACACTGTAAAAGCACACAACTTGCAAATGATTGCAGATACGTGTTTCGGGATTGCAAACAATCCCGAAATCCCTGCTTTTCCCATGCAGAAAAAGGATGGAATGAGCGAATACATTCTGTTTATAAATGAGGGGCATTTAAAATTGAAACAAATGTTTTCAGTTTTTTTTCTTTCTTAAAATGCCTTTTCAATTAATTTTTATTACTGTTAAGGGAAGACTTGTAGTTAATACAGCCTATTACGTAACCTAAAAAAGGGGAAGGACGACTGATGTTTATAAGATAGTACTTCTAAGAGTGATTTAATAGTATGTGAACATTTTTCACGCATATAAAATAAATAGTTAAATTCTTAATATGTGTCCTCTTAGAGGTATTGCCTAATAAGTATACGAATCGCCCACTCCCTTTTTAATGTTTTTTTCCCTAATGGGCTGAGTATATATCAGTTCTTAACCATTGCAGACCTAGTGCGTTCCCAGAGATTGGTACCAACTCTTTCTGCGGCACCACAATGAGTGTGGTACCATTGCCGCAATTTTCGACGCTCAGTTCCCCCTAGATGGCGGCACCGGAGCTCTAGTTGATGCAAACTGCACTAGGAATTTAATCCAGCTGAGAATATTCACGCCAAACGGATACTCAAGGGATCTTTAACATGTCGCATAATCATACGACAAGGGCGCTGTCGATTTTTTGCATCAAATGTAATAAAACTTTTTTAAATGTAATAATACGGCTTATTAACGAGAAATACTTTATTTCAGTAATAAAAGTTCCTTACAAGGCATTTCAAGCAAAAAAGTCAAAGCATTTGTTGCATTTTTTAAATGCCTTCAATTTATAAATATTCTGTCAGTTCATCCTTTTACACCATAAGAGAACAAGTGAGAGAAAGAGAGAGCACGCAAAAATTTTGAATCGAGGGTACTACTGAAATAGTGGGGATCCCATTGTCTATAGGTTTAATACTACGCCCAGGAAGATGGGGGTTAAAAATGCTGCCCCACGGAAACTTCTACACAATTAAGCGGAAGGAAGCATTTCTAATTCATCTGAGATGGGAATTAGTGAATCTAAAGTGCAAAAATATTGCCAGTTTTGAATTAGGGTTCGGTTACATGGCACCCCTGGTTGACCCCCGTATGCACGCCTATGTTTTGCTTCCAGTATCTTATAATCCGTATCACATTCTACATCACAAATTATCATGAAAATTTTAAAAGCTGATTCTACAACAAAGCACATTTGCATCATTTCCGACTTTTTTCTTTTAAATCCGTTGAGAACTTTAGAATAAATATTATAATTTACTTCATTTATTTTTTTACATTGTTTACATTTCGTTAATGAAACCAAATTCATAGGTGAAGATGAATTGAATCATATCGTTGATGTCTGTCTATGAAATTAATAATAGAAGCATTTGTTTAAGAAATATTAAAAGTAATTTCTCTTAAATGAGTAAAAAATGTAAGCAAGAGATGAAATGCAGCGCAGGCGATGATTGATAGATGCATTTTCCTTTTTAGCCTACTTTCCCGTAAAAGTAAAAAACAAGAAGTTCCGTCTAGAACTATACGAGCCTACTTTCCCATATACACCAACTTCAAATTTATAATTTAACCATCTCTCTTTCTCATTTAGCTTTAGTTCTTAATTACTTCAAATATACCTTTTTCAACGGGTAATACAGATTCATTTACTCACTCATTTTTTCATTTATTTACGCAGTTATTCATTTATTTATTCATTCATTCACTCATTCATGTATTTACTCACTCATTTATGTATTTTATCATTGATTCACTCATTCAAAACGATCCTTAAAAATGCCGATTAAAAAATTTCATGAAAAATAGGCTCGTTTTGTTCTTGTTGAACTTCGTATCTGTACATGTTCTACGTAATAACATCTTTCCGATAAAGTTTGTTCCAAGCAAATCCGTAAATTAGATCAGGATTTATGTGGGATTGAAATTTCCCCGTAGGCGCTATGTTAATTTTTTGAACTGTTCAAAAATGAGCAAAAATTGTTCAAATTAATATTTCATGTCGAGGGCTTCTTCCAATTAGCTTGCTCATAGGAACTTGGATATTGTGCCTAGAGTTTACATAATTTGCTTCAGTTTTGTCCATAGGTGCTAATGTTAAAAATTTTTGAACTGTTCAAAACTGTACAAAAAAATTGTTCAAATCAAAAAGTAAAATATGGAAATGAGTTGTCCTCGGCAAGATCTTTCGAATGCAAAAAAAAAAAAAAAATCTTCCGAATCGGACAATTCGTCCGAAAGTTATTAGAGGGGGATAGACGGACCGACAGACACACATTTTCCCCATCTCAAAACCCTACTTTCAAATTTTTTATTTTTCAATCTTTATTTAATTTCTACACTTATTTTGAACTTTTCTTGATTTTTCACGATATGTGCACGATACATTAATCCTTCTTTTATGCTTTATTATTTTTTCTTTTTACTTTTACGGGAAAGTAAGCTGAAAAGGAGAAAAAGTCTGAAAGAGGGCTTTATATATGTATAAAATATATAAAATGGCTCTTCTTGCTGAAAAAGTAAATAGAACCGACTTGAATACTCAAAACTTAAAATGCACTTTTAAATCTTGAACTCTTCAAGTATTATGCTGAGAGCAGAGATTCAGAGCTCTCGATTTTAATGAACTTTTTAATTATAGGAGTATTTTCGTTAGTTTTGGAAAAAACTAATGTTGTTTGCATTTTCTTCGAGTTTTACTTTGTAAGAAAGGACCATAGCTAAAACTTAGTATCTCCCTTTATATTAAGGTAAAGCCGGTAGAGTTGGCGCACAATTGAAAAACATGATAAAAAAAAAAGAAAGAAAACGTTAATTTTCTGTCAAACTTTGGTTAATATTATGGACTACATTCCTTCTGTATGTTGTAATTTACAACGACAGCTGGAATATAACTAGGACACCTATTATTCGCTTCTAGCCTCATAGGGTAGGTAGATTTCGCACATGGGTGGGAGTGATTATATTAGATTATATTAATTAACTACTAGTAAATTGTCAAAATAGCCTCTCTTCAGTTGTTAACAATAATAATCAACCTTAATTTATATTTTCTTTCAGTTTTTTGTAAATACATTATATAATTACTTTCAAAAACGAAGTATGTTTACTAACATCATTTCAAAATTAATCCATTTGTAGGTTTAACATGTGATTTGCAACAGGCACAGGCAACCTAGCAATTAGATGGAGGTAATGTAAACAATGCGCAATCTCTTTGTACCACAGGCGCCAACTCTCACATTTCGGTAAGAAAGATTGCGCAGCCCATATTTCAACATATTCGTTTCTACAAAGAATTGTAAGTATTTGCAGTTACTCAAGTTTAATGGCTTACTGCAAAAAACATTTAATTAAAAAGTATCTTGCAATACTCCCATCACCATGAAAATATCAGGAACAGTAATGAAAATTCAAGCCCTTACATTGAGAAAACAAATTATAAAAACGACTCAATGTTATAGACGTTCAAAAGGAATTAACTTATGAATTTAAGTAGACACTACATTGCAACTGGACTATCTGGAGTCACGGACCATTCACACTTTCCATTCCCTCCTAAAATTAAAATGCGCCATTTGTCCGACTGTGCCATCTCACCAGGTTTTATCTTATATTTGACATTGTTAGCTTCAACTTGTATTTTATTTTGTTTAACATTGTATTAGTCAAACAATCTGACTGACTTTTATAAATTGTAAATGGATTAATTGACACGTTAAAATTAACATTTTGCTTTGACATTCATTTAATAGATTACGTTTTCTCTTTTAATTTGTTTTTGACATTTCTCCTTTGAATTAGAAATAGTAAAAAAGTATCGAATATAGTACGAATATCGTAGATTGTAGATGCAAGGAGTGGTATGAAAGTATGATGAATAAAGACTTTTAAAAAAAGGTTTCTAATCTACGTCCAAAGTAAAAGAAACAAAAATTATGCACAAAATGTTTTTATTAATAACATTAAAATTTACCAATAGTTACTAAATGAAAAAAAAGTAAGAAAATCGGTTGGTAAACAGAGGAGAAACATAGTATGTAACTGTTTTGTCTTTACGCATATATATATACAAAATCCATAATTTCTTCGTGAGAATACGAAATGAAATACCTGGCCAAAAAATAATGCTACACATCAGTTAAATATTTTACTATTCTTACCGCCTTCAATGAATCCCGCATTTGCACATGCTGAGTATGCTACTGCTGTCATATCTATAGGCGAGGAACTTCCTTTCAAATTGTCTGCAATGAAGAAAAAATTATTAACCGATAATATACATAAAATTACGTTATTTGAAACAAAAATAGTAATTTGAGAGCTTGAAAAAAATTTCGAAAAATTCGTGTTTTAACATTTTGTTTAGTACATTTTAAACAAAAAGTTAAAACACTAATTTTTTTACCCGGTATTTGTGAACGGCTGAGAAACCAAAGCGGATCAGTTTATTTTTAATACTTTCTGAATTTTGTAAATTTTAGTAGATAACAATATTTTTCTTTGTTAACATAATATAAAAGTACAAGATAATTAGAAAGTTTTTCACTGATTATAAGAATTTATTGTAGAGTTCCAAGAGAAAAAAAGGGAAGAAGAAATGCTCCTAATTCTTCAGCCATCATGCTCCTTAGGAAAACAAGTTAAGCATCAATCGATACTGATTAAAATCTTCCTTTAAAATATTGAAATAAAATTTCGATAAGGGACCGTATGCATATTAAAATGAACATTAACTTCGAAAACCTGATTAGAATGCCTTATTTTTGAAAACAGAATTGAATTCAGAGTGCCCAAATTAGCTTAACAAAATTGAGTGCATTCTGAACATTATAATAGGAGATATTGAAAAAGCATCATGCTAGTTTACAAATCAAGGATTACTAAAGGAGTAAAAAATAGAGCAATTTTTTTCTGCCTTGTTATTTTGATTTTCTCGTCGAATGTTGCGATGATGCAATTAGAAAGTAATGATTATTTTTTCAGACGTCAGAAACGTGCGCAGAATTTAAGCAATAGGGTACCACTGCCAGGAATGTACAAAAGTCTTCAGAAAATAGGGGTTTCAGTTACTCTCCAAAGAAAAATGTTAAAAGTTTTTCTCACTAAAGAAGCAGTTTTTTTCTAAGCCATATGAATTGCTAACATGCTAAATCTAAAACGCAAACATATTTGCAGTTTTAAATTAGATACCCTTCTTTCATGAGGAGCCGCTTAATGGGGGTACCATGGTTCCTTTGGTACTCTCCGTGCACTCACCTATGCCAGTAGTTTTTGCGACAGTTCATTGCTGTATTCAAGTATTCAGTTCAAAAGTTATCCAGCGCGCCATTAAGACTTTAAAATGAACACAATTTCGATTTATAAATGAGCCGCTGTGAGATATGTTTGTTTTAAAAAAGAAAGAAAAAAAGGCATTGTTATATTTTCTGAATTCTCTAATTCAGCGGTTCCCAAGCTGTGGTACGCGAAGCCTCTCTAGGTGGTACACGTATGGGCAAAGAAATCGATCTATATCCTATTGATCTCCTATTCCATATAATAAATTTATATAGCAGTGGTACGCAAAATGGTTCGCAAGAAAAATGGTGGTATACGAAGAAAAAAGATTGGGAACTGCTGCTCTAATTTCCACCGACATGTACCATCAATTAGAATGAACTACGTCTTGATTTGGGAATTGTTTGCTTTTATAAAATACATTTAAAATAATCTAACATTTTTATATCGGCAGCTGGCAGAGTTTTATAACTAACAAGGAGGAAGTAGGAGAGGTTAAAAGAAAATAGTATTCCAATTGTAATAAAAATTGTATAAAAATGAAATTAAGGATGGGGTGGAAAATATGATGCGGAGGGTTGTACTGGCAAAGCCATACTATCACACATTGACGATGATTTGGAAAATCTTTGGCCACTAAATTGATCAATTTGAGAACTCTCTAAGAGCTCGTTAACGCAGCGTGAAAACCAAGTGTTAGAAACCTGCGAAAGCCGTTTCGAGTCCATACGTGCAATTAGAATAAACTACCAGAATATTTTCCAGGATATTACACAGATAAAAGGAAATAGTTATAAACAACAGATAGTTATTGTTATCACTAGACCGGAAAACAGACTGAGAGAAAGAGAGAAGGGTGAATTCAACTGACCTCAGATTCTGCCTACTTGGATGGATAGGATCAAAACCCAGTTCGAATTTATTATTTTCATTTGCTGTCTGCTGATGAAGTTCAGCTTTACGAAAACATTTATGGCTTTGGTAATCAAGGAGATTAATTTTCTAAATCATTTTGAAACTTATTATTTAAGTATCTTATTTTTCAAACTTGGCTTTGTGTATTGTTGCTACCATCAACTCTTTAATTTTGTGTCTTACAATGACTTCACTAATACTCTTCTTCATCATGTGACTGCTGCAAGCTCTCTACTGTAACGGATAATGTAGCATTCAATTGGTTTTGCGTAAATAATGGTCTAGAATACAATTGTGCTTTATTATATGTAAACATATTTACGATCTGAATGTATGTAAATAATAGCATGTTCGTAATTCTTTATCGGGTTCAGAAATAAAATAGAGGAAGACATAAAAGAAGATTACAATTTGCATGAATCATCAAAAACGAGGGAAAATATTTGTCATAATTGGACAATTCAAGGTTTAACCCTTTATAGGGCCATTTTTCTGTAGTTCGGTATATTAAAATATTTTCCGGATTTTGGTTCGTTTTAAAGAAGAATATCATATAGGACATTAAATAATATTAACATGACTTTTCATAACCCCCCGCCCCCAATGTTCTAATATGGGAATATTGATGCATGTGGGGGTAAATATGCTTCCCAGCGTCTTTGCAATATTCTACCAATCAGAAAGCGTAAAATAGCTTACTATAAACATCTATAACTTGATGAATTAGGTGGGAAGCACGCCTTATAAAGGGTTAATACAGTAAAAACCCTCTATAGAGGACACCAGTGGAACAAAAATATGTGTCCGTAGTGGAGGGGTGTCCGCAAAAGATAGGGTTTTTTAGGCTCAATGTTTTGCTGGAGGGGAATTAAAAGCTGTTCCACCTACGAATAGTTTTACTGTTTATTGTGCGCATTGAGGCAGGGAGAAGAAAAGGGATGTAAATGATCAAAATACGATTCTGAGCAAAAGGCGTTCAAAGTTTGGATCTTATGGGACCATGAGTTACAATTTTTTTCTAAATCACGTTGGGGCAGAGCACCTGTTAGAGCTGTCACTAACATTTCTTCTCACAATATAGAATGGTGCTTTACCTATCATTGCACCAGTTATATCGAAATTTTCAATTTTGCCACTTACATCCCTTTGCTTCTGGGTGCCTCACTTATGGAAATTTTGTGCTTGAATGTGTCACGCTTACATGATTATGTATCTTACAATTAAATATTTCCTTTGTAATGTATTTTTTGTGCAGAGAAAAAAGAAAGAATTTTTAAATTTAGTTTCCTGAAATCACAAAAAAAAAAAAAAATCATGGAGCTGGAGCAACCATCTTTTGAGTTTCTCTGCGCCGACTACAAAATACTTGCTCCGGTTGCGCTCCAGTTTTGAGCAAAATCTCGTTGCTACACTGCTCCGCTCCAGATCTCTGTTGAAAATAGTAACATGAACTGAAAATTGTTGAAAAATATTCTTAACTTATCCCGTTTTCTATAAAAAAACGATTATATTGTTTTGCATTTTAAGGACATCTCCTTCTCGACAAGCAAATCCCTGCTTTAGTTTTTTTCACGGGAGACAAAAAGCGATTATATTGTTTTGCATTTTAAGGACATCTCCTTCTCGACAAGCAAATCCCTGCTTTGGTTTTTTTCACGGGAGACGTAACATCAACGAGAGTAACATTTTTTTCATCTCCACAACTTAGAATTTCGAAGCCATTTTCGTTACTCAGGAATAAACTTTCGTGTGTGAATTTTTCTTCCTAGCTTTTACTTTCCGTTTTTGATGTAGTTTTCATTCAGGAAAAGAAAAGAAATAGCGAGTTTTTTTTTTCATTCCAGTTTCTTGAAATAACAATGAACTAGTAGCAGCTGCTGAAAAATATTCTTATATTATCTCATTTTCCATGAAATTGATCGCACTAGTATTTTGCTTAAATTTTGACGTCATCACCCTCTTAAAAAATAGATCCCTGCTTGAGCTCCTTTACCAGGAGGCTTTTATTTTATCTCCCCAGCTTGGAATTTGAAAACTAATTGCTGGTGTTTTAGGTACGAATGTTTAACTATTACCTTATGAATGAACTTTCGTTTGCAATATTTTCTCCGCAGCTTGTATTTTTTCTTTTTAATGTATTTTTCAGGCAGAAATATACTAAAATTTTCATATCAGATTTATAAAATGCAATGAAAATAGCGACATGTGCTGAAAATTAATAAAAAAGAAAAAAATTACTTTCATCATATTTAGTTAGAAGTTCAAAGTTAATTACAGCTGCTTTGAGGTACGAATTTTTAATCATTACTAAGTAAGAAAAATATGTCTCTGAAATTATTTTCCAGCTTCTCTTAGGGTGCTTTCACACCAAAGGTGACACGTCGAAAATTTCATGCTGTAGTTTCAATCCTTCAGCATCCTGTATATATTTAAATCATTTTAAAAGTTCTCAAACATTTTAGCATAGCATGTGCTAAATCAAATCTGCACATTTCTTGTTTTATTTCAATTAATGTTTTATTTCTTGTTATTAATTAATTTATTTTTTAAACAATTTTAGAGTTAGTTTCAATTCTTATTAGCAATTTTAAAAAGTGGCAACTAATAAAACTGAGTCTATGGGCCACTGGCTGCGAACCAAATTTCCCAGCTTTCACCTATACTTTTGGCTTTATTAATGTTTTTCCTGATTGTTTTGTTTGTGAAATAAAACATAGCATCTTAAATAATATCAACAAACAGTTTTCTTTTTTTTTTCTGTTCGCACATTATGGACCGGGTTTAAATAACCTTCACTCATATTTGTTTCCAGAGATTTAAAACAGCATCTTTTAAACCCAGTGATTCTCGTGGACAGCTAATTCGAAAAAGAAACCAGAAACGAATCACGAGAATTTTTGTGACCGATACACAATGTGTTGACATATAAATTGCATAACATTTCAAGCATTATAAATTTGCTGCATTGCATACCGTCAGCTGGGGTTGCATTGAATTTTCAACATTAACGCCTTTTGTCGGCTACAAACAAATTGTTAAATTATGACTGAGATTTTTAATCATATCGTGCCTTCTTTGCTTTATGTGGATTTCATTTTATTTCTAAGTATTGCCATTAACGATTCTTTTCCGTTGTTTTTTTCTTCTTAAAACCAAAAATAGCATAAAATCCGACTACTTGATTTTACAACAAAACTAAAAATTTCTAGTAAAAATAAATTTCATTATTTCGAAAAATGAAGCAAGATCAAGGGTACAACCACAGGGGTAAAGGTGAATCCTATCTACTATAACATTTGAGTCGTTCAGTTTCAAAACCAGCTACATCCAAAAAATGAAAGTTTTCACGGCGGGCAAAAAAATATATTTGAGAAATTCGAGATGTTAGAGAATGAAGCTTTTTCTAGCTAAGAGCATTGGGATAGGCTTTTAACATGCTGAAATTTTAACACAAAAATACTTTTTACTTGGAAGATATTTGGAGGGAAAAAGTGGATGTATCTGGTTTTGAAACAAGACGACTCATTTGGCATACAAAAATAGCCCTTCCAACATTGCATTTGCAAAAAAACATTGCCTTTAATATAAATCGATTGCATAGTGCATGATAAAATAAATAATGAAAAATGTCGTCTTAATTTAGACATTCATTCTATTTAACCTTTTAACGGTTTTGACTTACGCTATAACGTTGACTTCATAACGGACTTTTATATAATTTTCACGAATTATAACTTAAGTTACGTTTCGAAGCTTTTCGAATTGATAACATATATAATAGTTCAAGAGATGTAAAATATAAAGTTACTTTTAACTGAATGTTGGTACAAATTTTGAAGAAAAAACGAAAGAGAGGGGGACACGACAAGATAATTTATCGAAATGACAAATCCCTTCTCAAATTAATGCAAGCAAAAACTCATAAACAGTTCTTGTAAATGATGATTCACATTTACTCAATTATAATACTGCTCTTGGTTTAGTTGTGGATAAAAATCTGTATCTTACTTCCAATAAAGTTTTTATTTAATTCTTGCATTAAATAATTATTTCGATAACACAAATATTTAAACAAGAAACAGTATTAGGAACTCGGAGTGAACACAAAGTTTAAAAACAGTATGCATATAAAGGAACGTATAACAGAAAACATACAAAGTAATTTTTTTTTTTTTAATGCAATCTAAAAATTTGCAAGCGAGGAAAAAAATATTGCTTCCTTATTTTACTAGCAATAAACGAAAAAAAGTTTATCTATTTGTTTATTGTTAGTGAAAATAAACATCTTAACACAATAGCTATAAATTTGTGGTTATATGACAAATATTCTTAAGTCAATTAAGAAGATAAATAAAAAGTAAACAATCTTTTAATTGTGAAAGTTTAGAAAATGAAGAAAAAAAGGAAAACTGGATAATTAATCTCAGACAAACACACCAAAAAAATGTTTTTCTTTTCTTTTTTTTTCCTTTATTTCTCTTTTTCTTTCTTTCCTTCTTTCCTTTCTTTCTCTTTTTCTTTCCTTCTTTCTTTCTTTTTTTAGGTAAAAGTAGGAGTTCAAAATCAGTACGAAAACTTATTTAAATGTTTGTATATACAGTTCTACCGCAAAAAAAAAAAAATCTGACTGGCAGAGCGCCAAGAAGAATTCATTCATATTCATGGGAGAAAATGCTGGTATATATTCCTGCTGCCGGTATATCAGGAATGTGCTGTATTTTGTTCTCGTTTTAGTTCGTTTAGCATACTTAATTTTTTCCGAACTGATGCTATTTGTCAGTTTAAAAACTAGGTTGCTTTCAACAAACAAAGAAGCAAACATTCTGATTCACGTGCTAATAAACGCACCTGCAAAACGAACTTCCCTAACATTCGAATGGATTCGTCCTTTTCTGCCATGCGCACAAGCGTCCAAGTGTCAGAACTTCGTGGTCGAACTGTACCAGGTATAAATTTACAAAGAAAAAAGGAAAAGGAATTTGGAAAATTTCAAACGCACGAAAAAAAAATACTTTTTCTTTTTTTTAAATATCACTACTTATGAAATTGACAATGCATTATAACTCTATAATTTTACAGGAAATGAGATGCACTTTTTTCTTTGAGAAATGACAGCCTATTTCGACATAAGCCAGAAATTGGGGAAGTGTAATTAAAGTATTAGAGATTTTGTTCAAAAAGTTAATGAAACTTGAATTTTTAATGAAATATAATGAGAACTATGAAAGTAATTTCACCAAAGTACAAATGCAATACAACCTCTAAATGCTAGTATAGCAAAAAAAGAGAGGAAGTAATTAAGAATATAATTTTATCAAGATAAAGAATATAAAAATAAAGTTCATGTATTCATCTGTATAAACAACAGTAAGTGAAAAGTGTAGAACAATAAGTGAAAACGGATAAGTTAATCTCTATGTTAATGAAATAAAATTGTTAGTCAGTGTGCATGTCGGTGTTCATGCAGTTTCTACCAGATTTATAGATTTACACCTTTCTTGTTTGCCCTTACGCGAACTTTGGCAAACCCACTATGCTGCAAATAAAAACGAATTACTTACATGCAAATTAGAAAATCAAATTAAGAAAAGGATGCTACATTTCTAAAAAGAGGTTTTAATGTCGAGTATTTTCTTCAACTAAAGTCTTTGTAGGTAATGAAAGTGAAATATATGAAGAAACTTAACCCTTTAGCATCAACAGCTCGGATTTATTTGATTTTTTTGGATTCGCGATAGTAAAATAATAATAATGATTATAATAAATAACTAAAAATACACGTTTTTAGGATTCTGATTTATTTTTTAAATTTTTATATATATTTATATATATATATAATATATATATATATATTGACCTTCTATCGCTCATCAACTCGGATTTACTTGATTTTTTGGAATCGAGATAATAACAAAAAATAAAATGCACGTATTTCAGGAAACTTTTTAACTTTTATAAAGAAAATTACAAAAACAGCAAACGAACGGTGTGTTGCGTACAGTCTTTACTATGATACAGAGGGCTAAGAAATTCGTTTTTAGATCTCGACACTACAAAGTTTCAAATCCAAGAAACTCGGTGTTTTAGTATTTTTCTCTCCTTTCTTCTCCCCAACCCCCCTTTTCCATTTTCACAACTGAGATATAATTCATAACATGTATTTTGTTTTATTATTTTAACTGAGTTTACTATGAATTAAAATCTCTTTGGATGAAAATGAGTTTAGTATAATTTTAAATGGATTTGAGATAATTTGCTCCTTAAATCAGAGGGCTCGAAATAACAGAGTTCACTATGAATTAAATAGTATTATTTTTGAAGGTATTGAGAAAATTTTCTCGTTAAATCCGAGTGCTCGTAGTAGCTGCGTTTTATATTAAAACCTTATTCCCTGAAAATGAGTTGAGTATTATTTTCCATCAATTACTGCATAAGAAGCAAAACTTTGGTCGGTGTTGTTAGGAAAAGTTGTTTTCTGCACTACGGCAATTATCGGCGTTGAAATTGGAAATGAAGATAAGTCACACTTTCTCCAAATTTCAACATTTTTATGCCGTTACACAATTTTCGTAAAATTTCAATTTTATTGTTGAAAATTTCAATTTAATTTTGATTAACTTGTTTCCCAAAGGAAAGTTTTGCAGGCGTTCTCAAGGAAATAATATTCTCGCTAAATCCGAACTATGCTTGCAATAACCGGGTTTTATAAAGGAGTTTTAACATTAAACCAACTATTTATTAAAATTTCCCTTATTAGACCCATTTTTGTTAAATCTGGGCTCGCAATAACAAAGTTCGACGGCATTACCAAACGTGTCGTTGAATTACATTGAAAGAGGGGGGGGGGGGGGCTCCATTCACTTCAAACGTGGTTCACTTTTACGCACTAATGAAAGTTTCCCTTGAATCAGAAACGCTGTACCCAATTTTAACGAGAAATGTGTGTATCAATATGCCTTTCTTTATGGAATGTACGGCAAATTAATTATATAACAATATTAATTGCTAACAATAAATTACTTTTATTTCAAGTTTAAAATAGCATCCATAACCCCTTAACGGTCGCATAAATTTCACGAAAACAAAAACAAAGCGTCAATTTGTTTTCCAGAAAAACATTTAAGAAATGTTTATTCTCTAATTATATTATAAATAGTTTGATGCTATCATCTAGTATGTAAGGCAAGAAATAAATCAGTTTTTGGGATTAAAGAGAGAATTTTTTAAAATGTTTTGGTACGCTACTTTGGAACATTACAGCCCGTGATTTTGACGGGAGCGAGAGGTAAGGGGTTAAGTAAAAACTCCATCGTAGCAAAGTATTGGAATGCAAAATATCTCAATATTTCAAACATTTTTTATTTAATAAATAGTTTTTAATTAGCAGTTTTCATTTACAAAATCCATTCAACTTTATTTGCTTCAATTTAAAAGAACTGATTGGGCGAATCACAAGAATCCAGTAACTTAGACGTATGTGGGACAAGGAGAAAAAATCCTTGAAATTGATAAGTATTAAACCATTCTTAAGAAAAATCACCAATACATCATTCTTGTGAACTTAGAGAGAAACTGGGTGTTATTTCACACACGAGCAGCAGTGCGTATCTAATGATCTGTGCTTATCCGCGGTAGGAGAAGAAACCATCAGTAGGAGGAGCTTTCCTTTTCATTCTTCCTTAATTACATTCTTTGCCTTAAATGATTCCTACGGGGCAGTGTTCCTAAACCGGCTGATTGCCGTCTTTTGTTCTGTACAAGACCGGCCAGACAGCTGATAGGGGATAATATTAGTCTACTTTCTAGAAACGGTGCTGAATTACATTGAGAATGAGCAAGAGAAAGTGTGAGCTGTAGCTAAAATCTTGGAACATCAAAAAGTAAAAAAGTAATCACTAGTGGTGGGTTTAAGGATTCAAGACTGATAAAGAGACGTGAAGGTTGTTGATTTTGAATGCAATTCGTTTTATTTTTTAGCGTAATAACTACAGATATATATTATCTTTCTTCCAAATTTTGCATTCGTATTTCAAAAATTACAATTAGATCACCACTACGATTCATTAAACCATCATTAGGTCACCGTTACTATTTATTAGATCATCATTAGACCGCAATTACTATTAAACAATTATTAGATTACTACTATTACAGTTAAATCATTAACCATTACAACGTCATCATTTTACTATTTGTTATGCCATCATCCCCATCTGCTCTGTTATTCATTTCAACATCATGAGAGCACCGCTATTACATACATTACAACATCCTTAGAGCACCGCTATTCTATTTATTACACCATAATTAAAAATCCCCAATACTGAATTAATTAATTTAACCAACACTGCTGCTCCCTCTTACCTCTTTTCAGTAAAAATTTCATCACGCGTTCATGTAGGGAATCAATAACAATTTGAAAAAAAATGAAAATATTTTAAATCGTCTCTCTTGTATCGTAAAATTCTAGAAATAAACTATAAATTCCACAAGAGCTTATTTCCCTTATACAGTTATTCTATACATTATCATAACAACTAATATTTAAAAAATTAAGTTAATTCCCACTTAAGGCATAAACGTGTCAGCTAAATGAAAGGACTTTTAACTATATAGTGTAACTGTTCTTACTACGGTAGTAAATATTAAAAAGTTGTGAATATTTCAACATGACGCAACATTGGAGTAAACTATGGTTTTTCCGAATTTTGACAATCCGAGTTCTAAGGGTTGGCCATCATTGCAATCGATTAAGAAACTACTTCTAGGTAAGAAAACATTTCCTCAAATCGGATCATTTGTGTGTACAGAGATGTGCTAGTTAATTTTTAAACCGAACCTTCTAAATCTAATAAAATATGTAATTAAGGTATACTATGCGGAAAACTAGGGGGGGGGGGGAATAATAATAAATTGAAGGGTTCACTGGAAAAACGACCTACGTCACATACTATTTTTCGAAATTTGCATTACGTTTCATTCAATTATTTTATAACATAAATGTTATTTTTAACTATACGAGCCTACTTTTCCGTAACACCCAAATTTAAATGCAGCCTATGATCACTAGCAAGTTTTCTGTTGATATCATCATCGCCACTATCAGTATTTTCATCTATTGACATTCTTGGAACTAATGCTTTTAATCGAGTAGCTGTCAGAATCTGAACCAAATGTATCACGCCGGTCTTTCAAGAACTTTTTTTGATTTCGCAAGAAAAGGTTTTGGGCAAGTAAATTCGAACTGCAATCTTGTTGCTTTTCTTGTTTTTAAGCTTCCTTTGTGGCTCTTCTTCCCTTATCTGTTTTTTCTGGAGTTCAAGTCAAAAAAATTAATTTTGTTCTTTTCCTGCCCTTTTTCATGATGCGAGGTAAGGCTTCAGTAAAGTCATTCCATTTCTGGGGAGATAATGGTTTGACTAATTAAGGGTCCCAAAACAGGACAATTTGCACAAATTAATGTAGATGAACAAATAATTATAAATTTTATAGTTGGAAATCACTCACCTCGCACACACAAAAGGCTTCTTAAGCATCATTTAATACAAAATTATAAACAAGAACAAAGTTGAAATTGGGAACGGTTTTGTTTGAAGGCCTGCTGTACTTAAAACCTCCAAACACTCTTTCAACATAGCAAAGCTTTTTTTTTAAAAAAACTATTCAAATCATTGCAATAAAAAATTGAAGGCTTCTAATTTTTAGTAGGGATGGTTGAGACATGGTTCATGCATTCCTAACCTCAGTGGCACAGGTATCCCTACTACCACTATTTTTCTTTATCAGACTTTTGCTAAATAAAGCATGCAGAGCTTCGAACTATCTTAGATTCAAAATATAACTAAAATTACAATTATTGAATGTATCTATATTGTTGCAGGTTAAAACAAAATTTTGATTGCAAAAAAAAAAAAAAACATAAAAAACGCTCACTTGAGAATTTACTTAAGATCGAAAAAAAGCTACTACTGCTCACTACAATTTCAAGTGTAGAACTATAAATGTGTTAGCATGGTTGGCTAATTTTATAAAGAAAAAAATTACTGCAGGGAAAATAGGGGTGGCTTAAGTACCCCATATGATCAAGCATCCCCACTTTCCCCTACGATAAATGACGAGCAATATATATATATATATTTATTGCACCACACAGAAAATTTCTTTATTTAAAACAAACGATGAGAAGAAAATGTTCTGGTCTATGAGCAGACGGGTGCGTTAAGAAAGAATTTCGTAATTATTAAAGCATGACAAACGTCCTTGTTTACGAGAAGTTCAGAAGATGGATTTAACAAGTTTACGCTTTTAAAGCGCAATTTATGAATTGAAAACTAAGTTTTCTGCCCAGTGTAAGGGGGGAGGCAAAATATAAAGTTTCTACATAATAATAAACATGAAAACGTTTAAGAAACATTCAGCTCAAATGAAAGTTAGCGTCCTTTAGGAAATAAATGTAAACTTTTCGTAATAAGAAAAATACTTTTAAGCGTTTTATGCTACTTTTGAAACATAAACTCGGAAACTTTATTTTAACAACATCATATTTATTTCAGTTGATGCAAAAACAGTTTGCTTTTTGCTGGGTGGAAGCACGCCTCAAATATGCTTTATGATAAATTAATAAAATAAATATGTGTAATAACAAATCTTCTTTAGATTCCTTAAAATATGTTGAATATAAAAAGCAAATAATTATCATACTTTTTTATTATCATGAGCGTGATGCAAACTTATCAGCTCTGTATGCAGTGTAGTTTACACTCATCCGACACACAGCGACTGCTATTCGTAAACAATCAAACACTAAAAAGACATTAACCAATGAAATTGCGTGATGGTCGGATAATCGAAACCTGATTGATTCGTGGCTCTTTTGGTTGACACTTCGCTGATCGCCTTAGCGTAAATTATGCTTAAAACACAGAAAAATGTCACGTCGTGTGCATGCCTGTAATATTACATTCAAGGTCATTGAAAATGATCTGTGAAAGGGTGGGATTTCACGTATATGGCCGGAAAATCGCTAAAATCATAGCGGAATCCCATATCATAAGCCAAACATAATATACTGAGTATACCAATTTTGGACTCTTTTTAACCCCTTAACGCAGTTGCCCGTGTCTGTCCGGCAAGTTTGCACACGCCCGTGTCCAGCACGGGCGATCTTGTATCTCGCGTTATTTTATTTCTGATACCTGTCTGAGATCCGTTGCACTCTTTCGTGCTTCAAGGGGTTAAAGTGGGTTCATTTTTATCGCCTTTCATTAGTTTCTGATTTTAGTTTGTATCACTAATGGCATGCTAACTACCAGTCTAGAAACTTACTATCGACGGCCACCAGCTCCGTGCGAAAGCAATCCAAAGACCTCGGCTATCAGGTAGGGGTCTGGTGGAGATAAGTCTAGAAACTTAAGGAAAAAAAAGGGGGGGGGGGGGTTCTTGCAAGAAATTAATACCAAATGGTTTCATTTTCGCCAAGAGTTGTGTTATGTCTTCCAAAATATAGACTGAAAAAGTCCCCTCACTTTCTGCTGTACGCTTCCTCCTTTCTGGGAGACTGAAAAAGTCCCCTCACTTTCTGCTGTACGCTTCCTCCTTTCTGGGGAGATAATGAGTGGAAATTTCAACTAGGCTGTCTATAGGCAAGCGGGACATTGTTTTATGCATATTTTTTGCCCCCTTTTTTACGCAGAGTAGAATGAAATAAGAACGAAGATCATATCTTGATTCAGTTTTGGTAATAAGCGATTTTATATAATAAAATGTTTAACACAGTTAGAGCTGTTTTTAGTACCATTTGAAGCTACTATTACTATGTACTGTTAGCAGCTACTGCACCTATCCATTCTTTGAAGACTCGCTTTTAGTGTTACTGTACGGAGTAAGTACCATGTTTAAAAGCAGGGCAATGAAAGAAGGTAGAGAGAAGCGAAGCTAAGTAGTAGTTGAAGAGCAAATATCAAAACAAAAGTGGACGTGGGCATGTGTCCCACTCGCCTTTGCAATAATCAGGCAATGCGTCTGCAATTAAATATCTATATTTACCTTATTTCTTCAAGGTTGGGAAAGGGGGTTGTCTTTAAGGTTGGATATAAAGAGGTGAAATTTTTCTGCGCACTATAAGTACAATTAACCGCGGCACAACCACCTATTTTGATAATTGTAACACTATAGTTTACTTATCTTTTTTAAGTCTTCTCACTGATGAAGATTTTTTTAAACTTCCTCATTAACTACCTACAGTATAAAGAAATAAAAAGATACATAGCGATAAAGAAATTTATTTTTTAAAATATCTCATTTTTCCATTGTAGCCTTCATATATAGGTCCGTATTTATGGTGTTGTGTGCCCTTGTGCTCCAAGAAAGTTTTCACCCCTAACACGCGCACCACGCCTCATCAGCGAAAACAGCTCCTGATTCTCCGGGCAAATCAGTTCAAGTTAAGTACATTATAACATGGAACGGAAGATTGCGTTATAATAGTACGTTTATTATACCATATTTCGGTATATTTTCTTTTTTTTTTTTTTTTCATTCTTTCTCTCTCTCTCCTCTTTATATGTTAATTTTTCTACTTATTGCTTTTTTTAAAGATTTACGATGTGACTCCCCCCCCCCCTTTTCTTTTTACAGATTCGGATTTTTAATGAGGATTATATAAGTAAAGCTATTGTTGCTATTCATGTGAGAAATATCGAGCAAAATAACATCTGCTAGGACAATGACGATTTTTCCAGTGAGGCAGCTTTTACAATTATTTTAAACATGTAAAAGTAATGCTAGTCTTTCAAACAATTGCTCATTGTCTAAAATACCTTTTTTAAAATGTATATCTGATATTCAGTTGAAAAAAAAACTTTTTTATTTACACCAAATCTTGAAAAAGCAGTTACCTCTGGTGACAAACCTGGACAGTGATTTCAGAGCAATATTTATTTTTAAAAATATAATCCTTAAGAGTTTTTCAATTTTGTATTGCATTTATAGGTTGATCTCAAGTAATAAAACTAAGGAACATGTTTTTAACAGTTATTACTTTCATTTTTTAACTGATACACGGCAAAGACAAGCGTTTTTCCTGTTTTTGCGAGAATGATCCATTCACTGTTTGAGTACAAAATCGGACTCCTGAACAGTCATAATTTCGCTATTTTTTCCCCATCAATACCTGTTTTCTTTATAGAAAAAGAAAACACACAGTCTAGAAAGAAGCGTAACCTTCTAATGCTCCGAGGATACGGCGTTACCCCATTAGTAGCGTAAAATCGGAAGCAAGTTAATTTTTTATCTGGGGGTAATTTTAGTACTTTTCTTCACTTTCTATTCTGCTTATTATTTTTTGTTTTCTGTATTTATTACAAAAACTCTGCATTTTGAATATTATTTTTCACACACAAAAAAAAAAATAATTTAAACCGCATTCCGGAAATCCTCAAAACCAAATCCTGAAGCATACATGAAAGCTATTTATGAGATACGTTTAAAACAGTGTTCGTTGATTTAAATAAAATGATTTCTTTTAAAAAATAGTTATAAATTTATTTCGCTACAAAAATTCCTAAAAAATTATTTTAGTGTTAAAAAGTGTTTTAAAAATGTTGCAAATACAACCTCTATTTCAAGCAAAACTTCATAGATCCCTCTATCTATGTGTGTATATTTCATAACTTCAGAACAAATTATTATTATTTTAGTTTTACAATATTATTATTACTCTTCAGATGTCTTAACATCAAAGCATAATTCATTGAACAATTCATATTGCAATTCGTAGTAATCATGATCCACTTAATGTGTTTTTATTTTAACAATAGTACTTTAGTTCTTCTTAATGAATACCACAATCATAATTCAGGTTGATAGTGTTTAAAACAAAGTTGTTTAGAATTTATAATATGTATCCTTAAAGATGTTTCATTTACGTTCCATAATAGCTTTAAGGTATATTTTCATCTTAGAAATTTTCAATAAAGCTGTCTGATTAAAACAAAGTTTCAGTTTTTAGTAATGGACTGAGTGAACATATGATTTTACTAAATGGGTAAATTAAAAAATATTTCAAGCTATATCATTTATAAAATAGAAAATGAATAAACTGCACTCGATGTACACACAATTGTTTGATTTTTTTCAGCTTTCTACAGCAAAGGAATTCAAATTAAATTTGTTCATTTTTTTCATTACTTAGAGTGTACTATTGTTCCTGGAAGGATTAAATTTAATTTGAATCATGCGTTCCTATTAAAAATTTGTAACTAAAAATTGGACTAAAAATATCTACTGCAGTGAAAATAGCTTAAAATCTGTTTTTGCATAAATGTTTAACATGTCATATTACTTTTATAAGTGTACTGTAATAAATATCGAAAGTCTTTGTCTGTTTAAATAAATAAAAATAATCCGGTTTAAATTTTTTTTAACCTGATTTAAAATTTAAAAAATTCGATGTTTTTTTCAAAAAAAAAAAAAAGAATGAAAATAAAAAGTCACGAACCCCGGTTTAAAAACAAGCTAGCTTGAAACTGTCTTTCTTTTTCATCTCCATATACTTTAAAACATCAAAAACCATTTATAAACAGAAAATTTCTATATTTGATCACATTTATTATTTGATCAGCTTTTAAAAAAAATTAATCATTTCGTGCGAATACATATTTTCCCCTTCGAAAACCATTTCGATTAAGTGGAATTTTTAATAATAATAATAATAACAATATTAATGACAAAAATGCAGTTTCATCGTGATATGCTAATCTTTAAGAAAAACTACCCAAGTTTTCTATCAAAAACTCTTTTATAACGTAATAAAGTTTTATGCCGAAAAATAATAGGTCGAATATTTAAAAAATGTAATTATACTCAGTAAGTCTCAGAAGAAACAATTTTCTTCTTCCTAAAGTGTTTCTAGAATTGGACTCTATGAACTGTGACCCAGTTGAAGTTTATATCAAAACAACGGTTTAAAACCTGAATTATTGACTGCAGTGGTAATCTTGCAGAAAGATTAAAAGCGAAGTATAATGTAGCAGTTAAGCAGCTTTAGCTTTGCAGGCTGAAGAAGAAATAGAACTGTTATTCTATTAAACGTAATGGTTATGTGCTTTTAGACTAAATGTGATTTTATATTTTTAAGATACACACAAGCAACTGCAAATAAATATTTCATTATTATTCAGTAATATTTTAAAAAATTTAAGCATTAAGTATATTAAGTTCTAATAACTAAATTAAAACTACGAATTTTTAGCTACCCACTCTAAATCTCGACCGTTGAGCTTTATTTCGCTATTATACTCGGCCGATATATTTGGATTCGCTATGAAGTAGTTCTTAATGTCCAGACGTAATTGTTATGTGCTCTTAGACTGATTTTTTTTCACAAAATCGCAATCTTATTTACAAGAAATTTTAAATCGTTTTAAAAGAAAACAGAATCAAAAGAAGAAAAAGAGAAAATCGTTTTCGCCTCAAAATGCTAAAAACATTGTGAATAAAATTTTATTTAGCAAGTAGACAAAACAATGCAAATAAAATAAAATAAATCACTTTATCAATCGTCTGAGCAAAATAAAGAAAGTTAAATACTGCGAAAAGATAATTTTGAATGACTGTGAGAAACGCTTAGAACTTCTTTTCTAGCTAAATAAGATACTTCGAATTTTAGCACCGAGAGCGTAACTCCATCGCTCTATCTGGGACAGTTGTTTATGGACATTCCAGAGGTAGTTTTAATTCGAAACGATGTGGTAATTTCTTCCGAAAAAATTGTCATTTTATGCAATTTTTGGTCCTAAAATTAAAATTCGAACGGTTTGGAACATTTTTAACGTTCGAAACCTCCTCTACAACCAACTCCGGATGACTAAGTAACTCTGCGCTAAATTTGGTGAAACTCCGACGTAAACGGTTGATTTGCATAAGGAACATACCATATGCATACATGCATACACACTCTCTTTTTCATTTATAAAGATTGTAGTGTATTTAAAAAATTCACATGGCTTAATGAATAAAACGAAACCTATATGGATTCAAGAGTTGTAATAGCTGTACAACTGGCCTGGAATAGCCGGTGCACTTACACGCTCCATCCCCCCCCCCCCCCCAAAAAAAAAAAAAGTGCGCCATCTCACCAGGTTCTACCTTAATGGATACAAATAAATCAAACTTGCTGAGTCCTTTGTCGAAACATGATGTTGCAGTTAGTGTACTGTCTTGTGTCTTTTCTTTAAAAAAGGCGACACCATATCATCAATCTTTTATTTGACGAGGCACATGACAGTAACTGAAATAAAATACCCACAACATTGGGTTTACCAAGTTAAGTTAAACATTGAAGAATTTTCTTGAAATCATGCATTTCGATAAAATAAATGTCTGATAATGTTATACATACGCATTTGATTTGCACTAAATGCAAATTTGTCAGAAGAAAAGAAAATATAATTTTGAGTAAGGTTCAATAAATTACGGGTAAATGATTTCCAAGTTATGTGGCATGGATGCAGAAATTTACAAAATTGTTTCTGATAAATTTGCTAAAATTATTTAAACAGTTGGCTAAAAAGCAAGTAAAACTAAAAAACAACGCATGCTTAAAGCACGAGTTTTTTTTTTCTGGAAAACTAGTATAGTAATAAAACTAGAAACTTATTCTTTGCAATTTCAGATTGTGGGGGGTGACTAGGGAGTGGGAAGTGGGGTAAAAGTTACAGCAAAAAAATATTATACAAACAAAGTGTAAACGGTTCTCAGTCGGGCATTAGAAGGAACACAAGGGCATGGGCAAATTCTCCGGTAACTTTTAAATTATATTCAATTCTCCGGTAACTTTTAAATTATATTCTAAGTTAATACATTTCTCTGTTAATCATTTCGATTATCAGTTTATTGAAGTAAAGTGATGTTAGCGCAGAAGCTAAAAATTCCTTTAAAATTTATCTTTGTTTCGTAAATATTTGACCGTAACATGATACAGCTCTTTCGTAGTCTGCTGGAGTAAGTAATAACATAGAGTAATACTGATAATTATGGACTGTGGTGAATCAAGCAAGCAATTTACTAATGCAAGACTAAAAATTTATATTTTTAAAAAATATATACGTATAATTTACCAATGTGTGTAATATGCAAGGAGGTTGATTCGTTACCTTGCACATTGAAAACCACAAATGTACTCCTATGCATTTATCATTGTTTCTCTACATAAACATCTCATTGTGTCATTTTTGTTCGTTTCGAATTAAGAAATATAAGAAAGAAAAGTGGTTTACTAGTTCTGTTAGCTTATTTTTCTAGTTAGTTTGTTTTCTAGAAATACATTCCTTTGAAGATTACCTTTGGAAGGATGTTTTTAGATAATTTAAAAATTAATAGAGAGTAGTTTCAAAATATTATGTTTATGCAGTAAATGTTGCTTTAGTTATAACTGGTAGTTTCGGTAGCTTCAATAATTGAATAATTATGCATTATATGGTTGTTTTCGAACTATGGAAGCTTGACGCGTAAGGCTAAGCTCATAAATTCTCATAAGTATAGTTTTCTCGGTGAGCTTGTAATTCTGTAAAAATAATTGCCGGTTCTGTAAAAAGAGAAATTTTCGGTTTATCCAGGGTCTCCCTAAACGCGATTGTTCCCCCCTTCCAAAAGGAGGCCCACAAAACATCGTGACCCCCCCAAAAAAAATCCACACTCCAAAAACACCCTCCCCCCAAAAAAATCAATGACGCAGTTTGCGCCATGATCCGTCCACCTGGTGGGCACCCCCTGGCTTATCTTGCTGAAGTAGAAGTTACAGCCATGGCTGAAAAAGTAATGGAGATTTGAGAGTTATTTTATTCAAGCAGAAAGACACACTAAATACAGCCTACAAAAACCAGAGTACTGTTTGGCTCTGACAAGAAGACTTCCGATGGACGAAGGTTCCGACGGGCGAGGGATTGAACGATTGTTTTTTAAAATATGGGTGAGAGACACTGGTTTGTCTCCCAAATAACGTACTACGGTGGATATTGGCTCTGTTCCAGTATATGAATTCCTTCTCTTTAATTTTGTTCTTTATAAGAAGAAGTGATATCTCTGAAAGTCAGGCGTCATGTTATTAGAGTCACATTGTACCATCACAAAGGTCACATCTTCAGAGGCTCAGACAAAATGGCTACTACCAATACTCGCAAGTAGAAAAAACACGAGATATGAAACTTCTAACGTGAAATTTTAAGAGGTAAAGTTAAGGTAAAATGAAAGATTGCATATCGACTGGTTCCTTTTTAAAATAGTTACAAAAAGTTTCCGTTCATTAATTTTCGAAGTAAATCTTCTGATTTATTATGGAATGTAATTTTATTTTAATTGTTGCCTAGGCTGGTGTTACGCCTATTCTTCTGTTTGGGGTACAATGCTTGCTGATCATTTTTATTTGCTACAGAAACTTTTTTTTATATTTGCACACAGCTTTTGCTCAAAGCTGTGCAATTCCAAACACTCGTGTACAATTCTAAATGAAATAACATGATGTAAAAAAGCTTTGCTTTACAAAATGTTGTTAGTTACATTTTTCTTTCATTTAAGTAATGAGAAAACTTGAAGTTTGATGTTATTGATACTTAATCTCCTAAATCATACTGTACCCTATACTTTTTTCTTTCAGTAACTTGTGTATGAAGCGATTGTATGGGGTCTCTCTGGATGATTCCTAAAGATAGTGAGCCAGAAAAAAGAAATCCAGGAGAGACAAAGGGATAAAATCCCACTTCCTCCTCTTCACTTCTGAAAGTCATTGTGCGCCGTGATGGGGTTCGACCACGAAATCTAATTCCAAACCAACAGCTCTACTATCGGGTAAAGAGGTAGGCATTTAAAACATTCTTTTCTCAATGGTAGTTAAAATGGAGCACATTGAATATTTCAAAACTATGTCAATTTTTAAAAAATATATTATTTCTATGAAAAAAAAAGCGTATTTTTATAAAAGCGTCTAAAAATGTAATGATAAATCAAATACTGGTTTTCTTTTCCAGAATACTGTACTTTAAATTTTAATATTCTTGCGCTTTATACCTTTCTCTGTGCATGTTACTATAATATTTATAAATAGGTCTTGAAATTCTTCAGAACATGGTAAGTCTAAGTATCTGCTTCTGCTCGTGAAAAATCGTACGACTACCAATTGTTTCGCAAAATATCAGAAAATTGCGTTTATCGGTTAATTTCACGTTCTAACAATAAATCGTTCGAAAGACATTTCATTTCATGATATTTTAATATGCTTATCCATTTAAAGACCTATCTTTATTGTGAAAATTCAAAAAAAGTTATCCAAATTTTATTTCTTAAAAAAGTAAGATTATAATACTTTTATTATTTTCATCTCATAAATGGTAATAATACACTTTTAAAATAATTGACGCGTTATCATTATCAAGATTACTTACAAAATCTGCACAACATTTAAGTTCTACCAGGTATGTCCGCTTTCAACGTAGGGGAAAAAAGTGCATTTGAGGGTATCTCTTAAGAAGAACATTTCTTTCACGTACAAATCCAACTTAAATAATCAATGCAAACAATTATGTTGAAATTGGTAAAATGTTTAATAAATAAATAACCTTGCTCAAAATGTGACCAGGCCATATTTACATTTTTAATGGTCATAGTTTTTTTTTTTAAATAGTTCAGTTAGGGTCATTCTCCAAAAATTTTGAAAAGCATGCCCCATTTTTGTTATTTCATATAATTTCCCTCCTTAAACTAATTACAAACAATGATTATGTTTTATCTTTACATCTAAGTGTACTGATCTCGAACAAAGGTTAATTTAGTTCCAAACTTTGCGTCCACAAACTGTGACACACACACAGAAAAATCATGTCCTGTCCCACGATGACCGTTTCCCTGATCTTTGATTTATATTTTTCCCTAACAGCTGAAATTATTTAAATAAAATTCTTTTTTTAATTAAATGATATTAAGGTAAATTATTCAATTAAAAGTTAAATTAAATTATAAAAATTCAAATGTCCCAGAAATGTTTATGTCCGCGGTCAAAAATTGTAGAATGTTTTTAAAGGTTAACAAACCACAGAAGGGGGCATTGAGAGAGCTTTGTCAACTATCTCTCAGGTATAATAAAACACCATTAGTTTCTTTTCTACAGAAGCTATAAAGTAATTTACCAATAAAAGTGGAAACTGAGAACTTTATAGATTATACCATCATTTCTGTGGTCAAGAATCTTTCATGCGGACTTCAAACCGGGGAAAAGAACAGAAAAGACATACTTCTAATTTTTATTTAAAAAAAAAAAAAAATAAAACAAAGGAATGAGTTATAGGAACGAATTTTTTTTTCCTTCGAAAAATGCATTTTACTCATTTTAATTTTAAATGGATATAATTTCGCAAATTTGCGTTTGTAATCTTATACGTAGTTACATAGTGGTTACAAATTTGTTACACTATGTTAAATTACGAATTTGTTTCTTAAAAGTGAAGTCTTGTTTTCACCATATTATTAATTTCATCACATAAAGAGCTGAAAATTGAATTCCTTATGATTATTCAACTTGTAAACAAATGTCATCAATATACATTTACTCGTGATTTTAGTAGTTTTAGAAACATTAGTAATTTTATATGCCAAAGTTTCAAAATGTTAGCTTAATTTTTCCCCCCTCATTTTTCTGTCTTAAAGATATGCGTTTCTTAGAAAATGACCCTTTAAATTTATTATTCATTAAAAAATGCATTTCGAATTTTAATTTAACAGCAGAAAACTATTTTCGTTCCTTCAAATATTTTTCGATAACAATCGATAATTCCATTAGAACATTCAAAGAAGAAGTTATCTAATCCTCGACGAAAATTTACTTTTGAGTTCATAGAGACTTTAAAGTTCAAAAGAACCTTTGACTTAAAATTGCGCATAAAAGTTTATTTTTTTATTATTATTATTTACTTTTCTTGATTTCCTCATTTTAAGGTTATCTTTAGTATACAATGCAACAGATGTGTTGTATTGTATACTAAAGATAACCTTAAAATGAGGAAATCAAGTAAAGTAATAATAATAATAAAATTAACTTTTATGCACATATTTTATGCGCACCGTCATGAGATGAACTAGGCCTAGTTCATCTCATGACGGTGGTCCTATCGAAGGTCCCAGTCAATTTATCAATGATATAGGATTGCCAAGTTTTTCTGAATGGGCAGAACCAACTCTATAACGAAGACAATCAGCAACTCCGCTAAGCTGATTAACTACCCCGCCAACTATATCCATTTTTTAAAAAAATATTTCTCGTAATAGTAAGCCGACACTACCAGTCGGGAACGATTCTATTTGTCGAAGGGGTGATAACGCCACAGTTTCGAAAGTTTTATTTTAGCCAAGTATTTTTTTATTCTTCTCGACGTTGAATTATTCCATTTCTCATTTGAATATTTAGCACAAAAAGAAAAGAACGCAGATAGTTTGTTATTCTTCGCAAAAAGGTAAATGCATCCTTATCTTGATTTCTTCTATTACCGCTTTTTCGATGAAATTGAAGCAGTCCGGACGCATGCGTAAAGCAAAGGAAGGTTTCGGCTTAGCAAAGCAAACAGTAGATCACTTTTCATCCCGATTCATCGGTTACGGGCAGAGATCGCGTTAACGCCTCTACAAGCGTGTTTCACGCTTTAAAAATCGGTAAGACGCATTGAAATTTAAAAAATGCGTATTTTCACTCTACAAAAAAACTCTACTACTTTTAAACAACTTTTAATTTGTTAAGTATTGCAAAATAAATACAATATTCTAAGTTAATTTTATTTTTCATTATATAAAAACTCGCGTTCGCCAGTCGCCTAATGCGACCAATTTTCTTGTTTTGGCGACCATTGTTTTCATTGAAGTCACCAATGTGGTTACCATTTGCTAATGCTAAAACCCTTCCCCGAACTTTTATCTTGACACGTGACCTTCTCCCAAACTCTCTTCTCCACTAAAAATTAAAGAAAGAAAGAAATAGGAGTTAATTTTTGGGCCACACGGAAACTAGTTTTTCCTCCGATTTTTACCGGAAATTGCTTACCGTGTTTGAAATTTCAATCCTTTTCCATACCGCAATTATTTCAATTATCTTGAAAGTTGTAAGATTTTTTGCATGCGCAACCTTAAATCTGCTTATTTGTAGTTTCATTTTAACAATTAAAAAAGAAAAAAAGCTTAAAGATAGAAACAGTCAAAATCGTTCACGTGCTTCGCCGAAAATTGGACTCTACGTTAGAGATTTTAATCCTTTTGCATCGGGTACAAATTTCAATTATTTTCTAAATTAGAAGATATATTTCACACATGCTGTCCTAAATCTGCTTATTTTGCATTTTATTTTAATAGTTTCTGGCTTGGCTTTTTTTTTTTTTTTTTTGACCTGTTCCGATACACGTGTTTGTCGGAAATTCCATTTATCACTATTATTCACTATTCTATTTCATTTATTTATTTATACTTAAAATTCGATTTTAATATGGACAGCTATTTACTTTTTAGAAAATACTAAATTTTGGATTAATAAGAAATTTTTAGAAAATGGTTAATTTAGCTCTATGTACGCTACTCTCTGGGTCAAAGTCGCAGCAGAAGTGGTATTCACTCTGAACTCGGATATCTGTAAAGAGTGTTTATTATTATTATGTTATTTTCACTCCTCCAGAAAAGAAAATACTCCTCCAAAAACCTCCAAGGAGTATTTTCACTCTTGTTTCGTGTTTTTTTACTAAAAAAATCCATTTACCTCACTAAGGGCAGCATAAGATACCTTTCACTTTTCATTATAAATTTGATTGAAGATTTAATGATGGATAAAACTCTTGAGCAAGTTACAAAACCACCAAGTTATTGTGAAACAAAACTTTGTAATTTCATTTATATACGTACTTTTTCCTTTTTTTTTTGTATTATATTTGATTTGAAATCTCAATACATCCCAAACTTTCTTGAAGAAAAAAAAACAAAATATAATTTTTTTAAAATGGACCCTCTTTTCTATACCGAAATTCTTGTTACACAACCGATTTTCCCTGCCTGTAAAAGCTATTTATAGTTAGCTGTGAAATTTAGCAACAATCCGTAAAGGCCTCCCTGCGTGGAAAGCTATTGGAGTAAACGATCCACGGAGGAGGCTCCATTGCATGTAAAAGCTATTTAACCAAACGTTTAATGCGACAGACCATGAAGATAACCCCAATGCATAAAAAACTATAAAGCCAACTGTTATGTATAACGAGAAAAAGACGATATTTCTACGCGCGTGCAACTATTTAGCCAAATAGCCCATGTAGCACTCAATGAGGGAGGTTAAATGCATTGAATAAACTGGCGCGATAAAAATAAAGGCCTGAGAAGGAGATTATACTGGGTGTAACACTATTTAGTTAGCTGTATAATACGAAGAGCTGTAATCCCAGTGTGTAACGGTGTAACTAGGGGTGGGGTTATTCCCCCCCCCCCCCAAAAAAGGCTTCAAGCAAGGTTGCACGGTATTTTTTATCTAAGGGGGGGCGGGAATATTGGTGTCCAAGTTTTCCCCTAGATAATAATTGATCAATTCAAATATTTAATCAAAAATGATTCATTAATAATATTTAATTGCTTAACCCCCAAACCGAACAAAAAATTTGCTTGCGGCACAGTGAATGCACAAAAGCTATATAATAGCAAAATGTTTTAAAGACCAGAAAAGGTTAAAGTCCCGATGCGTGTGAAAGAATTAAGCAAACAGACCTGCAAATGGATATAGAACAAAGCAATGCAAATGTAGACATGGCCTTATTATCACATGTACCTTCGAAACAGCTAACTTGGGTATAAAAATTACCAAAATTTTTACATCTATTTTAGTACTTCTGCACCATGGGCCGTGGTAGCCAGTGGTTAGCACGTCGGACTTCCACCTGGAAGGTCGCACGTTCGATACCCACTGAAGACCACCATGTATACTTGGGGATATGTGCATGTAAAATCCGTAGACCCCACCACCTCTCCCTGTGCGTAAGCAATCCTAAGGCCTCGGCTAACAGGTAGGGGTCTGGTGGAGAAAAGTACTTCTGCACTAATTTTCAAACTTTTTCGATCAAGTTTCGAAAAACGCTTTACTCGATATGCTTCTAGGCCAATGATTTTGGTGTCTGAGTCGACACAATGCAATGATCATTCCACCTAACGAAACAAAAGCAAAGATTTCAACTTCGTTGCCACTCCTCTTACATTTTTATGTTATGATTTTTTGGATGAAGAAATGAAAACTAAAACCATTAATTTTAGCGCTTTATATGAAATTTAGCAATTCCCCTTTGGATTCAATTATGAAAAATATTTGTGCTTCGGTTCATCATGACAACCAAAACCCTTTCTCGATTCCGAGAAGTTGTAACCAAACCCACACACACAAATAAATTTAAAACAAAAATCCGATGAGAATTACCGATCTTAACGCACATCCCATCCAACGCCAACGACTGGAAGAGATCTGGATTTCTTCTGAAATAGTTATGTCAAAGGTCTAGCTATTGCCAATAAACATCTCTGCAGCAACCATTTCGCTGATTACTCTGAAGTGTGAAAATATAACCACACAGCCCCACGGCAAAATTAATGATACTGGCTGGAAGTATTCACAGGTCATTAGTGTATATCAATTCTTATTTATAGGCAATTTAGTTCATTTCTTAAGGATTTAATTTGCGAACATCCGATTCAGTTGCTTACCACTCGTTAAATTTACTTCTTGATCTGTAGAACTGGTATTTACGTCAAGGCTTCTACGTCATTGTTTATAACGCAAGCGCATGTAGCAAGACATTTTCCACAAACGAAAATAAAGCATCCGTATGAAATACATTTTGCCCTCCAGATCTTGTCGTAATAAAAATAAATTCGAACCATGCGATTTCTAAAATTCCAAGGATAAAAGGTATCTGAAACAATGTTTTTTCAATTAATATGTGTGAAAACATTGAGTTAAGAAGTAATGGTTCAAGACGAAACATTCAAGCACATTGCCTATAAGTTATCTAATGTCAGGGAACTGCAGCAACAATATTTTGAGTTGCTCCGCACGAATTTCTATACTTGCTGCCGTCATCTGGACGATCGGGGGGGGGGGGGGGGGGGGGGCAATTGTCAATCGCCCTGACTTTGAGAAATACAATGTATTTATGCAATATATTTTGAAATACATTGTGTTTATGTATTTTGTTGTTTTAACCCATAATGTGCATTGAATATATGACATTGACGGCCTGCTTGCTCCGAATTTGCTCCAGCTCCGCTCTGCGCTTCGAGTCTCTTAAATAGGAATCATATTATTTATATCCTTTTTTTAGTTAATTTAATCATTTTATTTATACTGCGGATAAAAGGTTAACGGTTATTTATCGACTATTTATTTTGCAGGTGACAATCAGCCTTCCGTTCTCTGTCGTTGTTCACTCAAAACTAATTTTAATGCGTAAGAGAGTCGTTTTGAAATTTTTAATCAAATTTTCATTTTAAAAAAAAAAGGCGAAGCAGTGAAGCACGACACTTTCTGTGCTCCGACTCCGCTCGTACTCCTAGCACAAAGTTGTTGCTCTACTGCTTCGCTCTCCTACTCTAGTTGTAAGGATATGAAAATATGCGCTGTGTTTGAAAACATATAGTTTACATTCCTCAAAAAAAAAAAAAATATATATATATATATATATAAGGTCCAGTAGGCTAAGTGGTAGCTTTTCGTGCTACCATGCCACAGGTCTAAGGTTCGGGACCAAGTTTGCTTGGGAACTAAACACTGGGGGTTCCGCGTCAGGCCGGCCACTTGACTGGAACATCTGCTTCTGGCATCCCAGGGCCTTCGGTCTCGAAAACTGGGAAGGACACAGTAGGCCATGGCCCCCGAAGGGGCTGGCGCGCCACTGAGTTATATATATAACAATAATTAATCAAATAATTGTCGTTTTTTTTAATTTTTTTTTTTTTTTTTTTTTGCCCCCGAAATAAAGTCCGCAATCGTTGTTCGGCTTTTACTCTCAAAATGGTGAAATATTGTGTGCGTCCGAAATTGAGGGTGTCCGTTACAGAGATCAATAGTGCTTTCTTAATTTTAAAACTTTTGGACGAAATATTTAGTTTTATAAGCCTTGTGAGCAGTAAGGTTCTTGACTCAAAAGACTTCCCATATCAGGCAAAAATGATGAGAACTTTTTATGAAGCAGCAATTTATTCGCATTTCCAAAAGTAACGAAAGCATTATGAAAAAATGTGCCAGAAAACACAGTAATGAAAGCAATACGCAGCCAAGCATATGCAATTATTTTGAACTCTAAACTAACCCTGCATTGAAGAAGTTTTGTGCATATCAGTTACTAACGTGAATAAGTGTTTAAGTCTTCTTTGAATAATCGTTTAACTGCCTCATGCCTCTGGAAAATCAGGCTGTTAAGATCAGCAGTTTTATCTGTTTGAATCATACTTAATTTATTTATTTATGTTTTTATTTGGGGAAGGGAGAGAGAATTCAAGAGATGAGTGTCTTTTTCTTTTCTTATAATATTGGACATAATGCGTTATTTAAATATATTTAATACTAATATAATTCATTATAATTTATAAATTATTGAAATATTGGACACAATCAGCTGCTCACTCCGCTTTACTCATTGCACATAAGCATCACACAATTACATTATTATTCTTCCTTTTTTTTAGCATTAGATGTGGCATCATAGCCTCGTGTATAAGCCAGCTTATTTTGGAAGAAAATTCGACTTGAAGGTGAGGGGCTTATACACGGGTCAAAAAATTTCTAAATTTGATCCATGGAATAAAAATCTAATATATGGTAACAAAGTAACGATATAATTGTACTTAGAAGGTACAAGCTTATTAAGAAAATACGAACACTGTTCCACGATTCCAATTCGTAGGAGCATCCGACTTCTTCAAATTCACTTCATTTTCGACGTCAATAAAATGACCATAGACATCTGCTTCCTCGGAATCAAGATTCGTCAGAGGACTCGATTACTAAACGTGTCAGTTCTCAAAGTATTGACTTTGACAACTGACACGTTGCTCATACACGGGTCAGTCATTAAAAAGAAATGCAGGAACATTGGAGGTGAGCTTATACCCGCGTATATATAGAAATATATTCTCGTTCATGAATTTGCCAAATTTTCTCCTTCAACTTTACTTTTTGTATATGAGCTACAAAAACTTTAAACAAAAAAAAAATCATTCACTGGGAATAAGTGAAATATAAGTTTTGATTTAGTGCGCAAGGCTGAACAATAACTAATATGAAAATCCATCATTTTCAAAAAGGCAAGTTAAAATAATGATATCTATTGAAAGTGAATAAAATCTCTTCGAATGACTATTTTCTTCGCATTGAGTATCCGGCCCTGTGTAGGAAAACAACAGCATCAACAAATGTTTCGCTTTTTTTGGTTTTTGCATTTTTGCCATCTACCTTACTTAATAGTTGACAAAAATACAAAAAAAAAAAAAAAAAAAAAAGAAAAAGAAAAAAACACACACAAAAGCAACAAAAAAAAATTGTAAATACTGTCGTTCTGCTGCCCAAAAGGACAGTACAGTTCTACCAAAAAAAAAAAAAAAAAAAACTCTGACTGGCAGAGTGCCAAGAAGAATCCATTCACGTTAAAGGGAAAAACTGTCGATGTAAGAAATGTGCTGTGTTCTGTTCTCGTTTTAGTTCGCTTAGAGTACTAAATTTCTTCCGAATGATGCAGTATCCCAGTTTAAAATTGTTGTGGCTTTTAACATACAGAGAAGCAAGCATTCTGATTCGCGTGTTCATAAACGCACCTGCAAAACGAACTTCCCTAAAACTCGAATGGGTTCTTCCTTTTCTACCATGCGCAGAACCATCCAAGTGTCAGAACTTCGTGGTTAAAATGTATCGCCGTTTATACGAGAAAGAAGCATTTATAAAAATAATATAGCACATCAAACAATGCCCAAAAACAAATTTTAAACTTTTTTTCATGGCAGTAACGATTTTGATAATAGTATAGACCAGAAGTTTCCAAACTTTTTTATCTCATAGGCCCCTTGTCATATTTTTTTTTTCTTTCGTCGTAGACCCCTTCCTAGGGGTCATTCTAAAAGAAGTCAGTTAGAACAGCAATACTTTTGCTCCACCATTCCAAAACAAAGTGAAACTGAGGGAGAAGTTTCACTTAAGCTGTTCCAAAATAGAGAAGAAGAAGCAAAATGTATTCAAATATAACGTGAAAATTGCATCATTCAACTTTAAAAATGTTTTGATTATTTTTTCTACCATGTAAAATTTCAATTAATACGTCAACATTTCTTGGGAAGGTCTCTCATGACTACGGCCTTGCTTGAGTTTTACTAGTTACAAGCACAAAAAGAAGGAATAACTACTTCCACAATTTACGAAATTTATTTAATTAATATGTAATTAGTTATTGAATATGCTTATTATATGAATAAATTTCACGTAATACATTGGCAAAATGTATGTTAGGTGCATTATGGATAAATTTGGTGATATACTCCTTAAAGAGATCTACTTTTGTAGATACGCAGTTATATCTTATACACCCCCAGTTTTTCTTGAATTAGCATGGACCCCTCGTGTGTCAGAATAGACCCCTGTGAGTCCACATGAACACTTTGGGAACCACTGGTATAAATAAACGAATGCAAGATTCAAAAAAAAAAATTGTACCTACCAGCAATAATAGTGCACTCTAAATACAGAATGAAATGAATCAATTCAATTTGAGTTATTTTCTTTTGAAAATTAAATGAATTAATCCAATATTTCATGTTATATAAGCTCTTAATTTTTTACCCGGAATGCATGTCGACATTTTTTATCTTATAAATCAAAAGCTGAAGCTTTTTTTTTAAAGCAAACACCTTCTTGGAAAATTTCAAAGATGAAAAATACCTTACAAATAATAACGGTGCTAATAATAATAATTATTAATTAATAAAATAAACCCTTAAAACATACCGTAAAGTTGGGCAACTTTGTGCCAAGGTTGCAACATTGTGCAGCACACGGTTTCTAGACGTCAATACTGTGTAGCGGAAACATAAATGTAACTAGAAGTTTGGAAAAACTCCTATAGTTAGCGATGATGATGTTGAATCAGAACGAAAATGTGTGCTGATCAGATATCAGTAGTGGTTTTTAAAACATATTGTTTGAGATCACAGTATTTGAAAATTTTTAAGATACCAGGAGAGTCTCATCTAGATCTCATATTTTTTTAGTTGTTCCCCTGAAGATTTGGTCGTTAATCACTACATTATTTTTACTATTGGTTGCATTAAGCAATTCAACATGTTTGTTCGTTCTGTCATAAGCTCAGTTGTTATCAAAAATAACAACTTTGGAGTACAACTTTTTGCCACTCAATTTTCTTACTAGCGCGGCCAGCATGGCCCACAAAAGACAGCAGAAAACGAAACACCCACAGACACTTATGTACTGTGAAATAGTGTGGGAAACTACCCTGGGGTTAAGGTTGTTGAGATTGAGGATAAAAGAGAAACGCTGTTATCTGCCACGACTAAGAAAGACAAATTTTGGTCATGGCCAAACCCTAGGGATGTAGCGTGGTACAGCCAAGAACAAATTGTGAGGACATTAGCCCGCCAAGACATATTAGTTTAATGGGTTACTTACTTGATATAAGGTTTTGACTCATCTTTTTAGAATTTAAACTCACATGTAATGAAATTTAATACTACATTACGCGTCAGTTTCGGGTACATATCCGGTAGAGATACGTCAGACCAGGGAAACCGATATCCGAAATATACTTGCGCTATTGAACTTGAGGGAGGGGTGGATCCACGTGATTGAGTTTGAGCGGATGGGCACCCCTGTTGTCAATGAACAATTGATCTGAATAATATCAATATCTAATTCTAAACGATCGCTAAACGCTGCAGCGACCGAACCAGCATTTTCGCTCAGTGGAGTTAATCAAATTGTGCATTGAATGGTTCAATTAATGCTAAAGTGCTGAAATATGTTATACACACACAGGCAGACAGAGGGACCTATGAAGCTTTGCTAATTGAAGCATAGGTTGTAAATTAATATTTAGAGCAACACTTTCTAAAATTACAAAACTATTTTTTTTTTAATCGAAAATGATTTCAATCGGGTGATTTTTAAAAAATCACTTGATTTAAATCAACAAACCCTGTTTTTAAGATATCAAGAGTCAATTGCATTGTCATGATAAAAAAAAATCGCTATATCCACTCTTCAAATACTGAGTAATCTTTTAATGAGTGAAAAGTCCATTTTTATTTGCATTTCCCCCATACATTACATTTCAGTCACCTTGATATAGCGAGTATGAACATAATAATAGGGGTCTCCCCCTCTCTTTCTAGAAGAACACTCTCACACACAATATCACACCAGCCTATTCCAGTGCTATCTAATATCGTCTTCTTTTAGTAACCACCGAAGCAACCTGTGTTACGTATGCTTTTGTCTACTTTTCAGAAGCTCCCAAGGTCAACAAGAGAGTTCTTAGAAATAATAGTAAGATGAATACGCAGATATCAGAAGGGTAGCAAAAAGAATTTCAAAGGATAGGAAAATAACAGCCTTGATTTCAATTTTCAGCTGTATCATTTGAAGAAGAAGAATCAGACGTATAGTTTTGATTTTTATTGCGCCTCAAATTGAACTGTTTGATTTTTACTGGCTTTTCTTTATGTGTTAGTTTGCTTCCGTAATGGTGCGCTGGTTTCGTGCAGAGAGTCTTAATTTTAAGTTTGAAATAAGTTGCGAGGTGTTTAAGTTGTAGTACTTTTAGTTTCACTAATGAAGAACTTAAAAATAAGAAATGGCTTTGAAGTTTATGAGAAAACTACTGATGTGAAATGGAAAGAGAATACTGGAATGCGCCATTCCCAATAATAGAAATAAAAATAGAAAGTAATATTCAGGGTTTTATTATGATTATTATTATCATTTATAAACTCATGAAAAAATAATTGCGAATACGTGACAAATATGCAAAGCTTGTCACATTTGAAAGAAAAATAACTCCTAGAATTTTCATGAGATGGATATATAAACGTTCACAATTACATTTTCTTTGTTATAAAATCCTATTATACACATTAGCCTCCGCTTAAAGTGGATATTGTGAAACTGAAGCGATGTTTTTCAACCGATTCATAACAATAGCAATGGTGCAATCGTAATTTTTTTGACATCTCTTATATATAAACGTTTAATTTATTTTATTTTGATTTAGTACTACTATTAAGAAAGTGGAAAAGGCACTGGGGATCACTCGTAAACCAGTGGCTACCATACATTCGCATCTAACAGCGCATAAAAGTTTTAATATATGGATTTATATATATATATTAGGGATGTAACGAATATTCGGCCACTATTCGGTATTCGGCCTATTCAGCCCTTTGGCCGAATATTCAGCCTGGCCGAATACTCGGTAAGATGAAATTCGGCCTGGCCGAATATTGATGGACTATCCGGCCGAATAGTTCTGCTACAGTAGAAATGTAAAAAAATAAAGAAATTAGTAGATTTAAACATTTAAAACTGTATTATAGTTATTTTAAAAGAACACATTGAGGGTTAAGAACACATTAATGCTTACATAAAACTTGTCATTTCTATTCCACTTGTTGGTGAAATTCTCAGTTTTATTGCATTCAAAATAATACAGAAAACACATTAATTTAAGATAGTTTTAGAATTTTAGCAAACAGAATTAAATCATACATCAAATTTATGCATGGAATAGGCCTTTGTGAATACTTTTAAATTTGACAAATAATTTCTATTTCAATGATTTTCTAGAAATTTTAATATTCGGCCGCCGAATATTCGGTATTCGGCCTAAGACATTGGCCGAATATTCGGCTTCGGCCTAGAAGAAATAGCCGAATATTCGGTATTCGGCTATTCGGCCAAATCACTATTCGTTATATCCCTAATATATATATATATATATATATATATATATATATATAATCAAATAAATTTATGAATCTTCTCTCATCAAAACAAAGAAAATATGCATTAATAAAGTTTTAAATACAAACTGTTTTACAGTGCTCTTAAAATTCTTTTAAAACTACTACTATCTCGAAATTTCATTAAAGCTAGAGAAATTGAAAGATTACGTATGCACTAACCTATTTGTATATTTTAATTATCAAAAACCTCTAATTAAGGCACCCAAAAGCAAAGGGATGTAAGTGACAAAAATGAAAATTTGGAAATAACTAATGCAAATGATAAGGAAAGCAACATTCCATGTTGTGGCAAGAGATTTTAGTGATAGCTCTAACAGGTGTTCACCCCAATGTGATTTAGAAAAAATTAACATCCGAACTTTGAACGCGTTTTACTCAGAAACGTTTTTTGGTCCATTTACATCCCTTGCTTCTCACTGTCTCGATAGGTAACGCTAAAAACATTGCTAAATAAATCTCTTTGTATGTAACAGTGCATGATCGAAGCGACAAAAACAAGTTGAATTTACGTTTTTTATTTGAATTAAAATAGGTTTATAACTTTTCTCCATTTATTTAAAAAACACAAAACAGAAACGAAATTTTTCTTTAAAAGCGGCCGTGAACGAGATCCATATTTGAAGCTTACGTAAATCAAACTTCCAATGCATTCGCTGGCAGGTTGTTTAGTAAACATTGCTTCCAATATTGAAAACAAACAATCAATAGCATAAATATATCGTGATTGAATACGCATTTTCTGGACAAGAGAAAAAAATACTTAAAAACGAAATGATTGACAGGTTATTTAAAAATATTTTGACTACTCGATTAAAATATTGGTTTCTTTTCATCAAACGATATATATTTCTGGCAGTATAAATAAGAAAATGTTTCGGCAAGCATGTAGATCGTTCGTAAATAAATGACTTAAACCTTCAATAATTAATATGATTGAAAGTTAATTTTCTTAGTCCAGCTTGTTTTTGTATTCTGCTTCGTCACTTTCACTACGTGTTGGCATCTGATTTCTACTTATAAATATTTCACTATTTATTCTGACGAAACAAAATTTATTACGGGTATGCCTTGTAGTATGAGATGCACGGTGGAGACAATTTAACAAGTACCACATAGTCGAGAATAAATAACATTGAACAGTGGAAATTCATCGGGCATCTAGTAATTATCCCGTATTCAATATTTTTAAGTATCCAGGCTTTGAATTGGTCTCTGCATTAAAGACTCGGATATCCAAAGAGCGTAAGGTTTCCTATCAGACGAAAATTTGATTTTGAAAATAATGAATATCTGCAGTCTTCTAAAGCTTTTCTTTTTTTCTAAAATACAAATTACGAGTCTAAGCTTGGGAAATACCACTCTCTTAAACATTTGGCGGCTCTGATGTTTGAAACCTGCAAACTCTAAGCATATTTTTTAACATCCCACAGCTTCCAAATACATAGTAAGTTTGTATTTCACAATGTTTTCAAAACATGCTACTTAAATTTTTAAAATCAAATACACCACGTCGTATAGCCGGATATAACGTGTAGTGCCATATTGGATTCAGTATATTTAATAATCGGTCGGATCCCGGATATTCAATGTCTTCTGTGGAGGGGGACTCCAGTTGGATGGAAAATGTTCCTGACTTTTTCTTCACTTTCGTGACCGATTTCCAAATTCGTGACTTTTTCTCCTCTGAAGGAAGATTTTGTGGAAACGGTAATAGCCCGCAGCAAACATTAAAAGCAGTAAAATACGTTAAATCTAAACTCGTCATCCAACCCATAGATCAGGGAACTGGGGCAGCCATTTTTTTTTTTTTTTTTTGAGTTACTCCGCTTTATCTCCACTCTGATTTTGATGCATTTGCTCATTTTTTTTTTTTTTTTTTTTTGAATTGCTCCGCTTTATCTCCACTCCGATTTTTATGCATTTGCTCCTCTCTACGCCCCGAGTTGTTCTTAATAGGAACGATACAATTTATCGCTTTTGTTTATTTAATGTTATTTAGAAATTAAGAAAAAATGTTTTTGTTGGTATCTATTGTTGATAAAGCCTTTTTATTCGGGATCTGGAGCAGCCCCTTTTTTGAGGTGCTCCCCGCCGACTTCTGAATACTTGCTCCGGCTCTTCTCCAGCTCCGCACCGTGCTCCGAATAATTTTAATACATTACGTTATTTATCTCCTTTTTTAGTTAATCATTTTATGAGGTAAAAAAATCTAAAAAGTAAAAAAAAAAAATCTCAGCAGTGGATTATAACATTTCTTTTTCTCTGGGTCCGCTCCAATTTCGACTAAAACCTTGTTGCTTCATTGCTCTGGCTCCACGCTCTGCTCCAGATCCCTGCGTTTTATTAGGAACATATTGAAACTAAAATTGTTTCTACTTAAATGCTTTCTGCATATACTTTAGAAGTGCTTTCATTATTGAAGAAAACAAAAAATTAAAGAGAAAAAAATAAGTAGTGGGTTTTGCAGCTTTCAATTGCTTCAAGCATTGTTAATGACATGCCAGGGAGAAGAATGATATTTAAAAGTTTTAACTTTATTTCAAAGATATAATTTGTCAACATCGCTGTAAATCATTTTAAAATGTTAATAGTAATGCTATAAAAATAACATTTTTGCAAAATTTTCTTTAATGTTGTAGAATAAAATAGAGAGTACTTTCTCATTTCGTGACAATCACCCATATATATATATAAATTCAGAGTGGGATGGCGAGATTCCCGCCCAAATTTCTCAGATCCCCTCCTTAAAAGACTCGGGTGGAAGACTCGGAGTCTTCCACCCGAGAAGGTTCGTAATGTTTCGGTGAGAACGTAAGAATCTGCTTTTTTTTCACTTGTATATCAAGTGCTACCGATATTATCAAAAAAAAAAAAAAATTCTCCCTTCCAAAAAACTGCAATACCCTTCATATATAAAGTTTTAAGGGGAGTCTCCTCTCCTCTTGAAAATTTGAATTTGAGCCCCTGTATGTATATATATATATATGTCAGGGGTGCACCGATGGGGGTGGATGAACAGAATAGGTCCCCCGCACCCCTACAGAAGGCTTCGTGTATCCGGTATCCAACCAATTTTTAAATATCAGGAATCCAATCCGGCCACTGAACAAAAGATCCGGTTAGCCAGCATGTAAAATTTGGCTTTTAAAATTTAATTAATTAGCTATGTGCTATAAATATATGTAAATGAAAAACTTACTTATTTGGAAACAGTGGGATGTTTAAAAATATGTATAAAATTTAATTTCAAACATCAGAGCCATATATCCAGTACGGATCCGTCAGACAAGCGACATGGAGATCCAATATCCGGCAGAATGAGAGAGTAGTGCATATTGGCGGTTGCGTTGGGCGAGACCCTCCCCCCATCTCAATAATATTTAACATGCCGGATAACCGGATCTTTCGTAAAGTAGCTGGATCGGATTCCAAAAATTTAAAAATCGGATGGATACCTAATATCCAATGCCTGGGGGGGGGGGAGGACTGGTACCGTTGAGTCCCCCTCGTCGATTTATGCCTGACTAATAAAATTAAAGTAATTAAAAACTACAAGTTTCTTAATTTTTTTCATTGTTACTACACAGTACACGTAGTTGGCAGTCGAATACTTTGGCGGTATTCGTTTAGGATGAATATTCGCCTAAATTGGCGAATTAGTGTTCGGTCAAGCCGAATGGTCTGCTAAAGGGCCGAATATTTGTTACATCCCTAATACGTAGTCAGACTTTTACTTAACGAAGTTGCAAAATCCAGCGAAAATGCGCGTCAGATGGACGAATTCGTTTAATAGATATTTCCCTTTTATTAACTGTAAAGGAGTCTGCGTCGGTCAGGTCCGTCATTTCAAAAATTTTCCGGGGGTATATATTCAAAGATTATTATTGGTAAAAGCAATAAAAAACATAAACACGTGCATAAATCATTGTATTTCTGAAAGTCAGGGGGAATGACTCCCCTCCCCCTATTGCCGAGATGACGGGGCTCTGGCGTTGGTACTTTTCCCGACCGACTCAGCCCTGTATTCGAGTAGTGAGCGAGGAGCTGACACTTACAAAAAAGTTTTCCCTAGTTCAGGGGTCGGCAACCTGCGGCTCTTTGGATATGAAGCTGCGGCTCTTTAGTTCCATACGCAAATATTATTTATTTTATCAAAAAAATACATTTAAAAATCGTTCTGAATTCGTTTCTACTTGAATAACCATACAAAGCCATCGCTCCCATTGAATTTGTTTGCTCAATTGTTTGTTATTGAAGTACAAGTTAGTGTTGTAAGTAAACGTTTAATTGTTTTAATTTCTTACTTAAATAATGTAATTACCTAATAATTCCATATATATATATATATTATCTAATTTGTTGTGAAAAACACTACTTATATATGAATAAATAGATTAGTTTTTCTTATCAAAAAACGTTATTTATGCAAGTACTATTTATAGTTGACAAGAAAAAAATTTGTGACTCTTTAAAAACTTTGAAATTTTGTAAATTGTAATTTTTGACTCTTCCGACTCAAACGGTTGCCGACCCCTGCCCTAGTTGATAACGAGCAGAGGAATTAAATGAACGAGTTAAAGGACGAGTCATTCATGTGGTATTGAACTTGCTTATCGCTAAGAAGGCGTGGTACTATTGCTAGCGCACTGAAAATTCTCCTGCAGAAAGCTTACCTCCCCTATTTCGCCAACTTTATATAATAACTGCTGTGTTATGGCATTCCAATTCATACTAACACTCTAATTTCCATGTTTGATGATGACACTGCATTTGGTTTATGGTTAGAATGTATTATGGTTATATGAAAGCTTGTGATACTCTTCAAGAATTTACTGTTTTTTTTTTTAATTATACATAAGTGCTTTGCTTACTGGGATTTGAAGTAAATACTAATAAAACGAACCTTATTTATTTCTGTAAAGGGAAATGCAGTAAGCATATTCCCCTCTTATAAAATAACGTGGTCATGAAGTTTCACACTCTGGTGCGTTATTAAAACATACAAAAAATATCAATAATGCTACTAACTGAAGAACCGTTATTAACTATTCCGCTCTTTGAAAATCCTTCATCATCTTAAACCGATAAAAAGGTAAATTTACGTTCAAATAATTAGACAAAAATTACTTTGAAGTCTGAGGGTATGCAGTAAAATGTCATATATTGACCAATGTCATATATTGAAAATTTCAAAGTTTTTAAAGAGTCACAAATTTTTTTCTTGTCAACTATAAATAGTACTTGCATAAATAACGTTTTTTGATAAGAAAAACTAATCTATTTATTCATATATAAGTAGTGTTTTTCACAACAAATTAGATAATATATATATATATATGGAATTATTAGGTAATTACATTATTTAAGTAAGAAATTAAAACAATTAAACGTTTACTTACAACACTAACTTGTACTTCAATAACAAACAATTGAGCAAACAAATTCAATGGGAGCGATGGCTTTGTATGGTTATTCAAGTAGAAACGAATTCAGAACGATTTTTAAATGTATTTTTTTGATAAAATAAATAATATTTGTAATTTTTTGGAATAAAGCTCGCTGTAGTATTACTAATATGCGTCGATATGCTCCGTCAGAGAAGTGGAGCCGCCACTTTTTTGAGTTGATCCGCTCCGATTTCTAAGTAGTTGCTCCTATGCGCTCCGTATAGTTTTAATAGAAATAATGTGGTTTTTCGCCTTCATCTGTTTAACTTATTACCAGATGTATCTTTGTGATAAAAAATAAAAGTTGTTTATCGACAATGTTTATCAATAAACATCTATATACAGTGAAATATATACAGTGAAACCTGTGTAAGTTGACCACTTGCGGTGCAGCTCTTTAGTGGTCAACTTAGACAGGTGGTCAACTTACAAAGGTGGTCAACTTTACAGGTTTTACTGTATATATATATATATATGTGTGTGTGTGTGTGTCATTCTTACAAAACAGGAAACATTTCAATTTTAAAACTTTTTTCCTTTCTTTGAAAAAGGGTGTTATAAATGCTTCAAAAATGTTTTTTTTTCTTTTTTTTTTTTTTGTAATTGTTTGGAGTATATGCCACATGAAAAAAAGTAACAGGAGTGTAAATGTGAGGAGAGAAAACAAGTTTCCCAAATGTCTGTACCAGAAAAAAAAAAAGAATATTTGTGAAGCTTGTTAACCCATGATAGCAATTACCCCAACTAAACGTACTCCCAAAAAATTGAGCCAGAGCTACAAAACTAGACATGTTGACTTAATTTGATGATTCACGTAAATTACCAGCATTATTAAGGGGAGCAAGCAGCAGTTAAAAGAACCAAATCGAATTCCATGGTAATTAAAATTGCTCTGCGGTTGATACGCGGGATTTTAAAGAAAGATGCTTTAAATACATATCGACATACCCTGAGGCTCGTAAGAACTTTTGCCTGGTGGTAACAACATTGGATCAGAAAACAGACATACCAATGATCGAAATAATGTGTGATCTCATCACAACCATTAAATACTGAATATGCAACGAATAAAAAATATCATCGAAGTTTTGAACGAAATTTAAGGAAAAAAATCGAAGCAATGGATCACATTAAATTTCTTGCTCCAGCTCCCCTCCATTTTCCAGAAGAATAGCGTTGCTCTACTGCTCCGCGCTCCGCTCTAGATCCCGGCCCCCCGCAAAGATCTCCCAGTGGCACCTACCTCCACTTGCATAATTAATAATGAAACAAATTTTCAAAATTGATCTTAAAGGTTCCTGTAACGTTTAGAGCTTCATCCCATACGAGTCTACAAAAGCTGAACGAAGGTATTTAATGAACCCTGAATTTAACAAGCTCGTCGTCCTCATCTCAAGGACTCGACTACTACTCATTAGCGATCATTGACAAGCTTACAAGGTTCAACTACAGCATTCTAATACAGATTGCATTGAAACCATATCTATTAGTAAAACACACGATCAGCATATCATAGGCAAGTTCTCGAATAATAAGTAATACACTTTGATTAATCTTTGCTCTTCCTGGTTCGTTCTTTTTACAGTAGTTGTTTGGAGCATAGGGTGGAGTGATAATTTTTTCGAATTTTTTTTTATCGACAGGGCGCGGAAAAGTTGCACTTTAGACCCAAGGGAACTTGCGTAAAATTTTATTTAGTTTACAGAAAGTTAATATACGCCCGAACCCTACTAAAGCTTATTAGTGGGAGAAGTACATTACGTAGATACGCACTTAGTGCATAATACTGCATAATACATAATACATTGATTCACAGCATAATTTCCAATGCAGGAAGTGTGACAGCTCTCTAGTCTTCAGGACTTATTTAAATGTATGCATAAATAAGGTAAATTTCGTCTTATATGTAAAAATTCGCCAAAAATTGAAAAGAGATCCAGGAACTGCTCTTTGTGCAAATTAAGCCATGCGTAGATTATTTAATTCAAAAATATATGATGTATGAACGTAACGAAATTTTCTTTTCATAAAAAGTTATACACATGTTTCGACTTATTTTTCCAAACGATAAAATTTTTCAATCATTGAAATTATCGCAATATTTTCGTAATTTTTTTGAGTGAAAATTCGAAAAGCAAGGCAACCGAAAAGTAATTTCACGTGACAATAGCCCTCTCCATGGAGTTTACCTAAAAGCGTCATATTTGATCTTCAAAAAAAAAAAAAACAAAAAGCAGTAAAAGCCCAAATGCGCCTTTAAACTTCCCACATTGAATAAAGAATGTGATACGTAAGGAATTTCTGGTAGGCAGGAATCATGCATTATTACTGTTTGGTTAAAGGATTTCCGTATAATGCTTGAAGGTGAACAAAGAATGTGATTGATCATAGTAAAACTCAAAGATGGACACAACATACAATACTGTCGAACAAAACAGAGTTAATGCAAGCCTACGTAAGGATATAAGGTAAAAGTACCAGAGGCGTAGCAAGGGTTTTCAGCGCCCGGGGACAACTGAAGATTTTGCGCCCCCTGTGCCCCTGGGGGCCTAGGGGCGCCCCTAAAGGGAATTAAAACATTTTTATGCTTCCTAAATGATAAATAGCTCTAAAAAGCAGCCGCTTTAACTCTCATTTTTATTAGCAACCATTCACTTACAAGGGGAAAATGGGTTACTTTGGCTTTGCAAAATTATTTGTCTGATTTCCCATGCACTACTGTGCTACACTGGTCATTCCCGATATGATTTGCGGTGCTCCCACATTTTTGTCGAACATATTCACACCTTTTCAGTTCAAATAATTTTCTTTTCGCATTTAAAAATAAAATAAATTAACATTAAATTGGCGCCCCTTGACGCTGCGCCCGGGGACAGCTGTCCCTCCTTGCCCCCACCTAGCTACGCTTCTGAAAAGTAATAGAAAGTGGGCCACTTAAGTTGTTATTTTTCGTATTTCCTCGATTATTATCTGAACTTTATAGAACTTATGCTAATTTATATTTTTTGTGGCTGTCTGAAATCTTATCTAGAATAGCACTCACCTGAAATCTGATAATTAATTGCGATGTAATTTTAAAAAAATAAAACTTAGATCGTTCCAGAAGTGGGCATAGCAAACTTTTGATTAAAAAGAAAGACATTGCCAAATCCCAAATGAAAGAGATCCATAATTCAAAACAAAGTTGAAATGGCAGTAAATCTACAATTAAATATGTTTTAATGCGTTCTTCTCGAGAATTATTCAATCAAATTCAACTCATAGATGGAAATGAAATGAGATAATTTCATAATTTTTCCACAAAATCGTGCACACATTTACACACATCAGTAGCGTCACTACGAGGGCGGTCCGTCTCGGGTGATACCCATTTCGGGATGTTGGAGTGATTTTTTTAATCTCATTTTGGGTGACTTCCAAATTGAGAATTAACAAAAAAACATTTTTGAAAAACACATTACGTGAATTATACAATTTTACTGATGCTATTTCAACGTATAGCTGAAAATAAATGTAGTTAACACTGAAAGTTACACAAAATAAATAAAATATAATGTCTTCAGTTTTTTTTCCTTGCACTACTCAGAATAATATAAACCACAAAACTACAAATATATTCAAAATACAAATACAAAAGTGACGACCAGCAACAGGCTCAGGGCCCAGCTAGGCTGGTCCTGGGGATTGACACAACAAATAACCGCCCCAGGCGATACCCATGATAGGAACGCAACTACATACATACATTGCGTATTAATACGTCCACATGAAATGTTAGCAATTGAAAAAGGTTAATTAGAATTAAAAAGAGTTTAATGTAATTGTTAAAATTTTCAAATGCTGAATAATCTCTTGAGAAAATAGTCGATTTTATATTGCGATCTTCTTACACTTCTGGTGCGATATAATAATGCTTAGTATGGAGTTGAAAAATAAGCACTCATATTTAGTAGTAGAGTTACTTAGTTAGGATAAGCTAAATACCTTTCACTAATTGTCATGATAAATTATTTTAATAAACCACGGTTTCAATTTTTAAACAAATTATTGGTGCGCCTTTTCTAAAGAGAACCACAGAGCTATTTTCAATTCTGTAAATTTAATTTTAATTTCGATTTTAAAATTCTGCTCCCATATTATTTTGAAAATTTTAAAAATGCGATTACTACCATTGAATAATGAAAATGAAGCTGTGCGTGTAGATCTGAATGGAAAAAATTTCTAATAAAAATTCCGTACGCATTTTGTTTGTTCAAAAATATGATGAATTGTAATTTATAGAAGTATATATATATATTATACATAAATACAGGCAACTATTAGAAAGCAAATGCAAATACATAATAAATGCACAAAAGAATCAAAGGGTAAAAATAAAAACTGAAATTTTTTGCTATTCTTGAAGAAGTGTATTATGCTAGTTCTCTATAATATTACTTTTTATGGCATTGGCAACGCTTACTTTACTTAAAGTTTATGTGTAACAATATAACTTTTATTCCAAACTTCCGTTGGCAGTATAACATTTTTGTACCATTATTTGCGTCTTATCTAGCAATGCTATTTCTATTTTAAGACATTAATTTATTTTTCGAACTACAGTACTCTGCTAATGACACACATCAAAACCTATTTCAAAGAAAAACAACTCAAAAGCACATAATAATTTCGTGTTAGTTTTCAGCAAGTTCTGACTAGCTCAAAATAAAATTTTTAAACAAATAACAATTCATTTACTTAAATAAAGTATGAACAGACTGCCACTACAAAACGCTACTCATTAAAAGAGGGCGTTTTCTTTTTTAGCAAAACATCCCAAACTTTTCTAAATTTCTTCTGCCCCCCTCCCCTTTTTATACTTTCTGTTTCTTTTTCGTTCTCTCTCCTTTTTTCTTTTCTTCGTTAAAAACACTTTTAACATTGTTTTGCATCGTCTGGGTTATCGTTATGCAATTCTTTCTTTACATGAAACTAAATATTCGTGATATCATTTCATTTTTATAAATGCAACAAGAGCTGTTATAATGAAAATTCTTAATTCCCAGAACAGTTCAGTGCTATTTTAGAATATACAGCTGTTTAACACATAGAAATAACGTCTTAATTGTTTTCTTGTCCTTCTTTAAAAATTTTTGCTACTTTCTTCAGTTACACGCTTATAGAAAAAGCTAACTATACTGCATATTATATTAGAGCATAAAAAACCTTTTGTAGAAACTATATTCACAAGAATTCAGAATGGGATGAAAACCGTGCAAACTTTTAAATTAATCAATAAATAACTTTCAATTCCACTTTGGGGTCAAAATATGAAACAAGTTTAAGACAATTTAACATTTTTTGTGAATTTTAAAATTCTTCTCTGCACTAGTGCGGAAACGTTCCAAGCGTATATGATGACAAGTTTAAATTTTAAAATTGCTTAAAAGAAACCCTCGAGCTTTAGTTCTTTGGAGTCAAAAAATGCGAAAGCTAGAGAAAATAACGCAAGTTATTACATTTTAATGAAATTTCAAGTTTCCGATTTCTCCGTGTGGGAGCATGGAAAAGCTATGGAGCTGTATGAGAAACAAATGTCAAAATTTTGAAAAAATCAAAAAATATATTTCTATTTCACTTTCGAAATCAAGAAAACGTTTAGCAAAAGATCATAGTTTAGGCTAAATGTTTTGTTTGAACATTTAGTTCTGAAATTTTTAAGCCCTACAGGGGGTCTTCATATGCAGGATAGGTATAGAAGACAGCTTCAGGATGGTCACAACATACTAGTTTATAAATTAGTGGTCTACACCTATTGTATATAAAGCTACCGATGCTACTGTAAAGAAAAAGGCTGTGAGTTGTATATATACATATATTGTTGATGAAATATGTATCTTTAAAATAACAAAGCTTTTTCTTACAAAAACATAATTTTTCTGCTTCAACTTTTTCTATTTCTTTTACAGCACCTACGAAGTGAAATGCGCTGTAAAAAATTTCTGCATCCTTTACAGGAATTAGTATTTTCTCTTTCAAAATATTTAATATTATTTCCTAAGCTGTGTGGATGAATGTTTTTGATGACGTTCGTGGAAACAACTTGTCAAAAACGTTGCAAATACTAATGTACTCCTTTAGGGCATTTACGCAGTTATTATCTCTTGCATCTCCATTAGAGCAGTTTATTCTCAATTGCATTCTCAATCAAACAATACATAAAAGTACAGTACAGTGTTTTCTGAGGAAACAATCGTACTTATTCCCGTTAACCCGGCATTTTTATAAATTGAGACACGCTTCAATCCTGGTATGGGAATATATGTGAATGTAAAAGTATTGTTATGAAGTCTCTACTCACCTTCAGAAGAAAATTCTGGTTACGCAACTGTTACCATTCTACTAAAAATACAATTTATATGTACTTCACTAGGGTTTAAAAACTTCCACACAATATGGGAGTACACAAAAGGTTGCAATAGTGAAATAACCATAGCTATTTTTTCTCCCTTCCAGAAAATTGCAATCCCTTCCACAAATAAAACTTCGAGGAAGATCTCCAGTCCACTTAAATATTTGAATTTTAACCCCTAAATTGTCTTAATTGTCGCTTCTGCCTCCATTAAATTTAGTTGCCGTTACCACTTTCATTTTTATTAATGCCACTTCCATAGCCTTAATTCATAAATAAGTGATAAACATTTTTGCTCAAAAATGAACTTTTAATTCACGTTATTTTTGCATTATGACCCATTTTGCAGACTTCTTTCACATACGATGTGATGAACACTCTTCTGTTCCAGAATTTCTCCTGAAATACGGTTTAGCAGCGAACAATACTTCTTTCGAAATGATTTCAATGCTTCAGGTCTTGACGAGGATAGATTTGTTTTCATAACTTTTTTCCGCATGCCTTAAAAATGAGTGATTATGATTAGGGTTAAAAGCAAATAAGAAATTATAGGAAAAGGAAGGAGGAAACAAGTTTGAAAAATCCATCGAGCATGAATTCTCTGCTTGAGTCCATTTTTCCTTAATATAAACAAAAAAAGAAAATTTTAAAACCATTTAAATAAATTAACTTGAGTTTTCAATTTAATATCCGTCTATGTTAATACTCAATTATTCAAGAGGACTAGTGACGTTTTTTCTTAGTAAAGTAGCTATCTAAACAGAAAAAGACACGCACACACACACACGTATATTTGTGTGTGTGTGTGTGTGTGCTGCTAAATATATATATTTACATATAGTCAGTTTACTTTAATTAATTCCTGTAGCGCCGCGCGAGTTCAAAAAGTCTATTCTCTCTCTCTCCCGAATATTTCTTTTTTTCAGTTGGTGTCTCCAAGTGTAAGTCCCATGTTGTATCATCGCCCTTAACATTTCTCTAGAAAAGCAAAATGATTCAGGTTCTTCCCTAAAAGATTCATGTACGATAATTGAGTTCCAAGCAATGGATGACACAGGAAGTCCCATGAAATGCAGAATATCATTGTTAAAATTCTTTCTTATAATTTATTTTTTTATATTGATAAAAAATTTAAAAACTTAAAAACAAAAACAAAACAGTGGAGCATAACAAATTTCTTCACTCCAAATTTTCGTTGCTCCCTGCTCCGCGCTCCGCTCCAGATCCTTGCATTGCATGATTTAGTCATGAAGCATAGATTACAAAGTTTATAAAGTAGCGGCTACTGCTTAAAGAACCTCATGTTTTTTTTTTAATTTTCTTAAGTTAGTGCTTAAACCCATAATAAATAAATAAATATTAAATAATATGAGGCACTTAGAAGCAAAGGGGTGCAAGTGATGAAATTGAAAATTTGGAGATGAATAGTGCAAATGATAGGGAAAGCACTATTCTATATTGTGGCAAGAGATGTTAGGGGTAGCCCTACCAAGTTAGGTGCTACTCCCCAACATTATTTAGAGAAAAAATAGCATTAACGGTCCCATAACATCCAAACTTTGAACACGTTTTTCTCTGAACCGTTTTATGGTCACTTACATCCCTTTGCTTCTCACTGTCTTATATATAGTTATATACAGTATACCATACATAAACATACACACATGATTGTCTGTTTCTGTGAGTACGTAACATAGATAACAGAATGATTGTGTGCACATAAAGGAATGATCTGCAGTGGAAATATGGCTTTTTTTTTTTTTTTTGTTACATTTCTTGGAGATTGACAGAGCCTTTAATCTCAAGTATTTCACCAAAAGGGCCCGTGGTAGCCTAGTGGTTAGCACGTCGGACTTCCACCTGGAAGGTCGCGCGTTCGATACCCACTGAAGACCACCATGTATACTTGGGGATATGTGCATGTAAAATCCGTAGACCCCACTACCTCTCCCCGCGCGTAAGCAATCCTAAGGCCTTGGCTAACAGGTAGGGGTCTGGTGGAGAAAGTATTTCACCAAAAACAAATTTATCATCTTACGCCCTTAACCCCTTCCCTCTCGTTCCCGTGAACGTGACGGGCTGAGGTTTCGCTTTCTATTTCTCGTTCCCGTGAACGTGACGGGCTGAGGTTTCGCTTTCTATTTCTCGTTCCCGTGAACGTGACGGGCTGAGGTTTCGCCTCCTATTTCTCGTTCCCGTGAACGTGACGGGCTGTGGTTTCGCCTTCCATTTCTCGTTCCCGTGATCGTGACGGGTTGAGGTTTCGCCTTCTATTTCTCGCTCCAGTGACATGTTCGACTGGAGTGTTTAAAATTTCAAAATAAAAACAAATCAAAAATGAATATATATATTGTTTATACACATATTTTTATATAATTTTCAGGGATAAAAAATAGGCACTTTTATGACCGTTTTCTTGAAAATTACCCGACCGTTAAGGGGTTAATCATACACAACGGGTGATTAAAAAGAGCAGCCATATTGGCGGTAACAATATCTCCTGCAATAGTAATTAAGTTGCTTCTCAAAAAATATTCTGCTATAACGGTTAAAATTAAGTCATATTTTAACAATATATTTTGGGGTCTCATGCGTTTCTGGTTCTCAAACAAAATTGTCTAATATACAAGTTATTACTTCTCATTGCGCTTATCTTTTATCTTAAAAACGAGATTCTAATAATTTTGTTACTAATACGAGTGGAGGAATGCTTCAGGTACTATATTCAACTAATAAAACATGTAAAAAGAAGCAATTGTTGTTGACTAGTCTACATCCTAGTATTGCAAATAAACACTGCAGTGATCGCAGGAAAACAATCGCATAGTAATGCAAACGGTCGTTTGACTGATTGTGTGTAATTCTAAAGCGTAAAACAATAAGAATAGAAATGTTAAGAAAAACAAAATATATGCTTAAAAAAACCTCATTACATGATACGTCATTAAATTATTCATAGCCACAACCGCTGGAGATTAATGTATCGCTGCTCTCCTGACAACATTTAATGCAAGCAGGGTTGCCAAATTTAAAATATGCAAATACGGGACAGCAGGGCGCGCGGGGAGGGCGATATCGTATACAACCGATTTTTAAATCTCTAACCGGTTTTCCGGGATGTCAATTTTGATTTTTAAAATTTAAGTAACTAGCATATTTTGAAAAAATATGTAAAGTAATAACGCGTATTACGTGTTTGGAAGATGTAGGTAAAAAATGAGTAGAATTTTCAGGTTTGAAACCATATTCGTCAAAATCAATATCCCGGCAAGAATGCGCAACTTCTGCCGTCCCATATTGAAGTTCCCTGGGAGGCGGAAAAATTTCTCAAAATACGGGTCTGTCCCGGAAAATCCGGGACGTTTGGTAACCCTAGTTACAAGAGAAACAAATTAAATAACCTTCGGAAAAGTTTAAATTTTTTCTCTATGTCTCTCTCACACGTATGCTCCTCTCAAATTGCATGATATGTATGAGTCGCTCTTTCGTGAGGACAGGTATGACATTCGTGTTTATGAAATAAAAAAGCCCCTTCAGTAAAATGACGTGTAAGAACTCGATAGCAACCAGGGTTGATAAACGTCCCGGATTTTACGGGACAGTCCCGGGTTTTGCAAAATTGTCTTGCGGAACTTACGGGATGGCAAAAGTCCGTATTCTTGGCAGGATATTGATTTTGCAAGATATCCATCGTATGGCTGGTGACCCTTGTGTGACGAATCTGTACCGGAGATCTGGCACTGTTTTAAAACCAGTAAATTGTATACATTGTTTAGACATCCCACAGCTTCCAAATGATACGTAATAAGTTTTTAATTTACATATATTTTCAAAATATACTAATTAATTAAATTTTAACAATCAAAGCTGACAAAGTCGAATAACCGCCTGTTTAGTGTAGTGACCGGATCGGATTCCGGCTGTTTAAAAATCGGTCGGATGCCGGATATCCAATCTCCGTTGTTGCAACCCGCTGTCCCGTATTTACTGTTTTTTAATTCGGCAACCCTGGTGACTGCGATTTTATCGAAAGAGAGAACCATGGTCTTTCATTTACGTGTGTAGAACCATTGACTAGTCTTAAACAGCAGGAATAAAAACTTGATTAAAAACTGGTAAAACTATCACTGGTATTGCATAACAGTACGTCTTTAATAAAAGTGTCAACATCTAAAAACTGTTAGATTAACCCATCCAGAGTTAGAAATTGCTTAAAAAAGCTACTGGTCCTTCGGACCAGTAAACATGAACATCTACTGGACTGGTCCAGAGACAACATCGCTGGTCCACTTAAAATTAACCAAAATATATAGTACTTTAGTTTAAAATATCATTTTTACACTCAATAATTAATCATTTGTAAATTTATTTATAATAAAACTTAATTAACTATAGCTAATTGATTCAATAGTTGATTAAAACTCTAAGCTTACTATGGAAATAAAGTTTAAGAAAAAATGAAAATACTTCAACAGAGTAGGCGGACGGGGGGGGGGAGGGGTCAGCGCCGGCATGCTGGCAATCTGCCAAATGAGGGAAAAGGAAGAATACAAACTTCGTGGTTCAGTCTGCGCTGATATCACCGGGAGCACCGGGAGAAACCGAATGAGTCTGTCGGCGTTCTGAAAAGTTTATTAACAGCAAGGTCGCTGGTCCTGCGATAATTTTTTTGGTGGTCCGAGGGGTATTTTAGTGGTCTCAGACCAGTGGACCAGGAGTAATTTGGAACGCTGCCATCTTTATTTTAATTTATAAATAGGGAAATATTCAACATACAATTTTTCTCTTCTTTTTTTAATTCAAACATTTTTGAAATTAATAACTCAGTACATATGTCACAGAACGTTTCCTTGAATACTTCGACATATAATATATCGTTGAATCGAGGCTAAAATGCTTAAAAGATTTTCAAATTCTGCAGAAAAAGAAGAAAAAAAGTTTTTTTCAAAGACTTAAACGCGACAAGAAAGTCAAAACTATTACAAAAATATCATTTATGAGTTACATACATACATAAATTACATAAACAAGAGTGTCGAACGTTCTACTATTAGTTACAATTATTATTTTACTTTTTAAAAAATCTATTTCGCCGTATCGGATATTTGGTGGTACACCACATCAGATACAGAATACATAAAAAGAAATTTCGTCTTTTGCTGTTAAACGTACTTTTCTTAAGCGTTCAATTTCCCAATAAAGACAATTTTTTGAAATTCAGCGCTGGCTCAGTGAAACGAGTTCATAGTTCTTTTGATTTTCCAGAAAAATGTTTTAATGGAATCTTATTCTTTTTCCAATTACCCATTGAATTACATTTTTGAATTATATATAGAGTTTTTACGTTCTGTTTTCAAATAGAAATGTTCCACTTATTTCAAAAACATTACAAAATTAGAATCTCTGATACAGGAATTTTGGTTTTAATTTTTCAATTTTTTCCAGAAAAGGGACTATTCTGTAAAAATACGTGTACACTACGCTAGACGTAGAAAACAAACATCATTAGAATAACAATCACTATACTTTCTAATGGTGCATCGATTGTTCTTCAACAATCATGATAAAAAGATATGACTCAGGCAAGACTTGCACGTGCAAGAAGTCATCGAAACAAGGACAAAACATTAAATTTAAAATTTCTAGATTAATTAAAATTTGGCCTTCGTTTATTACGTCACGTTTAAAACTACCTTTGTGCGTATTTCATGGCTCTAAATGGTGTAACTTCGTTTCGGTATTGCAAACACACACTTACTTTTATCATAAGTAGAGATTAACAACTTTTTAAAAATAGCATATTTCAATTAGAACGATGCCAAAAACTTCATTTCTCCAAAGTGTGATACAACTCTAAGTCGTACACTTACTAACTTCATTACCAGGGTGTCTACAAATTCTCATATCGGATATCCAGTGTCCCTGTTTGATGTATACGTACCGGATATCCGGTTTTGATGTTAGTAACTTATAAATTCTATACATATTTTTAAGCTTCCCACAGCTACCAAATACGTGGTAAGTTTGTAATTCACATATATTTTAAAAACATTTTAGGTAGTTAAATTTCAAAAATCGAATTTGGCATGCCGGATATTTTGTGCAGTGGCCGGATCGGATTTGAGATATTTAGAAACCTGTCGGATACCGGATATCCGATGTCCTCTGGGTAGGAGAGGAGCCTTTGTTAGACGAGAAACTCCAGGTGACGGTCTCTTATCTGGGAGCTGGTTCAAAAATTAAGAGACCTCTCAAAGGGACGGTAAGGGCCCTGCACACAGAAGCAGCGCACATCCATTCTTCCTCGCTTCTCGCGAGGACACGACCACAACTACAACAACAGATACGTTACTGACAGTGATTTCAAATGCCGGAGCAAATCTGCCGTAGCAACAAGATTTGAAAGCTCAATCTTTCACCATATTCAAATATTCGGCCCCACGACTTAAGAACAAGATCAGATTTGCATTTCATAAAGCTAAATAATAACTGAATGATGATGCTGGAACATGGATTTCGACACATTGCTTCCGCTTCAACATGTGTACTAAATTCCATTAAGGTATCCAGTTCCAGGAAGAAATAAAACATTTTGTTGTCTGATTTTGATTTTTTTTTATTGTCAAACTCTTTTATACGTGACAATGTCTTCCAGTGCTTAATAACTTAAGGGTAATTGTTCTAATGATTGAATTAGTATAACTTGCTCGTGTTTCAAATGCATTTTTCTCCAATATTGCTCTACAATTTCACTCAAAAACCCTCATAATTTCTAAACCGTTTGACATATGCCGCTAGAATTTCGCATTTATACTATTCAGTTGGTGTAGTTTCAGACCATATACACCATGTTCAGATCTCCGATTGTTGGGAGAGAACGTTTACTTGTTAGAAGCAGGGCTGTGGAGTCGGAGTCGTCAGACTGATTTGGGGTACAGGAGTCGGAGTCGATTAAATTGTGTCGAATATTCGTTACGTATATTTGTAAAGGAGTCGGAGTTGTTAAATTCTAGGAGTTGGAGTCGGTCCTTTTCCCAACCGATTGGCTAAAAGTGTTGGTGGGGGAGGAAGTCAAAACAGCATCCATCTCCTTCCGTAAGTCGTACGCAACGAGCAATCCTTAATTGCTAAAAAAAAGAAAAGAAAAGAAAGGGGAAAAAAGGCGCAATAGGGTCAAGCATTATTTTTTACTCTCTTTAGATTTTTAGTAATTTATTGTTAATGTTAGCATCGTATTAATATTTTTGAAAATTTTCATACTTATGAAATTTTGTATTTTAATTAGCTTATTAACGATACGGTGGCCTAATTTATGTAGCTTACAATACATAACATTAATAACTACAACCATTGTAATGTAATTACATCAGTAATAAAAACTTTTTCACAGCTATAAAATTCGCATGAATAAAGAGCAGGTAATTACTTGATTACCGATCATTCGAATATTTTTCTCAATCTCATAACTTCATGACTAATGACTGTATATAAGTGGTATAAATATCATACTCTTTTTATTTCATAATAAAGCTCCTCAGTCGTCTTCCAAAGAGCAGCCAGCCTTGCCCGTTCCTTCATTTTGCCCTACTTATCCTTCTTTTTAAACATTTTCACCTTTTTATTCCTATGATAAACAGCAAGGGAAAACAACTTTTAAAATTTCCCCTTTTTTTACTTTAATAAAAACGTCCATAAATGAACGTAACAAATGGAATGGACACGAAGGAAAATAATATTCAAATATGGCAAGACATTCAAATAACGCTTCAAAATAAAAACGTAGGTATTGCTTTCAACAAAACATTTAGCCCTTCTGAACTCAAAAATTTTTGACACTTAAACTTAATGTGTTATAGGGTTTACGATCACAAGCTTGTTAATAAGACGCCGGAACATCGTCAAATCATATGTAAACAATGATAGGTTTATTGAATTGCTTTCATTAAATTGGTGACGTTTATTTTCACGTAATCGCAAACGGCTCTTCTGAATAATGTGTCATTTTGTTATTGGTAGACTGTGATGAAGGTTATACTGCTAATTAAGAAGCGATGCTTAAAATGTAGAACTTGACGTTATTTGTATTTAGCTTCAGTAATAAAGTTGTTAAATTCAGCCTATTAAACCCGCTATTATTCAAACTTCTGAATTTAAATGTATTTAATACGCAACTTTTTCGTATCAGATAAAATCGCCAACACATGATATTGTGTTGGCAACTCCCTATTGTAATAAATATCACTCATTTTGTATCGCCCCCAACAGTTCCTAAATGCGACAAAAAAGCGCGAATTAGTGATCTGTATTTTTTGTGTTATGTTTAAATTTCAAATAATTCCATCCATGTTTCAACCTTGAACGTATATCTAGTCTACACCCCCCCCCCCCTCCCAAGTTGAAAAAAGAGCAGACGATTTGTTTTTATTTATAATCGTTTGAGAATATGAGTTGCATTTAGGCAGATGAATCACTATTGGCAAACTAATTGCGGCAGTTGAAATTTCTAAATGCGACACTACTATCCAAGATGCGGAGAAGCTTTTGCTTCAACTGGAAGATATTTTTTTTCTTTCTATTCCCCCTTTTTATGCTTATTTTAATGAAATATTTAAAAGTAAATACTGTAAGTAATAGAAGTTCTTTGAGCCATTCTAACTTCCATGCATTTTAATTATTTTTAAAATTGAACTAGATTCAATATTGGCGTGTATTTAAACAAAAATAAGAACATGTCTCTTAATCAATGTGGGGTGCAGTGTAGATCTATCTACCTCCTCGTTGTGCACCCTCTGGTAACACTTTTTTGCAGCTAAATGATCTACAACTTTGGATAACCCTAGGAAAAGGAAGCTTCTATTTTACAAACATCAAAAAAATCTGTGCCTTTCACCAGTGCCAAGTGTATCATCAAGAAAAAGATGAATGATTTCACTCTACATCAATACGCTGAGAGAAATTCTAATAAGATCTGGTGGAATAAACTGAGGGATCTTCCCAATACTTAAATACTTATTGTTGTGAGGTCCATTTGTGAGGCGTCCCTCTTCTGGAGAATGGGTACGGTTGTATGACCGCTGCAGACTTCCGAAAGAAAATGAGTAAACGCCAAAACAATACATTAGATGGTTTCTTGAAAAAGTTGAAAACTGATTGTAATGAAAGCGAATCTAAATCTATTTCAAGAAAAACTGAAATTTCGATTTTTTTCAGGAAGTATGGAAAAGGTGCAGGAATCATGCGATGGTCAGTCTGCGACAAATACGCATGTGGTCGAAAAATGTCGCTTTCGCAGAACAACTAGAACGCACAGCCAGCTCTGTTGAATGGCAAAATTGATGTAGGCTTTTACCTTGAAAAGCAAAGCATTTCTTCAATAACAGATCTGGAAAAATTCAAACATTCTGAAGTGTGCATGGACCCCAGAAGATAAATTTATTTTCACCTTTTCAGTGCATATGAAAAATAATAAAGAAGTCAAATGCTACCTTTCTCAAATCCATTTCAATTCTTCCAACTGGTTAACATATTCATGCAAATTTAAGGGTTTATTTTGCAAATATTGTTTTTTTGTTTTCAAATAAATACGGAGGAATTAATAAAACTACTCCATTGAAGAAACTAATCACTGTATCTTTAGACAAATATTCTAAGTTACTCGGCAAGGATGAAGATTTAGCTGCTCACGAACAGAAAAAATATCACAAAGAATATATTTCCTTTGCTTTGAATTTTATGAAAACATATGTAAGTCCTCAAGATGGAGTGATTATGAAGTTAGATTCCGTTCGTCAGCTTCAGATCAAGGAAAATCGAGAAAGATTGATTTTAGTAATCGAATCGATTTTTTTTTTAGGAAGCCAAAAGTTAGCGTTACGTGGCCATAGGGATTACGGTGAAATATCAATTTCATCAGTTGATGAAAAATTTTCCGGTGAAAGTAATAACACCCAATTAATTTCAAATGAAGGTAATTTTCGGGAATTATTACGCAATCGGGTTGCTCTTGGTGATGAGAAATTAAAAAACTTTCTGAAAAATACCAGTTCACGAGCAACATAAATCAGCAACACTACACACAATGAACTGATTAAGTGCTGCGGAGATGAAATTTTGAACAGTTTTTTAATAAAATTAAAGAAAACAATATTATGCAATTATTTTTGATGAATCAACCGATATTAATCGAGAGTCACAAATGTCGATAATTGTGAGATATTTGGAAGAAAAATCGCATCACGTTTCGGAAGATTTTGTAGCATTTATTGAAGTGCATGATGAGAATTTTGAAGACTTTAAAGAAGAACCTGTTGTAAGCGAAAAAGTGGTTTCAAAAACGGTACTTTCTTTTTTGCAAAACACTGGCTTAGGTGTAAATGATTTGTGTAGCTATAGGCAGGGCCTTATTTAACATGAGGCCCGGGCTTAGGGCCTCCATTTTGAGAGGGACCCTAATTTTTGTTATTATTATTATTATTATTATTGTAATTTAAAATTTCTTAGGAAAATATTAAAAAATAGCATCTTTCAAAAACAAACTGTTAGTGTTCTGTTCCTTCACAGAAAATTTATTATTGAATTATTTTAAAACCACTAGGAATTTTCACTTTGGGGCCCCCCAATTTTGGTCTGACAATTTGAAATTGGAAAAACCAAATCGATTTTGCACTTTGGGGGCCCCCAGATTTTACTCAAACATTTTGTAATTTAAAAACATCATTTTACACGTTGGGGGCTCTCAAATGTTACTCTGACTCTTTGACATTTGAAAAACAAATTAGTTTTTGCGCTTTGGGGCCCCCTAAATTTTAGTGTGACTGGCAAGTTTTACAAACACATACTTGGGGGCCCCCAGATTTTATTTAAACATTTTGTAATTTAAAAACAAAATCATTTTGCACGTTGGGGGCTCCTAAATGTTAGTCTGACTCTTTGACATTTGAAAAACAAATTAGTTTTTGCGCTTGGGGGGGGCTCCCAAATTTTGGGGTGACTGGCAAGCTTTACAAACACATACTAAATGTTATGTTTAACAAGTTTTTGTTGCGTGAGGGGCCCCCCAAACATGAGTTGTGCCTATAGTGATTCGGGCCCTGGCTATAGCTACTGACACTTGCAGTGTTATGCTTTCTGATCAAAAAGGAGCTGTCATGAAATTTTAAAAATCTTTAAAAAATGCCACAAAATGCCCTTGTTATAGTCATGCCCTAAATTTATCACTTTCGAAATCAAGTTCGGTCCAAGATAGCCGCAATGCACACGATAGGCACAATTTGATAAATGGAAACTCTGGTCATGAGCAACTGCAGAAATTGTGCAAAACTAGATGGACGGAAAGACATGAAGCTGTTCTGAGATTTAAAACTTACTTTGACGAAATTTTCAGCGCTCTGGAATAAGTGACCAACTGGAAAGATGCCCAGTTATCATCTTCAGCACAGACTAAATACCATGATTACGACAAATTTCATAGTTACTGTCTAGGGGCAGGTGGGGTAAAGTGGTCACAAAATCCACGTTTTTCAACTTTCGTTGCCAATAAATATAAGAATTTGTTAGAAACCTTCAGATTTTTTGCTTGATATTTTACATTGTATTATTTAAGAACAGATTGCATTAAATTTTCAGCAGAAAAAATCAAGTAAAATAATTTTATAACACCTTTTCTTTCTGGGATGTATTTATGACCCCTTTACCCCATGGGGCGGGGTAAAGTGAGTAGTGCATGGGTAAAATGGTCATAGTTAACAAGAAAGACCATATAAAAGTATTAATAACCGTAATATTTCAAAATACTCAACAAATGTTCATTTTAGAAAGGAAACAATTTTATTTCCCAACAGAATTTATTAATGCCTTCTATTATGGTCAAAAGTTGGCTTCATCTTCGTAACGTATCGTAAGGTACTTCAGTCTCTTCAGTTGCTTCATAGATGGTCTTAAAACAAAGTTGTATACCAAAATACTTTAGGATGCATAATAGCAGGTATTCTTAGGTTTTAATCTCTGAATTTTAGATTATAAGTATGTTCTTTTATTTAACACATAAATATGAAATTTGCGTTAAAAAATTAAAATAGCTTTTAATGAATGACTAAATTACTTAAACTACATATTATGAAACATTGCTAATAAGAGTTCTGAGATAATTATAACTTAATAATAACCGAAACGGAAGGAAAATACATATTTTAATCTAGATATTTTTATTATTTTCTCTCTTTTATGTATTGTTCTTGTTCGAAGAACTGCTAGTTCTCTCTCTAAACATTTACAGCTTAATAATATTTATGACAATTCTGTTTAGAAATGAATTATTGCTAATTTGCAATTTTTTCATTAAAAGTGCTTCTAAACATTTTTCAATACTAAAGAAACCATTGTAAAAAGACTGTCTTATAGAAATTTCAATCTCTATTGCATTTGAGCTCAGTTGTGTTTAATCTATTTTACTAAAGTAAGTTTACTAGGTGTACAACTTTGCTTCCGCCGTTTTCCGATAGGTGGCTACAACGGTAAGTAGCGGTCGAAATAAACAGATCGCTGACGTCAGGCAGTTAGCTGGGATCTCAGTCAACAGTACGCCATTCAAACATTAGCCGATGTGTGTCTGCATCATAAAGTTGTTCTCGATTGAAAATGGCAGTTTACGAGCCAAATTCTCGTCATTTGCGGGAGGTGTTACTATTTTGTTTCAATATGAACAAAACAGCAGCTGAGTCTCATCGAATGCTCTCAAGTACGTATTGTGAGGACGCTATTAGTGAAAGAACGTGTCGTGAGTGGTTTCAACGCTTCAAAAACGGTGATTTTAACGTCAAAGACCGGCATAGTGGTAGAAGAGAGAAAGTTTCGAAGATGCAGAATTGGAGACATTGCTAAGTGAAGACTCGCGTCAAAATCAAAAAGAATTGGCACGATCATTGGGAGTGACACAGCAAACCATTTCAAAACGTCTCAAGGCCATGGGCATGATTCAGAAGCAAGACAACGCTAGACCCCACGCTACAAACGTGGTCGAAACGTACTTGGAAACGTTACAATGGGAAGTCCTACCCCACCCCTCCGTATTCTCCAAACATTGCTCCCTCTGACTATCACGTATTTCGATCAATGGCGCACTAACTGGCTGACCAACACTTCCAATCTCATGAAGAAGTCAAAAATTGTATCGATTCGTGGATCGCTTCAAAAGATGAACAATGTTTTCGACGCGGGATTCGTACGCTGCCCGAAAGATGGGCGAAAGTAGTGGCCAGTGATGGAAAATACTTTTTTGAATGATACATGTGTAACCAATTTTTTGTCATTAAAGCCTCAAATTTTGGGCGAAAAACGACGGAAGCAAAGTTGTACACCTAGTAAGTTATTTAAAAATATATATAGTATTAGAGAAATTAATGTTTAACTAACATCTACCTTGTGGTCTAATTTCCAACAAAAAAAGTGCGGGAGCCCAGTAGTCTTCAAAATTTATTTTCGTGCGTAAATGGCTTGAATTCCCTCTAATAATCCTCCTTCTAATAGTTAAAATTTCGCATAAAATTAAAAATAAATATGGAAGCTGAGCTCCTGTAAGCTCCTATGCAAGTTAAGTCCCGGGCTACCTCATAAATTAACCTAAAGTAATTTAGAACATCGATGCATGTCCAGCCTAATATCATGACCACTTTACCCCATCTTATTTAAAGAACTGTAAAATAATATATAAACTAAATCTAGCTTCACAGTTAGTTTGGAAGTACTTTCGAGATCTGTGTAGAGCTTCCTGCATCGACCATTTGCTGCAAATTCTCAAATAAAAAAAACTAAATGTCAGAGAGAAGTTAAAAGAGCTGTTTTAATTTCAAAGTGTTGTATAAACAAACAAATTGACTGTTTTCTTCACCTAAAGAGTTGCTATTAAAATAATTTTGAATGTAAAATTTAATTCCTAATTATTAAAATCTAAAATAAAAATTCTACACCAATTCCTTTATTTATTTTAAAGCTATAGCTTTTTCTTCGCCGTATGACCACTTTACCCCACCTAACCCTATTGCTTGTCACTCACGCTGTGAGTAAATTACTGCAAAAGAAAAATTTGGATGCTAAACTGACAAAAGACTTGATTCAAAATGTGATCAATCTTAGAGGAAAAAAAAGAAAATGCAAAACAAACTTTCGGTGATCTGTTTCTAGAAATTACAAAGCTGCATGAAAGGTTGGACTTGTCTGTCTCTCTCCGTAGAAGAGTCAAAAATAAAAAAAAAGGTGCAATGTTATCACTGGTAGTGTTGAAGATTACTTCAGAATCACAATTTACATCCCTTTGTTGGAAAACGTAATTGAAGACCTTGATTTCCGATTTCCATCTAATAGTTTCAACTCTTAGCGTCCAATTATTTTTCGTGTTAAAAAACTATAGTTTTACACCTCTTTATATTGCTTTTTGATTTTTTTTAAATTGGCAGTTCTTTTTTAATTGCTTAGAAACGACCTGAAAATATTCGAACCACGTAATATATTTTTGTAGTACAACTTCAACAAAAGTTCGTGATAAATTGGTTTGAAGCAAATTTGCTTGCTATGTCACAATTTATATAAGATAGATCCTAATGCTAAGATTTTTAACACGTTCGAAATTAAACAAAAAAATTGTTCATAAAAAAATGAAACGTGGGCATGAAGTGTTTGGGCAAACGTTTCTCTCAAGTCTAATTTCATCTTTTGTCTAAGAAAATAACCCTCATGAACACATAACACTATATATATTGTATGTATGTGTGTGTATGGGTAAACAAGGACTGCTGAAAATTGTTTAGCAATACCACTGCGTGCATTTTACTAATATATGACTAAGCCAGTTTAAAGTGGGATCCGAACCAATAAGACACGATCAGAAGTACTATACTGGTCAATAACATTTATGTCCTATTCAAACCCTTTACCACGGCACGAGAGAGCCATGGATCTACAGCTTTAGACACTGGGCAGCCCATACCTCATGAAGAAGCAGAATTAATGTAAAAAAAGTGGAATTCAAAAACGTTCAAGCAGAGAACAGGTTGGAAAGCTAACTTCAGGTTGGAAAAAAGGGTTACTAAAAATGAGTGCTTACTTAAAATGGGAATTGCCTTGTTATTATTTAAAAATAAAGCAATGTGCAAAAATGAAGTAAAACTAAATAAACTTAATTCTATAAATAGCACTAAGTTGAAGTTATGGTTTGTTATTTTTGCTTGAGAAGACAAAGGTCTGCTTGATCAATGAAAGGAAACATGAAAAGTTTTAGTACGTCACACAAAATATTTGCTATAAAATCGACTTTTTTGGCACTGAAAATTTTCTCAAAAGATATAATGGGAAATTTTCTTCTCCCAGTTACTACCGGATGCCCTGCGTCACATGCTGTTTATTCGGATATTTTTGCAGTGGCCGGATCAGCTATCGGATAATTAAGTCAATTGCCACATCGGATATCCGGTTATTTAAAAATTTGCCGGATACCGGACATACGTTTCATCCCTCATTGTAACTAGTATAATACTGATGTAACTTAATAGGACCTCTCAATAATCTACATTTCTGATCTAATAAAAATAGTTTCAGGCCTGTCATTTGGGCGATTAGGGGTGATCAATTGACCACTCCCTGACTTTAAAAAAATACATTGAATATATACATGTTTTTATGTATTTTGTTGTTTTTTTACCTATAATATGCATTGGAAATATACCCCCTTCCCTCTTATCCGATCCGGGTGACGTAAGGCTTGCTTTGTAGCATGACTATGGCCCCGGGTCGGTAAAGCAGGTAGGCAAAGCTCTGCCAGCCCAGCCCCTATGGCTGGTGCTGGTTGTCAGTTTGTCAGAGAGTTTGTGGGATCTTTAGAATGAGACAGTTCATCTGAGGCTATCACATATGGAGGAATTGTACCTGAGTGGTACAGTGCTGCTGTAAAAATGCTTACTTGGGCTTAATAGGAGCACCTGTTTCACCAATTTCATTGTCAAATCATTTTTTTATGTCAGCCTTCTGCTTTCGTGGAGATGTAGGCAGGGTACGCTTTGCACGAGTTACAGCTTTTCCTAAAGTTTTATTATTTAGGAAAAGGGGTTATGTCACTGCTACTTGAAATTTTAAGCTTTTTAATGCTCTACATTTTTCTATTATTTTTCAAACATTTTCTTTGATTTTTCTTTTAACTCTATTTTGAACTGACTTAGGTAACTTGGCTAGGTCATTTCTCTTTTTATCTCTACTCCTTTCAGCTTCTGCATTGTTTTTCTTTTTGTAATCTTCATAATTTCCTTCCTTCTTTAATTTATCTTGCCTCTTTTTTTTGCCTTTCTGCAGCAGTCAATGCTATTTGTGCAGTGTTTAAGTTTCAAACTGGAAAAGAAAAAAGTGACTGATGTTACAATGTGACTGATGTTACATATTTCAAAGAAGTTTTTAACTCATAAATTGAACTATTATTAACTATTTAAGTAATTGATATTTAAGATACTATCATGAATGAGGAGAATATGGCTTTTTGTATTATTAACACTAATTTTCTTTAAGTAATAAAAACTTTTATAAATTTTTGTGACTGATGTTACATTACTATGAGGCCTAATTTATAAAAATTAATTTTCAATACAATAATCACAGTTTAAAGATTCTTTACTGGCCGAACCTCACATATAGACTAAATTTCAATAAAATAATAGGATTTTATACATACCTGTTAATTTCTTTACGAAAACAAGATGAACCTTCCGAACCTCTCTAAAGACAACAACACTTGTAACAAAAGTAAACTTGCCAAACATTGCCTATAAAACTTACAAAAAGGTACTGCTAACTTTTTAAGCATAATTTTATAAAAATTCACATATTTTTACCTCAGAGGAAAAAAAAACTGTATATATGAAAGAATTTTTTTTTTTTATGTTGGTGTCCCTGTTTTCATGGAATTGCCCTATACGGTACGGCTGTGGTTAGCATTGAGCACCCCCTTCCCTCTGAAAAACTTTGAAATGACGGGACTGAATAGTTTGTAGTCTATTTGTATCGCATCTGCACATGAAATAAATAAGTTTTAAAAAATGCCTGAAATGAAGTTCAATAATGAAAAATAAAGACAAATAACAAACATAGTGGCGAAATTTTCGATTAGTACTTTTTTTTTTCTCAAAACTTTGAATGTTTTGATTTCATTTCCACGTGCTGGCAGATCATTAATCATGATGTGAACCATGATTCAACACACGAACCAACAAAGCAATTGTATACTGTAAATTGCTTCGTTCCAGTGTTTAACCAAGCGTTGATTCAACGGTAAAGGGTTCAATTTTTGCAACTCTAAAAACTAAGCACAACATAACAATTGATTCTAAATGAGCCGTTTGACGTTCAAAAAAAAAAAAAAAAAAACATTTAGTAATAAAAAATTTTGTTATTTTACAACTATGTAGAATTACGCTAGCTTTTAGACAAATTTCGTTACATTGTTTTCCAAAAAACTGAAGAATTTTGATGTAAAAGAAGGAAAAAAAGATTGGTAAATTGTTTAGAAAACACTCATGAAGTCGATTTGTTTATCGCTTCACAGAAAAATATGGTAGTGAATAGGATATTAAGACGGCTCAAGTATAACATAATATATTGCAATATGATTTCTTACATTTTCTAGTCACAGACATTCGTTTTTAGAGCAAAAAAATAAAAGAAAAAACATATTTATTGAGCAATGATAGAGATAGAAGGCGGCAGGTCTGCGGATTCAATTGAGAAAAGGACCGATTGGCGACTCTGACTCTTGGAATTTAAAAACTGTGACTCCTCTGGAATTTGAAAACTCTGACTCCGTTACACGTATACGTTAGGGATGTAACGAATATTCGGAACGTTTTTAAGCTCCGAATCAGTCTCCAAATCAGTCTCTACTCCAAATCAGTCCGATTCCTCTACCCCAAATCAGTCCGACTCTTCTGCCCGCAAATCAGTCCGACTACTCTACCCCCACATCAGTTCGACTCCTCTGCCCCCACATCAGTTCGACTCCTCTACCCCCCATCAGTTCGACTCCTCTACCCCCAAATCAGTTCGACTCATCTGCCCCCAAATCAGTCCGACTCCAGAGCCCTAGAGGGAGGATAGTATCTGTCAGATTAAAGAGAAATAAATTAGCAATTCTCATCAAAATATTTTTCATATTTCGGTAGCAATAGGCAGATGTTCTCCGAAAGGAATTGGAGTAGGCGTATTATCGCTGAAGCTGTTTTCATGCGGTTAAAATGCGGTAGAATACTGACTAAGCACAAATGTGTTATAATTTAACAATAGGGGGAAAACAACAGTAAAGTGAAAGGAAGTGAATAAATTGAAAGGAAATGCATAAATTAAATATTAAAAATGAAATTTTTATGTCATACGACCCTAAACAACCGAATGGTTAAAAAGTAATATAAATCCCTCATTTAACATATTTTCATTTAGACTAAGTATCTTATAATCCAAAACGGAACATATATTTTGTAAATGGAAAAAGTAGGTACCCATTCTCTTTGACTTTAATATAGTAAATATTGCGCTTTTGATATCAGTAGCAATGCCGCAGCCTGGTGGTACCTCAAGAAATGCTGATGCGTGTAAAAATAAAATTTCGCATGATCGTAAGGACAATTCAAACAAAATAACTATTAAAAAAATTTTTTGTTAAATTTCAATTTTCATATAACATTTCTATACATTTTACTCCCTCCCGACTGTTTTAGGACGGCTTGCTTGAATAAATCTTCACCCTCATTTTCTCTCTGTTTTAGAACTTAAATATTGCAAATATAAATATATAGCACAAATCGACTTCTTTTAGAATTACCTCTACGGTGAAGTCTACCTAAAACAAAACAAAAAATTAAAAGAGGTTTACGGGGCAAAAAGTTCGAGAACCTATGATGTAAACTTTAACACTTTTTTTATTACACGGTTTTATTTAACTTGATTTGTCACGGAAGTTTGTTACGCGGTTTTCGACCACTATTACTGCATAAATTATCTTCAAACTTTGCACACAAACTTATCTTCCGATAACAATACAATATTCCATCCATTTTATAATTTATTATAACGTTAATTAGAAAAAAAATAATAATTTTGGCTCTGGGGAAATTATCAGAATTATTATTTGTCAAATGGCAACGATAGCTTTGTTTAGATAATGCGATGTTATTTAACTTGATTTGTCACGGAAATTTGTTACGCGGTTTTCGAACACTATTACTGCATTTTATTTATTTTTTAAATAAAACCGTATAACTTAAAACATTTTTTGGAGACTTAATATTTATTAAATTTCACAATCGCATCATTACAATAATCTTCTTATAGCGTGGCTCTCAAACTCTCTTGTCCAAAGATATTTTTCATACAATTCTTTTGCTGACTTGAAAACAAAGCATAAATATTCAGGCGATCTAGCATCATGGTTTCATGATATTTCAGGGTGTCTAGATTTTCAAGAGTGAAATTTCGTGATCGTTTCAGTGATTCATCGAATATTGAAATACTCTATACTATTTAAATTATGTAAAATAATATGGAAAACAAATTTGGAACGTCAAATTTTGAAATCTTATTTTCAAATTTAAATGTCTTTAAAACTATTGTAGCTAATTTTAAGTAATAAATATTGGCCGATTCAGTCTGCTTCAAACGATTTTGCATTTGCAATTTTATGTTTCTAACGAAATATATCCTTCATTTTTCATAATTGTCATAAATGTATCAACATACCAAGAAGGAGCAAAAGCATTAAATCAGTAGGAAAAATTTTTAAATAAAAAAAGGGTAAAAATAAATATTCTAGATTATTTTTTAAATTACTTTCAAATTAAGTGTTTTCTTCAGTATAAAAATGTTATTTACAAAACACACCATAAAAAGAGAAAGGAAAAGAAAGAAAATAAAAATACTCTGTAGAAGATATTTTTAGGATGTAGCTGTCTACTTCAACCAAACAGCTGTTTGTTGCTGATAATCCATATTTTGTTAGTTAATATTAATGTGAAACATTTAAAATAGCAGAGCTCTAAAAATTCCATTTATTTGCTCCTAGAAACATCATTATTAAATAATTTTTCTTATAAAAACTCAGAAAAAAAATAATTTTCTGAGCGAAACTTCTCAAAGAATCATACCAATTTTTGATTCACTGAGATTAACATAACAATACACTCACTATCTCGGCACTTCAGAGCAGAATCGTTCTAACGCAGCTGGTATAGCACCCCCTTTATTATTTTAGTTATACATGTTGCAACACCAAATGCAGATGGGTATAATTATAGAACTCTTTTATCATAAAAAGTAATGAAATCAAGGTTAATCCCACACAAGCGTGGAAACTTAAGCTGCCACTATAAATGGTAAATGACACAGCGTATTATCCAAAAATATAAATCTTTTTTTCAACCTTGGGCTCTTTTCAATCTTTTTAAACTCTAGTCCGGAAAGGTATTTTACGAGGGAGCAGCTTGCCCCCTGGTATGCCGCCGTACAGATAAGAAAGGCGAGCATGCTCTTTTGCTTAAAATGGAGTTATCGTTGTTGGAAAACATACAGATCATGAAATTCTTAATTTTCCATAACATTGCAAATATTCAGAAGTTTTTATTTCAAATGCAGTTTTTGAAACTGAAAACGAATACTTCTTTATTTTTGAAAAATATATACGTATATGCTTTTGTTTTCTTTTAATTCGACACTCAATGGTTAGTAAATTCCGTCATTTTATTTCTCTTACGACTATTCAGACACGTGCAGAGAAGAAAGTAATACAATTAATAAGTAAAATTTACATAATAATAATCAACCCAGAAACCTGTTGAGATTTGGGGGTCATTGGAGACTGCTAAATTGACTAGGACCAGCCTAGCTGGGCCCTGAGCCTGTTGCTGGTCGTCACCTTTGTATTTGATAACCGGTGTTAGACTATAGTTGCTCAACATTTTTCTTATATATTGGTTTGAACTTTTCAGTCGATCACGGGGGGGGGGGGGGGGAATTATAATCCTTAAGTGTCTGTCTCTGTGATAAAGAAAAATTATTCCCCTTCATAATTGCTAAATTTAATTTGTTTTAGTAAATCACATTGAAATATATATATATGCATATATACATAGTAGCAATGAATAACTAATAAAATTTAAACTCCTATTCATTATTTAAAGAACTTAATGCTTTTATGAGAAAAAAATAAAGCGAGTGACTTACCTAGTCCACGTAATTTTCAAAAACTCTCCCATCTAAACAATGCTATGAACTCCTATCTCTCTATAAGAGACAATGATTTAATAATTTTTGCATTAAATTACCCCAAAAACGATGTTTTCAGCAGTACAACTTTAACTTTCCCCGGAAATCTACATTTTTAACTTTCCTCGAAAATCTACATTTTGCAAGATAAAAAATCAAATGAAATTTGATATATTTTTCTGGAGAATTAGATATGAAAATTCGAGAAGAGTGAAGATTGCAGAGGGACCATGACATTTTTCGTCAATTATGCGCGATAGTTTTGGATCGGAACTCGTCAGAATTCCTATTGACATAAATTTCATCTAGCAATGAACATGTCAATGATTTAGAAATATAATTTCACGTTAAATTAAAGCACAAATGAGCATTAAAACGCAGACATATGTTTCGGGATTGCTTGGAATCCCTTTTTTAATTTAACGTGAAATTATATTTCTATTACTTTGCACAAAGTTAAATTATTATTTATGTAAATGATTTATTTTCAAGACTGAATATTCCTCTTTTTCCGTATTTCAGTCCGGTTTTCGAATGGAAAAAATGTTAGTGAAACTGAAATGATCACACATGTTAAGAAGAAAGGCAAATATCACATATATTATTTCTGTCGGTATGCCATAACTCGCCCCCCCCCCCCCCCCCCCAACTACATAAGTAACAAGTAAGGCATCATGTTGGAGATTTTTGTTTTCATCCCTTACTGGCAAAAAAAATATAAACAAAAATTCACATTTTGACTGTTTTCGAAAAATTACACAAGGATTTTTGAACTCCGGCTGTCGACCCTTTATTAAGAAATATCGAAGTCAAATCAATAGCGATTTGATACGTTAACTACGTTATCGCTCATTTAAAGACGATTTAACGACTCATTGACTATATTAAACTAATCTTATTCATTTACTTCTTACACATTGTGTACTTGATTTAAGTCAGGGGTCGATCCAGCATTTTTCACAGGGTCCTTCCTATCTTGTGAATTTCAAAACGATTTTTGTGTAAAATCAAATAATTTTGTGAAAATTATTTGATTTTGCAATAGGAACGAAAATTTTGGAAGGACAATATTTTTATTTGGATTTGCTTTTGCGGTTAATTTAAGAAATTATGTGGAAACGGTCTGATTTAGTAAATCAGAATTTTGTGAAGGGTCAATTTTGGTTAATTGGATTTTTGTGAAGGGTCCATTTTGGTAGCCTGGAGTTTTGTGAGAAGAGTCCGAGAGCTTCTCACGGGTCCAGCTAGTTTTAAATTAAATTTCATTCAAGTTCCAGCGAGAATATTTTAAACCACTATTTGTATACCTTTCTTTAACAATACCGATCAATGACTAAAGACATAAAAATTTCAACGTTCTCGTTTCTCTATTAGCTAGAAATATCGATCTTCGGCCCCCTCCAGACTTTATGAAAGAGGATACAATTCTGGAGATTTATTTGAATATGTAAGAAGTAACATTTTAATTTATTATTTAAAATTATTTTAAAAAATTTATAATATTTTATTCGTTCACTTTTTTAAAAACTTTTTAGGCTGAAGATTTAACTTTTATTGATAACTGAAATAAAATTGGTGATTTCTTTTTTCGAAGTGCTGGGAGAAGGGGGGTTGTAACTAAACCCGTCATTTAAAGGGGGTCAGGAGAATAGTCGCCCCCTCCCCTGCTCCTGCTTGACATACAACACATAATTACGTATTAATACGTGTGAATGTATTTTGTTGTTTTATAAATGCAATATGCACAGAGTTTATATCCCTTGCCCCCCCCCCCTCCCTTTAAAAATTTAAAATGTCGGGCGTGGTTATAGCAATGCCCCCTATGGTCCGGCCCGATGGTATTGGGCACCCTTGGACATTGTCGAAATAGCGCCCTAGTCTTCTCTCATCATACAAACTAAAATACTATCAATTCAATTGTGTATAGCTTTATTGAGCTTCCAATTGTTATAAAAAACTTCAATAAGTACATGAGTAAAACAAATACGTATTTTTTTTTTCTTTCTAATGGGCTGCTTTTGCCTTCTGCCAACTACAGTCCTAGTGCGTTTCACAGGAAATGGGAATGGCTCTTTTAGTAGCTCCACATTGGGTGTGGTACCATCGCTACAAGTGATGAATTTCGATGCCCATTTCCCTCACTTGAAAGGTGGAGTACTTGAGCTGTGTTGATGCGAAATTGCACTAGGAATTTAATTTAGCCGAAAGTATCCAAACCAAATAGACAATCAAGGATCTTTTAGATGTCGCATAATCATGGGCGCAGGCGATTTTTTGCATCTTGAAAATCCACCGACATGGCCGGGTTCGAAGCTTGTGCGTACAAGGGCATATTTTTATATGCCCGCTATACATTTTTGAAAAATCCCAGCATTCATAAAGCAATAGCAAAAATAGTGCGTTTTTACCCCTTTCAAAATAATGGGGTTTTTTTTTTTTTTTGGTCAATATTTTATCAATACCAAGGTAACTTTTCACTGCAAACATTAATTTTTCACTTAAAGCTTTACATTTCAAGATTTAACGCTGACATGCTTTCTAAATTTACTTCTTTGAAATACTGAAAGGAATGCAAGGCGAGAGAGATTTTCAAAACAAACTTCCCGACAGTCAAACTTAACGGACTTTCCTTTTTTTTCTTTAGCTTGACTCTTTATTTTGATGCTTATGGCGAAAGGGATATAGCTTGCTTGAGAGATTACCCTATTACAGAAGTTCCCGAACTGGGTACCGCGACATCCTAGGGTGCCAATGCGAAAGAGGAGAGGTGCCACGAATGAAACACTCCCACCATGATAACAAACCTTCTTTGTTCCTAAGCCAGATATTATACGACTAGGGTGCCGCGAGAAGATTCGAATCTTTCCAAGGGGGCCACGACTTGGAAAGGTTTAGGAACCCCTGCTCTATTAATTTTATAGCATGAATATGGTTTACTTGGTGCTTGCAAAATCTTGATGTCTTGTGAAGACGTTCATCATTGCAACTCAACACTTATTAAACATTCACATTCTTGATGGTGTGGAAGTGTGCGACTTTCGGGAAACGAAAGAAAAAATGCTACGCTGTATTATTTTTAGCAGTTAAAATTTCGCCGTGTTGACATCGGAAACAAATTTCGCAAATGTTGTTGGATTTTGGATTGCAGGGAAAACTGCTGGGAAATGATTTTATTTAACTGAGGGTACATACTCATGCCAATGGCGATGACAACGTTTTACGTCTAAGGTAAGAGAGTGTTTCTACGGTCATCAATTAAACATCTATGAATCATCAGTTCCATAGCGCAATCAACAAATCACGGTCTCCTGGGTGAAAGTAACTTTTATTGATGCAACAACAATTACCAATGAGACAAGAAGAGGATGTGTTAAATTATGTAAAACCAATAATGCTCGCTGAAAGACGACGACGACGATCTTTACGTTGCTGTCGCGATTTCGGGGAAGGCATCCACCAATCGTTATTCATTGATTGCACCGTGATGTCACTTGAAACAACAGAGGACCTATGAAAAGCGTCAAGAGTGCATTTAAAGGGTATAAAGGCACGTTTGAATTGCATCAGGGCGCACCAAAAGCGCAACGCGCCCTCCCAAAAAACGCTAGAGTCAGCACTAGATAGGTGTCTCTATCATTGGGTCTGCCTTTGTTAAGACCTAACAACTCTAAATTTTGTAAAACACGAATTATTTTTGTTAATAAAAACTTTTTTTTTTTTTTTTGCCCTGATGCTGAGGCGCCCCCAAGATGCAGGCGCTCGTGTATTTTGCACACTCAGCACATTGATAATCTAGCACTTCTCACACTGATGGGGGACAGCTCTGCGGTACAGCAATAGTGCCCCCCCCCCCTAAAATGGAGCCAACGACGCTTATGCATCAATACTATTCACTAAATACAGTAAAATCTGCGAGACAAAAGCTATCTCATTTTCGCTTACTTAACAGAGCTCTTTCTCATACACACAGGAACACCAAGTTCTACACAAAAGAGTTCTTAGCGCTGAGAAAACATATCAATATGTTGTCATCCTGCTCACTAAATAGAATGTAAGCCATAGAGCTGAAATTTAGTGCTCCGTGACTGAAAAGTTTGAGAACTTCTTGATATAAACAACTTACAGCCTTATTCATCAACCGATGCTATCCTCTGTCAAACACTGGAACCGAAAATTTGAGCGTTCCTATTTGTTGAGGAAGCCTTTGATCTGTAGTTCGAAGGTTCAAATCGGTTGGTGAATAAAGCTGTTAGTGCGCAGTATTCAATATATATATATATATCACAAAAGCAAAAATAATGGTGCACTTACCAATGATGCTTCGGTCTATTGGAAAACATTCTGTATTAGTGTCCGTTTTTTCAGATTTAACATTTAAGAAATTCGGAAATACATCCATAATCCAATGGAGGACAGAGATGACTTAAGATGAAAAATGTCAGTCTTACGGATTTTTTCAAAGAACCGTTTAAAACACGAAACACAAACACCGACGCGAAAACCAACCGCGGTCCCGCGTGCTGAAAATTAATCCGAAATCTATCTTACTTCTGGCGCAACTGCTAAGAACGGGCTGGGAAGAACTAGAGGCGGAGCCAACATGACTGGTGATTGGCCGGCCTGATGTGTAAGGCGGTGTCAGAGTCTCACCCTGTTTCCTTAATTATTCTTCTTTTGAAAGACGTCACGAGTTGTTTTGGAAGAGTAGTTTCACCTCTTTTCTGTTGCCCCATACCTCTCTGCCATTCATTTCTATGATATGATTCAAACTGAGCATCTCACCCGTCACCCCATGGTTTATTTTTCTGTTCAAAACGCCCACTTGTTCTAGCTATAGTTCTATACGTTGAATTTAAATGGATAAGAAGGGAAATGAATTTTTGAGAGTCTACGACTTCCAAGAGCTTATGTATTTTTGAAAGTTCAGTTTATTGATGTTATGTTTAATTAAAAGTTTAATGCATTTTTATGGAAATTAACCTATTAAACGCTGCACTAAGATTAGAACATGCCACAAACTATTTATTGCTAAATATCACTTTATAGTTCAAATATAAGAACTATAGGGAAGTTTTTTTTATTAATTTTTTTTTTTTTTTTTTTGTGCATAATTAAATGGAAGGTAAAAATGGAACATTGGGGTGAAACACTTAGTTTTTTTTTTTTTTTTTTTTGCATGTTTTTTAAAAATGTCATTTGTGTTTTTTAAGCTCAAACTAATGCTTTTCTGAAGAATGTTAAAGAAATTGAGGCAAATTCTACAAGGATTTTGAGATAAGTAGTAATTCAATGGGAAAACAGCCAAGCCAGACCGTAGTTCCAGGGATAGCTTTCATGACATTCTTCAGCTATAGATGTTCGTCATATGCAGCGAAGCTTCAAATGATCTCAAAAATGTCCTCATTAATGTCTTCTTCATCTGTCAAGCATCCACTTTCTTCTGGAAGCAATTGACAAGTATCAATATATTCTTCAGAATCATCAGATATTGTATACAAATAATCCAGAGGCTTTTCTACAGTTCGAAAAGGTTTTGAATGAGACATCTGATCAGTGTAAAGAACACTCACTAACTGAGAAAAATCGCAGAGAAGAAAAATAGCTAAAAGTATTTATCATGATTTCCAAAACATGTGTTTCTCTGTGTTGTCTCCACTAGCATCACTGTGATGAATTATTTTATCCTTGAACTATTTATTTTATCCTCTACTTCCTACGCATGAGTCATAAACAAAGTCTAGCTATCAAAAAGCATACGGGATTTTTAGATAAAAGTAAACCCTTTCAGGTCACAGGAAAGGTTGCTGCGTGGGAAGGGAAAGGGGGGGGGGGGGGTAGAGTGGGAACATAATGTAAATAAACAGTCATTAAAACACATCTGCGTAACATTTACCAAGAGTTCCAACATTTGAAAAATTATCGTCTTATTTATTTGATGCAATGTAACCAAAAGAACTGTAATGTGTTAAAACGTAAAGGCTTTACACGCCAATGTTCCGCTTTTCGGACATACAAATTTCATTGCCAATACAAATTATTATAATTTGATTTTTTTAAATAAAACACGTTCAATTAACTAGCTATTTTTAATTGTTCTCACTTAGTTGAAATTTTTAATTTAATTTCAAATTTTGTATGAACTTTTTAATTTTGTTTGATGAAAAGAACGAAAAATGAATACATTACAATTTTTTTATTGTTGATATCACTACTTTCAGTAACGTAACCATTATGTCAAAAAATCGATCAATAGTTCATATGCAGACAGAAATTTTTGCAGGGCAATACCAAAAAAAGTTGTATTTTTCACGGATTTTTAGAGTTGATGTTCCAACAATGGAACATTGGCGTGTAAAAGGCTAATCAAAGTAATTTACTTTGGTTATAAATTTTGGAAAGTATTCTGCATGCGAAATTAGCAATCTTTATATATTAGCTTCATAATTATGGTTTACGGATTAAATCCAACTGTCATCGTGATTTTATGTCGTATGCTATGTATCGTACTGAAATGCGATAGTTGAAATAACTTTCAAAAAGATTCCTAGAAAATACACCCTTGTATGTTTTAGCTAAGTAAATCCAAATTTGCTAAAATTCCTGCACTGCACATGTACCAGGCTCAAAAGCAATTAAGTCAGCCCGTTTATCATCGAATAACATTGGACTGATTAGACAGCAGTTTATTATTTTATTTATATTTATTATGTTCCCCCCCTTTTAATGAAGGGATCTGTAAACATTTGATTCATTCGCATGTTTTAAAAAGAGAAAGGTAACGTTGTAAACTTTTAATTTACAAATTTCAAAACATGCTAATTAATTTATTATGAATCAAGTCTGACATGTCGGATCACAAGATCATTATTTAATACAGTAGCCGGATCGAATGCCTGATATTTAAAAATGGGTCGTATATTGGATATCCGATGCCTTGTTTTTAGCGGGGGGGACAAGGACCGGTCTCGAAGGCATTCGATACCCTGTAACAGACCAATTTTTAAATATCCGGAATCCAATTCGGGCTACTGCACGAAAGATCCGGTTAGCCAGCATGCCAAATTTGATGTTTTAAATTTTATTGGCATGTTTTGAAAATATATGCAAATTAAAAACTTACTACGTCTTTGGACGTTTTGGGATGTTTAAAAATATGCATAGAATTTACAAGTTTCAGGCATGATAGCTGGATAACCACTGCGAATCGCTCAGGAGAGGGACACCACATATCCGATATCCAATGAACTCAATATCAATGCATTCCTATCCTGACAATGGTCCCCCGAAAGCAAAATCCAGCCTGCGCTATTCGCTAGTGTATGCATATATATATATATGTATGTATGTATGTATGTATGTAGGCTTTTTCGTCGGGTCTAGGGTCTACTTAAGTAATGACTCGCAATGAAAGGTATAAAATTTACTCTATTTACACTTATCTATTTACAAATCACTATTTCCAAAAAAAAAAAAAAACTTCAACTGAGACCATCACCACTCAAGCACACACAGCGCGCGATCGTCCACTCAGGACGGAGTCTCTCGCTAAACTGCTCGCTTCCGTTACTTTCCGCCCGAGGGCGCTGCAGTTGATGCCTCTTCGCACCCTACATATATATATATATAGTCAAGATTACACAGACTGCTTGGGGGGGGGGGTGAGAGACGAACGGCACCGGTCCCCATGGATGGCATCGAATATCCGGTGTCCAGACGATTTTTAAGTAACTGGAATCAGTCGGGGCACTACATGAAAGATACGGCTATCTCACATGTCCAATTTCATTTTCTAAGTTTCATTATCTAGGATGTTTTGAATACTATATGCAAATTGCTAACTTACTACGTATTTGGCAGCTGTTGAATGTCAAAAAATATACATAGAATTTACAAATTTCAAACATCCGATACAGATCCGTAAACAAGGGACATCGTATATCCGGTATCCGGAAAAATCAGCATCCGGCATGTCCCTAATACTGACCTGCGTCCCTCCCCTAAACGCAAATAGTGGATGCGGCTCTGTATATGGGTGATTCTCACGAAATATGGATAAAGTACTGTCACTCTAATACTATACATTAAAATTTAAAAAAATGATAATTTCATTATTAGATTTTTAAGTGGTGTTGACAAATTGTATTTTTAAAATGAACTTTGATTTTCAAATATCATTTTCCTTCAAGGCATGTCATCAATATTGTTTGGAATAATTGCTAGCTTCAGAACCCTATTATACATTTGTTGTACCGTAAACGATGAAAACAATTCTAATATGTATGCACAATGCATGATTTAAAAAATATTTTTTACACCTTTTTATTTAACTTTGTCGCTGAAGTTTGTTACGTGGTTTTCGACCACTATTACTGCATAAATTATCTTCAAACTTTGCACACAAGCTTATCTTCGATGACAATGCAATATTCCATCTATTTTATAATTTATTATAACGTTAATTAGGAACAAAAATAATAATTCTGCCTCTGAGGAAATTATCAGAATTACTATTTGTCGAATGGCAACGATAGCTTTGGTTTGGATAATGCAACGATGTTATTTATCTTGATTTGTCACGGAAATTTGTTACGCAGTTTTCGACTACTATTACTGCATTTTATTTTATTTTTTAAAATAAAACCGTGTAACTTGAAACATTTTTTGGAGATTTAATAAATATTGAAGATTAGAAGACGATAGTGTTTAAAATATTTCATATTAAATTTTAAAAGTATGATTGGAATGCCATCTTGTTTTAACCCTACACTGCGCAATTTTTTATTTCTTTGTAAACTACTTTTTTTGTGTGTGTTTGTTTGTGCTAGTTATAAGTGGAAAAAATACTAAAAAAATTCTTATTTAATTTAGAAAAATAGAATTCGAGAAAATTTGACATGTTTAAAAACAACACTGCGCATTTAAGGGTAACAATAATAATTTTTTTATATAACCATTTTAATAAATGAAACAAAATCCATAATAAATAGGTATGAATTTTAATCATAAAATAGCAATAAAATAGTAAAATTTATTAAAATATTTTAGTTTAGTTTTTTTTTTAATTTATAAATAATATTAGGTAAGTAAAAATTTGCACATGTAACTAATAATTATTAGTTACATCATGTGCAAAATTTTATTTTAATTGCCAATGAAGTTTAATAATTTAAATAAAAGATTTTAAACAAGAAACCTAACATCTGTAGGGGGTCTGTGCGATAATGTTCGTTTCTTCTTTGTTTGAGCGCGAATTGATTTTAAACAAAATTCCTAAATAATAATTTAATCGACCACTTTACGCTAATTTGTTATATTTATAACAATAATGCTCTAAAAGATACTAAATAAAGTGAAATAGAACAACCAGTGACACCTGTTCTTGTTTATACTGCGAATAATGCAGGAGCACAAAAAGTACTCCCGAATGCGCATTGTTGTTTTAAAACAACAAGTAAAAAAGGCGCCCAAATGTATATTTTCCCCGAAATTTTTCGGACAACTTATATTTATTTTATTTTGAAACTATGTAAGTAATTAAAGACTATTTTTTAAAATAGACTTGTTGTTTCAAATTTGTAGGAAAAAAATTAAGAAGTTATTGTTTTTTACAAAATCAACATATCTTACGATTTTGTGAAAAGCGATGAGCCTTGAGCTAAGTTTACAAGATCTAGGGGAAACTATATTAACTAATATGATCATACAACAAAATAAAACGAAAAAATGCGCCACATATAAAAAAAAAATATACAAAACAAGAGCTTAGTGAACGAAAAAAAAAGATGTTGTTTAAAAACAAAACGGCGCAGTGTAGGGTTAAATCTGAAAAAATTAAACCCGAAGTCGGAGTCGAAAAGTCGTTTAGAGTAGAGGAGTCCGACTCCAAAATCAGCCCTACTCTGACTCCACAGCCCTGCACAGAGCTGAAATTAAGTTGTGCACCAACATTTATGGACAATTTTCAAACTGGTAACCACAGATTTCAAGTCTTCAGTTTCACGTAACTTAACATATTTTGTTCTGTAGTTGTACAGAGTGCGGGAAAACAAGACTTTGATTGAGAAACTTATTAAGAAACTTGATTATTTGATTTGAAACAAGTTCTTCGTAAATTTACAGAAACACTCTCGGCTTCCTTTTTGCATTTTTTCAGAAATTTTTGACAATGGGCTAAGGATTGAAGAAAGACAAGCGCAGTTACATCATTCATACACTTTAAAGCTTACAATAACTTACGATGAAAGTATGAACATTTATTTGTGATCCTCTTTATTATTTACATACAGTAGATAAATTTTACATGCTCTACAATCAATGTTTATGTCATTTTAACAAAACTTGTATTTAATTATAGTTTTTCTTACTCTTTTTTTTTTTTTTTCCTCGTATGTCCTGCTCAAAAGTGGCGAAGTACACAATGTAATCTTTATATCAAAATATGTATGGAGGTACCTTACGACTAGGACTTTGCGCTACATCGATATAAAACAAGATATCGATTTAAAGATGATATTGCCGATCGGATTTATATATTTAACTTATAACGAAATTCCGAAATTTTAGCTAGCATCGGCAATTAAATTCAAAATTTTACCTAGAATTGCGAATGAAAATTGAATGGAAATAGTCAAAACGCTACTTAAAATAAGTCTAAAAGAGCCGACCTGTATGATTACTGCATTGTCTTCCAAAAATTTTTGAAAATTTTAACTGTAAATTTCTGTTATATGCTCCAATATTTATGACACCTTCTTTCCATTCCATATAATTTCTCATGAATATTACATTATTTTTTAATTGATTCTTCATTTTTACTTTTAATTTTTAGGATTTTTATATTATTTTGAGTAGAAATGGAGGCGCGACTTAAAAATTATATAATGCTTTATGAAATGTAAAAATAAACAACGGTTTGGTTGGGCCAATGCTTTAAAATATTTAGACTTTAATTCCTATCTAGTTAAGAGCAAGAAATATTATTCTGTTAGCTGATCGTGAACAGTACAACTTCGAAGCGATTATTATTAGCAATTTCCTTATAAGAGTTTTAGCACACATTCTATTGGTTTTTAAAACAAATTGTTATTGATGTTATTTGATTTTATATACTGATTGTATTGTAAACTGTCATTACTGTAAATAATGTTATTAATTTACGGATAATAAAAGGTGGCCCTTGCACCAGAAGTACTACTGGGGCACAGGGTTCTTTTTAAAAACACTCGATTACGATACTTTTAATGACTACTGCTGTGCTTCTCAATCTAACTTAAACAAATTGGAAAGGGTTCAACTGAGCGCCGCTCGCATCATCACTGGATTGAAACGTAGCTGTCCTTCAGAGATCGTCCTTTACGAAGCAGATCTGCAACCTCTTTATATTCGAAGGCAAGCTAATTTAGTGAAATTTTTTAATAAACTTTCTAGTTTAGACCAAGGCAACTTAACTGCTACTTACCTAAATAATTGGACCTGCAATCAAAGGCTGAAGAAAAACAGTCCTTTTAGCCATGTTAAATCACAACAGTTAATCGCAGAAAATATAGAACCTCACTATCTTCATTACAATCTCAATTCTTGCTTGGATCTCTCCAATGTTAGTTTCCATGAAAGCCTCCCTACCACGCTTGATAAGAAAGATTGCTTACCTGACTTCCTTAAACAATTGTCCCTGGAAATCATCAATAAAATCCCTCCAAATGACATCAAAATATACACTGATGGTAGCAAAGTGGATGAACGGACAGGCAGTGGAGTGTATATTGAAACACCTCGAGAGAACTACACTTTTCATCAACGCAACCCCGATTTTTGTTCCGTTTTTCGAAGCGAGCTAATTGCAATCGACAGGGGACTAGAGAAAATCATGAGTGAAAGGAACTTTGGAAATATTTGGATACTATCTGACAGCCGTAGTTCAATCCAACACCTCAAAAATTGGGCCCTCATTGGAGATAAAACCAGTTTATCGATCTTACAAAAAGTAAAGCTCATTTCCCAGCAGCATGAAGTCCACTTTCAATGGATCCCGTCCCATGTCGATATCCACGGAAATGAGTTGGCTGACACTCTTGCAAAGAAGGGACTAGACCATCCAGTCCCCTCTACCTCAGAGCTTACATACCTTGAACTTTTCGCAAGGCAAAAGGCCCAGAACAAACAAAAGTGGCTGCTGCCTCCTCCTCACTACTGGTATAGAGCGCAAAGACCAGGACTCTCTCTTTCTCTTCCTGGTGACAGGCAGACAAACACTTGCTTGTCTCGACTTGCCAGTGGACACCTGAAAAGTCTCACTTTTTCTGATAACCATAAGATCTTCCCCCTTTGCCCTAAATGCCAGCAAACCCAGGCATCACCTGAGCATATCTTGACCTGTTTAAGGCTGGACTGGGACGACATCCATTCCTCTCCCCTTTTGGTTTCGGACTTCCTTTTTGTCAACGGATTTATTGATCTGGTCTGACTCCGTCAGACCAGATGGGAATTAGCAACAACAACAACTTTTAATGAAAAGATTACTCGTATGTCTTAAACAGTAGTTTTATATAACTATTTATACTTTATTTTTATCAGAACCAGTAGTGGGCCACCCGGGCCACTTCTAGTGTATTAGTGACCCACTGCTGGTGCAGAAATGGAACATTCTGATAAATTACACAAGCTTGAGATGTTTGTGTGCTTTAGGTATTGTATTGCTAATTGACTTTTGTGTATTTTTTGCTTTGAATAAGAATATTTTTTTTCCGATCAAGTTAGCAATTTTCAAAATCGGAAATTTCAAATATTTGTAAAGAATTGAAAAAATGCCCCATTTGAAACAGACTCAAAATATTTCTTTCTCCTTTATTATTAATTTTTCAACTCATACTAAGCATTATTATATTGCATTATTGTGCAAGAACATCGCAACGTAAAATTTACTTTTTTCTCAAGAGATTATTGAAGCATTTGAAAATTTTAACAATAACATTAAATTCTTTTTAATTCACATTTACCTTTTTCAACTGCTAACAGTTCATGTGGACGTATTAATACGCAATGTACGTATGTAGTGACGTTCCTATCATGAGTGTCACCCGGGGTGGTTATTTGTTGTGTCATCCCCCCCCCCCCCCCCGCAAAAAAAGTTTCTATTTTGAATAAATTTGTAGTTTTGTAGTTTATATTATTCTCAGTAGTGCAAGGAAGAAAAAAAGAAAAGAGAAAAGCTGAAGACATTATATTTTATTTATTTTGTGCAACTTTCAGTCTTAAGTACATTTATTTTCAGTTATACGTTGAAATAGCATCAGTAAAATCGTATAATTCACGTAATGTATTTTTCAAAAACTTTTTAATTTCATTTTGGGTTTCGACCCCCCCCCCCCCCAACACTCCCAAAAGGTTGTCACCCGGGACGGACAAACCCATCCGCCCCCCTCCCCCCCCATATTGACGCTACTGATGTATGTAAATGTGTGCACAATTTTGTGGAGAAATGATAGCATATTTCATTTCCATCTATGAGTTGATTTTGCTTGAATAATTTTCGAGAAGAACTCATTAAAACATACTTAATTTATAATACGTAGATTTACTGCCATTTTACCTTTTTTATAAAATTATGGTGCTCTTGCATTAGAGTTCCAATCAGGGCCGGATCTACCAATGTGCAAAGTGGGCAAAATCCGCGGGCGCCAGCATCCTGAGGGCGCCTCAGTGTCGGAGCAAAAAAAAAAAAAAAAAATTAAATAATACGTGTTTCACGAAATTAATTCAACAATTCGATTTGTTAGGTCTTAACATAGGCAGACACAATAATAGTAACATATATCTAATGCTGCCTCGAGTTTTTTTTTTTTTTTTTTTTTTTTTTTTTCTTTTTGGAAGGGCTCAGTGCGCCGCTGCGCTTTAGGTGTGCCCTGATGCCCTTCAAGCGTGCCTTGATACCCTTTACGCTTTTCGTAGGTCCTTCGTTACCCTTTCGGTGCCCTGGAGCCTTTATCATCGCGCCCTGCAGTCACCAACATACGATTTCAAAAGTCCAAAACGGTATATTGCTTTTCAAGTACTATTTTCGTCTTCTAGTTCTTGAGCTATCGATGATGACACTTTGAGGGACATTCACAGCTATGGCGACTTTTGCGTCTGTCGCAATAGACTGGTGCTATGATTATCAAACTGCTAATTTTCATCAATTCCAAGTGACATCACAGTGCAATTAATGAATCACGGTTGGATGGGGCATTCCCCTCAATGGCGACATAAACGTAAAGTTCGTCGTAGGCTTTCAGCACGCCTTATGGGTTTTACATAATTTAATTATCACGTCCTCTTCTGGACTCATTGGCAATTTTTTTTGCGTCAATAAAAGTTATTTTCACCCAGAGGACCGTGATTTAATGATTTCGCTGTGGAACTGATGATTCCTAGCTGTTTAATTGATAACCATAGAAGTACTCTCTTACGATAGACGTAAAACGTTGTCGCAGCCATTTGCATGAATATAACCTCAGTTTTTTAAAAAAATCATTTCCCACCAATTTTCCCTTCAATGCAAAATCCAACATTTGAGAAATTGGTTTCTAATGTCAACACGCGAAACTTTAACTGCTAAAAATAATACAACATAGCAAGTGTTCTTTCGTTTCCCGAAAGTTGCACGACTTCCACGACTTCAAGAATGTCCTTGTTTAATAAATAGTGGGTTTCCAAGACATCAAGTTTTTGAAAGCAGCAAACAAACAAAACTTACAATATTCGTGCTATGAGCTTAATAGGGCATAAACTTTTCCAAGTCATGGCACCCTTGGAAGAATTCGAATTTTCTCGCAGCACCCTAGTTGTATAATACCTGGCTCAGGAACAAAAATTTGTTATGATGAGCGTTTCGTGGCATCTCAGGGTGTAGCTTCACCCAGTTTGGATACTTCTATAACAGAGTAATCTCTCAAGCAAGCTAGATATCTCTTTCGCCATAAGCATCAAAATAAAGAGTCAAACTAAAGAAAAAGGAAAATCCAGAAAGTCTGCCAATTAGTTGACTAAGGAAGTTTGTTTTGAAAATATATCTCCCTGCATCCCTTTCAGTATTTCAAGGAAGGGAATTTTGAAAGCATGTCAGTGTTAAATCTCGAAATAATGTAAAGCTTTAACTGAAAAATTAATGTTTGAAGTGAAAAGTTGAAAAGTTATCTTTGTATTGATAAAATATTGAAAAAAAAAAAACGTCTTTTGAGGGGGGGGGGGGGGACGTTTTTTTTTTTTTTTTTTTTTTTTGCTATTGCGTTATGAATGTCGTGATTTTTAAAATATATATAGTTTAATATTAGGTATTTGAACCGGCAAGGTAGCGTCGAGGTGGCCTCGTACGTATAAGTTTCAAATCCAGGATTTTCAAAATGGAAAAATCGACTGCGACCATGTCGCATGATTATGCAACATGTAGAAGATCTTTTGAGAGTCAATTTGGCTTGGATACTTACGGCTAAATTAAATTCTTACAAATGCACTTCTGGCTGTAATTTTTTTTATTTTGTAGAAGCTTTATTTTACGAAAATTAGAAGACATGCGTGAATAAAAATCTGTGATTGTGAACATAAAAAAGTGTTTTTATTTATATCATACAAAAATTAAAACGGTGTAGTTTTAATGGTAGTTCAACGGTGCAGTTTTTTACAATTCATGTTTCAAAATAAAAGAATATGCATTCATTTCAAAATTTCATTTGCTTAATCTGTTTGCTGTTAGAGTTTTGCAAAAAGGGCACAAATGTAGATAGCGATCATAATTTAGTAATGTTGCATATTTCAACCCAAAAATGGAACCGAAAGATATTTATTAACTGATTTAAAATTTTGTACGTATATTTCCCATGCCTTTTCGAAACTTTTTCTCACTGTCAGGTAAATATTTTTAAAAAAGTTTTTTTTTTTTTTTTTTTGATGCTCATATGTTTCCTGTACTGTTAAAACTCTTCAAAGACAAAAACCAAAATATACCAATATATATATATATCTATATATAGCAGATTTATTTCATGTGATAATATTTTGTTTTTTTACCTGTTACTAATGGCTAGGCTTCAAAGGGTTTGCAAAAAGAAAAAGGTTGGGAAACGCTGATCTAACGCATTGCACGTTTGTGGGGAAAGAACTGTAGAAGCGAGTTTAGCTGAATAAAAACTATCCCTGTTTAGCTCATAGTTAAAACAAGGAATTTCTTTTTCTTTCGTGGGACACAATAGGGGAATACCACCTCTGAAGGAACCCCTAAGACAAGGGGTCTGCGTTGCAAAGTGTTAAGCATAACACATTCCAAAAGTCAGGGCGTCATTAAACGATACTTATTAGAAACCGAACATAGGAGACAAATCTCTGAATTTGAGAATAATATCTCTAAAAATATTTTTCAAAAGTCTGCAATGGTGCAAATTAGGGGTATATGCACTTATATTTGACTACACGCTTCTTAAATCGGACCACCATTAAAATTGTGGAAAAAAGGAAAAATTAGGACTACACAACTTAATTTCAGGCATTACAATTATTTGCTTTCTTCTTGGGTCCCACTTTGGCAGTCTTCATGCACCCGTTTTTACAATTCATGCTTTTCATTATGAATTTCAATTTATTCTTTGAATAGAATTTTAAATTTAGGTGTTGTTACTCCTATACGGCATGAGAGATAGAGATGTCTCATGCAGGTGTCACCGACATGGTGTCTCCAACACCTTTGCGCTAATATTTTGAGATGTTTAGAAAGGGAAGACTTATTCTAACTTAATCATCCTAGCATCATTTTAATTGTGTTCCTCTCCAATCTTTTCCAAGATGCAAAAGAATTCCATAACTTTTTAGCTCACGAGCTCCTAGCTGTAAAGATTCCTTTGAACTGACGCAGTGAAGCGTCAGGATAACGGTAAAAAAAAAAAAAATTATAATTTATCGCCAACGTTCTCGATTTTTTTTTTATTAAATCAGTGTTGAAAACTGTTCTCTTTGATATTTAAAAATCTTCACGCCGAATATCGTTAGCAAAAATTTCTTCCGAAATTAATGCTTGAAGAACTGAATAACTCTCATTTTCACGAGGTATTCAAATAAAATTACTTTCCACAGTCATTAATATTAATACCATTAATTCACCACTTTTGAGTAGACTTTGGAACTGAAAATGTATGATCTGCACAGTTCGATATATTGCTTGCTCACCGACACATCTCAAACACTTTTAAAAACGCATTTATTACTTTTCTCTACCAGACCCCCTACCTGTTAGGCGAGGCCTTAGGATTGCTTCCTCACGGGGCGAGGTAGTGGGGTCCACGAATTTGACATGCACGTATCCCCAAGTGTACATGGTGGATCTTCAGCGGGTATCGAACACGCGACCACACTGGCATATCGAAATTTACTGTTAAACATTAAATGGTATGTTGCACCAAAAAATTAAGGCTACAAAGAGTGCTTAATTTTACTATATTTTGGTGCTAACTTGGGTATGTTGCGGTAAAATATAGCAAAATTAAGCACTGTGCTTTGTAATAAGCGAATTTGCACCATTTTTTGGTGCAACATGACAGTGTTTCTTGTTTTTTAGTGTACTACTATATAGATTTATCGTTTCGCTGGTGAGACGGGGATAGGAACAAAATATTTAAAAAGTATTGATTGAGCGACATAAAGAATACAACAATCATTATGCAATACGTACGAAAGATACGCAGACAAAGAGATCAATCAATGACAAGTTTGAGCCTTTCACATTAATAGGTCATATTATAGGCAAGGTCGACAAAGATCACATTGAAGAACCTTCCGTGTGCATTTTTCAAGAATGAATGAGATTTCTTTTTTCTTATCTTTATTAGTAAAGAGAAGTACAGAAGTTGCTGTGCAATAAGAAAATCGTCTGTTAACTAACACAGATAGACTGATAAAGTAGAAATCGTTCAACGATCGAATTCGAGTCGATCGCTATCAATATTGGCCCACGCCTGAAGCATAAAAACATCGGCGGCAAAAAAAAAAAAAGAAAAAAGAAAAATTGTTATGGGACGAGTATTAATTTTTTAAAAATACTTTTCAAAGTACTTGCGCAGTCAGAGACGCAAAAACAATTTTCTGCGCAGAGCGTGTCCGTTAAGTAAAACACTGTACATAAATCAAAACAATAAATTCCTCATGAAAAATACACACAAAAAGTATTTAAAAAAATAAATAAGTAAAATTTGAAAAAAAATCTTCTTCCGGTGAAATATCTGGATTCATCGAAGTTTAGGCCATTTACGCATAAATATAAGTTCTGGAGAATGCAGGGCACCAGCACTTTTTAAAATTAGAAATTAAGCAGTGTCCTCTTATAAAATCATCTCTTATAACATCAGCGACGCAAAATTAGTTGTTTGATTGGGCTTTTTTACAAAGCCCATCTCCCTAATTAAGGCAGTAAATTCAAATCTGGTTTTCTGACCTCTCACTGTGTATTATAACCACCCTGCATATTGTCAAAAGAATTTTCATTGGATTTCCGATTTTTCGAAATCTCGGATTATTATTTCTTTACTTCGATTTCAAAATAGAGAGAGTTTACTCTATTACCAAACGAAAGCAGGAATATTTAGAATCTAAATTCCAGGAATGGAAGCGAAGCTGTCACGAGCAACGGGAGTGAACGAATATGCCTGGTGACTTTGTAGTTTGCAAAGATAAGACACTCCCCGTTTTTTACGAACGGGATTTTCAAAAATTAACTAAAAATCAGTATTTGATTTTGAAACAACAATATACAGGGTGATTCATAAAGAAGAATTCAGTTTCAATGCTCTAGAAATCAAGAACAATATAAAATGTTATATGTTACCTGCTACAGAATTATAAGAAATTATTTTAAGTTTTGTTAGAGAGCCACAGATGTTCTACGTGTGATCCCTTATTGGAAGGGCGACAAATTGGAAGAGCTGAGAGCTATAATCAATATACTACTTTTTTTTACTACTTACTTAATTGCAACCCATAAGTTCTTTCTTAATACGTGACCTTCGAAGGTCACGCCTAATACCCTCTGATTTCCTCCTGTGGTGTACATAAAGCACAAGGTATTCGCCCTCCCCTTACTGTTGATTTAGCGGAGCTGGAAGAGCGTATCATAACCACTATCGATGGACTTGAGTTGATGGTAAATTTAACACACGTTTGGGGGCAAAAATGGATTACCGGCTCAATGTGCGACGTGTGACTAAGGTGCCACCCATAAAACATTTGTAACGGTCTCTATCAAAACTTAAAGTAACCCCATAACAATTCTATTGCAAGCAACATAGGTCTTGATTTAAAGTGCATTGAAATTGTATGAATCACCCTGTATAAGTGTTATATTTTATAGGTCGAAATTTCTCTCCTAGGGAATCCCAAATATTATTAAACTCGAGATTTAATGTTCGAGAAAATACCCTCTTGAAGAAAATACCTTTCGCGATTTGCGGATGCTTTTCTCGATCTGCATGTATGACCATGAATTATATAAGAGAGTAATCATTTATTGATCTAAACATAATATGAAATTCTGTCTAGGGAAATTAATGGAAAAAGACGCTCTTTCCCGTGTTCCATCAAACGTTGCAGTCTACTTCCTTGTTTGTTTGTTTTTTTTCCGTTCCTTGAATTAACCTTGAAAACAAACAAAAGGAGAATGTTTTTTACGGGCGTTGGGTAATGAATGCACCTTGAAATTTCCATCATTTTTTTTTAACGCTGTTAGTTATCCATTTATCTCATACGATTTTACCTTTTTGAAGAACCTGCCTACTAAACGGCTTCAACTAGTGATGGGCATAATCGAGTGATCATAATCGAGTACTCGATTATTCGGGATAACTCGAGAACTCGATTCTAGAAAACATCTCGAGTGGTTTACTTCTTGAGCGATATTAGAATCGAATGAACCTCTCGAGATCCCGAGTAGTATACTTTTCGAGTAATATCAAAATCAGAATCGAATGAATGTCTCGAATAACTGATTTCTCGAGCTATTTCGGAATAGAGGTGAATATCTCCAGTAATTCTCTCGAATGATTTTCTTCTCGAATGGTGTTGATGCATTTAGATAATTTTATTGTCAAACATTGTTTATGTGTGTGATTGCAAAAATGTCTACGTGTGTGAGTAGGTAACAAAGGCGGATCTAGTTTCTTATTTAGGCTCATGTTTTTATTAAAATATGAGCACACAAATCTAGGGGACGGGGATTCGGGGAAAAAAACAAAAATAAACACAAAATCACACTTAGAATATCTGTGATTCTCTAACAAAACTTAAAATAAGCCCAAACAATTCTACCGCAGTAACATATACCTTACATTGTTTTTTATTTATAGTGCATTGAAATTGTATACTTCTTTATGAATCACCCTGTATTTCACTAAAAAATACAGTGGAACTCTGTTATAGCGTTATTCAAGGGACCGGGATATTTATGACGCAATAGCCAAGTGACGCTATAAGCGATCACCTTTATTATTGATTGGCCAATGAAAAGACTGGAATTTCTTGACGTTATAACAGAGTTGTCGTTATAGCCAAGTTTAACTGTAGTTAAAAAAGCTAATGAACTAAATATTTTTAATAGAGAACTTACGCATGTCCCTAATTTCTAAAGCCGAATTTTTTCCCCAAAATTTATCCCTTTCATTCCCAAGGTTGTCATTCCGAATCATTAGTTTTCTATTCGACAGCTAAACCTGCTTCAGATTTGAAATCGACATCCTTAAATTTCTTCGCATTTTCCTTTTTTACATGTATTTTTTTTTTAAATCTTACTAATTGGATAGTCGGTTTATTTATTGAAAAGTTGCTTCTTCGAACTTCTCTTCATTCAGAAAAATATATCAAAGAAAAGAAATCTATTTCGATCAATGCATTGCTGAAAATATTACAGAAAATTTATCGAAAAATAATGACAATCCAGATGAATAGTGATAAATCAATTGAGTAACATGTTTAGAAGTTGGAAGCATTTTGTTGAATATTTTGTGAAATTACTTTAGATTTGGATAACTTATAAAAAGAAAATATTTACTTCTATCCATAAATATTTACCTACAATATTATATAAATGTCAATCTCTGTGGTATATTTTAACCACTTATTTTATTGTATCAGCTTCCAATGATTCCAAACGTCTTCGAGGCACACTTAATTTCTGTACTATAATAGTACTTAACTCCAAATATAATCATTTTGATTTTTTTTCTATTTGTATTCAAGCCATACGTGAGTGCATTTCATTAACTTCAGATGCTTGGAATTAATAATTACAGTTTTATTACAGGGGGGGCGGGGGAACAAAATAATTAATTGATAATATTTTTAATGAAATATAGCTATAACGTGTGTCTTTTTTTTTTTCATGGAATGGACCTATAACAAAGCAAACTATTCAAACATAATAATTGAATATTCGAGACCTGTCGAAAAACTACTTGACCTTTGGCCTGGGAAGAATAGGGCCTGGACTGGGACTCAAATTCCCTTAAAATAGGCTCCTCGTGCCTCTTCGCATTTAGCCCACCGACTGTTCCACCGCCGAAAACATAATTCGGTAAGTCTTCTTTTGGACACGGTGTTTCTTTCCCCACCGTCGCTTTCTGCATTATCTCTTTTCTAATGTCAATGCGGATTTAAACTTTTTCAATGTCGGAAACAACTAGAAGTCGTAATGACCCATATCTGGAGAGTACGCCTGTTAGGGCTAAAATTCTGCACGACAAAATTTGACTAGAAAATACCGGGTCATCTAAATGGAATACCAGAATTATAAAATTGTATTGCGCAAATTATGAAACACAGATGAAGATGAAAAAAAAATGGTACTGAAATATTAAGAATACAATTTTTTTTTTTCAATTTCAATGCGTTTCAATATGTGCACCTTTGTTGCTCGATAGACATAAAGATGATAGTCAATCTCCGCTATGATTCGAGATATTAGGTGGCTGATATCGGTAATTTTTCCATTGTACCCAATGTTCTTAATGTATTCCCAGATAATTTTTTTTTGTTGTTTTTGTTGTAAGATCACAGCTTCATGGAGGCTACGGAATTATGTCATCTCGTCCAGTTCATGACTCTCATCTAAGGTTTATGCGTTCGACATTTTCTTCTGAAGTGTTTAGTAGTTCTGGAGATGGAAACCTTTTTATACTCAACGTTTCTTTGAGCTGTTTCCTCCATCGATATAAGACTTTACCATTTGTTACAATTGATTTAAATCCTACTTAACACTATTTTTTTTCAGTCTATATTTTTTGGCGCATGATTTTAGAATGGAAGAGTAATATTTTATACAGCGAATTTACATTGCCATTTAGTGAGTGAAGGGAAAACATTCTTTCACGATATTTCAATGCAAGTATTATTTCCGTCCGCATGATAATTATTTTTCAAAATCTCGGCATTCTTTTTAGATGACCCTGTATAGCTCTGTAACACATAAAAATAATCAGGTAAAACTTACTCGCTTGATAACCTTTCATGCCAACCCACAGACTTCACAACTTCATGAACACATTAAACTTAACTGTTCTTGAATTTGCATAATGACTTGTATCTATTCACTGGGATAAATTTTTGGTTTTGTTTTTATATTAGATGGTAACAGATTTTTTTACTTATCCAAGATATTTTCTTATTACTGGCTCATTTCAACTCTAAAATAAATCTCTTTCCTACACATTCTTCTCTCTCACTTTAATGCCATGCAGCGTTGCATGGCGCAAGTCTTGCCTGAAAAGTGATAGAAAATTTGAATGTCATATAAAAACTAATTTTTCTTTTTTGGAAAAAAACCCCTACTTCTCGCAGGAAAAAAATTAATTCGGATTTGAAATACAGTACACTCGAATTATGTAAGATCAAGTAATTGGATAAATGGAGATGCAGAAAAAAAAAAAAAAAAAGTTTCCCCAATGTTATTGGAGAGGGGAAAATAAATTGCTGGTATTTATTGCTTCTTAGTATAAAAAAACAGTATTTATTGTGTAAAAACCGCTAAACAACTTTCAAAAATGCATTTTTTTAAAGGAAAAATCCTTTAAATTTTCAAGATAATCATTTTCCATTCATCCTGTGCATGCTATTTAAAATAAATAAAGATAGAACATTGTTAGCTTTCAGTTGAAAAGCGGTATAATCGGAAGTTTTAAAAACCAAAATTACAAAATAGGGATGCATTTAATGAGTTTAAACAAAGAAATAAAAGTTTCTCTCAGGCCACTACACTCATTTTATATATGTTGGTTTTTAATGAAAAGGTAATACTTAGAAAGGAATTTTTCCGCGCGAGGACCGATGCGTGAAGTTGAGCTTCTTTTGCGTTGTTTATATTATTTCTGTGTTTCAATTACTCGGAATTCAACAGAGTAACGATTGTCAAGAAAAAATTTTTCAACAGTTTATTCATACATGAAGAAATTCGTAAAACCTCGAAGGCTTCTTCAAAATTTCAAAATGGTGACAGCACACTGCTCAAGAATTAAAAGGTAACATAAGTTTTGCATTAAAAAAAGTGGATTAGGATTTTTTTTTTTGATTTTAGGAAAGTTAAAAATGCATTTCAGTCGTGGGAAAATGTAAATATGCAAATTTTCCCTGTGATATCGAAAACGATGTGTGTGCGACAACGAATGGAAGAGAACTGTACTTAATAGAATGAAAATAAATTGCCGTCTTGTTTTGAGCTAATTATATCGGTGAGGATATTGCCTGAACAAAATCATTTCGGCGAGACCTGGGATATGCCACCACTTAAAGGGGGAATGGGTTTTTTCTGTCACAAAAAGAAGGAAAAATGAATGGAAAAAATTCTTAAATCACTTCATTTTTTTTCTGTAATATTTTATTATAACTAATACCATATGTAGAGTAAGATTTGTAACAATCTTTATACACGGCAGTGTGTCAGCCAAGTTCGGAAACAGCGACCACAGTGTATATGTTACCCGAAACATTCGAGCTACTTTCAACCCCGCAATTACTAAAAAAACTACTAAGCCTACAACTTGCAATTTTGTACGTTTAATAGATATTCCCGAGCTTAACAGGGTCAACTCAACCCTACATTCCTTCAGGGGGTTGATAAAATGAGAATCAAGCATGCTTGGGAACTGGGGGGGGGGGGGGGGGATTCCGCGTAAAGCCGGCCACCTGACCGGAATATCCGCTTCTGCACCTCAGGTTCTTTGGTCGCGAAAGCTGAGATCGTCACAGCAGGCCTTGGCCCCCATAGCCTGTCACGCCTCTGAGTTTGAGAATAGATATTACTTGAACGCCTAGAATCACAAATTTCACTCTTATAGCTATATAATTATTAAGATCTGAAAAGAGTTATTTTAATCACTCCCTCATTCACTTTTCAAAAACCTAGACCACTTCTAAGATACTAATTAGTACTCATAACGAGCATCACACCTCATTTTTTTCTAGTTGCGCAGCTCCGTATTTATTGGGCAGACTATGTGAACGCTTTATAAGTAGCTAAGTTTGTAATGCGTGTGTGTGTGTGTGAAGCTATGAGGGTTGTAATAACATAATAGTGTTATTGTAACGCATAACGTATCATGACATTATACATTTCAAGCACAGTTGGATTATTCATTTCTTTCTCATTTTAATTACGAAGAAAAAATATCTCTAATTTATTAAAAACCTTTTAAATTACTCTTCTTTGAATGACGCTGTATTTGTAGCGAGAGATTAATCTCTTTTAAAGATTATTATAATTCGCGAGTGGCTGAGTAAAAAAAAATATGGTAGTGTAGTTGGTGATTTGAAAAAATGTCACTGTTACGTGGAATATGTAATATCAGCACGATTATACATTAAGAGGCATAACTGGCCTAAATGCTTAGTTTCTGGTTGACGTCAAATTCAATAATTTTTTTAGCAGCAAAATATTAACTTAAAAAAAAGGTACTTATGTATTTAGGCTCTTAGTTTTTTAAAATACAGTATTTTGAAAACGAATATTTCTTTCTCATTAAGCTTGTATTTATTTCAATAAATTCATTTCGCTTAAAAGTAAATAACTTACAAGCAGAGCGACTGATTTCAGAAAAAGGTATATTGTCCACAGGGGAAGAAATACGATCTTGAAAATAATTACTGCAATTTATTAGTTTCTTAATAAACAATGAATACAACTCTAAAATGCCAGCAGAATGTTATAAATGGATTATTTATATATAATGTATATATATATATATATATATACTTATTCATCATTTTCTGTGATCAATGGGCCCTAGTGGTTATCTTTTTACTAAATTCCTCCATTTTACGCTTGAAATGACAATTTAACAAGCCTCTTTTTTGGAAAGATCGTTTTGACGTTCGCAATGGCAAACAAGAGGACCACCTTATATTGTTTTTGTCCTTTGAAACTAAATAAAAAACACAAGCAAGAAAGCCGTAAACAAGAAAGCAATTATTAAACCCTCAATGTAAAATCGGAAAAGTCCTTTACATTTTTTTTTTATATTTATTTTCTTATTATTTCTAGAACTATTTACTTCGATTCGATTTTACCTTCCATGGTTTTATTTACTCAGTTCGAAGCTGAGGTCATTAACATTGGAAAAAAGCTTTCAACCTGAATGGAATCTTCAGGCTTGCCATAACTTTTGAACCAACAAAAGTAAAAAGGTCACATAACTTCTGTGAGCCACGAAAAGTGTTACTATTTTTCACTATGCAAAAATATTTTACTTTTTTGACTGAAAGTTTTCAGACACAAGGAAATGCTTGCAGTGACTGTTAGTGTTCGACTACGTTTCGCGTGGAAAATTTGCAAGCGTCCAGTAAATGTGATAAGAAGGATTCCAGAGGTCTAGCAGGGGAATTGGAAAAATAGTGAAGGGCTGTTGATGGATGGCCTTTCTCTCATTTCGATCTTCGATATGACGCTACTGTAGGAACTTGCAAAATCATTTAAAATTTTGTTCAAAAGAAGCATCACATTCACACCAGGTAAATTTAATAAAAGAAACCCTATGTTTTTTATGGGTATTTATGTATGAGCATTATGTCAGTATTATTAGGCTGATCAAGTTAATTTCTGTAATTCACTGTGAAGATTTGACTGTCTCTTTATATTTATACAGTTTATACTATCAGTAAGCACCCTCTGGCAACCACACACTTGTAGGAACTTTCATTACACTCCCCACCTGATACATTTCTTTAATACGTACCACTATTACCTGAGAGAAAAATAATTATTTAAAACAAGGAGGTACATATATGCCGTCAAAAGTTCAATTAAAACATACAATTTAAACTTTTATAGTTTGACGTCTGTAAACAAAACAGTAACTGTTCTTAAAACATCTTGCAGTGAGGACAGAAAGAAGGAATCTTCAATTTTGATAATGCTTGTTCTCATGCTTGGTTCTGGTAGAATTATCGGTAAAGAAAAACAAAAAGAATGATGTTACAGAAATTATATGTGTTGCTAGTGATGAATATCAAGTCAAATTTTTAGAAAACTGGTTTACTCAATCAAGTTTTTTCCTGATGACTATAATGTTTCTGACATATTTGAAAAATGATACTGCAAAGAAACTTCCTTACCCATGTGCAGCAGGTGCTTCTGAGCGCCAGCTAGCACAAGGATACTTGTTAGTGGACTTTCCCATTTATAACATGTTTAAAAAAATGTGCTCAGTAAACCTATCAATTTTTCATCATCCATCTCCTATCCTAAAGATCTACAGGATAATCAATTTCTAAAATTATAATTCATCTATTCTAATCAGTTTTCAGAGTCATACCACCAATTATAATCCTTTAAATTGAGAGATATCAGTGCTTTGTCCTGAATAAACTACAACTCCAATGGGACGTAAATTTGCTGTTGTTGTTTATGCCACTTGGAAATTCAAGCTCCCATACGTCGAATCGACTAGGAATTAAGGCAGTAAGGAGCGCCTTCCGTTTCTAGATGAGCAGCAATGGTGGAAGTACAACTTTGCTCGTAATGTACTTGGATAACACCAGATGGTGCCACCACAAATACGCCACCTTCCTTTTTTGACCTATGGGTGAAGAGAAGGGAAAACCTCCACCCACCGGTACCCTCGGAACTGCCTCGGGACTTCAGGGTCCACGGATTTTACATGCACGTATCCCCAAGTGTACATGGTGGGTCTTCAGCGGCCAGGTATCGAACCCAAGATCCTCCGATCCGAAGCTCGACATCCTGACCACTTGGCTACCACGTAAATTTTTAAAACGAATGAATAGGGGGTATTGGTCTTTTTCCATTTCATGAGAAAATGTGCTCTACAAATGACTTTTATTTAAAGAGGGTTAAACTTTTCACGGACGTTATAAAGGTCTTTTTTAACATTCCGAAATAACTTAGAACACCAAATGCAACAGTGACCTCTGACAATAGGCAGTCTCCAGTGCTTTAGTTGGGAAAAACATTTGTGGGAACGCCCTCATTTCTCCTTCTATCTTTATGAGTATACGCACTCATTGCTTCTTTTGTCTTCATTAGTACACGCACTTTTTTTTCGGAGAAGGGGGATCAATGTTTTATAATATTCAAAATAAATAAATAAAAAGAACTATCAAATAGGGATACAAATCCCACTAACTGTTGAATACTCCTCACCATCATGGCAAAATAATAACCTTATATTTTGTCAACAGTAAAATATAATAACCTTATATTTTACTGTTGTAATGTGAACTCATTCCTTATCCCATCGTCTACATTAGCTACTAGCCAACACCCCATCGGGGATGTTGTCTTCGTCCTTTTTTATAAAACAAATGATCAAAATACTTTGTGCGAAAATATGAGTCCAAAGGTAAAACAACGTGAAAAAGCACAAATTGTCAGAACAAATAACGCAAATAGCTATTTCGTGGCTACAATGGAGCCTCTTCTTCAGTGCAAAAAAGAAGTGCTCAACACACAACTAGAAAGTGTTCACTCACAACTTTTCGGTTGTGTTTTGTGCACTTCTTTTCTGCACTGATGAAGAAGCTCCAATGTAGCCTCGAAATAGCTATTTGCGTTATTTGTTTTGACAATTTAACTCTTTTTAGCTGTGTGTCGAGCACTTCTTTTTTGCACTCATAAAGAGGCTCCATTGTAGCCTAGTTATAGCTATTTGCGTTATTTGTTCTGACAATTTGTACTTTTTTACGTTGTTTTATCTTTGTACTCACAGTCCTTTTTTGATTGCCTTGTGTCCCCAATTGCGCAACAGATGATGGTATTGACATTCGTGATCTATACCGTTTAAAATTTGAGCATATTATCCCGCTTTACCTTCTGGCTCCGTATCCCGCGATTTCCACGAGCAACGCAAATACAAAATACTCGCAACTTTGCGCTAAATTCACGTTTCTTGGTGATTTTTTTCTCCCCCTATGAACGGAAAAGTGTGGTTTGCATAGTTAAATTAATAGACTAAAAACATCCATCCCTGCTCAAACCGGGGGTTTTGCAAATTTTGCCACATCTGCGTTTGCCCGAGGAAATCGCGGGATACGCAGCCAGAGGGCGAAAAGAAAGTTCAGAACTTCTAAGTAAGAGCTTAAACATATAATTTCGTCCAAAGCGTCAAAAAGATGAGTACCTACCTGGATGAAAGCGCTCAACCTCAACGCGCGCCCTGTTTGAGTTATTTGACCTCTAAGATGCTGGTAATCCTAATCATTACTTGTTTTCGGCATACCATCTCTTTAAGAAAAATTCTTTAAAAATTTACAAACCTGACTTCAGGTGCACAAAGAATAATATATATATCTCTATATAATGACAACTAAAATAACCCACGCCACGTGTGGAAAACGTCGCTATTGTCAATTTTCAAAAAAGTAATTTTTCGTAGCTGCAAGTTCAAACATACTCACAAAGAGAAAGAGAGAGAGAAAAGAAGCATTGGGGGGAGGAAAGTTTCCAGGTTTAAAATTACGAGCTTGGCTTAAATTTGTGCTTCCCCCCCCCCCCCCCACTCCCAAAGGAATGCGTCACATTTTTTTTTAGAATCCCGATCAACTGGCGTTATTCAAAAAACGTATATTCGTTATCTGCACCCGATAATTTAAGATGCTCCCATTGAATTTCACACTTTAATAAAATTACAATTATCACTTCACACATACAGAGACTAAACAAAATACGATTTTCATAAACAGTAGGAACACAAGAAACGAAATCCTTTTTTGCGGCCGCTAATCACGGAGTTCTGAGTCGGTTGTTTTTTTATTTTATAAAAAGACGATAAAAATAGCGGTATTACTTTTTTTCTCAAATATTAAAAGCATGATTTATGAAACAGAGCAACGAAACCGCAAGTAGTACTTTCATATTGCACGCATGAGCTGAATCGAATTGTATATTATTTACCCTATTTTCAGCGTAGTCTTTTTTCAAATTCTCAGTAAAAGAACTCCTTAAAGCAGAAATGTTCAGCTAGTACATCCATTTTGCAAATAGATGGTTTTCACGAGCGATTGAAATTTTTTTGCGTTTTCTTTTTTACTTTAACACCTATAATTTCACATTTCTCGAATAGTAAACCGCTTCGCCTTATTATATTTCGTACATTTACTGGACTAAATATGGTGGGGAAATGAAATTTATTTTCTTACTTTTAAAATTATACGACAAACCGAAAAGGAAATCTGTGTAGAAAAAAATACAAAATCGCATTCTTTAAAGGTAATTTATATTAGCAGTATGATGTCCTCCTTATATATAACCCATTATATGACGTTATCGTTTATACGACGTTTTTCAATAGGCCCTTCGGCGTCGTATAAACGATACTTCACTACTATTAAAATTACTTTGTTCCTCATTTTTAGCTTACTTTCCTATAAAAGTTAAAAAATAACAAACAGAAGAACGAAAACAGAAAAAAAGAATAAGAAAAAGCAGAAAAGAAAGCTTAATGTAATTAATTATTAAACTTAAAAAAAAGAAAACTTAATTATTAATCTTAAAAAAAGAAAACAAAATAAACTAATTACTTCAATAAATATTGAAGAATAAAATTTTGAAAATAGGTTATGACATGAGGAAAAATTTTTGTTCGCAAGATCTATGCCAGGAAACATTTGCATGTCTCTTTTTATGATGTGAAATATTTTCTTTTAGTTTTGCGGATTTACTTCGAATAAACATTATCTTAGAGGATTTTCCCTGTAAAGCAAACCTATATATTAAATATTTTTTAGAACTCATTTAATTTCAGTTTTTTTTTAAACAACTCAAAAAATTTTGAATCTAACGCCTGCGGGAAAAATTCAAACCAAGCCCGACATTTAGGAATGTCACACTGTTAGAAATTTCAACATGAAATTACGGTTAAATGACCGGCAGCAGTCTGCCCATCTAATTCACCGTTAAATTTACGGATTGGAACATTTTTCTATCTTTACGGGACCTAACCATTTCCAATCAGCTTGGTTAAAAAGCCTTAAATACAAAAGTTTACGGTTTTATAACCATTTAAAAATGGTTTCAAAACAAAAATTTCAGCGTTTTTGAACCATTTCGAGGCGTAGAAACGGTAAACGCAGCCTGCGGGAATCGAACCCGGTTGCTTGCCATACCAACGTTGCTCGCTAACCACTCGGCCATCGGCACCACACAAAGCGGTCGCTTATTTATCAATAAATCTTTCTTTTCAACAGGAAAACTGCATTAAAATTGAGATTTCAGTTTTTGATTGGATCCAAAGTCATTTTTAGTCTAAATTTACTGTATATTGACGAAAATCATTTTATTTGCTGTAAAAATTAAAATACAAACAAGCTTCAGCAGCTCAAATTATGGGTTCGTTCATTCGCAAACAGTTCGGAAATCCGATGGCTCCAATTTTTGATTTACGTGTGTATGTGTTTCTATTTAGTATCCACTGCTTAAGCCACTTTTTTTTATCTTCTTTTTTTATATACACATGCAGATTTTAACTGATAAATCTTTATTCATATTTTAACAACAACGTACGACCGGTAAGGTTTCGCAACCACACTGTTAAAAATTTCAGTTCAACATTGAACCATAACTTGGTTCAACTCTTAAGGTATCTCCAAAAAATGGTTCAACCAAAATCTTGCAGAAAACACAGTTGAACGACATTATGGTGCAACCGCATTCCGAAGCACCTGTGCACCTAAGTTTGGTTCAACTCTCTAGCACCCAAGTTTGGTTCAAGCTCTGAAGCGAAGTGAAGCTAACTCGTTGAAGCTACATTTGTTCTTTCGTACGCATCGGCAGACCGGCACTTGCTATGTTCCTGTTGAAAAGTTGCAAAACTTTTAGCTCATTCGAAGATTTCCATTTTTGACTAAAGGTTTGTATTATTTTAATGTTCCTATTGTTCTTGTTCATGATAATTTTGTTCATTACTTTAACTGGATTTTTACGCTAAAAAAATATTGCAGAATCTTTAATTTTCGAATGCTGTTATACACTTCTTTTCATTCTGCTGTAACGTAACTTGAGTAAAAACTTGATCAAAAAAGCTCATTTATGGTCAAAATGTAACTAATTTAATAAATTAAATTACGTATCAATTAAGAATTAATTTATATCAAAGTTAAGCAAAACTTGTTCTTCGCTACAAATGAAAGAATTAGATACGTTTTTCTGTAGTTTAGTTCGATATAAACTCGTTATTTTGAACGAAAGAAGATTCCTAGGGTCTCTTATGCAGAATAGTTCATTCATCTTTTCCTCCTTAATTCCAAGCTTTAAAAGAAATGATGCAAAATAATTGTAAATACATACAATGAGTTAAATGTAACTAAAATGTTAAAAAATCGAGAACTGTATTTTAAAGTAATGATAAACAGTGGATTAGTTGTGTCTATATTTTTCGCATACTTTCAACTTGAAATTATTCAAATAAACTTGTATATTTGTATTAATTATTCAGTATGTTTGTTGTTTTCGCTAGGAGAGGGGGGGGGGGGGGGAGGTTTCTTACATGATCTGTGTCATGGCAAAAGCAATTCAACACACATCTGTTCTCAAAGTGTAAATTTTAAATTCAAAATTGTGGAACTGCAACACTAACTTAAATATGTGTAGGGATCTGTTGGATTATCTGCTCAGTTATTCGCCCTATCTAGATTTTTAAAAAAGTATTCTGTCTTGCATTACATCTCGGACAATTCTGACTTTTAAATTTTGAAAAATAAGCATCTTATAGAGATAATATTGCAATAGAAATTTAAAACGGGTAGTAAAAGCCCAGAAGTTTTTATGTGGTTTAATCTGCGACTTACATCGCAGAACAATCAAGCGATTGCAGAAGTTATTTGATAAGTACCAGAAACTCAAAAACATGAGAAATCACAAAAATTAATAATTGCAACAAAAAGCAATAATTACAATTAAACACTTCTTGTGAGTGTGGGGGGGGGGGGGGGGAGAAACATTTATCTTCACAGCAAGTATTATACACACCAATATCAAATTTAATCTCATTATAAGTTACAACGTCGCCGCCACCACATGATGAGTCAAATGTATCTTATTCTAGTAAAAAAAATGCTTTTTTTTTTCTTTTTTTAATTTCAAAATTTAGATTACTGACATAGTAACAGAAACCAGGCTAATTATTTAAATTAATTTGTCATCATTAAAGTGCTAAGCAAAGTTTTCTACAGGTCCTTGGAGTTTCGTTACATGACAAATAAATTATAAAATCCAACATATTGAATTTAAATATAAAATAAATCTTTTATTTCTTCACTTAAAATTTTTTAAAAATACACGACACCTCAAACTGTATAAAAGGAAATAAAGGCACAATATATGACAAAAATATAATTATTTTAATTATGCTATGTGAGTGACTCAAATTATGTTTAACAATATCCTTGATAAAAAACTGAAAAAAAAGTGAACTCAAAAATTAATTTGATAATACTTACTCATTAAATAACAGCTCATAAGACAATATAATTTTGAAATCATAAAAGTTTATTCATTCTCAAAAAAAATAGTTACAACGACTAAAAATAAGTTGAAAGCTTTACATATTATTCATTTTCAATACAGCGAAGATACTTAGATTTTCAATCTTGGTCATATTGGAATTCTAATGTACAATAAAATGGGATGAATAATGAATTTAAGCAAAGTGTGGGGGGGGGGGGGATATGCTAGTAGTTTCAGTCATTATACTTTTCATATTTGATAGGATTCAAGACTTGCCTAGTTTTTATGTTTTTTTTTAACAATCTATTAGAAAATTTACCTACCATTTTCTATATTTGTAGGTATGCTGACCTGCAAAACTTGTGGAAAGGTATTTCATTCAGCCTGTACCTTTTTAACACACATAAAACATGTGCATACTCATGAGCCTTTTTTCAAGTATGTTTGTGGATTCAAAGAATGTCCAGAAACACGTAACAATTATCATGGATTTAAATCTCATTTGTTTAGACACAAAGAACTGCATCCTACAAAAAAATCGAAGTTTATTTGTTCTTTATGCGATTACAGTAGCTATTTTAAAACTCTCTTTATTTCACATTTTAAGCAACATTCTATTATAACATGTCCACTGGAAAATTGTAGCAAAACCTACAGTGCTTTCTCTTCATTTACATCTCATTTAAGTTTGCATCATCCATGCATCGCACCTTCAGACCTTAAATCTAAATCTATATTTAAACCAATCATAGACAATAATCCTGCAGTTAATGATACAGTACAAGAAGTACATGAGAGGGAGATTTTAGAACCTGTGATTTTGGTTGATGATTATCAGAAAACTGTTTCTATGATGATTCTAAAAATGCAGGAAAAGTTATTGTTGCCAACATTAACAGTAAATTCACTTATGCAAGATATTAATCACCTTACGAGTATTAGCACAGCTATTACAAAGCAGAAAATTGAGAAAATTTTAAGGGAGAAAAATTTAGATGATGAATTGATCAATTTAGTTTTAAATACTGATTCATCTTTTGAGCTAAATAGCGCATTTGAGGTAATGAAATCCGAGCATTTGAAAAAGAAATACATGAAAAGTTTAGGCCTGGTACCGCCAGTAGAGTATAAGCTGGGAATTAAATCATCCTTCCAATATATTCCCATTATCGAAAGTCTGAAATCCTTCTGTAAAAATCCAGAAATCCTTAACTACGTTACGACACCTCAGAGTAAAATTCCAGGGATTTTCCAAGATTTCCCTGATGGTTCAATGTTTCAAAAAGTTAGTGTATTTCAAAGTTTTCCTAACATACAAATCATTTTATACTATGACGAGTTTTTACTAACAAACCCATTGCGAACCAATAAGTCACAATATAAGATTGGAGCATTTTACTATACTCTTGGCAATTTACCAGCTTCCAAGCGATCCAAAATTAACGATATGCAGCTGGCCATTTTATGCAGAGCAGAAAATCTGAAAACAGATGGATTTTCTGAAGATATTTAAACCAAAGAAACAAGTGTTTGCAGCAGTGATACTCTTTCTGATTTCAGGATTAATGTCCCATTTTCTATTAATATAAAAAAATAATAATTAAAAGAAATTGAAGTGTCAACTCAGTACTCTGACTTGTCATAAATCAATTTCATTCACATGCTTATATAGGTTTGAAGAAATTGTTTTTTTTTTTTTGCATAACTAGTTGATAAATAACAGTATGTTCATTTAGTAATAATAGCTAATTATTAAACAATTTGTTTTTAAAAAGTAAATTCTTGTAGAAATTTATGAGAAACTAATTAAAGTTTCTGTACTGAAAAGATCAACATTTTTAACTTTAGCTCAGAAATAGGTAATCCAATAAGAGGGCTTATATTTTTAATATTTGTTATATATTTATAGTGATTTAGTTATTTTGCTTTGCTTAATGGAATTAACATTTGTTTACAGGTCGATGATGATAGTGATACACCGTCTTTTCTGTTGGGGCATCCTGTTCTTTTTGGAAATGATCCACTTGAAGACAATTTTGCTATAGTTATTGAAGGGATTCATGTTGCTGTATCCAAAGATTACTTAAAAGCTACTGCAGTTTTAGTTTCATTTTTTTTCACTTTAAATATTGCATATCCAACAAATTTAAAGAACACCTATAAATTTTTTGAACGTAATTTCTTAAACATTAAAGAAGGTTGTGTTCCTAGCAAAGTTTTAACTTTGACTAAAAAAATTCAAGGGTAAAGTTAACAAGCGAAAGAGCATTTAGTCCAGTTGTTTAGTCCATTTTTATTTTATCAAATTTTAATGTGTCATTATTGTAAAATTAAGTACTTACTAAATACTTGATCATTACTGCAATTAATTTGGGCTACATGTAGACAGTAAACAGTTGAGAAATTCCTGCTGGTTTTGCTAAACATACAAAATTTTGTCGTTTATAGTGCATTTTCAAAAAAAAAAAGTTATGACTTTTGCTAACTTTACTGCTTTAAGTGAACTCAATTTTTGTAATTTCTTTTACAAGTGAAAATTATTTTTTTGGAACCATGCTGATACCGAGTACATGTTTTGCCACGATAGTTCAATCCTTTTGAGACTTGTAAATATTTTATTTTGATCTTTGGGGGTTGTAACATTAATTTCTGTCCTAATTTCATGAGAAAGCTTTGCTTTAAAGTTGTCTACTTAATTATTAATTTCATTAATTTATGCATTTTTGAAAACTTTAGTTCTTATCATAGGCGTAACTAGAGTTGGTGAAAGGGGGGGGTCACCCTAAAAATGTACAGACTAAACACCAATAAGAAGTGTAAAAGAGTTGAAAATTTACTAGTCATAAATACTTGTCTCTAAAGATATACTCCGTGTTTATTTCAGGAATCTCCCGGGGGGGGGGTGAACTACCCCCTTGGAGCAAGTCAACTCCTCCCTCCCCCCCCCCCCCCCCCCCGGCAAAAAAATTCATATCACAAGTTTTAAAAAAAGAAAGAAAAGAGAAATTACGCTTTTAAGACACTTTACTTTCAGAAACACTTTCAGGGAAAGGACATTGAACACTGTCACGAGCGACACCAAAAGTAACTTAAAAGAAATAAGACTTTATTTTGAAAAAAAGTGCGAGGGGGAGGGTAACCTAACTCCTTTCTGTTTCCTCTAACATCACCAAAGTATCCCGAAATTGCATTGCTAGGAAGATTTCAAAAAGTTTCCTGGGGAGAGCCCTCGAACCCTTGCCTCCAGAGTTATCCTAAGCATTATAGATATAAGACCAGTTACAAAAATTTAAGTTGCAGAAACCCCAAACACCCACTCCTCTAACTTCACCAAAGATCTAAACATACATCTACTATATATACATCAAAAAGCTATCATATATGTAAAAAAATTCATATTAACATCATTTCTAATCATATATATCTATATATATGTATATATAAAGGGTATGATTTTGAAGCATACACTGCCCTTCCTAATTCTTAACATGCTCCCCCTGCTCCGGAACCAAGACAGTATCCATAATTTTTTTTCGGGGGGCCCAGACTTCGACACACTTATGTAAAGCAAAGTTTCAGGGAGGAATATATGATACATTGCAAAAGATTTCTGGGGGGCTGCCCGTGGGTCCCCTTCCCCTCTGGATACGGCCTTGATTCACAAAAACATTAAACATTCCTTACTAGATCTTTTAGTTTATTTTTTAATTCAAACGCAATAGAAAATTCAATATTTAGCGCTAAGCAATCTTCTATGTCCAGGCATTCATAATATTAAAACCGGGAAATAGTCGAATTTTAGAGAAAAAAATCCAAATTCCCCTACAAAAATGCTCATCCCCACAATAAATTTAAAAAATTTGTTAAATTTGTATCAAAACATACCTCAGAAGTGGAAGCGTCTGAATCAAATTTTCTTTTCTTTTTGGATGACGAACGTGTCCACCGCTGGAGTGCAAACTTATTATGTATCAAAAATAATTAAAAATGTAGCTAAAATATAAATAATACTTGATTGTAAATTAAAATGCAGCATTAAACCGTAGCAGTGAGATTGGAAACGATGAACGGATGATTTCCAGAGTCGTAATGCAATCAGTGATGGACCATAATAAGGAAAAAAAAAAACATTTAAAATATAAGAGATGAGAGAACATCTGTAAATGAGAATGCAATGAAATACAGTTCATCAGTTTTCCAATTGGCTCATCTACAAAAAAGATTTTACCAAAATGGGTGTTCGGACAGAAAGTCATAAATAAATACAAACTGTAAGTTTCTTGATGAGCACCCCTTCCTGGCTTGAGGGTTAAGCCATTAGGACAATTGGACTTTAGGACTCCATCACAACAGAGAATATTTTCCAGGAAACTTATTACTTGTGCGATTGTATTCCCAGATTGCTGCCTTTGGGTAAAAAAGACATCAAGAAGGAAAGAAAACCCTCTGGAGTGATTGAAAGGATCTCTGTCTGTGTGTGGTACGGTGATTGAAGCTACCTTTCGCGCGCACGCGCTGTTACCCCCCCCCCCCCCCAAGGTGATAAGGGGATTGATTATAACCTTATAACCAGATGAAAAGTCTTCTTTATTATGAGCTGCATACTTTGGCCATGATCGCAACCCTTCAGAGAAAAGGAAAAAAAATCATATGCATATGTGTTTAATTTTCTTAGGGGGAAAAAAATTGTGCTTTGCAAGGCCGTAGTCAGAAATTTTTCTGTGCGAAATAAGAACATACCCAATGGGGGGGGGGGGGGGTTTGAACCCCCAAACCCCCCCCCCCCCCCGGTTACGCCTATGGTTCTTATTGAATCAATAATTATTTTTCTGAAAGTACTGAATTTCATATGAAGAGTACAAATGTGTATTAATTACAACCTATATATAAAGAGGTAGTTCAGTGACGTAGAGTCTTATTTCAATGTACCTATTTTTAAATTGCAATCTCCCATTTTTATTTTATCAAATTTTAATGTGTCATTATTGTAAAATTAAGTACTTACTAAATACTTGATCATTACCGCAATTAATTTGGGGTACATGCAGGTTAAACAGTTGAGAAATTCCTGCTGGTTTTGCTAAACATACAAAATTTTGTCGTTTATAGTGCATTTTCAAAAAAAAAGTTATGACTTTTGCTAACTTTACTGCTTTAAGTGAACTCAATTTTTGTAATTTCTTTTACAAGTTAATTATTTTTTTTGGACTTTCATAAGTTAAGTTTTACTTATTTAATTTCATTAATAAATAAATAAGTACTTATTTATTAATTTCATTAATTTATGCATTATTTAAAACTTTATTTAGTTTTTATTCAATTATTATTAATAATTTTTCTGAAACTACTGAATGTTAGACAAATGAGAATTTAAATGTACTTTTTCATTTTTTTTAAAGATATAATGTTTGAATGAAGTTAAATTGTTTTCATATTTAATTCTGTTTCATGACTACTGTTAAAGTTCATACTAGAGTAATATGTGCTACTAAAAAAAACTAAAAACATCATCTTTATTGATGTAAATTCCAACAGATGGTTTTTAATCATTCACAGCATTGTAATGATTGTTGCATTGATTTTTTCCCCGGTGCTACTAATTTCCCATAATAGTTTTTCAATCTTTCTAAAAACATTGAAAGTAAACTAAGTAATAGTGTAGCCTAGTGCCATAGATTTTTCTATTTTGATTTATATTGCTATCTTTCTTTTTTGTTTTAAGCAGTAAGTATAGCGCAGTTTCTAATTTGTCATTCTTTTAAAATTAAGTCTACTATGTATTTGATCATTGTTGTAATTACCGTAGTGTTGTTGTATATGTGTGCTGAGTACTTGCAAAATTTGTGCTGGTTTTGCTAAATAAGTGCATTTGGTCATTTTCAACTAACAAGTATCATAACTAACTAGCCTAATACTGCTTTATGTTAATAGAATTAACCTAATTTTTCACTTGTAATCTTGCAAATGCGTTACCAAGACATTTTATTCCATTTGCTCCTGGTAAATATTTATTTTGATCATTGAGAGTTATAACATTAACTTCTGTCTTAATTTCATAAATAAGCATTGTTTCAAAATGAAATCAACTTATCAATTTCTTTTTTTTTTTTTTTTTCATATTTATAAACTGGATTTTAGTTTTCATTGAATTATTAATAATCCCTTATTCTTGCAAGCATTAAATTTTACACGAAGTACACACACACAATAATTAACTACTTGCAATGTATTATGATGCAGTTTAGTGTAACAGTTTTTTAGTTTAATGCATTTGCACAATGCAATCTTTAATTTTTTTTCTTTGCCTACAATCATGGCATTATTCATATTTTAATGTTTTTGTAAAATTAAGTGTACTACACATTTTGATCATGGTTGTAATTACATTAGTGTTATGGTACATGCAGGTTAAATAATTAGAAACTTGTGGTTTTGCTAAACATATACATTTTGACAATTTTAGTATTTTTAAATTAAAAATCATAACTTTTGCTCATTTTATACTGCTTTATGTTCAGTTTCATAATTTCTTACTTGTCTGAGTAAAAATTCATGTTTTGACACCATGGTAATATTGAGCACGTTTTTCTAAGGGATATTTCGATATTTATTATTTTTTTTCAGTTGTAATAATCATCATCTAAGTGATAAGTATATTCACATAAATATAAGTAAACCAAATTCAAGTGCATACTAATCGAATTTAAAATGAAAACGGAAAGCTTAAACAATTATAATAATTCATTCCAAATGGAAAAGGAAACTTAATGAGATTTAAATAAACATGTAAAAATCCGAGATCAAGCGATACACATGGTTTCCAAAAATAAAACATCAAGTAACTAATATTACAATGTACATTCAAATAACAATAACTCACTCTGATTGTACAAAGCAGTAAAAAATAATTAAATAGTAATGAAATGAAATTGATATGAAAAAGTACGTGTAGCAAAACATAATGTTCAGTTAATAACGAAATTATTATTCGAAACAGCAGAAATTAAACAAATACGAAATCAAGTGGCATGAACAATGAAACTGAAAGTAGGCCGCGGAATGAAAATAAAATGAATAAATAAAGAAATATAATTATGTAACAGTGTCGAACAATTATAATAATGCATCGAACGCTTCTGACAATTTACTTGACAGTTAAATCAACTTTCGTCCAAGACCGAAACTTTCGATGCTCGCATTGCGTAAGCACAAAGGCTTTCGAAGAAAGTAAAATGATTTACCAACAGCAATCTACATTTTGGCATTCATATTGAGATATTTTGATGACAAACCTTAATGAATTTAAAACTTAAAAATATATAAAAAAGCATAATTCAGTTATTTTACTCAATGTTTGAAAAATACCCTGTGTAGTAACTTTAAGGAAATGCAAATACATGGTGCCATAAAGAAAAAAATAGTTAATTCATGCACTCACCTATAAACGTCATTTTCAAGTTCCAGCAGCCGGTATCCATTTGAATATTTGTAATTTAATAAATCCTTCATGCGGCTTGTATAATACTTATACCTCCACCTTACTCCTAGCATCGACCAACATCAAACTACCTTTTCCCGCGCAGTCTAATAATACGCGCCGCTTGGACGCGACTATATGTCTACGAAACAGTGGGTTGCTTTACAGCTGCTACATATAAATTCAACCTTCTAGAACTAATCCTATGAAAAATAAATTTCTAACAAAAAAAAAGTCGAAAAAGAAAAAAACTCCGATTTGAACTGAAGGATAAAAAAGTTTCTCAGCTGTAGGCGTTTAAAAATATCGATGTGATTTAGTGCAATTTAAAAACTAAAAACGCAAAAATCTGAATTTTGGGGAAATGAACTCTTTTAATGGGTGGCACCGTTTAATAACACAAGTTATATAAATTTAAAAAAAAAAAGGAAAAATATTTTCGCTCCAATCTAAAATATACACTAAACTCCTACAAATAAATTAACAATGTTAGCCATTAAATGTTTTGTGAATTATAGCATTTTGCTAGTTTTAGAAAATGGTATATTTTGTTCTAACAAAGATTTCAGACAGTAGCTTAAAAAATCACAGTAAGAATGAAGAAATTTGATTAATGAAAACATTTTTTTAAGTGTTTCCTTTGTTGATAATTATGCAAACAAAATATACTTAATTCGCTGGTATGTCCTTTTCATTTCCCTCATTTTTCTTTATAATTTATTCTGTAAAATCTCATATGGCAGATGCAAATCAACTTGCTAATTATTTTGAAGTTTTGTACCTTACCAAACATTTAAATTGCAATTCAGTTTAATAGACTGGCTTTATGTACTGCAATTGAAATATTGATATGTCTTGTGAATAAGAATGTAATTGCCGTATATATTTTGTAAATAAATGTATTGATTATATTGGTGTTCATGTAACAATTTTTCTATAATTTTCATGCAAGACATTTTCTGTAATAATAAACTTCATTTCCAATTTACATTAGTTATCAATAGGAGTGCACCGACAGGAAGGAGTGAACGAACCTCCCCCCCCCCCCTTCCCCGAAGGCATTGTGTATCCGTATCCGACTGCGCTTTAAACATCCAGAATCCGATCCACTCACTATAAAAAAGACTTATCCGCCGTGTCAAAATGGACACAGGGCATATCCGGAGAGGAGCGTGCAAGAGGAGACGCAGACTTAGTTCCCCCTGTAACGAAATTTTGACTTTTTAAAATTTATCAGCAATTTGGAATACTGGTGTAAATAAAAAAAAAAGAAACTTTGATATGATTAAGAATATGCATAGAATTCAGGTTTAAAATACTCTGACGAATTCGTCACACTGCATATCCCACAAAATCAATATCTTGTAAACCTCTAATGCTGACTTGTCCCCCCCCCCCCCCCTCCCTCAACGCAAAATACAGAGTCTGATACTGGTTATCAATGTGTGAATGAAAGTTCCATATAGTTTTGTCATGACATCATAATATAACTTCATTATGTTAACATTGTTTCTGCACGCCCCCTATTTTGTATGACGATATTTAAAAATAATTATAAAATGTCTTTTTTCAAAATAATCGCACATTAAAAACCCAAAATCGAAATATAATTATCAAACAAGTTAATTTATGGAAAAAGAAAGCATTAAGATCAAAAGAAAATACTTTAAAATCCAATTTTCGATAATTAAAAAAATCTATTATTCCATTAGTCATCATTTTAAAAGTAATAAGATTTCCTTTGTGCAAAAATAATAAAATAGAAAATCAACATAATGAAACGCAAAAAAGCATATGAAATAATTATGAACAATTTTATTACTATGCATTTGATTGCGCTGATTTTCTGTATTATTATTTCTTCAAAGGTAAACTATTTTCTATTTTTATCAGTCACCATCTTTTCGAAATATATAAAACGAAATATTGGTTCAATTGCACTCGAAACCTACGTATTAGTTAATCCCATTTTATGGTTCAACGTTACTCCATCCATTCGTGCTCGAAAACTCTATTTTTCCGCTAAATTATACGCATATCGCTCGCGCAAAAAAAAATCGTATTATGGTTCAATCTCGCACCATTTGTTCGAGTAAAGCGAACTCCAATTTATGGTTCAACTTTTTGCCAAATAGATGGTGCAGCAAATTTTCGCCTAATTATGGTTCAATGTTGCACCGATATTTTTAACAGTGCAAAATGGACGGCCGATTCGTATTGAGCGCTTGAAAATTACGGTTAGTTAAACGTTTTTTAGGATGAACAGAGAATAAACGATTTTTTTCGCAATCAGCGGTTTGAGTACCATCTTTTTAATGGTTATTCAGCTGTTGTAGTTAAATATGGTAAAATAACAATCAAATAAATGGTTATTTTACTATTTTGTTACGGAAATTTTTAACAGTGCAGGAGAGGGCATTTGCCTCCCCCCTCCGCGTGGTTTGAGAATATAATGGATTTTTTAAAATGCGCATGCATTTTATTGTTTTTTATAGTAATATACAAGGAGAACCCTTCGTCCTCCCGCTGGAAAAATTCGAAATAACGGGCCTGATTCAAACCTCTTTATCTAAAAAAAATACTAACTCTAAAAAAAATATTTTTAGCACCATAAAACTCACCGAAATTTAAATATATAATTATTTTGTCAATTATAAATATGTAATTTGATTTATTAGTTCTAAATATATATTAGTTTTAGTTATATATGTAGTTTAACCAGTTGAAAAAGTGTTTTTTATGAAAACCAGTTCATTCTATGGTCCAAAACTATTTTTAAAGAATAAAACCAGAATAGCAACAAAGTTGTTTTCAAAGTTATACATAAATTGTAGCTTGTTAAGAAGAGCTTTCAAATTATCAAAATATGATCAAAACTTAAGAGGTAACATCTCTTCAAGACGCCATTAAGAAGTTATGAGATTAACAAACTTAAATATAATCAATTACTTTACAGTGTGTTGAAAAGAGATTGTTCAAACCAGGTACATATTTTTATGTAATGATAGCTTAATGCGAGCTTGTAGTTTGTCCATCCTATGAAACGGGGGGGGGGGGGGGGGAAGAGGAGTCTCTTCATGTTTATTTCTCTGAACTGAAACTTACTGATTTCTTTGAAAATATGCTTATCTTTGTAAAAGAAAATAGTTTTAATATTTTTATGAACAACTTTTCTTTAAAAAATCCTCTGCTAAATTGAAATAAAATATACACAGTGGAACCTCAGAAATCCGAAACCCCAACATCAGAGATTCCGGGTAATCCGAACAGCTTGTGAAGGGCTAAAATTAGATATGAGAAAAGGAAAAATCAATAGCTATCATTCAAAAGCTAAGTTAGTTCTTTAATGACCAGAGGCGTAGCTAGGTGGGGGCAAGGAGGGACAGCTGTCCCCGGGCGCAGCGTCAAGGGGCGCCAAATTAGTGTTAATTTATTTAATTTTATTTTTAAATGCGGGAAGAAAATTATTTGAACTGAAAAGGTGTGAATATGTTCGACAAAAAAGTGGGAGTACCACAAATCATATCGGGAATGACCAATGCAGCACAGGAGTGCGTAGTTAATCAGACAAATAATTTTGCGAAGCCAAAGTGTCCCATTTTCCCCTTAGAAGTGAATGATCGCTACTAAAACTGAAAGTTAAAAGGGCTGCTTTTTAGAGTTTTATCATTTAGGTAGCATAAAAGTGTTTTTAAATTCCCAATATTGAACCCCTAGGCCCCCAGGGGCACAGGAGGCGCAAAATCTTCAGTTGTCCCGGGGCGCTGAAAACCCTAGCTACGCCTCTGTTAATGTCAGCTAATTTTAGCAAACGTTTGAATACAAGGTATAACGCAGCTCTGTACCTTATTACGTAGAACTGAATTCCGTTCGGATGTTTTGTAAAAGTCCTTGGTCCATAGGCTGCAATTAGTAGCAGGAATATCGTTGTAAGTGTGCGCAGTCAGCCCCTGACTATCACACGGGCATCCGGGGCCCGTGCCCTGGGCAGGAACTCTCTAAGGAGCAGGAAATTTTTCCATAACATCATTTAAATTCCTGTAAAAAAATTGTAACATAAAATAATCAGTTTAATTAATAATAACCGCTGGCAATTCTTCATAATAACCAATTTCACGTTGCCCATAGTACACGCACACATGCAAGTGAACCATTCCAAGGGGGCGGAAAAATTTACAGTGCCCTGGTCAGGAAAACTTGTTTGTCGGGCCGAGTGTACTAACAGTATTGTTTATTAACCTTAAGAACATTAATGCGTCAACTTTACCAGTTCACTATTGAAATAAGACTGAAATGAAAGGTGATCTATTTTAACCCTCTCATGCATGCATTTATTTATTTGTGTTATAAAAAAAAGTGTCATATGCTACAAACTAATTTAGTATCTCAGGATTGTTGTGTAATAATTTATTTTCGGAAATTGTGTCCTGTATAGTCAAAAATTCGTGTTCTTGTATGAAGAGGTTTTATGCTTTTCTGCCATATTTATCGAGTGTAATAACAAACATGGCAAAACGGAATCGTCAAACTTCATTCATAAGGAATAAGAAGTTGTAAAATAATACGAAACTTCCCAGTAATGTAATACACGCTTCAAAATAAATAAACAGAATTTGATTCAAAACCGAGATTTTCTCTTCTTTCTTGAATCCTCCATGTACTCCCAAAGATATCTTAATCTTTTAACTACGTATATTGTATACCCTATGAAACTTTTTGTGGTTTCCAAGAACTGTTTAGAGCCTCCAGATGAGGACTACATAAAAATTGCAGCACAAAAATGAATCTACCTAAAAATTTGAAGTAAAACTTTATATCACCTCATATGAGGCTTTCATGCATGAGAGGGTTAAGAAAGGTTTGAAATGTAATTTGTTCCTTCAGTTTAATGAAGCAAACGGCGCGCAGTGGAGTATATGAGCGAAAATCCTGGCCAACAGTCCAAAATTTAAAATTTACCCAATTTTTTAAAAATTACATTTTCTAAAAACTGTTTAACTGGCGCATTGATCGACACCTGTTTCTGGAGTCCGAGTCATATAGAACTGCTCACAGCTTCGATAGAAGTTGTCTTTTCTAAGCGAATTTAGGTTTTTTTGAATTATTTCAGTAAACTTACTACGTTTCAATCTAAATTTTTTGTAGGGTTTCCAAATCACCCTATCTAAATTAATTTGGTTTTACGTGTTAAAGGAAAGTAAGAGCTTAATTTTAAATTATAAATTAATGTAAATTGATTTATTTTTTAAATTACAAAAAAATATGTAACTTGATCCGAGAATTTTTTAAGGCATTTTCAGAAGTATTTTTAAGTTAGTGGAAGGCTTTTTAAGTGTGTGTCGCACTTTGGAGCGCCATTTTGAAAACTGAATCGTATTTGAGTCTTAAGGGCTCATTTCAAAAGAAAATCTTGCCCACACTTGCTCCATTTCTTATATATATATATATATTTTTAAAAAGAGTATATAATCCGAAAATGTCATGACTTTTTTCAATTTTAAAGCTAATTTACTATTATATACATTTTATATACCTAATAAATTGTAAATTATGTTAAAATACAAGCTACTAAACGAGAAAAATCAACATAATTAAACGTACAAGTAGAAAGACACGTGTTTCGGGGTTACAAGAAATTCAATTATCAATACATACAGATGTTCGCTTTAGGTAAAAATCTTTGGAATAATTAAAAAATTTTCATTCTTATGCAGTGATAGAAGGTACACTTGTATTCTAAGAATATGTCTATACAACCTTTTTTTTTTTTTTTTTGTGGAGATATTTGCATAAATTTTCTCTCATTTTTTACTTTACATTTTCTCATTTATTACTTTTTCATTCAGGTGAAATTTTCACTACTGATATAAAATATTCTGCTTTTCAAATAAATAACGACTATGAAGGTAACTTTTTCCGAAGTGCTTATCAGCGGCATTAATATTTTTAGGGGGGTTTTGTTCCGATTTTCAGGTAGGGCCGTCGTTTTTTGTGGACAGCTTCATAGATTTTATGGGGGGGGGGGGATATAAGATCACTCTGAAGGTTTTAAGTTTTAGCCCGCCACTAACTTTTTTTTAATAAATTTTTAGTATTGTTTTTAGCCCCAAGTTTGTATGCATAGAACTGCTAGCGGAGCACCAGGCCCGTTATTTTACATTTCTTTATTTGGCGGGGGGATCAAAGGGTAGAAATTCCAATGTATATAGCTTTTATAAAACAGAAAAATGCACACACATACATAGCAATTCATTATAATTCTCAAGCCGCGGGGTGTCGATTGCCCTCTCCTGACCATCTAAATGGCCGGCCTGGCGCACGGTGGAGTATTTGAGTGAAAATCCTGGACAAAAGTCCAAAATTTAAAATTAACCACCTTTTTTCTACCCACACTAGCGAAACATATCACGATGTGAAAAATATTTTGTGCATATAATGAACCTATATACATATGAAGTATCGACTCAAACAATGAGTGTCTCATCAGCAAAACTTTCAAACTTGCTCCCGTCACTTCGACATCACTCATCTTCTCCGAGATCACCCCAGAAAAATTCTCTCCGAGCCCGATCCCACCCTCGTGAAATCTGATATATTCATCTGGTCAAAGGAAAAGGGGTGAAGACGATCGTCTTGGGACACATTTCATCAGTCAGACGACAAAAAAAATGCATAGTATAAATATTTTAAAATAAATATGTGAATCTTTGTGCACATAAAATAGAATTAAGTATATTTACTATTCGGGGGGTCATAGTACGGGGGGGGGGGTAGCCTTTTAGGTGGTGCATCATAGGTGGTGTTTCAACTTAAAAGCGCGTGAAAATATTTTTGGCCAGGCTTTTCGCCTAAATGCTCCACTGTGCGGCGCGGCGTGCCTAACAAAGCCTTGCTATTGATTGATCCCTGTGACACAATCTTAGTAGAAGATGTCATCAAAGATATTTTTCTGCCATTTTTAACAGTGCTGACGCAGATGACCTATTAAGCACTCATGCTTTATCAAGGGAAAAATTGCTTTATTATTCTTAAAACAAAGACTTTCAGATCACTATTGAGCTAATAACAAGAGTTTAAATACGTCACCCAATAAATCGGAACTTTCCGGAATCCGAACAGGGCTCAGCCCCAATCACTTCGGGTTTCTGAGGTTTTCTCTGCATTTTACAAAGTGTCGAGAAAATAAGAAAAATATTAAACTAACAGCTTTTTTTCTGTTTAGATTAATATAAGAGAGTACTCTCAAGTTAAGAGCTCCTGTTCCTAACTTGACTGTGAAACAATTGCAAACTATATAACAAATCAATTTTAAAAACATGTGTTTCGTAGTTTTAACTATTTTTAACTAGCGCTATGAGTTATGAAAATAATGTTTGAATAAGCTAAGCTAATGTATAACATTTTTATATTTTGAAAGAAAATTTAGCGTTAATCTGCAAGAGCATCAGACTATTAAACTTTTTATAGAATGTTGAAGCAGTTTATTTCTCTTTCACTTCATCGCATTTCACCATTATATCGTGAAACTACGCGTGGTCGAATTCACATTTTCCGGGCAGGAGAATTAGTTGAATTTCGTAAATAGCACTTTTTTTTTTCCTAAAAAGCTACATCTAGTAAATATTCTAAACTCAGTGCGATTGTTGCAGAATTCTCATGCGCTCAAGCTCGAATCGTGATGATGAGGTATGTTCTTTACTCGTTTTCTCATGTTGTTGATAATTTTTCTTTTCCAGGTGATGTTTTGTTTAATTGAAAATGTTCTTGATTCTTTTGCAACAAAATTATAAGATTTAGTTCCTTTTGACGTTCAAGATTGCATTTCCTCTTTGAGGAAAGAAAAAAATGTTTGATATAATTTTTTTGTAGATATACACTCTCAGAAATGCATGCTCAAATCTCACGAAACTTTCGTCGTATTTGACGAAATGGCTTCGTGAAAAATGCTCCGAGTAAACCTTTCGTCAAATTGGCCAAATTTGTGTAGTGACTTTTTGAAGTTTCACGTGATCGCACGAGAAAAGGATCGTTGTAAATGGCGAAATTTTCTTGACGATTGAACAATCGTCAAAAGTGAGAGCTCCATTTCTGAGAGTGTATGTATGCACAAATCTTAGCGATTCGTTTTTCCAGATTCTCAGTTTAATTCTCAGAATTTAATGCTTTTAAAGTTTCAACTTCTGCACTTTGAACATTTTTGTTCGTCCGAAGCGTCATCATGTGGTTGGATTTCTCATGACTCACAGATGTGGTGACCTGCACATTTCTTGCCTAAGTGATATCGCTATGTGCATTCTGTCTATAAAAAGCTACCTGTATGCACTGAAAACTCAGTTTGGCAGATTCATAGAAAAGGATTATTATGGTCGAATTTTCTACATAAAACGTAACTTCTTGCTATATATAGTACAGCTCGATACAATTTAATCTGCATAACCTATTACAATGGAATCGAATGGATAATCCGAAATGACCCGTTTTCGGATTAACGATTTGCGGATAAAGTGAAATCATTAAAAATATACCTAACTTAAATAATAAAGTGTGATTACATGAATATTTTTCCGCGCGATTACACAGTTTATTTTATAAGATTTGTCTAAACGTAACCAAACAAGTCTTGGGGTATAAATCTACTTTGAGGCAAAAGTCTAAAAAATAAAAAAAACACCAAGCTTTAACGATTTTAATTATTATTAGTCGTGGTGGGAAACCACAAACTCCTTCTTATGGTCATTGATGAATCAGAAAAACCAAGAAAATTCAAGAACTTAAACATGAATTCTTTATCTCGCTAATTACAGAAAAATAGCATGATGACCTCAAAATTTTTAACAAATGGCTTCGTATCTACTTTGTTCTTAAAGTTACAAACTTTTTGTCAAATGGTTGTTTACTAGGGGGCCACAAGGAGGGCCAATTAAGCGTATTTCCTCGATTATTATCTAAATTTTGTAGAACATTTGCTATATAAATATATGTATATATTTTTTTATATTTTTCTGCGGTTGACCGAACTCTTATCTAGAATAAAAATCACCTGAAATATCAAAATAATTGCAATACAATTTTTCAAAGAAATAAAAAGTTAGATCGCTCCAATGCATCAAAAGTGGGCATAGCACATTTTTGAATGCGCCAGTAGTGGGCATGCCGATAGTGGGCATACAGTTCTACCATCAACCAAAGCGATCTGCCTGGCAGAGGGCCAAGAAGAATCCATTCATGTTCAAGGGAGGAACTGCTAGTATGAGGAATATGCCGTTTTCGTTCTCGCTCTAGTTCGTTTAGCATACTTCGAACTAATGCTTTTTGACAATTTATAAATTTAGTTGCTTTCAACAAATAGCGAAGCAAGCATTCTGATTTGATCACTAAGTAAACGCACTTGCCGAACGAACTTCCTAAAACTCGAATGGATTCGTTCTGTTCTGCCATGCGTAGTAGCGTCCAAAAATTCAAATTCCGTGGTAGAACTGTAGGAAATTTTGATGTCCCAGTAGTGGGCGCAGCTAACTTTTGATGTACTAGAAGATAGCCATTGCAACCCTAATGCAAGAGTGCCATAATTTAAAAAAAAAAAAAAAGTTAAAGAATAAATTGACCTTTATCTGGTTTTATAATATTTTTTTTTTATAAAATTATTTTTTAACTTGGTTACAAAACAATCTTCTAATTGAAGGGTCCACTAGAAAAACGACTTAAGTCACATACTACTTTTCGAACTTTGCTTTATGTTTTATTATAAATTATGTATTATGAAATTTGAATTTAGGTGTTACGGAAAAGTAGCCTCGTATAGTTAAAATTAACATTTATGTTATAAAATAATTGAATAAAACATAAAGCAAATTCAAGAAGTAGTATGTGATTTAGGTCGTTTTTCCAGTGGACCCTTCAATTGTAAAACTAAATTGATTATTTATTCTAGTATCTTTAGGTATTCATTAAAACTCGACTGGCGACCTTCCAGTTTAGGAGACGCTGGTTTAATAAATACGCATAAGCGCGGTGTTACTTCTTTTATTTCTCTGGGGGTGGAATGCAGAGAAATTGTAAATATAAGTGATTTTTTTTCCTTGAAAGTAAACATTTTAACTACTTTACCAACTCTAGTGGATTTATTTATTGCAAAAATTCCCCTAGCCCGCAAAAATTGATTATCTTTATTTTTCCATCACATCAGGATTTTTCGGAAACAAAATTTTAAAAATCTGAAAATTGTTATTTTGAAATAGATGTAAAGTGTACTTTCTTATGTCTCACTTCTTCTTTGGCTTATACGACGCCGAAGAGACTACCAAAAAACGTCGTATAAACGATAATGTCGTATAATCGATTTACCCCTCTGGCTGGATTCAAGAATTGGGGTCCCCTCACATTAAAACGTTGTATAATAAATGGTCGTAGTATGAACGATGCTGCTATTATATTTAAACAGGTGAGAGTAATAAAAAATTGGGCGACAAGGGGCTTATTGAACTCTTAGTTGCTACCGAAAATTGCATAAATGAAATTTTTAAATCGATGAAATTAATTTTTATGAAGCAACCAGCCTTGATGTTTACGTGTGTGAGAGGGTTTATAATAATGGCAATTATCACCATTAAATTGAGTTTTCACTATGATTGTAAATGGTTCCTGGGGAAGTATACTTTTCCCAGCTCTGAAAGTTAAATGTTAATAAAAATTCGCAAAATGGAATAATTTTCCTTAAATTCTATTTTTTAATTGGTAATAAAAGATTTTTTTAAAAACTGGAAGGAATCCAAAAGATAAATAAATGGCCCGTGAAAGGGTTGTAGAGATAAAATATTGTTGCAAGGGATCACAGGGGTTTTATATAGTATCAAGAGGCTCGAAGATTGATAAGCGATAGTTTACAGCAGTGGTTCCCAAACTTTTTATCTTGCAAACTCCTTCTAAAGTCTAAAACAAAACGGCGAACCCCCTCCTATAGTCGTTAGTAGCGGTTAAGAAAACAAGAAAATTTGCTAGCGCATTTAATTTCCCATATTGCAGAATCGTTCATAACAAGAGATGAAAGAATAATTCTAAAGCATCTTAAGTTTAAATTAAAACTAAAATAATAACTACAAGAAATGAATGTATTTTTAAACAAGAAGTTCCGTCTAGTACTATACGAGCCTACTTTCCCGTATACACCGAATTCAAATTTATAATCTAGCTATATCTCTCTCTCTCTGTCTTTCTCGTTTAGCTTTAGTTCTTAATTGCTTCAAATATACCTTTTTCAACGGTTAATACATATTCATTCAATCGTTATTTATTAAGTCATTCATGTATTTATTCACTCATTTATTCATTCATTTTTTTGCTTATTCATTTAATCATTCATTAATTAAAAAATATTCTTGAAAATCCCGATCAAAAAATTTCATAGGAAAATAGGCTCGTTAGTTCTGGATGAACTTTCTATTTGTACATGTTCTACGTCATAAGAGCTTTCCGATAAAGTTTGTTCCAAGCAAATCTGTCCGTTAGATCAGAAATTATATAGGATTGAAATTTCCCCGTAGGCGGTATGTTAATTTTTTTTTAACTGTTCAAAAATGAACAAAAATTGTTCAAATCAATATTTCACGCCAAGAACTTCTTCCAGTGAGCTTGTTCATGGGAACTTATATCTTGTACCCAGAGTTTACATAATTTGCTTCATTTTCACCCATAGGCGCTAATGTTAAAATTTTTGAACTGTTCAAAATTGAACAAAAAATTGTTCAAAGTAAAATATAGAAATGAGATGTTCTCGCCGAGACCTTTCGAATGCAAAAATAATTTTTCCAATCGGACAATTCGTTCAAAAGTTATTAGGGGGGGGGACAGACCGACAGACAGACAGAACGACAGACCGACCGACACACTTTTTCCCCATCTCAAAACCCTACTTTCAAATTTTTTATTTTTCAATCTTTATTTAATTACTTAACTTATTTTTGACTTTTCTTGATTTCTAACGATATTTTCACGATACATTAAGCCTTCTTTCATGCTTTATTATTATTTTTTTTTACTTTTACGGGAAAGTAGGTTAAAAATGATTACTTTTTCATTATTTGTTCTTTTTGAATTATTAATGGGGCAGCAAACATACGTATTTGCACTCTCAGAAATAGAACTCTCATTTTTTTACGATTCTTTAATCGTCAAGAAAATTTGTCATTTATAACTACGCTTTCCTCGCGCGATCACGTGACGTTAAAAAGTTCCTACACAAATTTCGCCATTTTGACGAAAGGTTTACTCGGAGAATTTTTCACTAAGCCATTTCGTCAAATACGACGAAAGTTTGGTTTGATTTGATCAGTGTTTCTTTCAGGCATCTCTCAAGCAAGTCAACTGCCCCCCCCCCCCCCTCCCGGTAGAAAAAACTAGATTACAATTTCAAAAAGAAAAGGAAGGAGGAAGAAGGAAAAATTAATTTTTTTAAAATGTAGAGGAAATAAAGTGGCCTCCGTTTTGGGTAGTCATTAAACTAATCTCTCACTGCCAACAAAATGTGAAACGCCAAAGCTCCGCTCCTTCAGAGAAGACCTGGTTCTGAGTATAGTTGTTGATGGTATGGCATCAGAGTAGTGCTGTGGGTAAAATTTTTCTATGGTTAAGATGCTAGTGTAATGGGAGTTGGGGAGGGGTGCGACAAAACTGACATGGGGCCCGCCTTGGCTCTCGGTGGCCCTGGTTCATAATACAGGATAATCAACACAATCTCGATTAAATTTCATGAATATAATCCCTTTCTAAAAGAAGCTGCCTTTTTATTATTTAGTATTGGTTCTTTTTCTACATATGGTAGGAACCTTTTGATGCATACTTCTGTTATCCAAATCTTTCCATATAGTTGCAACGAGAGACGGTTGGCAATAAAATGTTTCACTGTTCTTTGAAATTTAATTGTTTATTTTAGGTCAACATTAAGAGGACTTTTGGAAATTATCTAGAAGCAATGACAAATATCTTTGAAAAACAATGCACATTTTTATTTTAAAGCATTTAAATCTAGATTCTGGTGATCATCTGCTTGACTGGTCAGTGATCAATGGTCTTTGTTTTTCAAGCCAGTGAAAACATAAATATGTACATGTGCCCCACAATTTTTGCAATATTACATCTGTTTAATGTGAAGAAAGATTTCAAAAATTGCGATTTAAGACTTAAATTTAAAACTTTCCTGGAAGAACTTTAGATACGTCTCTTTTTCCCCTAATGCCACCAAAAAATAGCCAAAAACTTCTATTTTTAAGACTTTAGGTTGGAAAATTTTTCAAAGCATGGCCCCGACTTACCCCGTTTTTTCTCAACGTGACCAAAAGATGGCCTAAAATTCCATTTTTAAAACATCAGTTTTATAAATTTTTCGTTAGATCCTCTGGTTCTCTCTTCCTTCTACATCATCTAACGTACCATGAAATTGCGCTTTTAAGGGTTCATGTTTCAGAAACACTTTGGTGTCGGAGAAAGACACCGAAAACTATCAGTAACGTCACCGAAGGTAGCCTAAAATATAAAACTTTAGCTCCGAAAATTTGGCGGGAGGAGAATGACTGAACTATTTTTCGCATCCTCTAACATCCCCATACAGCGTATCCGAAATTTCATTGTTAAGACTTTAGAGCTCAAAAAGTTTCCTGGGGAGAGCCCTTGCACCTGTCTCCAGTAACGTGGACAAAAATAGAGTAAAACTGCATTTTTAAGTCTATTTTTGAAAATTTTCTCGGGAAGAACCCCCGAACCTCTAACGTCCTCTAAGAGTTTAAAATTGCATTATCTGGATATAAAATGCAAAAAAAAAAAAAACCGGGGGAGGGCCCCGAACCCCCCGCCCCAAAGCCAGTTTAAGAATGGCATTTAAAAGATTTCAATTAGAAAAATTTCAGAAGCTCTAAAATCCCACTTCCCTAACTTTACCAACCATAATCTAAAATTTCTTCTACTGTTTTTTTTTAATCAAGAATCTATTGTATGTATATTGAAAAAAATGCATATTATCATCATTTCTATTCATGCCCATATATATATATATATATATATATATATATATAAAAATATGATTTTGGATCATACACCGCCCCTCCTAGTTCTTCACCTGCCTTCCCGGAGCAAAAGGTCTAAAAGAAACGCTGGATTTGATTATGCGTTTCTGAGAGTGTGCAAAAAATATTTAAGAAAACTATTTTCCCGATAGCGCGAAAAAGTTGTGGAATGGCATGAAAAATATACATACAAAATTTTGAATCAATGAATGAATGAATGTCTTTTGTTTCCACTTTCCGGCTCAAATATGCAAAATTCACAAATGTAACGGAAATTTGCAGAAATGTTTAAATTTACATATTTTCAATTGCAATTTTTCATTGCGGTAATGAGGAAAAGTTAGAATAAAGTAATAAATGTGAGTATAAAATTTGAAATTAATAAATAAATATGTATCTTCTGGTTTTACTTTTGGGTCCATAGATGAGAAATTAGCAGAAAACAATGAAAAATTTTATGTTTTAAGTACATTTTCATATTTTCGATTCTTTATTCGCGCTAGCGAGGGAAAAGCGCGAAATAGCAGGAGAAATATATAAGTTTAAAAAAATAATAAAATGAATCAATGCATGTCTTCCGGTACCACTGTGTGATCCACACATAGCCGGCGGGAGGCTGAGGCACCTAGTTGCTTGCCTCACAGCGAAATGCCCTTAAGGGCGACAGCTGTTAATAGCTAAATAATTTATAACGAAGTAGTGGATAACGCTTCTAATGAACATGAAAAATGTATATGCTCTATAGCTATTTAATATTATTTAAATGCTTCCGTGAGTATTTAGACACAATATTTTTAGTCCGCACATGCTACTAAGTAGAAGAATATTTTGTTGCCTCGTAGCGCTGCTTATACTTGCGCGGGGCCTGAATCCACATTTTCAGGCAAAAATTGGCAAAAGTAGAAACAAAGGCATTTCAAATTTTGTACGCATGCATTCTTTGCCAGTCCACAACTTTACCGCAATATCGGGAAAACAATTTATTAAAAAATATATTTTACGGTTCGTCCAAATAGTTGTATTAATTTATTGTTTCGTTTGAGTCAGCAACCAAGGCCGTATCCAGAAGTTTTTTTCGGGGGGGGGGGGAGGTGACTTCGACCCACTCACACACTTATGTTAAGGAAAGTTTTAAGGAGGAATAATATATGCTGCTTTGCCAAAATTTTCAAATTTCTTTGGAGGGGGGGGGGGGAGCGTGGGCCCTCCACCTGTATACGGCCCTGTTAGCAACATCTGTTAATAATTACGCCATTCGAATATTATTTTCGCGCATCCCCGTCATACACGACGATCCCTTGGGGCTTCGAGAACCATCAGTTGGGAAACGAACTAAGTCGATTAAAAATAATGTTCGTTTTGGAATACTTACTACTTGTGCCATCTAGTGATTTAAAGTAGAACTAGTTATACATTTAACAAAATGCTTTTTTCCCAATTATCTCTCTCTAACTTTCTTGTCAACAAAAAAAAAAAAAAAAAAAACTATTACTGAATAGGTTATTTCAAAAAAGCATCACTGAAATTTCCAGTCTTTATTTATTTATTTATTTTTTGCGGGTGTGTGTTTGTGTCAGAAAAATATTTTTGAATGGGTCGCCGTGTGCAGAGGCGTAGCTAGACCCGGATTTTAGGGGGTTTCTTCGGAAGAGGTCAGCTAATTTCATTGTTTTCTAAGAAAAATTTGTCAAATTCTACTAGTAACTCCACGAGTTACACTATAAATGCGTAAATGTTTTTATGCATATTTTTTGACATTTATTTTCTACTAATGCAATGTCACACTCCTACGCTTTCTGAATGAAATTCTTCGCTATTACGTCACAGAAGGAATCTTTACTCTTTCAGGGGGGTATCCCCCAAACCACCCCCCTCAGGGGCGTACATAACGCCCCCGCGGCGCAGGGGGGCGCAAGAAGTTTTAGGGCGCAAACACCAGAAAAAAGAACTCCACGAGTTACACTATAAATGCGTAAATGTTTTTATGCATATTTTTTGACATTTATTTTCTACTAATGCAATGTCACACTCCTACGCTTTCTGAATGAAATCCTTCGCTATTACGTCACAGAAGGAATAATTAATCCTCTCCCCCTCTCATTTCCTCTCTCCTGTGTACCTGCATACCATAGTATGGTGATCTCTTTATTATGCGCGGGCGCAAGTAATTCTTTTAAATCTAGAAGCATTAACAGAATGCACAGGTAAAGAATTTTTGCGACCAGTAACTGAATTTTGCGAGAAGTACCTAAACGATGCATAAATCTCAATTATATCACAAAAGTTTATTAGTTTGCGAAACATTTTGGTAAGTGAAATAAAAGAGAGAAACTTGACAAATATAGCTGAAGTTGCTCGTTTAGTAATGATCGAGAACAATGTTTTATGATCTAAGTCTCCCAGGCGTATGCACTGCTTTTTTGATCTTTCCTACTTTACCATTAACACCAGCATCAGCATCAGCAAAGAGATCATTATCCAAACTGAAGCTGATCAAATCTTACCTCAGAAGTTTGATGACAAAAGAAAGATTTAGTGGTCTTGCTGTTTTAGGCATAGAAAGCGCCAGGATTCCTAATTTCAACCTCGACGAACTTGTTCAAAAATTTCTTAATTGTAAAAAACGAAGAGAGATATCTGTTGTACCGTATTTCCGAAAATAAACAAACACATCCAGAAACACAGGACGCACTTCGGGAAATTAAATATTTAATATGGTTCTTCCTCCAAAACACATGACGTACACATAACTACTATTACAAGATTATATCATACAGCGTCAAGCGAAAACAGTCCGAACCAGTCGCTTGACTCCGCTCTCCCGTTCCAAAAAAAAGGTTGCCAGAATTTTCAGACAGGACGACGCTATACTATCAACACAGATTAATATAACATTGATTTTCTTGTCCATCTAGTGTGTCAACTTTATGAATAAAAAACAGAGACCCCTAACGAAATTTTGAATGTAATTACTTTACGACAGTATGTTATCTTCTCGAATAATTAAGATTTTTAATGTTTTAATTTTTTGTAATAGGCCAAAGATAGGGCGCACTTATAAATCTTGCGGGGAGGCGCACCTAAGTCTATGTACGCCACTGACCCCCCCTTATATCCACGCCAGTGGCCGTGTGAATTTTGAAAACGGTCCCTGTATCTCTCTTACAGAATACCATTAACACTAAAAACTATGATAAAACTACCCACTTAAAATGCGTTTCACACATACAGGCAAAAGGCTGAAAATTCGAAAAGAGGGGAACTTAAACTTTTAAAATGATATTTCAATTGCGCTTGTAGCACAGCGCTTAGCAGTGCCTTGCGTTTTCAAACCACTTTCGCTGAAAACGTAATTTAATATATTCACAACTTTTTGCATCATTCATTTTTTAATTTTTTTAAAAATATTACAGAAGCGAGTTACTTCTCTTAACTCGTTGTTCTTTTGCAAATTTAACGCAATAACGATAATTACAAGTCTGTCCCATATTATGCTCCTAGTGTATTAGGCGATCAGTTGGTTCGCTGTTTGGGAAATATACTTATTTCCACAATTTCATCCACCTTGTGACTTAGATTACCACCAAAAATTATAGAGATTGAAAGTTAATATTTGAATAAAAAGAAGATGCTTAAAATTCTTGTCATCATTTTAAGAGAAATTTTTTGAAGACATTAATATTACCTAATAGCAGCTGGTATTGTTGAGTACTATTGAAGATATGTCTTTCCGCCCCATGTCACATAGTATGTACATTCCGTATGAGGATTTTCGGGGAAAAACACATATGCTTTCCTGAATGCTTCTTTAAGGTTGAGTTTCTGCCCCGCATTTGCCTATTTAATAACAGAAAGCCTGGAATGCTCTCCTCTGCCAACTTGATGAAAGCTAAATTTGTGCGCTCAAACTTCGCCGTAGTGCATATAATGCAGGCCAGGAATCTGGAGCGGAGTAGTGGAGCAACGAGGTTTTACTCAAAATGGAGTGGAGCCGGAGCAAAAAAAATAGTTGTGCTCCACCGCTCTGAATTTTTAACTCTTTTATTTTTTTTATCTTGAAAAGAAAATAAATTAACTTTAAAAAAATAAATTAACACATTATATATATATATATATATATATATATATATATAATATATATATATATATATATATATATATAATGTATTAAAATTATTCGGAGCACGGAACGGAGCCGGAGCAAGTAATTAGAAGTCGGAGCGGAGCAACTTAAAAAAATCAACTGCTCCAGATCCCTGCATTAAACTTAGGTGTCTTTCGATTCTGAGCAAAATGAACATGATAGAAAAACAAATGCAATCAATAATGGACTTGCAAGAACAATGTAAGTAGAATCTTAAAATCTTGAGAAAACGTTTTCCTACCTACGGTTTAGCTACCTTCAGCCAACAAATTGCAGCCATGGCAAGACAACCCTAATTAGAAGAGAACTTTAATCTAAAAAAATCTAAAACTCCCATCTAGTACAATAATCTGGGTGCAATGTACCAAGGAAGAAGTAGATACTAAATCTAAATCGTGAAATTGAAAATGGGTTATTTTATCGTTAAAAGTGAGAGTGCAGTGCTCTTGAGTTTATTAACCGAAGAAAATAACGTCTAACTGGAAAAATATATTTCTTGCATACTGTAAAAAAAATTCTGTAAAAGTAAAAGTACCCTTTAAATTTACGAAGAACCTGCTTTAAATCAAATTTCTTGATAACAGTTTATTAAAATTCTTGTTTTTCCCGCTGTAAAACTACAAAGTTACGTAAATTTGAACTCTTCAGATCTGTGACTACCAGTTTAAAAGTTGTAAGCAATGCATAAATATACGTTTGAGATCTGTAACTACCATTTTAAAAATTGTCAAAAATGCATTAATGTGTACCTACGGAAATCATCAAAGATCACACTCGGAAGGTTCGTGATCTGCGAGAAAAATGTTTATGATGGCCAAATTTTTAGGTTCTTCATGACGGTTTTTAAAGCATTTCTTATTAGCTCAATAGCCAAAAGTAGAAGTTTTAAGAATTATTTCTTAACGCAACTGCTCAAGGTGGCACGAAAAACATACTTAATTGCATCAAATGAAAAATTTCAATACATTTTTACATATTAAGACGGTTAAACGCCGATCCCTTCAGATAATTTTGCAAAATACCATTATAATTAATTCGTACAATTTAACAAAAAAGTGTTTTAAAGATTATAATAACGCTAGAGAATGAGTAGTTTTTGAGTTCTTCTCAAAAATGCAATCTTTCAAATAATACAATGTCAATGCATTGATTTGTTCTAAATTAGCAATTTCGGGCCTCCATAGAGGATGTTAGAAATAGGAGTTTGGGACTTTTTCTGATTTTTTTTTAACATTCAAGTTATAAAATTCATATTAAGCTATAATTGATGACGGTAAAAGACAGCTAAAATTTTCCAAAGATCAAGTTCTAAAAATACAACTTTGATGATTTTCGAGGATGCGAGGGGATCGGGGCTGTCCCCGGAATTTTTTTGAAATTGAAGTCTTAAAAACCCATATTAGGCTATCTTTGGTGACGACAAAAGACAGGTGGATTCAACAGCTCTCAGTGCAAATTTCTTGAAATTGAAGTTCGAAATTCTTAATTTTTAGAGTATATTGATAATGTTAGAGAAAGGGGATTCTCATTTTTTTGTGAAATTCAAGTTTTAAAACGTATCGCTGGCTATATATGGCTACATTATAAGACAGCTAAAATTTTTTCAAAATGAAGTTTTAAAAATTACAATTTTGTCGATTTTTGAGCATGTGGGAAGATGAAAGGGGGGTTCCGGGGCTCACCTCGCAATTTTTTTGAAATTGAGCCATAAAATTGCATATTAGGCTATCTTTGGTGACGTTAAAAAACAAGTGGATTCGGGGTCTTTCCACTGGAAATTTTTCGAAACTGAAGTTCTAAATTCGTTATTTTGGACATTCATTAATAAGAGAAAAGGGGGTTTCGAGGCTCTTTTTCTAACTTTTTTTTTTTTCAAATTCAAGTCTCACAAATACACAACATCTTAACGACGACTCTGAACAAGAAAAAAGATTGTGTCAGTGGTGTGTGGAGTGGAGTGGAGTGGGGAGCGTTCTGATTCTTCTTTAAATCACCTTGGTTACCCCTCTCACTGCCTTTCATTTATTTCAAATAAAAATGCAGTAACAGTCCCTGCTTTTTTTTTTTCCTTTCTTTCAAAAAACACGTTATTGCTTTAGTAGTTTTTTTTTAAAAACTTTCTAAAGCAATAACGCTCTTTTTTTTTTTTAATTCCCAACTCAATTTTTATTTATTTGAAATACAAACAACGTCTTCGGCCCCTGCAAAAAAAAAAATGCGGGGTATGGCTGTGTCATGGACACGGCCATGTGTTGTACGTGAATACGTTTATGAAACGGGTTATATATTTAAAAAATATATTTTTATTTATGTATTTAAAATAAAAGCAAGGAAACAAATAATTATTGTGTTACAATATAACTTTATTAATTAATAACTTTATAGTTTTGACTTTTCGAAGCGAATAAGCCGACATTATCCATATATTTTTGATATTTTTTAAATTCTAACACCTTATTATATTCACTGTCGCTATAAACTAATGTTTTATATACAATCGATAGATTTTGACGACAGCTGATGATTAAAACTTAAACGAACATCGTAGCTTCTACGAGTCAAAAGCTATACTAATTGCAAATTTCGATACGCAGCAAAATAACCTCAAAACTTTTAACATTTCAGACTGCTGTATTATTTTGCTGTGATATTGTAAGTAATTTTTCAAATTTTTTTGACGTGAATACGTCTTTAAATGTGCTACCATATGGGAGCAATCCAAAAAATCTAATGATAACAAAATCGGTTAATACAGTTTGGAGTTGTAGTTTCGAATCTATCCTCTACATCGAAAATTAAATAATACTACTGGATAGCTAAAGGATCAAAGAATTCGTTACGATAAGCGAGAACATCGCGGGGGGTAAAGAGGGAAGCGCCGCCATTTTGAGGTTATTTTGCTGCGTATCGAAATTTGCAATTAGTATAGCTTTTGACTCGTAGAAGTTACGATGTTCGTTTAAGTTTTAATAATCAACTGTTGTCAAAATCTATTGATTGTATATAAAACATTAGTTTAAAGTAGTGATAGTGAATATAATAAGGTGTTAAAATAAAAAAATATCAAAAATATATAGATAATGTCGGTTTATGCGCGTCGAAAAGTCAAAACTATAAAGTTATTAAATAATAAAATTATATTGTAACACAATAATTATTTGTTTCCTTGCTTTTATTCTAAATACATAAATAAAAATATTTTATTTAAAATATATAACCCGTTACATAAACGTAGTCACGTACAACACACGGCCGTGTCCATGACACAGTCACACCCCACATTTTTTTATTTAAAATATCATCCCTCCTGAATCTTACTTTTGGAGTTTTATTTTTGGTGTGAATTGTCCTTACAATGTTTTGAATTTCTATCTTTCTTTCTTTGTTTATCCATCAGTTTGTAACGTATTTCGGTGGCCCATGCACTTTTATACTCTTTGCTGTGATTTTCTTAATGGTTATTTAATTAAAAAATGCATATATATTTATATAAAAATATAAAACTTTCGACTGCCCGACTATGAAATTATTATGCTTATTTATCTATACAATTTTTTTCCCATACTCATACTTGCATTGTGTTTCTATGGTGTTTGGAATACTTTCTTTTTTCTTTTCGCTAAGAAAGGTTTGAAACGAAACGCGCATTTCGGCGGCCCTTAATTAATAGTAATAATAGTTTTGTTAATGCTCGCAAATAATGTTTTTAGATTGCAATTTTTTAATTCTACAGAAGGAAAAAAATTGTGATTTTTGATCATCCATTCTTTCCTCTTTTTTTATTTTGCATTTTTACTGCAAAGCTTTTAGCAACCCCCCTGGTTGCCTTTTATTTAAGTTTAGTTGCTGATAAGAAAGCGACAATCATCTGTTTGCTGTTGACGTACGTATAGGCTTTTCAGCAGCTGAGGGAGCTTTGAAATGTTATATTATGATGGGAAGCACTGCCAGGAGGCATTTGATAGCACTGACTTTGATTGCCGAACAAAATTTCTTTTATTCAAATATGTTTTTTTTTTCTTTTTGGTTATATTTAAAAATTTTTTTTTTTTGTTTCAGTAAAGAAGTTTAGAGAATATTTAACAGGGGAAAAAACCTTTTGGGGTGGGACGCGTACCTCCCCCCCCCCATAAATCCGCTACTGTCATGAACTTAAAAATACTTTGAGAAGCCAATTGGTATATTTTTCTGTAAATATTATGATCTTACGCTACTTAATTTAAAGAGTAACAAACGAAAAAAATGATAGCAAATGAAACACTTATGTAAAGAACAAACCCTTTATTATTAAAAAAAGAAAATTAGTAATAATATTAACTGCATTTGAAAAGGAAAAAATATATATTATATATACACGTGGGATATCACTGATATTGTTTGATATCAGGCTTGGAGTAATCGCGATTACGTAATCGTAATCGGCTGTAATCGATTACATTTTGACAAAATCGTAATCGTAATCGTAATCTGATGATGGCATATTCTCATAATCATAATCGAAGTTGTGTAATCCCGTAATCCTTTTTCTCCCGGAATTTTAATCGTAATCTTAAGGAAAAAATCCGTAATCTGCTAGTCCTGCAATCGTGTAATCTTGACCTGCTGAAAGCTGAAATTTTTAGCGCTACCCTTGGATAGAAGAGATAAGATTACAAGAAAAAGGATTCAAACTGTGTACTGAAGTCCTATCCTAAACGGTCTGTAACCTACGGGCGATCATAATATAAAAGGTTCTGTGTGGCGGTCGCAGAGCCTTGATGGCAGGACGATATAATAGTCTGCTAGAGACGCTTGTTGTCCTACTTGTTGCGGTCTCTCAGAATTCTTAATTGCGGCTCCACTCTCCACGGGGAATGGCTGGAGAGCCCGAGAAGAAAGAGAGTCTGGTCTGGATAGTCACTCGCATCGCCTTGGGGCTCTCAGGGGGGGGGGGGGGTCTCCGGTCTCCTCGCGTCGTCCAGTTTCGGTACAAGAGCGGTAATCTGTCCGCAAGTCACAGATTTCGGGGTAGATAAGAAAGGGGAAGGTGTCTATAGAAGGACCAAATGCATCGGTCATTTTGCTTCCTTAATTACCCCTTCAAAACATATTCAAACGGTTGGGCAATAGGCGAGAGTCTGGACGGGACCGCCGCGAGTAAAAGAGAGTTCCCCCTTTCTTCTCTCCGCGGGGGTCCCGGTTTGGAGCCGGCATTAAGAATGGGCGCCCCATTTTCCCTTTCAATAATCGAAGTAGACTGCCCCCCTGAAAATCTAGTGCTGGTACTATCACCTACACACATAAAGAGACATGAAATGACTTTTGTGTTTTCGCCTTTCTTTAACGGCAGAAGTGAAGATTTTTTCTAAAGAATAGCACATTTACACTTTAGCAATTTAGGAGCAGGCGTTACATGATGCTCTATGCTTAAGATGCATGAAATCTTAACCCTGGTACGTGTGATTATTATTCTTTTTAAAAATATGTTCTTCGAATATTTAAAAAAGTACATACATTTAAATCTTAAATTTATTTATATTTTAATGTTAATATTCTTTTTAATTAATAGGTATGTAAAAGAAAATGATATATGTTCAGACATTTTCCCAATTGTTTTTTACATGCATGAATTAATATTTAGGAATTATTTTAAAAAATTAATTATCTTTTTCTTCTTAGAATTACCTTAACAGAATTTTGTATTTCAGTTGAATCTTGTACGTTAAATTTGTGTTGTAAAATTACTTGCACTTTATTTTTTTATTAAAACAGTTAGTACATGGAAAAAAATATATGCTCGTGCATGTTAAAAAAAAAAAAACCACAAAAATCATATTAAAATATTATAGTCATTCGTATTATAATTATTCTTCATATTACTTTTTAACGATTACTAATTTTGCTGAGAGTTATTTGAATGTTCATGTTCAAATTTTTTGAAATTATTCTAAAATGCAGCATTTATTTTCAAAAGATTATTTATCTCTTACACTATCTGAATATTTTGTTATCCCGTGCAATTCATGCACATCTTATGAGTGATTTCATAAAGAATCATAGAAAATTATTATTTTCAGTAAACTAATTGGTGTTATGTGAAATATTTACACAATTTAAACTAGAAAATAAATACAATGGAGAAATATACATTTTCAGAAACTGCGGCCAACTAAATTTTGATTGTATGCACACAAAATAACAATGAACCAGGTAAATCACTTATGCATTATATATACATTTAGTGCATCGTCTTTGCTTATATACAAAATACGATCAATGTAGTTATCCCTCACATGAGTTTTAAATATTCGAAAAATACTGAATGTGCCTTTCCTGATTATACATATATATATATATATAATGCAAATTTTTCATTTCTGCAACGACGTCATAATTACAGAACTGTGATGATGAAATTGTTTCATTATAATTGCATTCATCATCATTTCAGTTATCTCTTATAAAATCAAAAATTTAATTAAAAATCATAACTTTTTGATTTATGACACTATTGTGAAAATGAGAGTTGTATGCATAAAATCGGATAATTTTATGCTAATCTAATCGTAATCAAAATCGTAATCGGATGTCATAATCGTAATCGATTACATTTTTCAACGACTGTAATCGCTGCCGTAATCGTAATTACTTTTTGGCAAAGGATTACAATCGTAATCGTAATCATAATCTCTCAATTTCTCCCTTTGTAATCGTAATCGATTACGTTTCTTTGTAATCGACTCCAAGCCTGTTTGATATATGTAAACTAATGCTGGTCTACCGTAGGAATCATCACTGGGAAGTTACCTAACATATCCAATATAAGGCAGAAGTTTTTTCACGCTAGCATTACCATTAATACTATAAAGAGAACGCACTTCCCCAACTCACCCCATATAGTGCTGGCGTATAATTTAACTTCAGCTTCATTGAAGAGCTTGCTAGCCCTCGCGGTCAGCCTTCCGCACTCCGGAGGCATCGTTGGCCCAACGGAATGGGCTCAGCTGAACTCATCTTCGACTTTGTGTACCAGAAATAGTAATTCAGCACACTCACAGATGGCGCCCCTACTGTGGCACATTATTTGCTGCAATCAAATTACAGAATGCTTTCTGTAATTTCCTTTTTTAAAGACTTTGTAGTTTCTTGTTTTAAAATCCTCGTAATTTTACTTCCGACTTCGGCTGAAGGAGTTCCAGGCAATTCGTATGTATTTTCGGCCAAAAGTTTTTTATAGTGTATTAAGTGAAGACTTTACATCTTACTGAAATTGTGTAGAAAATAGACATTTTATCAGAATGAAGATGAGGACATGATAATTAAAGTTGAGGTATGTGCTAAAAGCAAAAATGATTTGAAAGACCTTCTTCCTTTTGAGAGAATGGACCACCAAATGAAGATCGGGATAAAAAATCAATTAAAGACATCATCCAGGTACATAGATTAGTAAACAAGTATGTTAACAAGTGCCGACATGAAGAGCCTTGAACTTATAAAGAAGCAGTCCAATCATGTTTAAATAAACAATAGAGAAAAGTAATGGTCATTCGACTGAAGTCATTAACTGAAAATGAAACCTGGAATATTATAGGCAAAACAGAATATTGTAATGTAATGGACAATGAATGTGTATACAGAATGAAACGGGAAAGTGGAAGTAATCTTTTAACTTTTAAATTCTAGGTTAATAGCCAGAGGGTTTTACAGAAAGAATTGGTGAATGAAGGTATTTATTCTCCCACATCCAAAGTTAAATAATTTCAGATTAACAATAACCATATGAGCAAATTTAGAATGGATTATTTTTTAAAAAATGTTTGTAGCGCCTGTTTACATGCTGAAATTATTGTCATGGTTTACGGTTACATCTAGCAAATTTCATCTTTCAGAAAGTTTGTAACGTACGAGTCGATTAATGACTTAAAAGGGCGTTTAACCGTTTGCCGTCGTGAAATTCGACGATTTATGTTATCATATGATTTTGTAGTATGAAAAATAATCTTGTCTGTAGCAGAGTAATTTTAGAGATTTCTGTCGCAAAATACAGGATGGGGGAACGAATAAGTAGCTCAGTTAAACAAGAAGGCAAGACAAAGCGTTACATGTACGATACGGAACTAGTTTTTCACTACATAGTACTACTATGTAACGTAAATTATACATAGAGGAGAGGGGGGGACACGTTTGAACAACCCAAATTTTTATCATTTAATTCAAATCGGTAAATCTGAAAGAAAAAAATTAATATATAGCAATACCGGTATCATTTTTTTCCTGAATTTTCAGAGCAGTGGGACATAATGTTGTCAAGTTGTTGTAACTTGCCTGTTTTGGAAGGTGCAAAGTAAAAACGTCATGAAGAAGATGAAGTGTACAAGTTGGATAACAATATTAAAGAGAGTTGTTTTCTGAGTAATCAGAATGTTTATTTTTTAGTCTGTATTGTTTTTCAGATTTTAATGTACGTATTTGTCTTTCTCAGCCCTTAGAAAATTAGTTGTTATATATTTTATTTAATTAAAGTAAAATTTTGAATTTTTTTACGAAATAACAAACGCGTAATAATCCGCAACTTCTATTTAAAGTTCTGCTCTGCTTCACCCAAAAAGAATATTCTAGCCTATTTATCTCTCCTAATAATAAAGGAGCAAGTATGTCTGTGTCCGGCGTAGGGCCAAGACTGTTCAGCCGATTTTCATGAAATTTGGCATGAAATTAGTTTGGAACATGGGGGTGTGAATCTCGAAGAGTTCTTCTGACACTCAAATTTCTTTTTTTAGTACCAACTTACAGCCGAAAATTTCATAAAATGGTTCTTTTATACAGGAAGAAATTATTGCATCGTTTCAAGCTTGGTACAATTGAAAAGACCATACAAAACTGCCCCAGAAAGTGTTTTGCTTTGCGCGCAAAAATTCGAAGCATCTAAATTAACTAGAAAAGAAATTATAAGCGTTTCTCGCTGTAGTTCGAATTTTTTCCCCCACGTTAATTAACTTAAATTTTATTTCCCCAGATGATTAATAAAGGCTTTAATTTTATTTTATTTGGAAAGTTGCCAATTTGTCTACATGAATATTTTCTTGATTAAATATCTATTCAGAATGCTTTTATCATTTTAAGACGCAACTGGTTTTTAATTTATCTTTTCCTTTTTTTTTTTTGGCTTTTATTTCTTCCTTTTTAGTTACTTGTTGAGTACTCTACCAATTATAAGCTATTGGGCATATACTGATTTCCTTTCAATTTTATTTATAACTATAGAGCCACACCGTCCATTTGACGGATAATGAACTAGTTTTATATAATAAATAGGGAGGATTAAAAAACCCCGCAGATTTTATTCATCAGAGAAATCTCAAGATTAACATATCGATATTCTTATTTTTTTAATTTTCGTAACAGGAACAAATTAACATTGAAGATCCCACATGCTCCGAACTTTGAACGCGTTTTACTCAGAATCGTCGTTCTTTGGTCATTTACATCCCTTTGCTCCTAATTGCCCAATTTTGCTTTTTGACGGAATGTTGGGTTGAGAAAAATTTTGAAAAGACGCTCAAAATCGATAATAGTTATTAAGGGGGTCGCAATACGGATGCATTTAAATACAGTCAAGGCCGTATCCAGGGGGGAGCACGCTCACTCGCCCCCCCCCCCCACCCAAAGTTTTTCGCAAGGTAGCTCCCTGAAACTTTCCTCAAGGGGGGAAATACGTGTAAAACGACGTATCAAGAGCAATTTTCATGAATTTTTTTTAACAAAAAAAGAATAAATATATTTTATTAAGATTTTGAGGTTATTTTATAGATATATTGAAGAACATTTACTGAAATTTTCAAACATTTTTCTTGAAAAATCCCGGAGCTATCAGCTGCTGCACACTGTAAGTCGCCACCCGGATTGGCAGAGTTTACGTACATCCTGGAGGTCACGATTATTATCTGAAATCCCTTTTTTTAAAAATCTACTTTTTTTTTAGAATGGGAAAATTAAGTACGATTTTTAACCGTTTTTTTTTTACAATAAAAAAAAGTAGAAATATGTTTATGATTCTAGTTCAACTAAAGCGTGTATATAAACTCATGTTTGTGAAAATTGCAACACCATGAAGGAATCGTCATAATTGAATGAAATTTAATACACAGTTGAGTGGTAGTGGTACAAATAAATGATTAAATTTTCAAAGCAAACAAACAATAACAAGAGATCGGAATCAGTATTTTGTGTAGCCACCACGCGCCGCAATAAGTGCTGCTACACGACGTGGCGTGGAGTCAAACAAATTTTGAATGCCTGCCTGAGGAAGAGCATTCCATATTGTTTGTATGCAGTTCGTCTACAGAAGCAACAGGACGAGGATCACGACCGAGACGCCGACCAACGAAATCCCACACATGTTCAATTGGCGACATATCAGGGGAACACTGTTAGAAATTTCATCAAGAAATTACGATTAAATGACCGGCAGCAGCCTGTCCATCTAATTCACCGTTAAATTTACGGTTTGGAATATTTTTCTATCTTTACGGGACCTAACCATTTCCAATCAACTTGGTTAAAAAGCCATAAATACAAACGTTTACGGTTTTATAACCATTTAAAAATGGTTTCAAAACAACATTTTTACCGTTTTTGAACCATTTCGAGGCGTAGAAACTGTAAACAAAGCTTGCGGGAATCGAACCCTAGGTTGTATGGTATACCAACATTGGTCTCTAGCCATTCGGCCATCGACACCACGTGAAGCTGCCGTTTATTTATCAATAAATCTTCTTTTCCAACAGGCAAACTGCCTTAAAATTGGATCCAATCAAAAACTGAAAGCTCAAAGTCATTTTTATTATAAATTTACTGAATATTAACGAAAATCATTTTATTTGCTGCAAAAATTAAAATACAAACAAGCTTCAGCAGCTCAAATTGTGGGTTCGCGCATTCGCAAACAGTTCGGGAATCCGATGCCTCCAATTTTTGATTTACGTGGGTATTTGATTTACGTGTTTCTATTTAGTAACCACTGCTTAAGCCACTTTTTTTTCTTCTTTTTTTATATTCACATGCAGATTTTAACTGATAAATCCGTATTCCTATTTTAAAACAATGAACGACCACTAAGGTTTCGCAACCAAGATGGATGCCCGATTCTTACTGAGCGCTTGAAAATTACGGTTAGTTAAACGTTCTTTAGGATAAACAGAGAATAAACGATTTTTTTCGCAATCAGCGGTTTGAGTACCATCTTTTTAATGGTTATTCAACTGTTGTAATTAAATATGGTAAAGTAACAATCAAATAAATGGTTATTTTACTATTTTCTTACGGAAATTTTTAACAGTGAATATGCAGGCCAAGGAAGAAGCTGTACCTGCTGCGTTGCAGAAGGATTGAACAGTCCTAGCAATATGAGGGCGGGCATTGTCCTGTTGAAATACAGCGCCTGGCAAGCTTTGAAGGAAGGGGACAGCTTGGGGCTGTAGAACTTCACTGATGTACCAATTGAGATCGTCCATGATAGGCAATAGCGCCCCAGACCATAACTTCGGATGTTCGTCCACTGTGGCGTTCGGTAATGCACTCCGGAAGGTGGCGTTCACCGGCGTAGTGTCTGACACGAATGCGGCCATCATGGTACCGCAAATTAAAGCGGGATTCGTCTGAAAACACGACATGCTGCCAATCAGCACGCCAGTCTCTATGCTGATTGGCCCATTGTAGCCGCAGGCGGCGATGGTTTAGCGTGAGGGGATCCTGTATAAAGGAGTCCTTGCGCGCAGTCCACGCTGCAGCAGACGTCTACGAATTGATGAAGCACACAATGAAACACCTGTAGCTATTGACCACTGTGCTGCCAATTGTCTAGAGGAACCTATGCGGACCAGGTGTCTATCATCGTGAGTTGACGTCACATTTCGGGGTCCACTCCCGGATTTTCGACCCTCGTCTGTCCACTGCTTCCAAACACGCATCACTGTGCTGCTGTTACGCTTCACACGAGCGGCTACTGCACGATACGACAATCCAGCTTCACGAAGGCCGATGATTCTCCCCCGTTCAAACTCTAAGTTTTTCAAATCTCGCTCTCTTTCGTCGAAGAGGCATAAGTAACGATTGAACTAACGTTTACCACTAGCAGATAACCACCGATAACCATATACGCCTCGCTACAGCCGTCTATTTATTCGGATCCATCCGCCGTTCAGAGGGCGCTGCTCAGCATACGCATGCGCTTGAAAATCTAATCATTTGCATATCATGCGCTACTTTGCATTTCCTGAAAATTTCAGCTCACTCGCGTAAGTCCTTCATGGTGTTGCAATTTTCACAAACATGAGTTTATAAAGAAAATGTGTGCCAAATTTGATAAGGATTGATCAAAAACTCTGTGACGTAGAGTGTACGCAAATGCGAAAAAGTAGTTTCGAGAAAAACGCGTTTGAAAAAAAAGTGGTATTGAAGGAAAATTTAAGGCAGTAATGAATCTTTTTTTTTTAATGCTTACAGATACTAATACTTATAGAAATTTCTATCCGAGGTCTAAATTGTTAAAATAAATAAAAGGACATCTTCTAACGTTCTCTAATACACCCCCCAGGTCATTCATTAAAGACTACCTGCTCAACTGCTCCAAAAGGGGCGCTCGTTCAAAAGTAGATAACGTTTAAACGACTTGGAATTTTGCTTTGAAATTTTCTGGGTATATTATTGAATAGTTGTAGAATCGATTTATGAAGAAAAAAAAATAATTTTCTGAGACCTTTACACGTATTTCCCCCCTTAACATAAGTGTGTTGATGCGGTTGAAGTCAGCCAGTTCAAAACTAATACAGACAAAAAGGATCGATTAAAATTTTATTGAAAACTCATAAATAGTATTAGCAAACAACAAATAATTCAATCTAGGAATATTAAATCTTATTAAAAGAAATGCTTTCCAAAATTGAAGAAAACATAGATACACAGATACTCTCAAGAAAACATAAAATACATCGTTCGGTATTATTTATTTTAAATACTAGCACATTAACAGCTCATTTAAGAATTAAAGCTCTTTTTTTTAATGAAAAACAAAAGAGCTCAGTACAACAGCACAGCATTTCTTTTCTTTCTCAAAATAATTACAAAAACATTGACTGTGATAAAATTTTAGCTTTACAATATACTTTGCTATAAAAACTAGAATATTTTACAACTTTTAACTATTACTTCATGCAGACATAATGTTCTTACTAATATGTATATACTCTTACATTTTCCCCAAAGGGTTTAAGTTATTTTCTAAGCAATTTGAATTCTTATTATTTTGGAACACTCATTTTATTACTAAGAAAATATAACAATTTGAATAAACAAAAATCAAGACAAAATAAAAAGTTGAACTTACAAAAACAATAGCGTATATTAAGGATGTTTAATTTTGTACTTTAATTAACATAATTTTTATCATTTAATATGTTTCTTATATCAAGAAAGGTAAATGCTGCGGAACCTCGTTAAGTCAGATTAATAAATATCCAAATAAGCCAGAAAAAATTGGAGAAAGAAAACTTAACTTATTTATGGAATACTTAGTAATAAAAAAAATTGATGAAATAAATCCCACTTTATTTATTACTAACATAAAACAAATCTATCTTAAATACTTAATTCCAATTATCAAATGTATTTTGCCTACATTTTTTAATCATATGATGAAACTTCCATTTATGTAAAACTTTAAAAAACCCCAAAATGGGCTACTCAATGTAAATTTAAATCAAAATGGGTAATTCCCAACTATCGAGGTTCTGTAATAAAATTAGCAGCAATTTTCCTTTTGAAATTTAAAATTAAATCTTATGATATTTTTGTTTTTATGATGATATCAGAAATGCTTAAAATTGATTAATTTTCATCAGACATTTAAAAGACATATAAAAATACTTTTTAAATACAACATGGTTCGGAGTAAATTACAAGTAAAAGTAAACATCAATGTAAAATTAAGCACAAAATTTGCAAAAATTGCAGACATGTGTTTTGTGGTTAAAAGGAACACCTTTTTCAATGTAAAAGAGTGAACTTCAATCCAACAGAAGAAAAGAGACCAGTTGATCTTTTTGCTTCAGTTTTTGCAAATTTTGTGCTTAATTTTACTTTGATATTTATTTTTACTCTGTAGCACAAAGATTTACATTTATTTTATATTACAAGTATTCCTTATCATACATAAATATCCACAACTATGCATTCTTGAGTGCATGCTTAAATTGGGAACTTTGAACATGATAAAAAATATATTAATTTTTCTCATCAATTTGTAGAAACTTAATTGAAGTTAATATTCATCTCCAAATCTCAGCAATTGTCACAAGTAGAAAAATAAAAGTGTCTTAAACAGAAAGACCATATTCCAAATACAATTTAAGACTATTATTCTATAAAGAATATTACCTGAAAAAACTACATAACATACATCGATTACCATGCAGTGAAAGGAGTTGCTTGCACCAAACTGATGTTTGCAATATTTCTTGAACTTTTCCCCTTAATATGTTGTTTATAAAAGATATGTGGAATAAAAGCAACCTTTAACTTCAAATATTAAATGCAATTTTGGAACATGGTGCGATACAGTTTAAGTTAGAATATTTAGACACCAATTTTACTTAGCATTTTAAATCCAAATGCTTGTGTGTGCATACATACATATATATATATATACATACATATATATATGCACATACATACAATGGGCTTTACACATACACTTTTATTCCAGTCGTTGGAGAAAAATACATATAGAACACAACATTAAAAAATCAAAGAAAAAAGAAGCATGACCTTAGCAGTCACATGTCAACCCTGATTTTTCTGTGGAGACTTATATTTTAAAAATGTCTCCAAAAAATGTCGGACAGGGCACAAGTGAAATTTAAATACCTGTCACACACACATAAAGTTAATATGGTATAAAATAGGCTGGTTGGAAAATATAGTGAACATTAAAATATTAACAAGATGACCTGAGAATTGAGCAAATAGAATTGAGCTGAACATTTAAAATAAAATGAATCAATATGGAGTATTCTGAAGTTGAAGAAATAGAACATTTTTATTCAAATGTATACAAATTGTTCCAAATCAGGAGGAAAAAAAGACAGAGTTTTTTCTTCAAAACGAGCCACTCCCTTAAAAAAATAAATAATAAAATAAAAATTTTATATCAGATGGAGGAGAGGACAAAATATGGTATTGAATGAATACTACAAATTTAACTTACTACAAATTTAATCACACACTTTTAATTAACTGTAATATGAATGGCCTTTAATGCATCAGAACATGGTATCATTTTGAGAACTAAACTATATGCAGTTCATTGCTATAAATATTTAGCAATTAATGGAATATTATGATAATGAGAATGAAAGTATAAATTCAATGTATAGCAGCAATATTTTAATAATCCCGCCCAATTAAGTTCTGCAAAAAAAAAAAAAAAAGTAAGCTAAGGTATTCTGATGCATTAAAACTATTTAATGATAAGCATAAAGACAAATTAATTTGTGTGCAATATGACAGTCACAGCCATAATCTGTGCAACTTAAACACACAGAACACACACAAAAAAAATTACAAAACATGTAACATGTAGGGTTATGCAATGATCAGCATTTCAAAACATTTTTAAACAGTAGGTAAATGAAATGCCTAACTTTTCTTCACATTTTATCTTTTAGGATACTGCCTCCGGGTTATCTCCATGCACAGCTATATAACATCTCTACTATGAGGAGGCGGGGATCTTAGAGGGTAAATGAGGGGTTGTGGAGTTAGAGTTGGGCTGATTTTGGGGTAGAGGAGTCGAAGTCGATATTCGTTACACATATATTTTTAAAAGAGTTGCAGTTTTAAATTCCAGGTGGCAGGAGTTATAGTTTTAAAATTCCAGGAGATGGGGTCGAGTCGGTAATACTGGTAAATACCTTTTACCCTGAATGGGATTTGCGCAGGAACTGCATTCAATAGTTGCCTCTCAAGTAAAAGTCTTCTTCCCCATGTGTAACAAATAGAAAGTGAAAAATTTTGATTGCTGAAAAATCTACCTTTAGGGATTGTGACTCATATCCTGGGATGAGGGAGGGAGCAAGTATTTTTAAATTTACCACACATTTAACCCTTATTCTCATAGAGTAGCATATATGCTACCTAGGGCTTTCCCTTACTTTCTATTTGTTAAGTGACGTCAGCATATATGTTGCATTGTTATTTGCTAGCCCTTATTCTCATAAAGTAGCATATATGCTACTTTATGAGAATTCCAACAATGTTGAGCAATACTAGACTTATTTAACTCTTGCTTTTGCACATAACCTTTGTGCTCATTTAACCAAATTTTCAGAGCACGCTTAGTCTGTCCAATGTAAGACAGGCTGTAACAGCAACTAATTTTATAAATACCCCAAGTGCTTAGTTGATCAACAGGGTCTTTAAGAGAAGAGAAGGAAAGTTTGTTACTAGGGGCGAAAACAATTTGAAATTGAAACCATTTTAGGATTTTAGCAATACGAAAACTGACAGAATGAAAGAATAGTAACAATTCAAATTCTTTCTAAAAGCCACATTATTGGAAACAGAAGTTTTAGAAAGTTTGTAATAAATAGAATCAATTAAAGAGTGAAAAAACCCTCTATCAATAGCTATAGCTTTCAGATAGTTAAGTTCAATCTTGATAAGCTCAGGAGAAGAGCAAATATTAATAGCACGATGGACAAGAGTATTAAAAGCAGAATATTTTTGGTTGGGAGGATGAGACAACAGTCTCTGAGGAGTTAAAGAAACAGCAAAAGGTTTTCGATAGACAGAAGTAGTGAAACCAGACTCACTCCGAGAAATCAAAACATCAAGAAACGAGAGGCTACTATTAAGTTCTTTCGCACAAGAAAACTGGATATTAGGATCAATGTAATTCATAACAGAAAGAGCATCATCAATACCTAACAAGTTACTGTCCGTTAGGACAAAACAATCATCCACATAACAAACATAAAATTGATTGCAATTTCTGAAATAGTTTTTCTTCAAAATAATGCATATAAAAATCACTTAAAATAGGACTAAGAGGACTTCCCAGAGCCAGGCCATCTACCATAGCATAGAACTTACCATTAAATACAAAAGTGCTCTGTTGTAAGCACACACGAGTAAGATAAACAAATTCCTCAATTTCCACAGAAGTAAAATGGAATTCAGAAAGCCTTTTCCCGAGGCAAGTCAAAGCGCCATCAACAGGAACATTAGTAAACAAAGAATTAACATAAAAAGAGGCCATAACAGAATTATTCGGAACAAAGTATGTAGTTTTGTGACAAAATTAGTGGAATTTTTAACAGTGGAAACATTCCGACTCCTAAGTGGAGAAAACAGAAACTAAATATAAGTTTATAAGAGGCAGTACCAATACTGTAGACAACTGGTCTAAAAGGAATACCTGCCTTGTGTACCTTTGGTAAAGCATAAAAACGTGCACAGTTAGCAACAGAAGAAATCACAGACCGTTTACCAATCAAAGGAATAGAATGAACAGACTTAACGGCAGAAGAAATAGCTTTCAGCTCCTTGTCACTAGGATCTTTATAAATTTCAGAATAAGGACCAGAAGCAATTAAGTCATCAGTTGTTTGAACATAAGATGATTTATTAAGAACAAGAATCTGACCACCCTTGTCAGCTTTGGTAATGACCAAATCAGAATTTCACACTAAATTACTTACACAATGTTTCACAGAATGGATAAAACCAGTATTAAGAACTTTTTAATTGAAATCGACGTTGGCAGCAATAAGATGCCAAACAGACTCTTTATGAGTGGAAGTCAAGGCACTAAATTTGAAGCCTTTCTCAACTGTAGCAATAATTTCAGAAAAAGAACGCTTTTTTGCCAAAGAAAAATTGTTATTGCATTTCAAAGTATTAATTTCGTTACTATTCAAAGGAAAGATCGAAAGATTTACCACAGCATTCTTATTAACAAGAAGCAAATCAGCCAGAACAGGAACTTTTGAATCCTTACACAACTTAGTAAATTTCTTGTTTAAAGTAATTTTGTGACTGTCAGACGAGCGAAGGGCTCTTGCCCATGATGTTCTATCAATAGAATCATAATCAGAATTAGAGACAGAAAGATGTAAATCATAAAGTTTACGTTCTATGAACGAAAGTTTTTTCCTAATTTCCTGGATAGAAGTTCTAAGTAAAGCTAATTTAGAACGAAAAATTACCTTATCAACCCAAACCGAACACGGTAAATTGACACTTTAAAGTGATAAATTTAGGAATGACTTTCTTACGCCTACAAACCTGAAGAAATTTTGAATGGTTCAAAAACTGAACCTTCTTAATTCGTAGATTACAAAATCTGTTACCCTGAGACATAACTCAAAAGAAAAACAATAGCAAAGCCATTCAATAAAACAAAATAAAAAGAGGGAATAAATTTCAAAAACAAAATGCAGAAACATACACAACAGAACACAATAAACAGAATGAATGTCAGAAAACAAAAAAGCAAAAACAAACGCTCAAGAAAGGCAATGAAGAACAGAAAAATATCAAAACTCACCAAGTAGCAAAACCGTTGTAAGAACAAAAACAAAAGAACAAAATTCAGGCATGTTAAATCTAACACATAAAATAAATGAACTTTGTGCTTTGGTAAAATTGAAAAACAATTATTCATGTTAAGAAAGCCCAAATGAGCATTAAAATGCAGACATACCAGGTGTATGCAAATGAAATGAGACGATTGTTTTAAAGAAAAAACACAAATTTGCGAAAACTGTTAATATTTCTTTATTTGAAATAATATCCATCGCTAGCTACACATTTTCCCCATCTTTCGAGCAATTTCTGAATACCACACCAAAAAAATGATCGGTCTTTTGAGGCCAGCCAGTGATCAAGCCAAGATTTGACGTTTTCGTAAGAAGTGAAGCGCTGGTCAGCTAATGCGTGTCCCAATGATGTAAATAACTCGTAATCGGAGGGAGCCAAGTTTGGCAAATAAGCCGCATGAGCTAAGGGCCCCAGCCCAGCGACTTAACGATGTCCTTGGTCGGTTTAGCAAGGTGGCTAGGTGAAAATCTTTTTGTGCTGCCGTTTCTTGTATTGCTGGCATTTTTCGAGTATAGCATCGTTCAAATCAAGTAATTGTTGCTTGTAGCGATCAGTAATAACGGTTCCGCCGGGTTTGAGAAGCTCGTAATAGATTGGTCCCTCCTGATCCCAGAAAATACACAGCATTGTCTTGCGGCCGAAGCGATTCTGCCTTGCGGTCGATTTGAACAACTTTCCGGGGTGAACATATGATCGATTATGCTTGGGATTCTCAAAATAAATTCATTTTTCATCGGCAGTCCTAATTCGATGGAGATATGACTTGCGTTCGTAGCCGGTAAGCAACATTTTGCACACGATTTTTCGGTTTTCCTGCTGACGGTCTCTTACCTCCCCCGTGTGGCAACCAACTACCGACCTTTATTATCTTGCCCATTGCTTTGAGGCGATGGGAAACAGTGCTCTGGCCAATATTCAATTGTTCTACCAGATGTTCTTGCATTTGGCCATCATCTTCATCGAGTAATGCTTGCAATTCGACGTCTTCAAATTTTTTTGCTGGTCTGTCACGCTCCTCGTTTCTTACATTGAAATCACCATTTTGAAGCTTTTCAAACCACCTGTAGCACTGCGCACGGCTTAGAGCATTGTCACCGTATGCTTCTACAAGCATTTGATGAAATTCAGCAGCATTTTTCTTCAGATGGTAATGAAAAATTAATGCCGTCCGCAAATCGTGGTCGGAAGGCATAAAATTCAACATTTTCAACGCAGTAAAAAAAAAAAAAAAAAATGCACACTGAAACTCGCCCAAATGTAAACTAAATGCGAGTATCAAAGGTCAAACTATAAAAAAAATTCAAGTGTCGCGCTTTCGTGATCTTTGCATATATGCATGGAGACATCTGTTAGCAATCGTCTCATTTGATATGCATACACCTGGTATGTTTCGGGATTGCTTTGAATCCCTTTCTCAATGCAGTAGTGGAGCTTCTAGATGCAAAAACATCCAAATGAAGCAAACAAAACAACAAAAACACAGCTTATATAGCCTAAGATTTACCAACAAACCAATGAGAATAAAGACAGCGTGGAGGTAGAAGCTGTTGTAAGAAATGATCTCAACCTCGATGAGTGAATTAGAGGTATTAGAATAAAGTTCAAGGACATGAACAATAACATCTTTTGACACATCTGGTATCAAGCCTAAGTTTAGTATTGTTCATGTGTGCAAAGTTTGAAGATAATTTATGCAGTAATAGTAATTGAAAACCGTGTAAAAACTTCCGAGACAAATCAAGTTAAATAAAACCATGTAAAAATACTGTTTTCTGAACCGAAACTACTTACTAGAAGTTAATAAATGATGTCCAAAAAGCCAAAAGGACTACTAAGAAGGGGCTATTGGTTGCTAAATCACTATGATTGTGGAAAGCAAAAATATTTTTTTTTTTAATGGCACGCTTATTTTTTCAGAATAGCATTTTTATTTTTGAGAAATGCACATCATTTACATAATAACCTCATCAGAACGTTTTTTTCATACTTAGCCTAAATAGCATTTGTCATTCTATAGAATGCCTATGCATTATATAAAATGCCTAGGGAAAGTATGTAATACTTCTCATATTTCATACTTTGACTAAAGACGTCCGGCATTATATAGAATGCCGGCGTTTCATACTTTGCCGGTAACATATATACTGGAGTTGCCCAGCAGTCTAAATTAGACTGTAATTCATTAAAATTCTCAAGTTCAGCCTCTAAAGTTTAAACAGCTTTTAGAGATTTTTTCTGTTTGATAACAGTTGTTTCAATATTTCAATTAGCAATAATCTCTCCTCAGTACGATTGATTAACCAGAGTTAGTTATTTAATTTAATGCATTTGTAACACATATTATACATAAAATTCATCTTTCTGCACTTCAATAAAAAACATTCGTCACTCCATTATTAACGAATAAATTACAAGCACAAACTCACTTTCAATTTAATCAAAAGTTCAAAACATTAATGCAAATCAACAAACTTACAAGTGTTGAATCGAAGTAAAATAACGCATCACTGCACTTATTATCTTATATTAGACATTGTTAGCTTCAAATTGTATTTTATTTTATTTGACACTGTAAACAATTTGACTGACTTATGTATATATATATATATATATATATATATATATATACTGGAAACGGATTAACCAACACTTTAAGATTAGTATTATTTTACTGTGACATTCATTTTTATATATTATTTTGTTCTTGGCATTTCTTCTTTAAATTATAAATAGTAAAAAATGTATTGATTATTGTAAATATTGTAGATGTAAGGAGTAGTATGAAAGTATGACGAATAATAACTTCTAAAAGAAGGTTTTGAATATAAGTCAAAAGTAGGAAAAAAACTTATTTCCAAAAAAAAAAAAAAAAATATTCATAACACTAAAACTGATCAATAGCTACAAAATTTTAAAAAGTAAGAAAGTATATTGACAAACAGAGGAGAATATGGTACTCAACTGCTTTATCTTTGCCTATTTACATATAGGTAGCTTTTGAGACACTGAAATTGAGTATTTCATTTGTCTAACTTTAAAAGGAGAGAATTTATTCCCAACAAAATTAATTTTTCTTACATAATTCTGCATTTTACTGTTTTTTCAGTTACTGAATTGCTAAAGGATGAGCTCAAAATTTGTTAGAATAGATGGGAAGAGTTATGTTTAACCAAAGTTAGACTGCATATTGCTTAATATTGTTGATTAACAAATCAGTAATTTGACTGTGATTCAAAACTAAACAGAAATGTTTAGTTTCTTGGTACTTCAATCATTATTTATTTCCACATTTGAACACTTCATTTCATGACTTTATTTCTAATGGGTTTTAACTGAAGCGAAAAAAGATTTAAATAAATAACTTACTCACATGCTTCCAAAAATTTTTTTTCTCAGCATTTAAGGTTATATTGGTAATTTCATTACTTTAGATTAGCCAAATTTCATTTTCACACAGCTTGATTTCTGCATATTAAAAACAAAAATTTCTCGTAACTTTTTCAACATGTATGTTTGACTTTTTACTGAAAATTTGTGACTTAATATGTTGCTCATATTGGCCTTACTCAACATACCCTATTCCCTTTGATTCAACAACTTTCAGCTTTAAAATTGCTTTCAAGTTACCTTCCTGACCAGTGGCGTACACAAGGTGGGGGATAAAATAATAATGCTTTATTACATACTCGAATTTCTTTTAGTAGTTTCAGAAAATTATGAACCCCCCCCCCCCCCATTGAAAAATTTCTGTGTATGCCACTGTTCCTGACATCACTTAATATTTATATCATGTATTTTTTCCTTAAAAAGAAAAGTGAAATGCATATTGGAAAATGTTATTGTTAGTCATTTCAACTGGTTAAAAGGTTGTTATATTTTAGGAGATAATTTTTTTTAAATAAAACTATAAAGACTTCACACACGTAACAATTAAAATAATAACAGAAATAAAGAACCCCAATTAATATACAGACCAAATTATTTTTCTCAATTTTAAAACTTAAATAAATATGATTCTTTAAAAAAGTATCACAAATTTGAAAGTACAAATTCATTCTTTAAAATATCTTCACAAAATTTGTAAATACAAATTCTTTGGCAATTGCTCAATAAAATATGTTAATCCATTATACAGATTAGAAAGAAGTTCAAAAGTATAAATACACCTAATTCCTTTTAATGGAGGAAAAAAAGGGAAATGAATGTACACCCAACATCATCATTTAAAATGCAGTAAAAACATAAAAGTATAAAGATAAGAAAAACATAGTTGATAATTTACTAATTAGTATTTCATTAATATTTGATAAGAATTGAAAATTACACTTATTCAGTTCTCATTAAGTGTTACCAACCATTACAAAAAATATAATTATTTTATTTTCCAAATTCACAATGAGAAACACAAAAACAATAAGGTATGTTATATGGGGAGGGGGTAGAGAATGTACAAACACAAAAATGTAGATGGCTGAACCTGTTTTCATGAAACATTTTTTCTTCCTTAAATCAAGATAATTCATACGCACATACTTGACGATTGATTTTACAAACCTCTAATATCAAACACCTATGGTTTTACAAACAGTTTATTGTCCTGAAAACGCTTCTAATAAAAAAATAAATTTTGATTTTCCGAACTGTTGATGTTGCAAAATTTTTCATTGTCCTAAAGTAATCAAGAGTCAACATATATATATTGCATTTAACATATTGTCTAGAAGCAAAAACAAAGCAAACATTGCATAAAAATAATTAACATTTTTTTTCCCTCTTCATTCACTACTTTGTGGTGTTACCCTTCTTGATGAAACTTGCACAGCTAATGAGCCCAGTTTCATCTGTTTTATGCTTATATATACAGGGTGTAACAGTACAGCGTTTACAAACTTTGAGGGGTGATAGTAGACATGAAGACAAACATTATAAAATAGGAAAACATGGAGCACAAATGTCTTCTGTAGGAACTAGGGGCCATTAAAGTTTAAGGTCCAAAATTCCAAACAATGATAAAAGACGAAAAATTGGTTGATTCGATTGGGGCTTTCGCTAAAATCATTCTTTATATCACAATTTTTTTCAAACATTTTTTTAAAGGAAACTTTAAAAAAATGTCGATAGAAGGCGCTTTAGACTTTAGAATAACCAACAACTTTTTTTGTATGGAGTTAAAATTATTCTAAAGTTTAAACTTTAACTTAAATTTTAAGCCCAAAATCGAACACATTGGGATCGGGTAACTAACGAAAATTGAACAGTGAACAGGGGGAAATCCTTTGTAATTATTTTCTTCAAAATGACATACAGCATGGTCAGAAACGCTTTCCTGGCGCGGTAGTAATGACAGAAAACACAAGAAAGGAAGAACACGAACACAAACCTGTTCACAGTTCAATTTTCGCTAGTTACCCAATCCCAATGTTTTCGATTTTGGGCTTAAAATTTAAGTTAAAATTATTCGAAAGTTTAAACTTTAACTCCACACGAAAAAACAAAGATCAAGAGTATTTGTTTGTTACTCTAAAGTCTAAAGCGCCCTGCATCGACAATTTTTGAATGTTACCTTTAACCCTTTCGGGACGGGCGCCGCAGTCAGCACGCCGCCGCCACCAGATGGGGTTCTAACAGAATGGATTGTCATTTGGGGTGGGCGATTTGTGCTGCTAAGCCTAACTTTGGAAAAAAATTCATAAAAAATTAATTTTTTATTCAATTGCTTCAAAATTTGGTACATTATAAGAAAAACTTGTTGTCAACTATCAGGATTAATTTTAATACTTCATCATAATATTTCCGTAAAAGTTCTATAAAATTAATTCAGAATGATGAAATTTTTGACTTACCTCAAAAAGTTACGTAGGAAAAATATTCAAAAAAAAGAAAAATCACAGAATTTAGTTCAAGCAGCATATAGATACAAATTATCACTGCTGTCGCGGTATGTAGAATGCTGCAAGTTATGTGTCTGATAGTATTGTCAGTACCAGAGTCACTATCACTTTCCAGTTCCATTGAAATATCAAAACTATCATCACTATCTGAGAATGAAGCATTCACTAATTGTGCGTATTCCTCTTTTTTAAAATATAGTTTCCTCTTAGCAGTTTTAATAATAAAGCATTTGTCAAATTATACAAGAAAATCTCCTCTGAGCACTAGCCAAATCTGAATCGAAATGAAGACAAGGAAGCAAACCACTGAATATCTATGTATCGACAAAAAAGAAATAAAAGTATTTGGAATGATTCGAACCATTTCATGTGCTTATGACAGCTGATCCAGTTAAAGCTCTAGCTTGTTTATTTTCATTACTCATTGCCTCACCGCTACTCTCATAGGTCCTTCCCTCCTTCCGAACCAAGAAAAAAAGAATAAAAAAATGCTATGGAAATAAAGGTCAACATTCTACAGTCTTGACATATTACACCGTAACAGTCATAGGGTCCCATCTAGTATCAAAGAAAAATACTAATATTTCACTCCATCTGAAATCCCGTATACGGTACACCAGTCTTCAGAGTCGAGTAGAATGGCGAGACGTATTCGTCACACCCAGCTGTGAGGTAGCTCTCGCTGGCAGTTCGTATACGTCACATATACGTCACACCCATCCCAAAACGGTTTTAAAAAAATTCGAAGAAATTCGTGATATAAAGAATGATTTTAGTGAAAACCGAAAACGAATTTACCAATTTTTCCCGTTTTTTATCATTGTTTCAAATTTTAGATCTTAAACTTTAACGGCTCCTAGCTCCTACAGACGACGTTTGCGCCCCATGGTTTCTGATTTTATAATGTTCCAGGGGTGATAGTCGACATGAAGACAAAGTTTGTAAATGCTTTACTGTTACACCCTGTACATGTGTGTATATATATATATATATATATATATATATAGAGAGAGAGAGAGAGAGAGAGAGAGAGACGATATCCAGAAAATGTGGGAAACAACACATTTAAGAATTTTCAAGATACTTAAGTGCATGAGAAGTTGAGCTGATTTTAAAATACTGAACATAATGAAGCAACCAAAAAATTTAAAAGTAGAGATTGTATGCCATAGTTCTAGAATGGAAGCAACAAAAAAAATCGTAATCTCAAAAATATATATATATATGTACAGTGAAACTGTGCTATAGCGTCATTCAAGGGACCGCGATATTTACGACACTATAGCCAAGTGATGCTATAAGCGATCACAATTACTATTGATGGATGAATGAAGGGACTGTAATTTCTTGACATTATAACAGAGTTGTCACTATAAACGATGTCGCTATAACCAAGTTCAACTGTATACATAAAATGTTACAAAAACTTGCAATTGCTAAAATGTTTAAAATTACTAATGATTATGATTGGTTTATTTTGTGTTAATATAGGATTAGAAGTACTTGTTTTTTATCTATATGTATTTAATAAGTGGTGATTTTTCTTCTGGTCATAGAATAACATTTACCATTCTCTGCTTTTTCTGAATTTTTGAGAAAAATCTTTGAAATTCTTGCTTTAATAGGTTGGCAGGTGTGGAAAAATAGTCTTTTAGAGAAGTGCTACTTTGCCAGCAGAGAAGTTGGGATTAGTGCTTGTTTCTAAATTTTGTCTTTCTGACACAAGAGCAGATTTTGAATGGGGTTTATATAATTAAATATGCTCAAAGTCAATGAGTACTATTAACCCCATATTTTTATTGAGCAGTCTATAAACACCTTTCACAGTGGAAGACATTACAATGGAGGTATACAACTAAGCCAAATGAAATACTGCCCGTAAGAAAATTTAGAGCAAGAGGTAATACAGATGTACAGGGGTACAGGGTGGGGCAAAAGTAATGACCCGGTTTTAAAGGGTTATTAAAAAAAACTAATACAGTTTGAGACTTGGAATTTTTTATATTTTGATCTGTGTTTAATACAATTTTTTTACATTAAGTTTTGAATATCACTTCAGCAATACAGCGGCCATCAGCAGCAATAAACTGATGCAGTCTATTTTTCCCCTTAGAAAGAATAGACTGCATCTTTGTGTGCATTTCAATATCCCTTGGTAATGTTATGGTCCCTGAGCTTTGTTTTTTTGTGGGGTTATTTGAAGGAAAAAGTTCACCATACTTTAGAAGAGCTGAAGGACCGAATCGTCAAGGAAATATCCGCCATACCCCTTGTGCAGAAACGTTTCTCAAAACTTGAGAAATAGACTGCATCAGTGTATTGCTGCTGATGGCCGTCCCATTGCTGAAGTGGTAATCAAAATTTAATGTAAAAAATGGTATTAAAACTTCTTTATTTTGATCTGTATTTAACTCTCTAACTGTACTAGTTTTTTTTTATAACCCTTCAAAACCGGGTCATTCCTTTTGCCCCACCCTATATCTTTAATTATAGTAAATATTCTAATAACGGTACAGTAAAAGCTCAACTACCTGGAAAGAGTAGGAAATGCCAAATTTCGCATACATGAATTTTCTGGATAATGAGCACGTGAAAATTCATCAGATATTGAATGTAATAAGGTTACAAGAAATCAAAAGGCAAAATTTTAGTATTATTATTCCATAATCAAATCAACAATCAGCAAAAATCCCCCCCCCCCCCCAAAGTTGCTGTCTTGAAAGCAGCGTTTTACAAAACTTGTATTAGGATTTGTCTGCTTTTATAATTACATGTTTAAAAAATTACTTCTGATCTTGAAATCATTTATTTACTTTATGTTTATTTTCCTTCGATTAAAAAATGATTAATTCCAACTTTTGCAGTTTTTTTAAAAGAAAGTGCTTTTGAAATGGCATCACATTGAAGAAGGTTCAGTATTACAAATTCAATGTTCAATCCAATATCTATAAATAAAGCATAAAGAAAAAGTACAATCTTATAAATTTCTTTTGCAAAACATTTGAACAAATAAAAAAGGCGCCATTGCATCAAAGGCCTTCAAGATTTGGTGGAGGAAGTGAACCATTGGAATCCAATATTTTGCACGCTTCGTGTAAAGTTTTAATTTTATTTTAGTTTCATTTCTTCTCTTGGAAAAGAAAATCATGTAAATGAAGGGAGAAACTAAAGCTTCGACTTCAGAACTTTAATCTTGGCCAGAATTTTTTTTTTTTTTGTTTTTGTGTGAGAGAGTTCACAAATGAAGATGATTAGAAGAAATTCTGATTTCATGAATGCTGGATAGATGAGCTTTTACTTTATATCAAATTTTATAAATCAACATAAAAATCTGTTAACACATTTTCAGATTTCAATGAGAAATTGCAAAAATTTTTGGAAACATCAAGTCATTAAAAGCAACGTTACATTTAACAAGTATACTAAGCAATTCTTTTCAGGAAAGAACATATGATTTAGTGGAGAGAGAGCGTTGAAAAAGAATAGAGAGAAGACCATGGTAAAACACACTGGTATTCAATTTTTTGATACAACACCATCCCATATGTCTTGCTTTTGCTTTGCTTTCAACTTTTTTTTTTCTACAAAGAAATATATATATATGTTAGTATATTTCTGTGTTTTTATGTGAGAAAACATAAAAACACAGCTTAGCTGCAGAGAACAAATAATACATCAAAAGCCATTGTCTCAATAACAGGGCAACTGTCAAGTGTTAAACATTTTAGAAATGTGGGTATCAGTAATATCCTTGTTTCAGACAAGTTTGGTCTAAAGTAAAATGACAAATATAATGGCAGCACTGGTTAATTAGCTAACATTTTTCATTGTAATTGAGAATTTAAAAATTATTGCGATTGAAATAAAAAGTAACTAAAATAAAAAGAGGCAATAAAATTCAAAGAAGTATGAAGGCACTAAGTGCTGACAAAAATGATGCTCTCACTAATGCAGACTATTTGGAATGGAACACACACGAGTGTTTAGTTTCTACACCAGTAATGTAAGACAACTATCAAAATATAAGATTGATAAAGCCAGAGGTATAGAGAAGCAGTTTTTTAGGAACATCAAAAAAATTTCCAACAAAAATGTTAGGTGTTGGACATTTCTTTAGGAACTTAGGGATAATAATAATGATTCTGAAGTTTATGAACAGGTAACAAATTTTTATTCTCGTGTTCCTTTGCAAAAATAGCTTAAGTTGAACAGAATAAATGTTCTAAAATAATTAAATATTTTTACAAAATTCAACAACCACTTCATGTTCTATTGAAAACACTAGTCTCTGATGGCAAAGGATGTTCTGTTTATTTTGAATACTGTCGAACCGAGTAAAATTACATATTTAGGTAATCGAGTAAAATTACATGTAATCATTCTTGTGAGTTGCAGAAATATGGGCATTTCAGAATTGCATTAAGAAGTGATTCATGGGATTTAAAAGTTTTTAATGTCCAGTCTTGTTTTAATATATCCTTCACTTCTGACCAGAATATCTGGGCCAACCCCCTGTCGGATAAGAAGCAATTCCCCATCAAAAACAAGTTATTCCTATGCAGATATCTTCAACATATATCAGATTGGTAGCTACTACTGGAGATTAATCCTTAATTTCAAAACTCTTCTTTGTATGCAGAAAGAAATCTTACAAACATTTGATAAATTATGTATTTCAGGATTTTAAAACAATAGAAAATAGAAATTTATAGTAAAATAGTCTAAGTAAGAGACAGCCATGCTATGGAAGAATTCAATAGCTACTTATTCAGAAATAAGATATATATACATGTATAGTCAGACCACTATTTAACGCATCCCTATTTTGAGAATGTTTCTATTTTATAATTTCTTTTAAGGAAGAAAGACTTAAAAATTTCCTTGTAAACTCCAAGTAATGAAGTGTATTTCTCTAATTAACGAACTAGTTTCTTGTAACTTAATTTTTCCCTCAGCCATATTTTTCAAATATTTCCTTTTGTTATACACCTTACATTGATAAAAATTGCTTTTACTGATTCTCTAAGAAAGTATGTGTAGAAACCAAATTGAAGTGCCATTCTTTGCGTTTCACCTACCACGCATTTGCGTCCTCTCCATCTTCAACTCCATAGAGAACATTTCCAGAATTGAACCTCTTTTAACTCTAAGGTTTTTTAAACCTTAACTCTTTAACTATGCCCCTCCCAACCTTAATAGTCCTTGAACTTCTTATACAGATATTCATTGTCACATTTTGTTTCTTACAGAACTAAAACTCACCAAGTGAAAATGTTTGAGCTTCTTAGAAAAATTTTCAACTTTCAATGGATGGACTGATAAATTTAAAGAAAAACAGTATTGTACCAAAAGTAATCAGGGTGCGTAGCAAATTCTTTCAATGAAAAATAAGCACTTTTAAGCACTCAAAAAAAAAAAAAAATATTAAGCACTAAAAAAAGATCATTTTTGCTATGCAGATTACATCCCCCACCCCCAAATTGCTAAAACTTCTTCATATAAATAATATAAAATTTATATTACAACATAACAGCAAAAAAAAAAGAAAATGAAAATAAAGATGCAATTACATCCCTCCCCTCCGTGATTTCCTTCGATTTTCTTTCTGTGAAAATACCGAATAAGCACAACCCCCCCCCCCCCCCGAAAATTGGATTCTCATTCCGCTGACCAAGAGAAGCTCATGCCTTCCATTATCAGTTCCCAAACCAAATGCCAAAGTATTTAAAAATTCCCTGGGAATTGCAAACTAAACAAAAAACAAAGCTCTCCCTGCTATATTTTTGAAAAAATTACACATTATCACTTGGGGGAGGGGTAGAGAGAGGGTCATGGGCTCCCTTCTTGTTGCGCCACAGCAACCTCATGCACGGTACCAAGCCCCAAATTCGACACACTGGAGAGCGGTGTTAGATCGAATTTTGGAACAGGACCAAAAATGGCGGATTCTCGGAAGCATTAACGTTAACACACGTCTTTTTACGCAAAACTGCAATTTCATCTTAACTCATAGACAAAAAAAGTGACTTTTTTTGTTGTTTAATCGAAGAAAGGACGCTTTCAACCAATGGGAAATCGGCATTCGAGCTGACCGCGCGCAATGAAAGGAAATTCCGCAAAACGAAGCTCGGACGCTTGCCGGTTTGGATATTGAAAACGATGATTTTCCCTGATATTTCCCTGATTTTGAATATCCCCTGATAATTTCCAGAAGATAAAACTTCCCTGATAAGTCCCTTTTCCACAAAGCGGGTCCCTACGCAAAAAATAGCATATCATGGTTTTAAAGATACAAATGAAAAATAAACTTTTTATGGCAAAGAAATGTTTTTCAATGCAATTAACAATTGATTCAATAACAATTTGACGAAGAATTAAAACCAAAATCCAATATTTAAAAGCCAAAAATCAAATGATTAATTCTTGGCCCAATGTCAGATTCGCGAATTTTTCGCAATATTGATTACATGGACAGTATAAGGAATGCCAGTAAGGCTATAACAAACTAAATAGGAAAATATTTATTATTTTTATTCAAAATAAAAGCTAAGAAAAAATCTTAATCGCGAAAACGAAGGCTTAACGAAAATTCGCTGTCGCAAAAACGAGACCTTTTCCCACCATAGTATTTAAAAAAAATGAAAACCTCATATTTCCGGCATTATCCAGCTGATTATATCCTTAAAGAAATCTTTGGACATTAAGTCTATGTTTTGTTCAAAAGAAATCAATTCTGTTCAGAGCCGCTGCAAAAGGGAAGTTCAGGAAAGGAAACGGGCGTCAATGTGAGCTGGCGCTGGCGCCGTTTCCTTACTCGCTCTTCATCTAAAAAAAGCTTGAAATATGGACATGCAAAAAATTTTTTGCATATCAATTTTCTATAGATTTAACTTGATTTTTTTCCGCGATAAAAAATTACGCGCCTTGGGTTACGAGTAATTTTTTAAATTAAATTTTTGCGTCCCCACCTCCGATTTTTGCGCACTTGACGATCTATAGCACGTCCGCGGCATTGCTGAGGCTACTTTCCTTGTGCTATTCGGGAAAGGAGCACTTATTTGGTATTTTTCTTCACTTATACCGTTTTAGCGCCTCCTCCGATAATTCCGTGAAAATTCAGGAGGGCGCTTATTCGGTATTTTACGGTAAAGCAACCCTTATGCACACAAGCATGTTTCTTCCCTTCCTTCCTCATTTAGAGAAAGGTTGGGAAAACCAGTTTAGAATGGTAAGCGGAGCCACCCTTCTTTGCTTCTTGCGCAATTCATGGCGACATTCGGCGGTCGAACGAAAAAATATATCTTTCCATAAAAGGAAGTAAGCACTTCTTACAAACATGGATGAAAAATAAGCACTTTTAAAAGCTTTTAAAATCAAAAGCAAAAACAAGCACTATTAAGCACTTTTAAAAACCGCTATGCACCCTGTTAATATCTGGTAAAAATAAAGACATGTATAATAATATTAGTAAAAATAGGAAAACATCCATTTTGAGAACAATTCTGGGAAAATACAAAACTAAAAACAAAAGTGGACGAGACTGCTTCATATCTTCAATGTTTACAACAAAACATAATAACATTTAAAAAAAAAAAAATGCTTTGGTGGAAAACAAAGCAAAGTAAGAATAATTGTCTTATTAGGGGCAAAAATGAAAGGAAACTTGAAACTGGAACAATCCGTAACTAGCAGAAGTAAAACCTCAAAAACTTTCCTTGGTACACAATGTCAATTAACATTTTAACACAAATCTGGATAAAATAAAAAATACAAAAGTTGAATAAATGTATAATTAAAGAAAAAAGCAGAATTGCTCATATTTTTGATTATAACTTCTCAGCAGTTAAAGGAAATCAACAAAAATCTAAAAAACATAAAAGTTATCTTTATTGACATCTAACAGTACTTCAAAGTTGCAGCTTGTGGATCAAGGGGTGCTCAAAAGTTTAAAAGTACAGCATCGCAAATAAAAAAAGTAAGTTATTACTAAAAGAAGGTTGAGTCAGTGCCAAAGAAAAACTCATGAAGAAGCATGGAATTTTGATGTGACAGATAATAATATTCAGAACAGTTTTGACAAAGATGGATTTGCCTTAAGAAGTAAAATTCCACAAGTATGAGTTTGGTCACCCACACTTGTGGAATTTCATCACCCCTTTCACTCATACTTGTCGAAGAAAAGGAAGATATCTTTAAATGAAATTAAAAGAACAATAATACAACTTAAGGGGAGATGACAGTGACTGATGATTTTTTTCAATTGATTCTCAAGTGTAGACCTTGGAAACGCTAAATGAAAAAATTTTTGGACAGAGTGATGCAGTAAAAAATACTGAAACGGGCTGCGATGTTGATGAAGATCCGAATGATCATGATGCTGAAATCAACAAACATCTCATGATGACGCAGTTAGAATCATCTGAAGCAATTCAACAAGGTTAGTTTAATTCTTGCTATAAAAATGCCAATTTTATAATATTGATACCATATGGGAAAACTATATGTTGAAAAATTTGTTTAACCACTAAATTATTCTTGCTCTCATTTTAGGCTCAAATTGTTTCTTCAAGGCTTCAAGAGCTTCTTTACTGCTATTTTAGTTTTGTATTAAGGGTTGTAATTCAGGTTTGAAAGCACAGTAAATTGCAAAAAATGTAATTATCCCTCTTCAAATTGCTTTCATTAATATCTCAAGCGGTCGCCTTTCTGTCCAGTTCTTTTCCTCTAATAAATTTTCAAGCACACTTTTTTAGTTATTTATTTAGACTTCAAATAAGTAAATTGAATTTTTAAAAATGCAGTTCAATGGTGCCAAATTCAAAAAGATATACTTCTTTCTTACAGAGAAAAGCAGTTTTATGCCTTTAAAGTTGAAATTAAACTGGTAAGAAACTTTTTTTAACATTCAAAAAGCTTTAATGACCAACTCTGGGTGCAAAAGTGTTGCCATACCCAATTTTGTGAAGATCAGACGTAGAGCATAGATTTGTATAGGGAGCACATACATATATATATATATGACATAGGCAGCCTTTTTTATTTATCTAGATAGATATTCATACATAGTCTTTTCTTTAAGGCAACGGTGTAAATTTTACTACTAGAAATAATACACCATATGGTATGTATACCATAGTCTGACAAAACTCTGGTTTTAACACTACATAGGCTCCATATTGAGTAGCCCTCTGGGCCTTTACCACTGTTGGTATGCCATTTTTCAGCTTCCTCTATGTTTTCTTACTAATATAACAGAATAATTGAGTGATGATAAATGGATTTGTCTAATCAGCTTTTTCTTTTTCAGTCAATCATCAATTTTGAATCTGCAAGTTGTATTATCCGCAGCATTGTGAATTTTACTATCAAATCAAAATAAACTAGCTTGGAATGCATTGTAAAACAGAAGGCAGTATAGAGAACTGGTTTAAGTAAAAAATTCTTCATTTTAGTTGTTGCTAAAAAAATGCATTTCAAAAGTTTTTTTAAAAGACTCTTTCCAGTCCAAACAATTTCCCCAATGTTTACAGTTAGGTAGACACCCTGATTAATAATGAGTTTAAAAAGACTTTTTGAAAGTAACCTTAACGAACAACTATGAATTAAGAATAATCTATAGAATAAAAACAAGTACCTCTTGCTTCACTGAGAAGTTTCCGTTCAACATCCTGCTGTTCCTTCGATACATAATTTTTTATCCCTAAAGCTCCAGAAACAAGACGCCTAGCTAAAGTTGCAGATGTCACAGGCCTTGGTTTGCTTGATTCATGTAGCTCTAATTGTAAAGACAAAATTATGAGAATATGACTTTTTCAAACTGGGACACGTTTAAAAAATTTTAATTTCGTTAATTTGATTTTAGATGGTGAAGTACTTACATTAATCTAAATCATACATATTAACCAAGTAACAAATATACAGTCAATTCTCTCAAAATCACCAATTTTCTAAAATCTGCATAAGATTAATATGTTTTGGATGACATAGTTATAAAGTGATTTTAAAAAGCAAAAACATGAGTCATTTGTTGAATCGTCAAGCAAATAAGAGCTGCCTAAAATTGTTTTAAAAATGCATTAAATGCACTGCTATTTATTAAAAAAATAATAAATAGCTGTAATTAAAATACAAAAATTTGCTTTATAGAATAATTTGGCCTTAGATTATATTTTCGTTTTATATATAACTAACAGTTTGAAAATGATGAAGATAATTTTGCAATGTAATACTACAAAATATGTAAACAAATCAATGACCTGAAATCCTCAAAATTCTAAATCCTGCAAATTGCTGGTTTGCAAATAGCAAACTGGTTATAAACTGTGTAGATTTGAGAAAGTTGATTGTGCACATTTAAGTACTAATTGATGATGTTCTTCAGGAAAACTGCAATTAGAAACTTTTATAGAATATCATTTATATGTCTGCACTTGCTATAACATAACTGGGGGGAAAACACAGTATAACTTACTAGCACATTGTTTTGCTTTTGTCTTTGACTCTTTTGTTGCTTCAGATAAAGCCCTGATTTTAACGAACGGGTGCTGCATAATAAGGGCTTGATTTGCTGTAAGGATAAACATTGAAAGCTACAAGCAGTCAAACTATCAAGAAATATTATGAAATGAAAATAGTATAAAAGACAAACATACTTTTAAACATATGTAAAACAAGTAGTTTTCCTACTATTAAATGAAAGGAATAACGCACAAAAGAAAAGTGTTAATGGGGGGGGGGGGGGGGAAATGAAAAAATATTTGTTTTTGCCAAATTGAAAGTTTTTCCAAACAAGAATTGCTACTTATAAGTCCTTTTAAGCAAATGCATTATGAAAACAAAACTAATTAATTAAATTATCCCCAGTTGATTCATATATCACCTGGGTGTTATATGAATCAACTGGGGATATGCAATTGTTGTGCAAGAAAAATTTTATTGCCTACTGTAACATATTGTATTCCTCAATTAAAAAAATATAATGCTGGTTTGCCAACCTTAAAGAAACAACTTGAGGAACATCTGTGGTGATTTTGTGGATTATTTTGAAATTTTGTGGAGCAGTCCAATAATAAAATAAACATCATAAAGAAAAAACAATTACATTTACTTAAATCCAAAGCTATATTTTAATAGACCTCTAAAATTCGAGCATAAAAATAAGTATTTTTTAATTAATAAATTAACATGCATGAAAATAAGGTCATACTTTAAGCACAAACAACTTTAGTTTCCCGTACTCAAACTCTTGATGATACCCATGGTTTGGTGTTCTTTGTGTATAAGCATATTCAGAAACAAGCTTAGAGTCAGCTTAAAGTCCAGGAACATCTTTTTAAACAAAGGCTTAGAATGGTCTGCCACAACCAAAGGGTAATTGTCTCGATCAAGAATTTAGTGAAATACTACTCGGCTTTAATAATATAGACTTTGACTTACTTAAATGACGTCATAGCTAGAAAATGTACTAGCTGGCAAATGTGTACCAAAGTCTAAAACGGGCTCAAAACTGTTTCTATTAGCTTAATAATGGATACATTAGCAATAAAGTGCAAGCTACATGCAAATTGGTTTAGTATTAACATATATATGAGCCATTTCTGATCGAGCAGCAGCCATCTTTGATGTCATAACAAAAAAAAAATGTACCAGGTAGCGGATGTCCACCCGAGTCCAAAATAGTTTCTAGGGCACCTACTAGGAATTTTGAAAAAACAATCTCCCTACGTGAACTTTATTACAGAACCTCAGTCAGGTCCTGGACTATATTGTTTATAAACTGATAAACAAGATTCATACTAACCTTGAATGCAATTCTTTTTACAATATGAGCCATAATGTCATTGGGCTCATTAATAGAATATCATGTTAAAAACAATGGATTGCATAATTACAATGAAAATTCAGAAAACAGTAAACTAAAATATTTAAAGTAAAATTGACTTTACCTAATGCGGGGCTAGTAAATACAGCAAGAGCATGGCAATCATCCACCCATTTTATAGTATAATTATCTTTTCTAAAACAAATTGGGAAATTATAAAAGTAATTAATGTATTCAAAAATTAAAGTAATGGCATTTAAAATGTTAACATTTAAGCGTAATCGAAATCTTTCAAGACCTCATTATTTTTATATTGATAAAAACATAATAATGTGATGTGTAAAAATAAAATAAATAATACTGTATTTGTTTTAAACTGCCCAATTTTTCAATAAACAATACATAAAGTTAATATAAGAGTAGTATAAAGAGAAGCGTTATCATATACATGATTACCCTACTAGTATAGTATGCTATATAAAGTCCTGGAATACTAAATGGGTCATATACATCAAATTACACCAGCTACGTGAAGTCACTGTCTTTTTCCTTACTCTATTTTATTTTTATATCCCGACTTTAAAGGTGAATAAGACTCATGTTTTACATACTGGACTGCCATTTTTGGTTATTTTATTATAGCATGGTAAAGAAGTATATCCGCTACAAGAATCCCAAAGCCATGGAACCCCATGCGGGGACTTTCCCAGGTTGGAGAGATCCCGAGTTACTTCATTAAAATGAAATTAACAGAATTTATGCATAAGGAAAAGATTTATTTTGTTTCATTTGTCTGTCGTACTTTGACAATACGAACGATAGATCTTTTTGTACCATATTTTATAAAACATAAGATGAACTTGAATTTTGAAGTAATTTTACTAAAAAATAACTTTTTAACCTCAATCACTCAGAAATTCTGATTTGATTTTTTAGATTCGAGATAATGACAAAAAAATGAAATGATTTAAGTTTTTTTAATTACAGTAGACTCCTAAGTATCTGGCTCACGCCTATATGACCTCTATATAATCTGATCTAGTTTTATTGCTCTGTACCATCAGGCCTAGTGCTACAGCCTTGTGCACATTCTACGTGGCTCAAGATAAATAGATGATTTGTACTAAATAAGTGAAAAAATACATATTATTACTCTGATTTTGGTATAAAATCTTTTTCTTTTGGCATTGGTGAGCAAAGAAATGAGTTCATATATCTTTTATGTGGCCTGCATTTTGCCACACTAGGCCGGATACTTGGGAGCCTCCTGTATTTTATTTATTTATCATTAATATTATTTATTTATTTTTTAACTGTCTATCACTCATAAATTTTTATTTCTTTGAATTCGAAAAAAAAAAAAAAAAAAAAAAAAAAAAAACCTCAGAATTTAAAAAATTTTTATAGAAAATTACAAAAATTGCATTTGAACGATATGCTGCCTGCAGTTTACACAAAGATACCAAGGGTTAAGATTTATTACTATATTACAAAGCCAGGCTAAAACAAATATTCCTTATTTACAAAATCAAATCAACCTTAAAATCTTAGAAAATTGTCTACTGAACTTTCTTCTTCTCTTCTTTTAGTCATCAAAATTGTTCTTTTTGTATACACACTGGATATTTTGATTTCAAGTACAAAAAGCACCTGAATTTTGGAAAAAATTTCACAAAGGAAAAAACTATCTACAAGACAAACAAATTGCCGAAAAAAAGAAAGTAATATATAAATAAATGATCTCTAATATCACATTAACTAAAACAATGATGGAGTATGTCAGTGTTTCTCAACAATTTCACTTTTAACAATGTCTAAATTCCAGAGATCCCTAACAACCCTGTACTAATATTTCTTTAATATATATATATGTATATATATATATATATATATATATATATTGAGAGTCGATACTTACATTAATCCATTCAAAATGGCACATTTTTCAGGAGATAATCTCCAGAAGCAGAATTTATTTTTGCTTTATATTGATATGTATATATCCATAAATATATCATATAACTCACATAAACGAGCATCAAAACAGTAAAGTTCACAATAAATTTCCAGAAACTAATATCATAATTCATAAGCCTAAGAGGCAAAAATATTATAGCACAGTAATGGTTACAAATTTTGACGATACATGAGAAAAATACAACTCACCTGAACCAAGCGTCAGAAATAGTTATTGATCTATAGTTTATGGGTAAAATAGGCCTGGCATTCAGAAGTCACAGAAAGTAAAATACATGGAGCACAAAACGTGTTACTATTGATCGTGTAAATTTCTTAAGTATTACCCTAATACTTTCAAAATCTGAGCCTGTTTTTAAAGACCTCTTACTATTACAACAAACCCCACAAACTGCTGTCATAAAAGTAATGTCACAAAAATAAATAATCTCTAATATAACATTATCAAAAGCTATGGTAGAATATGCAGATGTTTCTCAACAATTCCAGTTTCATGGAAGCCTTTTAACAATGTTTAAATTCTAGCGAATCCTAGCCCTACGGAACAACCCTATACTAATATTTCTTCAAAGAGGCAATAATTACATTAACCCATTTAAAATGGCACACTTTTCAAGAGATCATCCCCAAATGCAGGATTTGTTTTTGCTTTATATTGACCATTCAAAAAAGAGTTTGCAATAGAAATCAGCCACTTCGTAAAAATAAGATACATGAGCATAATAATCATATTCTTATTTTGCATATAAATTTTTATTAACTACATATTTTTATAAATAAACTATTTTTCATTCTACTACTCATTGTGATTTTCCCCCATCTTTGATTTTTAAATATACAGTATGTATCCAACTTGAACCCGACAATCTTTTCTAGAATGCAAAGAAAAAAAAATAGAAAGGAAGGAGAAAAAAATCTATGAATGATTTTACACACTAATAATAAACACTGCTCACTTTAATTAGCTGTGTGTATTATTAGCGTCACTCAAACTTCAGTTACAATTGTTTTAATAACATTTTTGTTTTTTTGCAACCTAAACAAGAGAGCAAACCCCATCAAACTTTCGCATTTTGTAACATAAAAATTAATATCTATTAGAAACAATCTCAAAAATAATGAAATTAAAACAAGCTCTTGTTCTATGACACTAAAAGATATTTAAGGGGGGAGGGATTTTGTTTGGAGAGTACTTACATGTATTAACTTTTACACAATGCTAATAACCCAATCTTAAGATAAGCAATTTGTACAAAAAATAATGCATGCTCCAGTCACCCCACTTAAAATTGCATAAAAGCGCAAGTAGTAATTTTTTGGAAGTTACGACTTCATGAATGATTATTTATCTTATTTAAAGCATTTAATAGACAAAAATAAAAAAATAAAATTATAGAAGAATCATACAAATCATTCAAAGTTGCAAGTAACACAATATTAACTGAATATGATGTTTCAATGCAGTACTTACTTGTAACACTGTGAAAGGAACGATTCATTCTTGAAGCTACAAATTGATGTTGTTGTAGGTAGGTCATTTTATTTGGTATTTTATTTATTTATTTATTTATTTATTTTTGAGTGGATAAACTAAAAAAATAAAACAAAATTATACTACAATTAAGCACAATATAGACCTTATTCTTAAAATGTACTAGCAAAATGAATAATAAAAATAAAAGGAACAGATAAAGTATAAACTAGGACACGTATTACCTTTTCATTAATATTATTATATTTTTCTGCAAACATTTGACAATTTCACATTGAAAAGGGAGGACTAAAATACTTTTGTGTAAGACTGGAATATAAAATGATTGAAATTCCCACTTGTTACACAAGAGAATAAACTAAATGCATGTTAAAAATTTTTGAAAAATATACACAATGAGATAAATTTACTCTTTACAATGAGAAAAAAGTGAAGAAAAAAAGTGGATCCTCAAAACAAATCAAATTTTGGAACAAAAATAAATACATTAATTAAAATAAGAAATGAAAGCTACTTACTGAAATAGAGAAAGAGCTGAAATCAAATCTTGAGTTGTAAACTCTACTGGAAAATTAAACAGCTCCACAATGTTTTCATTTTCTATGATATAAAATAATGAATCAATTTGTAAACTTGAAATATTCAATAAAACATAAGCATATTTAACTGAATTAAACAATTACCAGAAAATTTTATTTGCACAATGCAAAATGGCAGAACAGTGGTTTGGCTTGAAATTTGAACCAGTTCCAAATAATCTACTTAAATGAGCATTTTTTTGGAAAAACTTTAAAAGTAATTGATATAGTACATATAAACAAGGCATTTTCCATAAATAATGCTCTCAAAGTAATAAAACAATATTTATTGAACAAATTTATACCATTAAAAATCTTCAAAGCAGCACCCTCCTACATCTATATATTTCTATGCCTAGAAAGCATACCGGAAGGTCCTCTCTGGGTTGTTCTTCAGAGTTGATGTAACAGAGCCTGGATGTTTTTAATTGTGTTGACCCCCCCCCCCCTTTTCATGACTCATTTCAGGCAAGGAAACAACAAAAAGTCAAGGGAAGCGAAGTCAAGATTGTATTAAAACTAAGAAAGCAATAGTGTGTGGGTCTTGGCCAGAAAATCATTTTATGTCTTGTCAAACAAGGCATTTGACAAGGTGTTGTGACTTGGCATGCTGTCATAATAAATTTCCATGCATCCCATTCTGCACCCTCCTTTTTCAAAATAAAATTTTTACATTTAGTCCTATTTACACGCGTCATGTTCAAACTTAGAGTGTTCACAAGAATGCTCGTTCTTGCTCTCTGGCAGATCTGAGGTGACTGAGAATGGGTGTGTTATGAAGCTAAGACCCATACTGCATAACCCAGCAGGTTCAAAAGTTCTGTAGTGTACAGCCGTGTCTAAAAGAAAAGGTTGCATCACTTATGGAATGCACTATGTATATATGCATGCTAATGTGTCAAAACAGCATACGAAAATGGGAAAAAGGGATTTAAGAGACATTAACTCAGACAAGGCATGGTAGTGATGTATTCTGATTTTTCAATTTTCTTTAAAAGTGTAAAAGTAGGTCATAGGAAGTGAACATTGAGTCATCCAGAAATTTTTGCCTGCTCAATACATAAAATAAATTTCAGGTTGATTAATTGTACTGTAAAAGCTACTAGAGTAATTTTGTTGCTTTCTGTTGTTGAGTTTAAAGAGTCGTTCACAAATGGCTTTGTTCTATTTTAATCTAAGTTATTTTAGCCAAGCAACAACTCCCAACAGAATATTCCGATAGTATCTCAGATATCTATAAAAATAACTACAAGTAGAAGGTAATTGATGTACAAATCTTTCATATAAAAGTACCTAAACAAATGGCATTTCTGGCATCAATGTCACCAGGTGTAGTAATTTGTGGTGTTCCCCCAAAACAAATGAATGAATAATTTTAAAAAAAACTTTGTTGTTCTATAACTTGTAGTTTTGTATTTTTTATTATTTCCATAGTGCAAAAACAAAAAATCTTAAGAAATTCCATTTTATTAATTTGGTGTAACTTTCAGTAAACTACATTTATATTCAGTTATGATGTGTTGAAATGACACCAATAAAATTGTTCAATTCAAGTATGAGTATTCAAAATCTAACTCATTTTGGGTGTCACCCCCAATAGGATGTCCCCCGGAACGGACTGCCCTCTCTGCTCTCTTGTAGTGACGCTACTGACTAGCAAATAAGATTTGTTTTAAATAAGAAAATATGCTTAGTTCAATGGGTTCAGGTATTTTTTAAAAATAACAAGCACAAGCATGAAAAACATATAAATTCTCTAAAAAACAATGTTACCTCTCGATTTTGTATCAGCAAAAGACTCATAATCAGTAGTAATTTTCGTAACTTTCAAATGATTAGATTCTGCAATTTCACACAACTAAACAAAAGAGAAAAAATGGAAGACATCACAATACTTTCGTTTAATTTAAAGCTGAATTACAAATAACAAATTACAGCTGAAAGCAATTTTAACAATGCAATAGTGCTTAATACAATTTAAATAATTGCCTATACCCCAAAGTCTGTAATATTCTTTTGTTACATGTAGCTTTCTTTTCCCTTTCAACACAGTTTTTTCTAAGTTCAGAAAACTATTTCTTTATCCTAAAAAAATTAACATTAGATTATCTTTTTTTACTTTCCGACGGATATTTTTCATCATTTTTTTTAAAATTATTAAATACGGTTCCTTGTAACTTAAAAACACATGTATGCAATCTTGCAAAATTTGTGCTTAATTTACGTTGTATTTAACGTTTTGATTAATCTAGTCCAGAAAATAAGTGTATTCGTCAAATTAAAGGAATTAAATGTTCAGAAAACAAATATACAAATGCAAAATTTTTTTATTTGTATATCATTAAAATAGTTGAAAATAAAATGTTTATGAGTGTTATTAGTACAATTGGAATAGGGTTAAGTTGGCAAATGGGTAATTGGAAACATGGCTTAAACAGAAGCAAACTTCATTACCACATTTGTTGTGATTTTGAAAACAGTTGGTGAGTCACAACTTGGCATCATAAGGAAGACATTGAGAGAGGTCTGCCTGTTTTTAAACAATTGCAGAGCATTACCATTATTTGCAGTTTTGAAGATGACAGAGGAAAACGTTTCTCAAAATTTTGTGATAATTTTCTCTGAAGCAGATTTACTAACATAAAACGAATGATTTCAACTATTTTTGTTTGTCGTGTAAGAATGTATAACAAATTTGGTTATGGATTTCATTCCCCCTGTTATTTTTGATGTGCAAGTTATGTATTTACATTCATCCCATACATTTTACACTTTAGGGTAGTTGAAAAAAACTAAGCTTATCATATTTCCACTATTAGGGAGGCAAATAGATTTTGATGTAAAGTGTACTTTTGTGTGTATTTTACATAAATTTGTCATCTATACTATTAAAACCTGTCCGCGTCTGTCTGTCCGTCACCTCAGTCTGTGTCATTTATCGTACGCACTTTTTATATATTTCTTAGAGTGGCAGCGGTCTTTTTTTTCAGTTACGATAAAATTATTGTTTTGAAATTTTGTTAGAACTTTTGCTTTGAAAAGCATTAAACTTTGAAAGTTCTTATCTTGGAGATTAATATATATTTTGATGATATAGTAATTAATATTTCTATTTTACAGATTATTATAACTTTGTTTTACAGATTGGTAAGACTATATCCCAAAATTATTTATGTGTTAGTTTTGAAATTTCGTTAAAACTTTTGCTTTGAAAAGCATAAAATTTTGAAAGTTCTTATCTTGGATCTATACTATTAAAACCTGCCCGTGTCTGTCTGTGTTTCTGTCCGTCTGTCACCTCATCTCCTCGAGAAAGGCAGAATGTGCGACGTCGCGGCGGGTATTGTCAGATTCGGAATTTTCCGGGGAAGCCATATCACCCGGTCTCATCAGCATGGGGCTTTAATTAGTAGAGATATTAATTAAAAACGCAAGTTTTATTTTACTTTTTGCATTGTTGCATCGTTCCAACAATATATAATATACAGTTGCCGTTTGAATTAAAATCAATGCAGTTGTTGCCATTGTTGTAACCAATGTCAACAATACTAATAATCAATGTTTCTCTAGCATTTTGAGTGAGGCTTTGCTGCATTTGCAATAATAAATTTAATCCTTCTTTCTTTTTAATTTATTTATAGCCTCCTATCTAATAAAACTATTTTTCGTATTTTAACAGGGACTTTTAAAGATTGTTTAAATTATTCTGAATGTATAAAACGAAAATGGCGTAAAATCAAAAAAGGAAAATAATTAATTGTCCTTATTCTAATGCGAATTTTTTTGAATTTCTCTATTATTAATATCGGTCCGGGTCTGTATGTCTGTGTACGGGTAGATAATAAAGAATTTCAATGCCGTGTTGTATTCAAGCTCGCGCAGCGCCGGGCGTACAACGATTTCTTAACAAAAATCGAACGAGAAAAGAAAACTATTTTTTGGGAGCATTGTACTTAATTAATCTATGATTTTTAGGGACTGTTGCTTTCATCTAGGCTCGCACAAAGGGCATTGCTTATTAATATCGGTCTGGGTCCGTATGTCTGTGTATGGATAGATAATAAAGAATTTCAATGCCATGTTGTATTTAAGCTCACGCAGCGCCGGGCGTAGCCCGTGCAATTCCGGGCGGCGCATGGAAACAACGCAATTTTTGAGATGGCCTATGCAACGCCGGGCGGCACGCCTAGTATTACTTATTTTCGTAAGATATTTCTTATGAAATGATCTCAGGTTACATTGTGATGCCTTTTTTGCTTCTCCAGCCCAATTTACTAAACTTTCTCATGAAATTAATTTCAAAAGAAAAAAAGAAATTCATAAATAACAATAATAATAAACAAATAAATAAGTATAATAATTTAATTATTAAAGCATGTTGAGCATAAAATAATTATCTCACAAAAATGCCACACAAACAAAAACTAAGACAGAAACTAAAAAATATAATTTAACAAATATTTAAAAGCAAAAATTTTTGAAACAGGGTTATGCAATGTGGTATTATTTGATGGACACATTTTTTGTTCTAAAGGTCTAGGCCAGAACACTTCAGTCCCAAATTTTATTTTTGCTTTGGGGGGAGGGTTAGTATTAAAGTTTAGGAAAACTTCACATTAGACTCTACAAAGAAATTTGAATAGTATAGGATGAGTTAGGGTATGAACATCCTCTTAATTTTATGTGAATGCTACCATGAAGAACTTTCTGCAATATATTGGATATGTTAGGTAACTTCCCACTGATCACTGGCATAGATAGGGGTATAAAACCCCCTTGAAATGGCATATATTGTATAGAATTTGACCAATTTTTCTTGTAAAGCAATGATATTTGCTAGTTTCTCCTGAAGAAACCACCCCTGAAATCCGGGTCTAGCTACGCGACTGCCACTGATAATTCCTACTACTACAGATCATCATTAGCTTACATAGACAAAACACAATCAGTGATATCTGGAGTGTCTTGGAAAAAAAAAAAAAAAAACTGGAAAAAAACTCGATAGGATTTTATTTGTGCAGTATACGATCTTAATTTGTTTCTATTTAGTAAGAGTTGAAAATAATATACATCCTCTTATTTTGATTAAAAACCTTAATCAAATTTTATTTATAACAGGGGTTGCACTTCCCATGCTTGAAGACTAGTGTGGGGCAAGTGCACCACCATGTTACTTCTTTTATTTCTCTTTGGCTATTCCTATTTTTAATTCATTCTGTATTTACGTCTACTAACTTATGGTTGTTTGTTTATCTGTAGACCATGGAGGAAACTTAAGTTCGAAAGATTGGACATGGCACAGCATATTCAAAAGATGGCCCTAAAGCAGCATTGGAAATCAAGACATTTAGATGTGATGGAGAGTTGAATAATGTAAAAACAATGTTACTGGTACTATTGTGTATTCTTAAATGGAGAATTCTGCGAGGAAGAAAAAAAATTAAGTTTTCCATTTTCAACAACCAACTGTAGACTGAAGAAAAACTTTTTTGTGGCTACATTCAAAAGGTTTAATGTGAAATGGGTTTCCACCATAAACTTTTTCATGTATTTTTTTCAAATACAGTTAATCAATTATTCCTTCTCTGCTTTTTTTTAATAATAAAGTGTTTGTTCTTTACATTAATATCAGGGGTGTCGCTGACGCGCTATAGCGCGTAAAGAACGCGTGATACGCGAAAAGGACCCAATATTTGAAACCTTGCGCGTCCTAAAGGACGCGCTATTTTCCTTTCATTACTTTCTTTCAAGTTTCTTAAAAGTAAAACCAGAGTAGAATGGAAGTTATTTTTTCCTGAAAAGATTACTAAGAAGTCCATTCTCCACTGAGAACAAGTTCCTAACAACCTTCCTTATCAGTATCTTCCTTCCAATCGCACCATACACAATCGGCCCAATGGAACGTATTCCTTAGACCATAAACTAGATAGACAAGGTTTGGGTTCATAGTTCATAGATTAATGGACAAGCGTTTTTTTTATTGATACTATCAATATTTAATTAGTAATAGTGATTTGAAAATGATCTTATTTATTGAGCTCATTGAGTAGGAGAGTTAGTTTCTTGCTCACTTTTTCGAAACGAAATGACATACACTAAATTTCTTGCAATGAATACAATTCGTATTGCTTTTACAAGGTTTTTAACCGACTTCATCCTCATTATGTCTTGCTCTTGAGATATCAATACGAAAAATAAAAATATATGTAATATTTCGTTAAAAGGCCAAACATCAAATATACCTATTCTTTTCTTTTTCAGTTCATTGAAAAATAAGGAAGGAAAAACAAAAGCGTTTCAGCTGTTTTTCTTTTCAAAATCTGAAATAAATCAACAACAAGAAAAAATTTGTTTAGAAAATTGTTTTCTAAATTTTTTTAAGTTCCAAAAATTGTTTACTTTACAAAATTATCAGTCAAAAATTTAATTTTTCTCCAGTAAGTTCGTAAATCTAAAATTAATAGTCATGTGACATTAGCCTGTAGGACTGAAAACATCGGATTGAGAGCATTCATAACTGATTTCACGCTTCGAGGGGGGAGGGGGGTTCGTAAAATTGACACAAGAGGAGGGGTAACAAGAAGTGTGAAATCATGCTTATGCAACATAGCGTGGCATGTGACAAAGGGAGCAAGACATCATTTAAGGATGGTCCCATTGTACTCTTAATTAATTGTGAGTGTTTCTTTAATGAATTACACAAGGTTAAATTTGTTCGAAGATTGGAAACGAACGGCATACAAATAAACGGCACAAAATTAATTTGTAATCCAAGTGTTGAGCAGTACAGTCAGAAATACAATATATATATTGGTAAGATTAAAGCGTGAAATGCATTTTAAGCATAATTTTGAAAATTTAACAATTCTACATACATCATTAAAAGTAAAGAATAAAAAATAAAAAACTGGAGCGAACGCACACATATGCGTACTTGGTGATGCAACGAGCGTTCGGCCTTTCCGCGACTATACTTCAAGCATATTTCATGTCTTTTAAGATTAATGTTATTGCAATGATAATTTCAACGTTGCATTTATTATTTAGGCGATGGGGCATTATTAATAAAGCTGAATAGAATTTAATCACTGGAAAAAAAAATTTGTTTAATTTCTATTGAATATTGCTATTGATTTTTAAATAAAATTAATTTTGTGAATTTGTTACTCATTTCTGGTATTTTAAAGAAATGGTGTGGCCCCCTTTTTTAAGTATTTTTCAACAATTGCTGTAGTTATATATATGATTTTCTTGTTCTTCATAATCAAGAATAAGATACTCCAGACAGAGATTTAAAAATAAAATTAAAGTTTACGCTTCTCATTGTTAATATTGCTGTTATGTTTAATAAATTAGGTTTGTGCATAGGATGGGTTTTGATCGTTTGCCTGAAAACAATCTCAGCTCTTTTACAGATCAGAAGCAAGTTCAGAAATTGAGAAGACTCACCCACATGGTCACCAGCAGTGAAAATCTTTGATCTCCGCCCCCTGTCAGTCAAACTGGTCCCCACCATTCCTGCTTAGGAACTAACAATGGCGAGTAAATAGCAGGGCTCACCTAGTTACTATATGGTCTAAGACGTATTCCTCACAGGGGGCTCAATCTTTGTCCCCAGGGTAAAATCTCACTCTGGTTGCTTCTTACCTTACAACATGTCATATCTCTTCTATTCTTTTTAAAGCCCCTCCCTCACCCCTTTCATTACGACAGGCACGTGTCAGTCGCCGACTCCCAAACATCCGCGAGTGTTCTACACATGATCTTTAATAGTTTTAAAACAGTATTGGAAGTGATTGTGCTCCAGTTATTTTTCTAAACGTTTTCCGAATTTGGTACGATCATGTTGACAATTATTGCTTCAGATAACCCGAGGAGAAATGTTTTAAGTGCAATTCTAAAATTATTTTATTCAGAGAAATTTGTTTATTTGCCGATATTTATTTCGATCGCATTTCGAAAAATGCAATCTTTTTGCATCTGCTCTGGATGTTGGAAGTTTTACATTTCTTATGCTTAGTAAGCTTTGTTAGAAGGCAAATAAATGAAATTAATATTTATTTTCATTAAAATTTGATCACAAGGTGTTTAAAAAAATTGTTCTCGTTAAGAGGGCAAGCTTTAAAAAATTAAGAAATTGAATGCTCAATTGCGAGTTTAATTTTATTTTGTTTCAATAAGTTCAAATTTTCGCAATATATACATACGTCCAGTCGTTCAAAAGAGATTCAAATAAAGAACGAAACTAATAATAAAAATAAAAATTAATGTTACATTTGAAGGAGTCTGAAAAGAAAAATTGGTGTTTATGCACACCTTGGCTGCTTGATTACATCGATAATTACCTTAAATCAAGTCATTTATTTATCACCATGTGTTGATAGTGCATTTACAGGATATATTATCTAAAATTCATTTCAAAACATTGTTTCATTTAGCACACGTCTTTATTAAATATGTGAAATCTTTGAGTACGTTTTTCATTCTATAGATTAGGAATTTTGTTTATTCCATCTGGTAGTTATATACAGTCAACTCTCTCAAATACATGGATCCAAAATCCGAAAACGTCTAAAATCCGCGTAAGATATCCGATGAAACTTAGTTTGAAAAACTAGAAATTCCCTAAATTTTCGAAGCTAAAAGCACTTTTTTAACTTGAAATGTTTACAATAACTCACATCCGCCTTTTATACATTGAAAACAATGGATTTTTAGCATATTTTTATGTTTTTTTATAGCCACGTGCCATGCGTCATGTTAGCGTTTTGCCGTAATTAGACATCAATCTTTTTGCATCTGTTTTCGGTTTGTGATATTTCTTATTATTTTTTTATTAGTACACAATTCAAATCGTATTCAGCAAAAATATTAAGCTATTTTTTAGTATAAATTTTACATTTGCATCGATTTTGTGGTGCAAATATTCTTTCTCCTTGATCTAATTAATGGAGACAATTTTGGTCGCCAACACGGCGATCAGCAATGAAATTCTTCGTCCCCATTAAAATTATTTTTGTAGCCAGTTGACGAGTGGCGAACACCAATCTGCCTTTTTACAAAGTAGTAGAATAAAAAAAAAGTCATTTAAAGTTCACACACACACATATATATATATATATATAGTATCTAATTTTTATAAATTTTCTTTCTTTTCTATCAATCTCTTTTATATATTCATGCCTGTATAATTAGTGGTTTATCAAAATTTTTTTGAGTGATAAAAGTAAAAAGGTGAATGCAACATTATAACCTTGCAAAATGCTTAACACAAATCAATGACCCGAAATCCACAAAATTCTAAAATCCACACAACCCTTGGTCACAAGCAGTGTGGATTTTGGAGAGTTGACTGTAGTAGGCCACCGTAGCCTAGTGGTTTGAGCGTTGGACTTCCACCTGGAAGGTTGCGTGTTTGATACCCGTTGAAGACCCACCATGCACACTTGGCGATACGTGCATGTAAAATCAGTGGACCCCACTACCTCGCCCCCTGCGCAAGCAATCCTAAGGCCTCAGCTAACAGGTAGGGGTCTGGTGGAGAAAAATAGTTATATATAGTTAGTACATAATATAGAATTTCGGTACCTACTTTCATAAAAGAGAAAGGTTGTTTTTAGGGCTATATTAAGGAATATTTTTTTGTGCATTATGGTTACTGTATTTTTATAAACTGAAGCAATAGCAACATATGAAAATGCTAGGAAAAAATGCTTGGGGACCCACAATTTTCAAGGTGGGACTCACATTTTTTAAAATTGTGGGTCCTTGGGACCCAGTTCTCTGAGTACCCAATGACACCCCTGAATGTTTTATTTTATACCTTTTTTTGTTTGTTGCTGTCCTTTAAATTCAGTAGTGTAACATCATATTATTTAATGAAAACTGTATCTATTGGTTTCTAACGGACAAAAAATATTTTGAAGTTGATGTCACATAAGTCATAAATAAAATTCTTATACCGATTCACTATAAGATTTAAGGTGGTTTATGATTGGTTATTTATATTTAAACATAAATGAGAAATTTTATTTATAATAATTCATAGTTTTCAAATATACAAGCATAAAATATGTACTTAAAAATTAATCCAGGTAGCAAATGCCCCCAAGCATCTTTTAAAGTTTGGTTTGAATTTACTTACTTCTTTCAAAGTGTTAGGTTCTAGACAATCGCCATCTTCATTAAACATTGTTTCCCAAGAATCTGCACTTTTCTCATCTTGAAAATGTGTTCTTTCAAATGATTCTGATTTATTAACAATACTTTTATCTTTAGAAACAATTTGTCCATTATCTTCGAATTGTGGATTTGAATTTTCATTGCATTTGGAAGAGCAAGCATTATTTGTTTCAATTAAAGACTCAACTATTGAACACATAGCACTTTCTTGATTATTTTTACATTCTAACATACAGGAATTTTCTTTTTCTTCCTGTTTGTTTGAGGACATGGGAAAAACATCATTTTCTTTCACTGAATGCTTATTCATAAAATGAGATCTGCTTTTACCACCCAGTTTTGATTTTGAGCTTTTAGTTCTTCGATTAATGTCAGAACGTTCACTTCCTTTTTCCTTAAGTTCGAGGTTATTTACACTGGCCTCCTGAGATTTTAGTCTTGATTTCAATTTAACAGGAAATTCAATTGGAAGATTTTCATTTTCTATGTTAAAAAACTTAATCCTTTCAAACTGTGTTTCATCCTCAGTTTCTGAACAAATTTTGTGTTTCAAAGACATTTGACTGTTTTCAGTTTTTCCTACACAAGTAGTATCATCATGTGTGTTTACATCTGTCATTTGTGAAAAATTAACTAATTTATCATTGCAGACCTCTTGTTCTTCTATATTATCTATATAAATTTCACTTATCTTATCCTTTAAGGATTCATCAGATGCATCAGGTTTTGAGATGTTTTCAAAACTACCATCTTCACTGAACTGACCAGTCAACGAATGTGTTTCAGTTTTCCTTACGAAAACATCTGCTAAATTATTTTTAGTTGCACTGCTGTCCTCTTTTTCTTTCTCATGCTGTACTCCTCTTAAAGCTCGAGGAACATATAATGGCTTATCTGGCCTCCTCAATCGTTCTCTGAAAGGAAGTTCAATATTAGGTATATAAATCACATGAGCAAATGTAATGATGATTAAATACGAATATTAACTGAAAGTCCAGATATAAATTTATTAAAAATATAATCAACAATTAATTAAGGGGGAAAAGATACATGTGAGTAACACATACAACAATTTAAAAAGAAAATTCCTACCATATTATAATTTATTTTTAAAAATATACCTTTCTTCTTTCTCTCTCACCTTTAATCAAGGAAATTGCTTGTTGGTTTCTTTGTATATAGATTGATGCTCCTCTGATATTTTAGAATAACGAGGGCATAATGAGAGAATTATACAAGAAATTTGAGGTTTTGTTTAATTTGAGGTGTAAAATTATTTTGACCTGTTCTCCTTTTTTCTTAAGAACATAGTATGCTTTATTTTTGTATGGAAGATTCATTCCCTTTTTGACTCCCCCCCCCCCCCTGCACAACCCAAAGGATTTCAGGAAACTAGAAGGAAAAAGCTCACAGCAATGCAAATTTAGAAGCTATAAGCAGATTAGATTCAAGTAAGCAATTAAAAGTTTCATGAAAAATGATAAAAATTCTTTCTTCGACTTTGAGTGAAAGCATTATGTTTTGACTCAAAGTCAAAACATTTAAGCATCCAGTCTGAAATCATGGAAAGCAGTGGGTGATCCCTGAACAATATATTAAATTTGTATAAGGAACTCTCAGAGGAAAATTTCCAAAGTTTTAGAAATTTTATTCTTTGGGAGCAAAGAATTGCTTCCATCTCTACCTGCGTATGAAGTGGTAGAATGCCTAGTAATAACTCTAAGGTCTGTGAGGATGTAGTTCTCATGGCACTTGTCATAGTAGCCATTCTTTGGAGACTAGTAAGCTCATTTATTGTTGTCACACGGCAGACTTTGCCCCACCATGTGATGGATCCATAAATTATTATGGGGACGATTACTTTAGTATAAATCCAGTGGACAATACTAGGAGAAAAGCCCAATTTGGACCAATTGCACGCATCCTTTATGCTATATTCTAGTATGACCGAAAATAGCCCAGGCAACTCAGTCACGCACAATGGCTGACCACCGGAAGCCGTTTGTTGCAAGTATACATTGGCACTTCAAGTCCATCACATGATCTTATTATACATCTAAAGTATGTAATGCTGGTGTATGCTTTAATTTGGCTTGAAATAAAAATGAAATCGAACTGCCAGTATGTGTCGAACATTTCTGGAAAATGATTTCTGTTCAGGCAGTTGGTTCCCAGACAATATTAAGAAAATTATTTACAAAGTATTCTACAATAATGTATATTTTGCGCATCCTGAACACATTATTAACAATGCTATGTGATCCTAGGAAACACATAGCTGGAATTAGTAGTTAGGCATATTCTCAGCGCTAGGAATAAAAAAACAAGCTCGGGTGATTTATAGTTTTTGCAAGCTGTGCATCCACTCATAGTTCCATCCTTAAAAACTCATATAAAGGACAAAACCTTGAAAGAAATGGGCAAAGGAGTTTCCAGAACTAACATTTGAGGTTTTTCCATGTCACACGTCATCTATTGAACGATGCATTTTTAATATCTGAAGCTGCAATGAAAGTGTGTGGTGAAAATGCAAAAAATGAATTCATTCATACCAGACTTCAAGGGAGGAATCAGCTTCCAATGTTTAACAGCAAGGTACAAAAGTACAATATTATTCTAACACCTGATATTCAATGTGCACAAGGTATTATATACAATTAAAATTTTTATATTTTTATTTTAATTTGCATTCTGTTAGCATTTACTTATAAAAAGAAACATATTAGTACACAATAATTATATTATTGTATTGTTTATAGTGCTATTTAATTACTCAATATCAACACTAATTTCAAAATATAATTTTCATATCTTTTTCTTGAAATCCTATATTATTTTCATTTTTCCACTGATATGGGATCGGGGGGTTAATATCGAGAGAATTTAATCAAACGTTTTGTGGGCTCTAACTGAACCATTATGTAATATTTTTATTGTATGCCAGTAAAAAAATTTAATTTATTTCAATCCCTCCCCAAAAAATGAATTCTTCTCTTTTCCTACTTTTAGTGTCAACAAGGGGCACACCTAAATATTGAGCAGTATTCACACAAATTTTTTGTATGTTCTTACTAATGTTCGGCAACTACTCAACAAAAAGTATTTAACTACCAACTACTAACTACTAACTACTCTAAACAAAATCAGTTGCAACTAGTAGCTAACTGTTCTCTAAAAGTAGTTAACTACTAGTTAACTACTTTTAAGTATAATTCATTTGAATTTCCATTTTTAAGCTTGTTCTTAAATGTATTTAATACTAATAATTCAACTCAATATTATTTTTAACATTAAAACAATTTTAAGGAAACTCCTGTAAAACATTCAAAGATTGAATATTTCCAAATAACACAGAACAATTAATATTTAAAGAGAATATGTATAAAGACAAAACCTTTTTCTCTAAATTTAAACTAACTAAAAAACTAAAACTGAAATTATGAAGGGGTTTTCCCTTAATATCAGTTTAAAATTCTCCCTCTACCCAACCCCCATTCGTTAACAAAATACCTTTGTAATGCGCATGCTTTAGGATTTAGATTATATTCTTTCAAATTGTGTTGAAGGCTTGGTTGGTGATTGTTTTATTATTTTTTTTAAATAAAAAAATAGGATATTTTATTTAAATCAGATTTTTTGGATTTTTTTTAAAGCAAAATATGTATGCGCACATAAATACAGTAACAAATTCAATTAATTATTTATGTCTTCAAATAATTTTATGCTATTTCAGCTGAAATAATTATTTATTACAAGTTCAAAATTAATTATTAATTAATTATATTATATAAAAAATGTATGCTTAAAAACAGAGAACAAACAACAAGAAACAGAAGAGAAAGCTTATATTTCTGGACTAAATGTATTATAATTTCTTTAATATATACAAATTTCTTTAATATATAAACAGAGATGGAAAATATTACATAAAATGTTTACTACAGATTAATCATTTTTACTATTTAGATGTTTCATCAAGAATACCAGTTTTGATGCCTTACCAACCCCCAATCTGCTTCTTAATTTTGAGTGCACTATTCCAAATGTAGCAAAAAATACTTTCCAAAGGTGCTGCTGATGCTTTTGCTGTAGTCAGCATGTGCAAAAGCTTAATGTTCTCTGATAAAATGTCATTCTTTGATACATTAACAAAGCTATTCCACCTTTCCCGAGTTAAAATTCTAATGATTTACTGGAACCCAGAATATATTAAAATTTTTAATAAAAAAATATTTATACTTTAATAATTTAGAAGAAGCTGATATAAATAGTTTTTTTTAATCATAAAAATCAATATTTAATAGTGTGAGTAATATTCATAAGCTGAGAATTTAAATAATTTAATGTTTAAAAAATAGTTATTTTTTTGCAAAAATAGATTTAAAAAAAAAATTTGGAAAGTAGTTGGAACTTTGAAAGTAGTTGTAGCTAGTAGTTGGGAAAAAAGTAGTTTAACTAGTAGTTAACTACTTCAAAACAAAAGTAGTTACAACTAGTGGTTAACTACTTCCGAACACTAGTTCTTACACTCCATTACACAACTTTTGCGCACCATGACAAAAGCGATTTCCAAAAAAAGGATTTTCGGCCCACCCTAATGTGTCATCAATCTTTGCAGGATAGACACAGCTGCTTAAATATCTTCTTTCAAGCCTGAATAATATGGTTCTTCATTGTTTAAATAAAAAAATAAGCATAAGTAGTTTTTTAAAAAGGTAAAAGATTTTAATATATATACTTGTTATGATTCTCTTTTCTACTAGAATGCACAGATTCGTCATTAGGGTATTTTTTACAGTCATTGTTTAAGGCTCCATTAGTTTCACTTTGCATTGACATTTGATCATGGGAATTCTGGCCAGGTAGCAGTAGCACTTTTACTCTTTGTGAACAAATGCAAGGAACAGATTTTACAAAGTAACTTGAAATGTGACTTAACTTTTCATGAATGCACATATAAGGAGAGGAAAATCTGCAAAAAAAAAGTTAAGATTAACATATGAAAAAGAAAAAGTAAATCCAATATAAAATAAAACTAAGTAAAAAAAAATTTAATGCAAAGATGACAAATGCTATTTATTTAATATAATCCCCGTAACTTTAATCAATAAGTACAAATATTTAAAGTTTACTACAAGTTACAAAAGATATTTTTCTCTGTAGAAAATAAAAAATTATAAAATGTTTTATCAAAGTAGTTTATCCTCAATTATATATCTATATTTATTTATGAGTTGAAATATGACGATTTTTGAGAGCTAAATACAACATTAGGCAAAAGGCAAAAAAATACAAATACAAAAGTGATGACCAGCAACAGGCTCAGGGCCCAGCTAGGCTGATCCTAGTAAATTTAGCAGTCCCCAATGAACATCAAGAGATTTCTTAAACGTTTTTACCCCGCTGCAATTAACAGTCGCTTCTGGTAAACTATTCCAATTGCCTATAACCCTATTGAAGTAGTAATTTTTCCTAATTTCAAGATTAGCCTGAGATTTGAAAAGCTTAAAACAATGACCTCTGGTTCTACTTTCAGCACATAGCTGCAGTCCTTCAACATTTCCCATTTTAATGAGTTTAAACAACTGAATCATGTCCCCTCTAACTCTCCTTTGCTCCATTGAGCCTTTTAAGCCTAACCTCATAATCTAAGTCTGAAAGACCACTTACCAATCTAGTAGCCCTCCTTTGAACCTTTTCCAATAAGGTAATATCCTTTTTTAGGTATGGAGACCAAAACTGAACAGCATATTCCAAATGAGGTCTTACCAAACTTCTGTATAGAGGCAATACAACTTTAGACCTGTTCGAAATAGCCTTATTGATAAACCCAAGCATCCTGTTAGCTTTGTTACTTACTATGCTACACTGCTCGCTGGACTTGAAGTCGAGACTAATCAATACTCCTAGATAAACAACTGCTTCTGCTTCCCTAATGATGGAACCTTGTAAATAATAGGTTGCATGTTTATTCCCATGACCAAAATGAAGCACTTGACATTTCCCAATATTAAGAGACATATCCCACTTAATTGCCCACCTAGAAATTTGATTTAAATCCTCTCGACACTGATTGACTTGTTCCTCCGTGTCCACAATTCCCATGATTTTGACATCATCAGCAAAAATATTGATGTTCCCAGAAATACTCCGAGTAATATCATTAATAAAAATAATAAATAATATTGGCCCTAAAACTGAACCTTGTGGAACCCCACTCAAAACATCAATCCACTGAGAATAATTGCCCTTCACTACTACTCTGTTTCCTCCCAGTCAGCCAATTTTTAACCCAAATCAAAGTTCTTCCACCAATTCCAACATAAGCAAGTTTGCTAAGAAGAGCTTCATGCGGTACTTTATCAAACGCTTTCTGAAAGTCAATGTAAGCAACATCTACGTACTTTTTATTATCTAATGCCATGGTAACCTTGTCATAGAAATACAACAAATTAGTTGTGCAGGACCTACCCTTCCTAAAACCATACTGAAAATCAGTCAACACTCCATTTGCCTCCAGGTAATTCACTATTTTGATTTTTATCAGAGTTTCAAAAATTTTACAAAGAACTGAAGTAAGACTCACAGGCCTAGAATTTCCTGCCTTAGTTTTAGACCCTTTCTTGAAGAGCGGCGTTATGTTTGCCAGCTTCCAATCCACTGGCACTGTCCCCAAGTTATATGAAGATATGAAAATAGTCAAGACAACATCCACTAATTCCTCTGCACATTCTACTAAAATTTTTGGATAAACATTATCAAGGTCCTGGAGCCCTATTTGCTTTAATCTTTTTCAAATGAAACAACACATCATCCCTAGAAAATAACAAAATCCTCAAGCTGTGTATTAGCTTGCATCTCGCTTATGTCAACCGTTGAGATACAGTTTCTGTTAAATACACTGGAAAAAAAATTATTTAGAATATCAGCAATATCCCCCTCATTTTTAATCAAGTTCTCATTCTCATCCACTAGTGGGCCCACCTGAGCATTACGAGCTTTCCTTGAATTAGCATAAGCAAAAAATTTCTTAGGATTCCTTTCGATGTTATCTGCAAGCTTTTGCTCCAATCCCTTTTTCTTACTCCGTATAAAATACTTGAAAGTACGTCTAGCTTCACAATACAAAATCCTGTCAGCATGGCACCCAGTCTCTTTAAGTCGCCGAAAAGTGGCCTGCTTATAATTGAGAGCTTCTTTCACCTCCATAGAGAACCACTTGGGCCAAATTTTCGTGAAATCCCCTTTCTTTCTAAAAGGAACATAATCCATCACTGTATTCTCCAATTTCCCCTTAAACTCTTCCCACTGAAGATCAGCTTCACTATTCTCCAACCCAGAAGAAAAAACCTCTTTCAAACCCCGCCTAAGTGCAACAAAATCAACATTCCTGAAGTTAGGTACAAATCTGAAATTTTCACCTTTGTGAGCATCAAAGCTGGTCCAAAACCTAATAGTATTGTGATCACTACCTCCAATATGTTCCCCTATACTCAACCCCTGAACAGAACTTCCGACATTACAAAAAACTAGATCCAAAACAGCACCATGCCTAGTCCCCTGGGTAACAACTTGATCCAAAAAACAGTCACCAATCACTTTCAGAAAATCTTCTTCCCTACCATTGCTAGTGTAAAAACTATTCCAGTCTATGCCCGGGAAATTGAAATCCCCCATCATGATGACCGAGCCCTTACCAGACATGTCCCTAATAACACTATACATCACCTCGTCTTGATCCTGACTAACATTAGGCGGCCTGTAAACATTCCCCAAATGTAACTTCTTACCCTTATTGCTCAGCAACTCCACCCAGACCATTTCAATATCCTTAGGCTTATTATTAATGACCAATTCATTGCAAATAAAAGTGTCTTTAATATAGAATAAAACCCCTCCACCTTTCTTACCCAGCCTGTCTTCCCTAAACAAATTATATCCAGCAATGCTCACTAGATCCTTATCATCATCAGTAACCCATGTTTCCGTAATTCCAATAATATCCAAGCTTGTAGTTAAATTTGAAAATATTGCAGTTGCTTAGTGTCTTCAGAAGTTTCATGACCACAGAAGAATATCAAAAAGGAAATTTTATCATGTAAAGTGAAAATATATATATATATTTGTAAAAAGCAGGTCAAACTTCTCTAGTTTCTTCCAGTATATCAGGTGGTGAGAAACATAGTGGTGTAAGTGAAGCAATTAATATTTTGAGAAAAACAGTATTGCATTAGCTTCTATGTTACAGTATTTAATAAGAAAAAACTAATGGTGTGATCTGTTGATAAATTTTTGAAGTATTCTTCAGCTTACTGACACCCCATGTTATGAATAATTGAATTAACTACATTTTGGACTTAAAAAATTGGAAAATTGGGCATGTTTCCGATCACCTCATATAATGAAAAAAGTTACATTTCCTCCAAACAAGCTTAAAATCAATTTTTTGTTCTGGGTACATGTTGTATCTTTTAGGTGGTTGAATGGCATATTTATATATATATGATGAAACAGTTATTATAGCACAAACACATTACATTTATTACTGCACACTTATCACACAATATATAATTAATAATTTTGATTTAGATAGATTTTGATATACATGTTAAATATGAATCTAACATTTCTTCGAGAACGTTCATACGAACGATGCGTAGTTGATGAGAGTCGCTCGATTGTCAACAGTTTCTAGCCGTTGCCATTTAGACTTTCCTAATCATGATAGTTGGAAATATAATAGTTCTCCTCCACTTTATAAAAACATATGCAAAAAAGAAAAATGATGAATGACAAAAATGGAGAATTAATATAACTGATAATCTCTTAAATATCCAGGCATGTGCCTCACTCTGTTTGATCGTCGTACTGCTGGGGAGGAATCGATAGGTGTCTGCGCCTGTTCCGGTCCCTCTGGTTCATCAGAGTCGGGAACACTAGATTTTGGAAAAACTTGATAGTAATCGTAATCTTCCGTATGTGCTCTGGAGTTTGAGCCTGATGTTAGTTGTTTCTTCTTAATTTCCGATTTTTGAAGTTGATTTATATGTCTTTTTATTTTCCTTCCCTGATCCAACTGTACAATGTAAGGGAGATGACCCAGTTTCCTTGTTATTGTTCCTAATTTCCATGCGACTTTGTTTTGTAAGCAGAATTTAGATCGCACTCTCTTCCCCACTTGAATGTTTCGAGTGTGGGGTTTTATCTCTTGTGAGGACTTATTTTCTTGATACGGGAACAGGGCGTCAAGCTTAATGTGCATTTTTTGGTGAAGGTACATCTCTGCAGGTGATGATCCATTTGCCAAGGGAGTTGCTCTGTAGCGGAAAAGAATCTTCTGAATTTTTAAGCTGATTGGAAAGTTTCAGATGTCATAGTTTTGAGAGAATCCTTTAATGTCTGAACGTTACGCTCAGCAAGCCCGTTTGTTGCTGGATGTCCTGGTGCAATAAATTTTTGCTTTATTCCATTTGTGCGGCAGAAAGATTTGAAGAGATCATTTGTAAAAATTGATGCATTATCAGAAACCATAACTAATGGATATTCGTGAATTGAAAATATTTTGTTGAGTAACTTCATGGTGATTTCTGTATTTGGTGCATTTCTTATCACTTTAATTTCCACCCAGCGTGATTTAGCATCTATTGCTAATAGAAAATGGAAACCTTGGAATGGTCCGGCATAGTCGATATGAATGCAGTCCCAATTTTTACTAGGTGCATCCCAATGATGAACGGGTGCCTTTGCAGGACCATGCTTGAATTTTGAACATTCTTGACACGATTTCACCAGTTTTTCTATGTCTTTGTCTATGTTTTTCCATGTACAATAACGACGGGCTAACTGTTTCATTTGTGTAATTCCAACGTGTGTGGAATGAAGTTCTTTCAATACCTCAGGAGGTTGAAGGCTTTTTGGAATTACAACTCGATTGCTTTTGAACAAGCTGCCATTATCTAAAATGTAATCACTCTCAATAGAATTTCCTTGAAGTTCCTGCTTAATTTTTGACAATTCCGGATCTTTGTCCGTTTCTCTGATAATTGCATCAGCCGTTAAGGTCTCATTTGATATCTCAAAAACAGCTGACGCACATACTTGAACTTCTTCGTTAAAACACATATCAGCTGATACATAACTTAGAAATAGAGAGAGGGATGTGCCCGCCGAGGGGTGGTCGCATCCCTCTCTCTATTTTATCTGAAAGGGGGCTGACCGGTTTCTGGTAGTCGAGGCCAACAGACATGTAAGGAGTAAAAAGATTCTGAGTTCGAGGAGAACATCGTTGACCACGAGAGCTGACGGACACAACTTCCGTCTCTCTCTCACTGTCTACGAAACCCAAAAATCTGATGAAGCTGTAAATTCTTTAAATAAAATCTTGTCAAGTTTTACCATCCAAGTCATGCTTTACCACTCGGCATACCATAAATGTCTCCACTACGTTACAGTAGCAGGAGATCTTCGCATGAAAAAAATTCATTGCAGCGGTTTTCTTAGCGTAGAATCTATTTATAGAAATGTCCACTTACAAAAATTTAAATTGCAACTACTGTCAGCCCCGCCTTATCGAGTAACGGTCAAAGGAATACCCCGCTTATAAGAATAAAACCTTCCGGAACCGAATATTTCCCCATAGACGCAATGTTAAAGATCCCCGTTTAATCGAATATTTTCCCCGGATACTCCAATAATACTGGTCTGCTTTTGAAATATTTTTGATAAAAGAATTGATTAAATTTCAAAAATAAATATGTAAATAAGAAATTTTTTTTAAATTTTCAAGTTGATCTTTTAGCAACTCCTTACTTTTCATCATTTTAATTTGTACTTAAAAATATATAATATATTTAATTATTTAATTACTTTGTTCTTATTTATTTTATTTAAAAGAACTTTTAAACACTAATATTAATAGCTTTTTTAAATTAGATGTACTAATTTATTCGTTTTGAGGCAATATTATCGGTTGAATACTCTTAATCGAATAAAATATGCTGGAACCAACGGTATTCCTTTAAGCGGGGCCGACAGTATGAATTTCATTATAAAATATTGTTAAAAACAAACATTTAAAGTGAATATTATGTTTTTTAAAAATCTCTAAAAAAATATAAATTAATTGCATCTTGCAACTAATAATTATTTTAAAATATTTATTTTCTCGCATGAAAAGTGCGACAAAATGTTTCTCAAAAATATGTCAAACAATTGTGATGTTTTGTTACATGCGCTAAAATTCTTCGATATTTTTTAAAGTTTAAGGCAATAATTTTAATATGATACTCAAAGTTTATTTTATGAATACATTTTAACAACACTTTTTAACGCAGTGATCCAAAGATTTTTATTCCCTTGCTTTTAATGATAGCTCCTTATAGCTGTTGCTACAGAGGCGAAAACAGGATAAAGGAAAACGTTTTGGTTTTACATTACTGGTTGGAATACTAAAGCTACGTAAAATGAACTGTGAGCAAAACTTTCCGTAACAGCGTATTTTTTAGAGAACAATTGCAAATGAACAATTTAGGTAAAAAAAATGATCTCGAACCTCTCACAGCTACATTAACACAGTTTAACAATCTGATTCGACCCTTGTTGCAGTTCTTTGAAAAACTGTTCTTCAGTCGTAATGTAATAACATACGAATACGAATCCCATTTACAACAAGACGCAAATGGAAAACCTTGCTGTAATTTTTATGGTCCCCTATTCAGGACTCTGAACAATAACTTCTTCCCTCGTTAGTCAGTTTGTGGGAGGAGAGAAATGGTTAGAAAAGAAGTATCTACAACAGACGCATGACCCTGCATGGTAAAAGTAAAAGCAGCTTCACGGAGATAGGGACGAATGATATCGATGGATGATCTCACTTTTCAGCGTCTTTTGTTTGTGCAAAGTGTGGGAAAAAATTTTTAAAAAAAGGCAAAAATGGAGAAAAGAGTCTTGTTTTTACAGACGTTTTAAACGCGAAATGACACCAATCAAAGAAGGATAAGCAAAACATCCCCAGGCAGCTTCACAAAAGGCAGTACTCTCCCTGGCCCGTCATATAATGATTCCTATCAAGAAATGCTCCTCTTCGAACTGTGACGACTCAAGTTACGAAGAGCCCAGCCAGTGGCTATGAAGTGCATGTTGGACTAGGGTCCGACTCGACCTTACAAATACATTGTTGTTTCTTTCCCAATAAGAGAGGGCAAAAAAAAAAAAAAAAAAAAAAAAGCATAAACATTTTTAAAAAATCAAAAAAATTAACCTTTTCATTAAATTTTAGTTTAGTTTAACTAAACCGGTACGCGGAACTTTGGAAATTTTAAGAACCGGTACGCGCGAACCGGCTGAATCCCATCACTGTCACACACGCACACAAAAGAAAAAAAGCAGACCGATTCATAAAACAAATGAATGCTACATTTAAATATTAGATATAACAAAATTTACAGCAAGTAAAATTTTCTAAAATTAAATTTTGTTATTTCGAAGAAAAAAAAGAGGCATTGAATGAATTTTGCAATGAAAAAATTTTGCAGCACAAAGTATCAAATTAGTTTTATAGTAGTTCTAGGGAAAAACAAAATGCCTTTTTAATCACTTGTTACTTGTTAGCAATTCAATGTTCAATAAGCAAAGTATCTCTTAATTTTGCTTCTTTTTAATTGAATTTTATGTTGGTCAACATAAATAATTAAAAAATATTTGAGGGGTGAAAGAATAATTGCTTGAAATAAGAATATGAGCATGCATAACTTTCAAACTTCTAATTGAAATTAGAAATTTTATTAAGAAAAATTTTCATGATTAAGAAAGCATTCACTCGGCACAATTCGTCAATTTTGCACCCTCTCGACTTTTTTACTCCATGCAGGGGCACAGACTGACGGAGTATTCATCCGGCCCTGGAATCAGTCACATGTGCTACATAAATTAAATTACAATTTATAAATAAAGCAATAAAGAATAATAATTAAAATATACCTTGAAATGGTAAGAGTTTCTCCTACTATTATATATCTTTTTTCACCTTCACCAATAGAAAAGCTGCAAAGTACAGGAAAGTAAACATGATCGATAATTTTATGGGCCAGATGTCTGTAATAACTCAGAAATGGAGGAAATGCTAGAAAATGGCTATAAAATGCAAAGCTTTGAATCAATAACCTTATAAAATTATTAGAAAATTTCACAAAATAAAGGTGATGCTCAGGTAGATATAGTATAATCATGAATGAGACTCTGCCAGATTGTATGATCACACCTTATATTAACACATTATAATTTAAAATATTATATAATATGCAGTCAAATCTTGATAACTCGAATTCCAAGGGACCAGCTAAAAACTTTGAGTTACTGGAAGTTCGAGTTATCATAAGTACTCCTAGCGTTCTTAAGGTCTTTGCTAGTGTCCATCTTGTTTTTCCCTGCTTATGCTGATGGTAGTAAGCATTAGCATTATTTTACTAATTATTTTCAGATGAAACAACTACTATTACTTAGTGACATTGCCTTGCTCAAAACTGTTTAATGAAGATATTTCAAATGTTGTAAAAGTTAATATTTTTATTTTCTGTTTTTTACATACCTATTTTTAAAAGATCCATTAAAATTTAATACACTTAACTAGAATAAATTTTTATTCTCAAAAACCTCAATAACTTATGCTATCTAAATATTTATGATATATTCTAGGCTTATATTCTCCATCATAATTAACTATTGCCAGCTTTTGGGAGAAAATACTAAATATAAAATACAATATTACAACTTTAAAATCTGTTTTTGCCAAGTCAAGCCTAAAACAAGGTTTAAATAAATTGTTTTTTTTTATAAATTATTTTTATTTATTAAAACTATATACTAATGTATCCTTTTGCAATAATTACAATGCAGTTTTAAATGTTTAAAATCTAAAATTTCTTTATTTTTTACATTTCTACTGCAGCAGAACTATTCGGCCATGCCATATTTGACCTTACCTAGTATTCGGCCAGGCCGAATATTCGGCTCAGAGATGAATCGACTATTCGGGGAGGCTGAATACCGAATAGTGGCCGAATATTCGTTACATCAATATTCAAAACGCTTAAAAACATGTGCCTTCGAAGATGTTGATGAGGCAGTTTTGAAGTCTATATGCACAATGTGAGAAAAAAGTTTCCTGTCTCTGGACCTTTCATAATGGAGAAAGCACTTGAATTTTCAAAAAAACTTGGTCATGAAGAAATTCGGGGAAGCAATGGCTGGCGTGAAAAATTTAAAAGAAGACACGGGATTGTCGCAAAAGTAATATCTGGAGAAAATAAAGACGTGGATGATAACGTAAGTGAAAAATGGAAAGCAGGTACATTGAGAAAAATTCTAGAGGAGTACAAGCCAGAAAACATCATCAATGTGGACGAAACTGCCTTATTTTTCCCAATGTTTACCACAAAAGACATTAACATTTAAAAATGAGAAGTGCTTTGGGGGGGGGGGGAACAAAGCAAAGTAAGAATAACTCTCTTGTTAGGGGCAAATATGACTGGAGCAGAGAAATTGAAACCATTAGTAATTGGAAGAAGTAAAACTCCGAAATCATTTCGTGGAGCACAATCCAGGGCTCGGCGCACTTTGGAGTCTTCAAAATAGTGAAAAGAGTGACCACAGCTTTAAAAATAGTGACCATTAAAATGTAAACTTGTGTGTGTGTTTTTTAATTTAAACTAAATATAACTTGAAAAAGAACAGTTTCGACATCCTTTGAAAACTAAACCTGAATAAATAGAGCTTTTACCCAACTTAAAAAAAAAAAAATTCATAGCCTATTCAAAAATAAGAATCTTTATACCTGTAACTATGTTCATAAATACCTTTTTCAAAACCCATAAATGGGTAAGAGTGAGAGAAACAAAAGTTATTTTTTTAATTAATTTCTTCTCAAATTATTACTTATTTAAAAATATAAATGAATAAATATTTATTCAAATCGGCAGAAATGTCAAAGTTTAACTTATGTTCAACATTGAATAAAATTTAGTTCGCAAATGCTACTTTTTAAATATGTTTTATACTTGTTCAAGGATTAGAAAATTTCACTTGAAATAAATCTAAATTTGATATTTTATCAAAATTATTCAAACTGAAATTACTGTGTTAATCTTCTGTATCATTGTAGGAAACAAACCGTTTGATTATTCGATACTGTTTTTGTAATTTCATGGTAGTAACAAAATCCAAGAAAAATTCCCTGATTCAGCTCCAAAAAATTCCCCCAATTTTATAATTTTAGTTGTGATAGTTACCTGATATCAATGTCATACATAATGAGAGCATGAGTGGCACAATCAGAAAAATTCTTTACAGGGGGGGGGGGGAGGGGTGCAGTATTTTTTTCCTACATGAATTTTGTGTAATTCCTTTTTTGGGGGGGGGGGGGGGTGGAAATAAACAGAGGTCATAATGTAATTTTCTGAGCAATATATATAATCTGCAACTGCTAAGAATTTTTCAGATCTAAAGTTTTTTTTTAAGAATTTAGATTCCCCCCTCCCCTGCATCATTGTTTAATGATTTCTTGACAAGAATATAACTTTATAACTTTATTTTCTCAAGATGCGTATTGTCTTTTCGTTTAGAAATCCTGTCCAAAAATTTTCTTTTGTGATTGGGACAGTTAGTTCGGGAGTGGGGGGGGGGGGGGGGGGGGGGAATGAAAGAAAAGCTAAATTAAGGTGATTTTCTGAGTGATATAATCTGCAACTGCTAAAAATTTTTTGGTCTGATTTTTTTTTCTTTTATAATTTAAATATCGCTTTATTTTCTTAGGATTTGCTCTTCTCGAGCAAAAAATTTTTTTAAATAATTAAAATCATCATTCTAGATGGGGAGAGAGGTCACGGGCACTCTAGGCCTCCCCTTCTAGTTGCACCACACTGCAATATCAAACCTTAACTTCGGCACACTCGGGGCCCGGCGCCATGCCGAATTTCAAAATACGACCAAAAATGGCGGACTTACAGGACCAAAAATGGCGGATACGCGGAAGCTTCAACCCTAGCACACGTATTTTTATGCAAAATTGCAATGTTTTCTTAACTCATAGACAGACAAAATAACTTTTTTTGGTTGCTCTGCCAGAGAAAGGGCAAAAAAGTGAAAATAGTGACCAATTTTTGAAAAAGTGACTAAAAGTGACCAATGCAAAAAAAAGTGACTTTTAGTGAAAAAAGTGACTCGCTCCGACCCCTGACAATCTCTACAGATTGTGCTTGACACAAAATCATGGATGACCACAGAAATTTGTAAGAAATGGGTAGAGAAGTTGGACAGACGTATGATTAAAGAAAAACGCAGAATTGCTCTTATTTTTGATGACTGCTCAGCCCATCCTAAAGAAATCAACAAAAATCTACGAAACATAAAAGTTTATTTCTTGCCTCCTAACAGTACATTAAAATTACAACCGATGGATCAAGGGGTGATAAAAAGCTTCAAAATACAGTATCGTAAGCGAATTATGCGAAAGGTTATTACGGCCCTGGAAAAGGATGAGCCCATGCCAAAAGTAAACATATGAGAAGGCATATCTGAAATTTCCAAAGCATGGAATTTTGATGTGTCAGAAAGCACTATTCGTAACAGTTTTGCCAAAGCTGGTTTCATTTTAAGTGCAGAAAATTCTACAAGTATCGAGAACGAAGAGGACGATATCCCTTTAGCAAAGATTAAAAGAATGTGGATTCAGCTAAAAGAAAAGAAAAAAATTAATGATATTGTACAGATTGAGGACTTTCTTTTGGTTGTTTCAGACGTACTAACAGTGGAGATACTAAACGAATCAGAAATATTGGACAGCGTGAAATTCAAAAACACTGCAACGGAATGCGATATTGATGAAGATTCAAACGATTGAAATCAACAAACCGTCGCATGAAGATATGTTAAAATCGATTGAAACAATTCGAAGCGGCCTACAGTTTTAAGAAAATACGCCTGAAGAAATTTTTAAATCATGGCAAAGATGCGAAACATATTATGAAGGACTACACTTTTTTAAAGAAAGGACTCTGACCAAAATAACGAATTTTTTAAAAAACTAAAACGAACATGGGTATGTCAATTAATTTAATAATTGTCTGCACATTATGTCTTAAAATGAATATAAACATTTATTTTTTAGAGTAGCGAATAAGTTTAATTCTAAATTGTAACGAGGATTCTTTATGTTTTATCCTTTCTTAAGTGAAAGAATTAAACTGTTATAATTATTACTACATGATATGTAGAGCCTTTATTACTTTAAAATGAGTTCTGATGTAACCAAACTATATTATAAAAAATTTTAATCTCTATTTAACGAATTTCTTCATTTAACGAACTTTTTCGCTGGATTTGCGACTTCATTAAATAGAGGTCCGTCTGACTGTATATTATCAAAGAATTGAAAACAAACTGCATTTTGTTCAGGAAATTTTAAAACTCAGTTTTTTTTTTTTAAAGAGCTTCTACCTACCAATATTACCAAAAAAAAAAACCACCAGAAATTGTCAACGCTTAATAGCATATTTTATTTAAGTTTTATAATAGTTAATGCATAAAAAGATGAAACATTAAAACACCAACACCTTTTCTAATTTGATGTTCCTTAATAAGACGACCATTAAAGGGAATTTAAAAAAAAAAAAAAAGTCTTTCTGTGGCTGCGTTCCTGGATTTTTTTCTTTTTAATCACATTTTCCAGATTATTGCATATCCAGCCGAAAATCGGTAAATATGTGTGTATCTCCGTGACGTCACACGGGTAATGTACATTTGCAAACTGAAGTGAAAATATCTTGGGCGACTTTTTAAAAGATTTTGGGCGATTACATGTCTGGAAAATCTGGCAACCCTGAGTTGAGCAGGGGATTCTGTTGTAGAGGGAACGGTCGCTGACTTCATATGGAGTTTTAACTTTTAACTAAGTTGGCTTATTAGACAGCCTGTGTTAGCCATTTTTGAATTCATGCTCAAAGGTATCATTGAAGATTAGGGCGGCCATGTTGCCGTAGGATTAGTCTTTTTTTTTTTTTATTATGCCGGTGGTCTACCTATGGTAATTGCATTTTTAAAATGTTTTGTCTACATCTTAAATAAATGTTGGGATTTTAAACTGCTCCTTATCAAAATTGGTTGACACGCACTCTGTTATTTTATTAGACTAGTATGGGACCCAGTGACCGTATTATTAGTTCATCAGGCTTTACGAAAATTTGCTGTCGCAAAAACAAAACCTTTTCACACTATAGTATTTTTTAAAAAACCCTCATATTTCCGACCTTATTAAACATCAAGTTGATTATATCCTTTAAAAAAATCTTTGAGCATTGAATCCATGCAAAGTTTGAAAGAAATCTGTTCTGTTCAGAGCCACTGCAACAGGGAAGTTCAGGAAAGGAAACGGGCGTCAATGTGAGCTGGCGATTGCGCCATTTCCCTACTCGCTCTTTTCTTCATCTAAAAAAAGCTGAAAGAAAAATGGACATGCAAAAATATTTTTGTGTATCGATTTTTATAGATTTTACTTGATTTGAAATTTTTTCCGCTATTAAAATTACGCGCCTTGGGTTACGAATATATATATATATATATATATATTTTTGTGTCCCCACTTCCAATTTTTGCACATTTGACGCGCTATAACACGTCCGCAGCATTGCTGAGGCTACTTTCTTTGTACTATTCGGGAATTTTGTTGTTTTCTTCACTTGTACCGTTTAAGCACCCCTCCGATATTTTCACGAAAATTCAGGGGGCACTTATTCGGTACTTTACGGTATCAAAACGGTCCCTTCACAAAATTCACGTCAATCAAAGTGGACCCTTCACAAAGTTCAACTCTATCAAAACGGACCCTCCATAAAATTCCAACTTTCTAAATCTTTAAAAATAAACAATGGTTTAAAAAGTAAAAGTGGCAAATAGTAATAAAATTTTTCATCATTATGTGTTCAAATTTTCACAAAATTATTTATTTTTCACAAAAATCTTTTTAAATTCACAAAAAACGGACTTTGTTAAAAAATGTTGGATTGACCCTAGATATTTGTAAAGTGACAACTCAATACAAACGGAAAGGCAATGATCTGTCCCTCTACAATGATATTTTGTGGTAGTACTCATACAATATCATCTTTTTAAATCTAATTTTCATACAATCTCATCTATTGCAAATCACTCTTCAATTTAACGATATTCTTTAGTTTTAAGCCTCTGTAAAACAATGACTTTCATAATCATTAACAGTTTGATAACTTTTAAAAAATCTTATCACCCTGTTGTATTATAAATGTATAAAACCAGCCATAATTTAATTTAAATTAAAAGTATTATCAGTATCAATATGATAAGCAATATCTATTTCGGGTCCTTTACGTATTGTTGTATCGTGGTATTACGGTTTGTTTTTTGATTAATACTGGTCAATGTCTAATTTCTTACATTGCGATACATGGCCAGTCTGACATAGGATATTTCAATGCATTGCAACATATCGATATGCTACATTCTCTTTTTATAGTTAACGAAATATATAAAAAAATAAATAGAATTTTTAATTAGAAAAATATAACAAAGTAAATCATTTGCTCTAATTATGGCAATGCTACTAATTAATTAAAATAATGCGACACATTATCAAATAATCAAAAAAACTTACTTCTCTAAACGTAGTTTATCTACACAATAATTTACATCATTCACAAATTTTTCGGCAAATCGTTGATCAGAATCACTTAAATAGCGACCGTCCAGATATAAAGCCAGGTTGCCCTAAAGTATTTTAAACAAATTTGTTTAATACGAAATTAAAATTGAAGCATTAAGATCGATAACAAATACCACATCCACAATGCAGAAACCAGAAAGTAGCAAAGCAGCGCGCAAATCTTCGTTCCTTTATTTGCCCCAGTATATATTGTCCGATCCACAATTGTAAGTAGGTTTTAGCCACGCCTACTACTGGCATCTTCCAACCACTTCCAACGATAAAGGTCTGGCTAGAATACCTAGTGCGCCGTCCGGAGCGAAAATATTGACTACATAACTAAGCCACCAGTAGGTGGCGATAGCATCGATAGTGAGGTAGCTGACTAGTATAGCGAACGTTAAAGAAGCATTTCGCACTTTTTTCAGTACTAAAAAAAGGAGGTGAAAAAAATATGCGATTTTTTAAAAAATATTCAATCATCTGCTCTAGAAAGGAATTTGGAGCAATAAATAGATGGCTGTCGTTTAGAGGAACACAAGCATGAACAATATTTTCATTTAGTTTTCGGAAGCAGACTTAAATGAAAACCATGTAAGAGAATATTGTTATTCTTTTTAAACACAAGGGTTTCTAAAGGACAAAAAAGTGTGATTGAGCTGTTGAAAATAATTGCATTATTATGTTGCATATTATCTTAAAAAAGAAAGGCTATATGTCTTTGTACTATATTTTAACATAAATATATAATAAAAATTCACAATAATTACTGTCACATAAGTTTTTTAATGAACTGTATGCTTAAGATTGTCTGTTAGATTTTTAATATTTGAAAACACATTATGATGCACAAAGTTTCGGTCAAGTTTCAATTACATGCAAAACCAAAATAGAAACAATAGCAATAATAAGCAAAATATTGAACCAAAGCAAAAATGCATAGCTTTAAATTTATTTTGTTGTTATGACTAGCACAGTTTCATTTTAATATAGCATTTCTTCTTCATTAACGTCAATATTATTTCATATATAAAATTTAATTTTTGAGTCACATCTTTTACAACCTTTTATAGTTCCAGACAGTAGCTGATTTAAGGGGGGCACGTGCCCCCCCCCCCCAAAAAAGGTTTTCACCCGTATTAAAAATATACTATTTTTTTAATTTTCTTACTGAAACAAACAAAATTTTAAAATATTATGCAAAAAAAAAAAAAAAAACACATTTGAATAAACTAAATTTTGTTCTGCGATCAAAGTCACTGTGCTATCAAGTGCCTCCTGGCCAGTGCTTTCCATCAGTATATAACTTTTCAAAACTCCCTGAGTCGCTGAAACACACTGAAAAACAAATCTCTTCCCGTCTTCGGAATAACCCGACTGTGCGCTATGGATATTAGGGTGGAGTGAAAAAGGCAAAAAAAAAATTTTTTTTCTAATTTTAATATTTCCTGACTCAACAATGGTGCTGTTTGGCAAAAAAGACACTGGAGAAAAATCCCATCACAATCACCATGGAGTCTATAGGCTAAGGAGTTAGATCTCCGCTGACAGAAAGGGTGTATCTGAAAACTCCGAGCGCCCGGTCGACCGGTCGAGAACGTGACGTCACGATATTTCTCTGGTCGATTCGAAAACGACCAGAGTTTTCAGACACACTCGCGGTGGATGCGGTCAGTTGTTGTTTGCAAAAGGAAGTGAAATTCTTATGTAGAAATTGCGGCATTTAAATCAGATTTAAGAGCGATGTATTACTGGAATTAAGTTTTTTTGAAGAAGAAGAAAAAGAAACAAAACGAAACACACACATACAGATCGTTGTTATTTTGATTTTGAATAACCGAAGAGAGGCCGCAATGAAAATTATCATTCTGCATCGTCGTACGTATTTATGAATGATGTTGTGATTTTACATAAAGCTACCAAAAAAAAAAGTATATATTTAAAAAAAATCGGAAGTATTAAGCACACAGCTTTTCGTTATAAGTGAATATGTTTTACAGATAACAAATTTTGGGAAAAGCTTCAAAAACAGTAATTTTATTTAATGTGTTAACTATTAATCTTCTTATGGATATTATTACCGCATTGATACATTTATAAACGAAAAACGTTCATATGATGACAAATAACAAGCAGGTGATAGAAATTATCATAACATATTCTTTGTACATTATGAAAGAAAATGAAGTAAACTTTTTTAAAGCTTGTATTTTGCAACATAAAAATGGTAAATAAATATTTTGCGATATTTCAAATACATTCGATCTATTAATAGTACGATTTACGGGAGGAGCCAAGAGGGGGTTCTGCCCCCCCCCCCTGAAATGAATTGGCAGAGGTTTTTTTTATACGAACATGTAAATGGCATGACACAAGTAAAATATATTTTCTATGGCATGAGACAAATAAAATATATTTTCTATGCAATGGTGCACATTCTTCTTTCAAAAAAGCCAGAGCCCCCAAAGAACAATGACCCCCTCCCCCAAAAAAGGCTAAAACATACTGAAAGTACACTCCTAAAAATTTCAATAACACAACCTGTGCCATAACCCCTTTACCCATTGTAAAGATGGGGTAAGCTAATATTTTAAATGGTTCATCCCAATTTTTAATTTTAAAAGTTTTTAGCCTAATAAAATGATATGGAAGCCTTTCTTAACAAATTATGTAATGTTTTTCATAGATAGTGGTTACTGTTACTGCAGGGGCAGGGTTACCCTGATAGGCAAATAACTGATGCATTTTTGGCAAATTGTACCGTTGTGATTTAGTTCAGTGGGAATAAAATGAGGTATAGTCATACGGGTTATGACACCCCCTCCCCCTGATTTTGAATAAAGATGGCATGAAACTTCAATTTCGAAAATATTGCAGACCCTCTCCCTCCACTTCAGCTTGCATAATACAATTCTAGGGTAGTAATGCTAATTTTTTTTTTCAATTACAAATTTCTGGACAAAGAAAGAGGAGGGGAGGACTGGATGACCTGTCATCAGTAGCCGGATCCACCTGGATTCTCAATTTTAGTCTGTCCTCTACTCTACAATAGTAAAATAATTGACAAACTTTAGAGCCTGATGATTAGTGATTATGTTTCTTTTCATTATTGGTAGGAGTGCGGGGATGCTTTGTTGTAATTTTAAAACAAGTTAGGGGGCGCTTGTGTTAAAGTCAAAATGGAGAGGGACGCCATCCCCCCTTGACTACGCTACTGACTGTTACTAGGTTTTAAGCTAGTATATAACAGCACAAGTGCCCTCAATGTTTTCCTTTTTTCTGCTTTTGCAATAGTAAGCGTTCCCCGATTTTTTTTCTCCAGGCTGCACCGCAGCCATCAACATTTCCTGTTAAAACAGAATTTTACTGCAAATTATTTGTATTTGTCGCACATGTTCATTTCTGAAATATTTTACTATAATTATGCTGTAAATATTTACAGAAATTATTTTCAAGAGGTGGGGGATAGCATTTGTGTGCTATTTAAAAGACTACCGATTTGGCTATTGTAAAAAAAAGGTAAAGTACAGCTGTTTTATGTATAATATCAACTAATATTCACTTCTATGTAACAGGAAGTGAATAATACTTGTTAGGCATCAGTCAGAAACTTTATGGTTCATTTAAGACTAACTTGTAACAAGCAATTAGTAGTACAATGTATTTTCTCCAGCTTTCAATTTTAAATGAATAAATCTTTCTTCATAGGTTCTGGAATTATATATTTATTTCTACTTTAGCTTTTCTATTATGATTGATGAAAACATGTTTATATTACAACTGCATTTTGTCTTTCTAACTGAGCACTTGAGCCCTAGATAACTTAAATTTTACAGAAATTGAAAAAATATATTCTTACAACCAGATTTATAGAAATACAAAAGAAATCAACAGTTTCTAGGACCAAGGAGGGAGGAGGTTGTGCTTGTCAGTTTATAATAACTGCTTGGGGGAAAACTATTACTAATATCTACAAATCTACTGACATAGAAACTTCCTTATTTTCAAGATTAGCCTGAATTAGATTTGCTTAAAACAATGATCCATGATTCAATTTAAAAGTTACAAAATGATGAAAAATATTAATGATCTTTACGTTTGAGTAAATACTATATTTAAAGTCAGCATTCATAATCCTGCTTAGAACTTATGTTTTAAATCATTTAACATTGTGGGGTATTTCCCCTAATGAATTATAATAAAAAGTGATTTAAAGAATGTACTTTTTTGCATTATTTTATAAAGCATATAAATTATCATTGTTGAGATATCTAAAACCAAAAAGGGGTGACAATAACAAAAATGAAAACTTGAAGATGCAAATGATAGGATGTATTTTGTGGCAAAACATGTTATGCTGGATGCAGCTATCAAGTAGACAGCATGTATGAATAAAAGTGCCTATATTTTTTGAATTTTTACTCATTTTACTCAAAATCATTTCTTTGCATTCCTTTGCTTCTTGCTGCATCATTTCAATTAGGCAAAGCATTTTTTAAAAATAAATTTCTAAAAAATTCATTGAAAAATTTAATACTTTATTACAATATTTATAAAAAGAACTTTTTATGATTTGTGGAACAATGGAACGTGTTTTTTTCTGTCATTGTTGAACAATGATAACTCATATTCGTGCTGTAATGTACTGTCATGGTCATAGTAGTTCCTGCATTGGGTACCTTCACACCAAAAGTGACAAAGATAATATTCCCGTCTTTTCTTAGCTGCTCAAGCGCGGGGCATATTTTTGCCTTCAAAAATATGCTCTGCATTTGCACAGATGGGAACAGACAGGCATTTTGTCTTTGTCGCCTTTGGTGTGAAGGCACCCTTAGATATAGGCTTTATGCATTACAGATACTGTTTTTATGCGTTGACTTTTCAAACTCCTGTTATGTTCATTAGTGGTCACTGATAAATGTCAAAAGTACTTATGGCATATTTGTGGTATAGCTCAATGCCCGGCCATCATGATGGAAGCCAGATTTTAATCCAAATTAGTTTTTTATAGGCCCATCATATATATATTTTTTTTTTGGGGGGGGGGGGGAGATGTGTACATAATTAATGCATATTTTAGGTAAAAAAATAACAATATGCAGAAGCACATGCATAAATACATTGTATTTTTGAGAATCAGGAAGGGGGCAATTGTACAAATAATGGCTTATTGACCAAATAATGGACCTAGTTTTCTACCAATTTGAACATAAGCTTGTTTGCTAATAGAGAAATATGTTATTGAATGCTTTTTGAAAATCAATATAAACATGTACACACTTTTTGTTATCTAAAGCCATGATAACCTTGTCATATTCTACAGGACCTACTCTTCCTAAAATGATACTGCAAACCATTCAACAGACCACTATTTGTCTCCAGAAAATTCATAAACTGGGTTTTTGTCAGAATTTCAAAAATTTTAAAAACCACTGAAGTTAGGCTTACATGAATATAATTTCTTGTCTTAGCTTCAGACCCCTTTTTCTTGAAGAGCGGCGTTATGTTACACAGCTTATAATCCCCTGGCACAATCCCCAAGTTAAAAGAATAGAGATTGAAATTTTTAAGATATCATCCACTAATTCCTCTACACATTCTACTAAAATTTTTAGATAAATATTATGAGTTCCTGAAGCCTTATTTGCTTTAATCTTTTTCAACTAAAATAAAACATCCTCCCTTGAAAATACAAAATCCTCAAGCTAAATGTTTGCTGGCGTATCAGTTATGTTAGCTGTTCAAATTCAGTTTCTGCTAAATGTGCTGGGGAAAAAATTATTTGGAGTATTAGCTATTTTCCCATCATTTTGAATTAAGTTCCGGTTCTTATCCACCAGTAAGTGTACTTGACCTTTCAAGCTTCCCCTGGATTAACAAAAATAAAAACCTCTTTGGATTCTTGTTGATATGCATTATTTAATTATTTTATGCCTGTACTTTACATATTGGTTCAAAAATTAGGACTACAAATTAAAATAGTTAGATAACATCCACTAATTCCTCTGCACATACTGAAATTTTTGGATAAATGTTATGAGCTCCTGAAACTCCATTTGCTTTAAACTTCTTCAAATAAAATGAAACATTCTCCCTAGAAAATACAACTTTTATGAAAGAAAAGAAACTCCACTATTTGTATGCTTTATAAAATTGATTAAATTAGTAATCTAAACAAAAAATATATGCAATTTTATTTTTTAAAATCTTTTTGTTAGCCCAAAAAACATATAATTGACAGAACATGGTATGTATTTTAAGAAATTATTAAGTTGCATAAATAGCATAACATTTTTTTTTTTTTGCTGTAAAACATATAGCTCTGAAGTGCTACAAATTGTAAGTTATCAAGTTTTAATTTCTTTTATTGATTAAGTATGCTAAGTTATTAGCAGAGATATATTTTGAAGGTGCAAATCAGAAAAATAAGCAGTATTGTATTAGTAAAACCTGGATTTTGCATGTCAAAATGGAAATGAATTCCATAAAGGAATGCTCTTTTGCTGCCACATATTTCTTGCACAGGTTAATAGTATTTTTTATTCTACTTGTCTTATGCTAGATTTTATTCAATTAGCAAAAATATGCTCGCTTATTTATAGCTGCTGATTATTTATTTATTTATTTTTGGCAGTCAAATTTTGTGCTGGATAAGTTTTGCCACTGAACTATTTTTGATGAATCGTGTAATCATAATGGGGCTAAATGCTGATTTTTCTTTAAAATGTTGATTTTTAATACTAAGTAGTATTCTTAAAATGGAAGGAAACAAATATTTCTGTTGTCAAAAAAAATGCATAAGGGACGCTGATGGATTAGGTTAAAACAGTTTTTTTAGGTTTACGCTAAGTGAAATGAAATTTTTGTTGATACATTACATTTGAATAATTAAATTTCAATCTGGTTCAAAATATTTTCAATTTAATTTATAGAAAACCTACTTAGAATGAAGAGATAAAAAACGATAGTGCAAAAAGTAACATATTAATACATAAATCTGAAACGTACGATCTTGAAAATAACCAACGTTATTGAAACATTTTTTAACTCGAAACTAGCACGTTTCAATTATTATTATTTAATGAATTTTACGAAAATTGCTGTTCTCATTGCGATCAAATCTGCATAATACAAGCGTATACGTCTGCAACAAATTTTTATAACATATGTATCAATGTGCATTTCAAATTTTAAAAGGTAGTTCAGCAATATCACTAAGTTTTCTGGATTATTGATGTGGAACATCTGTTTAAAATACAAAAGTTTTACGCCATAAAAAGCTTTATTATATACAAATTCGGATGAACGGTATTAATTTTGAAGATAGCAGACGACTTCGTACAGCCGCAACCAATAGAATTTTAGAATTTCTGAAAATACGAAATCGATCGGTCACGTGATACAATCGCCCGACGCAAAACTCCGGGTGCTCTGGTCTAGACCGGTCGACTGTCAAAATGACTTTTCAGACAGACTTGCGTGGCGACCGATCGTCCCGAAAATAGTTTTCAGACAATCGCGGGCTGCCACGGTCGAACCGATTCGACCGGTCGAGAGTTTTCAGACGCGGCCAAAGTGGCACAAAAATTTCACTTTTCCAGATGGCGCTGCCTCTGCCAGAGTAACTACCATGTACGGAAAGCTAGGTGATTTCAGTGCTAATTTGGACGATTTTATTTTCGCCAGGAAAAATAGAAAACGTGAGAGGAAAAAAAAGCTATTTTTCACACAATTAGTAGAGATCATGTAGATTAATATGTTTCGACTCAATATGCTATGAGGCACCTAGATATTAAAATAAAAATACTTTTATATATGGTTACAAAGCCCCGCCCTCCGTCGTCTGCTACGATTTTGGTGATTCTCATTGGTTCTGGTCGTTTGGGTTTAAATTCACATTTCGGCTCGCTTTTTTCTTGCAAAAGTGCCTCTGTATTTTTGTGTGAATTACTTCAACTTCGCAGTTCGGGACTCTACGTTTTTTTCTTGTTTATTTTGGAAGTGCCTCTGAATTTTTGTATGAATATTTCAATGCTGCTCTGATTTTTACATTGATTTTTTTTACTGTTTTAGTTTTTAAGACACAATTTGTTGAGGATACAATGTATCTTGATTGAAAATGCAAAATTTAGTTTTAAAAATAAAATGTGTATTATTTTTATACACGAAGAGTGCCCCACCATATTTTAAAACTTTGATTACAAGTTCGAATTTTTAAAGTTGAATTTTTCATTTTGTAATAGAAGCATTTTTAAGTATTGTTCCAAATGAACTAATTTAAACGCTTCCAGTTGTTTTTAATTTATGTGTATTGTAGTTTTCTTACTGGAACGCTAAACTGGAAGAATTTTAATAGTAGCTTTGCTTTGCTGTTCATCTAGCACGATTGAATGTTATAAATAAAATTGAAAAAAATCACTGTACATTGAAATCTCTTTATAAATAATGCATCAAAAACTTGTGTATTTACTACAGTGCTATTTGTTTTTTAGCATATCTTTGCATTTGCTTTAAATATGTATAACATATCAAACTCTGAGTCTTGATTATGATTGCAATAATTACTCGAAAAAAGAAATTTTACAAAAGGATGTGTCGGAATCCAAAGGAGTATGGAAAGAAAAAGCGTACAGGTAAGCCTCCCACTCTTCGTTCAATTGTCCTTCAAGCTTGCTTCAAAAAAAAGAGTTATACTCAAATTAAAACAGAAATATTAATTTACTGTGCACTAGCCGAACAGTGCGTAATGTTCTGCAAAGGATTCCAATGTTAGATATACTAAACTACGGTCACGTCCGCCACTTACAAAACACTTCACAAAAAGCGTAGATTGGAATTTGCAAAGAAATACATTTCTTTTGGGTCTAGATGAAAAGACGTCGTATTTTCTGATGGAAAAAAATTTAATTTGGACGGACCAGATGGTTTTCGCCATTACTGGTATGATTTGCAAAAAGACGGACCATTTTTTTCCAAACGGCAGTTCGGAGGAGGTTCTGTGATGGTGTGGGCAGGTTTTGCAGCCAATGGAACAACACCAATGGTGTCCCTTCGAGGTCGCTTGAATTCAGAATCATATGTTGACATGTTAGCTGAAAATTTATTACCTGAAGCACCCCTTATCACAAGTGGTGATTATTTGTTTCAACAAGACAATGCAAGTTGCCATGTGTCTCGTGCATCAGGTTCATGGTTCGAGGCCAATTCAGTGAAACTTTTGGACTGGCTGGCAAGAAGCCCTGATTTAAATTCCATAGAAAATCTGTGGGGCATTTTAGCTACAGAAGTGTATAAAAATGGAACACAATATGGAAATGAAGACTAACTGATATCACCCATTAATTTGGCGTGGAAAAACATTTCTAAACAAACTTTAACTAAACTTTCTGAGTCAATGACGGGACGATTAATAAAGGCAATTGAGAAAAAAGGTGATTTTGTAAAATACTAATTTATTTCGAGACATATGTGCTAATGTCCCTATATTTTTTTTCCATATTTCATATAATACCATTGTATTAATTTATGATTTAATAATTATTGTAATTTAATTTCATATTAACAAGTTTCTAATGTTTCCTAATGACAAGTAGTTAATTAAATTTGATTTTGTTTGCAGTTGATGATTATTTTAATAGATAATACTCATTTTTCAACCGTGTCCTTATAATTTTTTCCATGGCTGTATAACACAATTGTTTAAAATTGCTATGCACCTGTTGGTGCATAGCAATTACTTTCAAACATCAACAATATTACTCTCAAAACATCAGACTTTGAATTTTTCAATTTTTTAAACCAGACTTTAAATATTTTGGATATTTATTTATAAAAATGCGACATCTTAAACAATATATTTTAAGCTATTCTCATTTAGACAATTTTCCAATATAGATTAACAAATTTCAATTCAAATGCATGATTCATATTGAGTCTAACCTTACCAAGAATACCACCAACTACTCCAAGAAAAAAAATCTTTATTTTACTAAATTACAAAATTTTGTGTCATGTTTTTCAAGCACTTAATGTTTTATCGAGTGCATTTATTTTATAAATAAAATAACTTATAATATTTTTAACTTTCGAAGTAAATTGGAAAATAAATTACTCCGCTTACATCTTGCTTTTTGTTTTGACACTCAGACATGTATGTGATTTTAAAAACTTTCTCAATTTTCTCTAATTATGTACTGTGTTAATAAAAAAATGTTAAATGCAAATCATGCTGTTTATCACTGTAGGATTATTCTTGTATGAAGGTTTTTGAATCTTTTGATCGTGTAAAGCAAAACCGTGGTATCAAGACCGAATCCAGAAATTTTTCGGTGGGGGGGGGGGGGGGGCATGACTTTGACACACGTGTTAAGGAAAGCTTCTGGGAGGAATATAGGCCACATTGCGAAAATTTTTGGGACTTCGAGGGGAGGGGGGACTGTTGATATGGCCTTGCGTGGTATGCCGCAAGTTATTCATCGTCTTGTATGAGATCATGTACCAGGATGGCAATCTGTATGCATAATATGCACATTAACCCCTTGCCGTACCATTTAGCTTGACCAAACTCGGGCGGAATCGATAGTCGTCTGATTATCCCTTCACGAGTCTGACTCGTGATATTCATGCTTGGCCCGATTATCCCTTCATGAGTCCGACTCGTGATACTCATGCTTGGCCCGATTATCCCTTCATGAGTCTGACTTGTGATATTCATGTTTGTGTTAAAATCTTCATCACAAGTCAGACTCGTTAGAGTATGGCAAGGGGTTAAAGCAGTGGTGTAGTCGAAGGGGACGGTATCCCCCTACGTTTTTATTTTAATACAAGCGTCCCCCCAAACATTTTACATTTTAACGTAAGCATCCCCCCCCCCTTTTGATTTCAATTGCTTTTCGTATATATATAAGCGTCCCCCCCCCCCCCCAACTTTTTTTTCGGGACTACACCAATGCATTAAAGATGCTGTATCAACATATCTATAAACCATCTTACAAATAACATGTAAAATACAGAACAATCCCATCATACAATTACTTTTTTTTAAAAATACGATTTTGAAACTAAAAATTACATGAAACCTGTCGGTGGCGTAGCTTAATCCGGATTGTGGGTGAGGGGGTTCTTCGGGAGAAGTCTGCTAATTTCATTCTTTTCGAAGAAATATTGGTCAAATTCTAGATAATCTTTACCATTTCAGGAGGGGTCCCATCTCCAAAACCACCCCCTTATCTACACCAGTGAAACCCGTGTTTTTTACGTACAGGTTTTCCTGCATTAAAAAAGTGAAAAATTCAGTTTAATTTTAAATACAATTACTTATGTTTACACAAAAATTGAGAAATTTCAGACTGTTTTGTAGAATTTTGTCTCTTGCTGCTAATAAAATCCTCAAAAATATTTATTGAAGAAACGTTTGCCTGCACAAAAACATTACACATCAAACTATGAAAAGATAGAGTTTTCCTCACAAGAACATAGTACATAGCATAAAAAATAATAAGGATTGAAAATAATGGTAATAGGCAATGTAATCACATGGTATTATAGAAACGAGCAAATTTTACTGAAGCAGATGCAATTGGCATTCAATGGGGGGGGGGGGGGAATGCATATAAAATGTTAAAATGCTTGAATTTTAACAAGTATGCTATGTGATGAATGGCAGAAGAGAACTTTATTAAAAAAAGAGAAAAGAGGAAAACTGCGGCACAGCAGAATAATCACATACCTGGATTTACTAGCAAAGTGGATTATTTTTACCCTTGTATAGCAATATCAGTAATTACATCCTTTAATTTCTTCGGCAATATCAGATTATCGATTAAAAAATTTATATTTTTCTCCGAGCGTATGCGACTCTGAGTGTTTTGCACACATATTAGTTGGCAGTAGTGTAGTCCTGTAAAAAATGTTGGGGGGACGCTTACATATGCGAACTAAGTTATTGAAATCCAAAAGTGGGGGGACTCGGACTTTATTGTTAAAATAAAGTCGGGAAACACCGTTCCCCCGGTGTCCTCCCCCGACTACAGCAATTAGTTCTGTATCTGTTTATTGAGCAAGAAATCAATGACATGATTCTCTGAAGCATTCATCAATTAGTTGATCACAACAAATAAGCTAAAAGAATACACTAAGTAATTATTGCACAAAACTATGGCTTCCAGTTTTAATTTCATAACTAAAAATCTTGTTTTAAAAAACCCTTTTTTGGTGATGGTGAGTACTTGTTGAGAGCTGCTTCTAATTTGTTTCATTAATAATTATTTAAATGATTTAGAAACTTTATGCTTGCCTTATATCAACGATTATTCAAACAAAGTTAATGTTTTAAAAATAAAAAGGAATTTTGTGTATTTACTTTGTATCAAAACTTAATAAACAGTTGAAATGAAAAAAAGATGTGCCTTGTGAAACATTGCAAAATGAATAGAACGCAAAAAAATTCCTTTTTATTTTAACAAAAAACAATCATAAGCGAATGTCCTCGAATCTGAAGGATTAAATTCGCAGAATTCTGCCAATTAGCGGAAAAATCACATGTATGCAGTTATTGAAATAGTTCTTCAGCGTTGGACCGATGAATATTTAAGTTAATAATAACTAATAGTTTTAATAAATTTGATCTAGGGTAATCTTGACTTTTGTGAATTTACTTCTGAGCATACGCTGCAAGTTAAATTAATTTCTTCCAAGTGGCATGTAATGGAAATCAAAGATGTACATAGAAGCACAAAAGTAAACTGTGCAGAAAACAGATCACTAAAAGCGTAAACATTTCGCGTCTGTTAAATTTCTGCGTCTCACTTTTTGCGCATGCGTAACGTGCTTTCTGCGCATGCGCTGAGTTACTATAATTACTGCAGCGATCCTGGCGGAAAAGTGAAATTTTTGTGCCGTTTTTAGCTGTTGCCAAACGTAGGAGATATGTCTCCTTCTTTATACTCCATGACAATCACTCATCGTCTTCAGGTTCCACACAGGGGGTCAAAGAAAGGAAAATTAACGTCAAAAAAGAAAAAAAATCAAAAAAGAAAAAACATTATTTTTAAATTTTAATATTTCCTGACTCAACAAATAGTGCTGTATGGCAAAAGAGACACTTCAAAAAAATCCCAGTGCAGTCACTTATCGTCTTCAGGTTCCACACAGGGGGTCAAAGAAAGGAATATTAACGTCACAAAGTAATAAAAAAAAAACAATTTCTTTTATTTAAATTTAATGTTTACAATAGCTTTATTTTCAGACTTAAAAACAGTTCTAATTATTAAAAAAAACAGGAAAATATTGTCGTTTCAAAAAAATTTCATTAACCTGCAACTGGGTGTCGTAAGTCCCGTGTATATTGAATACATAGCTATTAATATTCATATAGACTTAATTTTTAAATACTATTAATATTTAGAAAACATACAGATACAGAAAGGGAAATGAGAATAAATTTAACAATGTACCAATTTACAATGTACTGGTCGAGTCATATTCATTAATAAAGCATTTTACTTAAATCAGTATTCAATTTTGGATTCCACATGAAGGCCAAAATAATTAACTTTAGTGTCAAACTTTGGAAGTTCCTTTCGTGACTTGATTCCACTGCGAATATATCCATCCCTGGCTTCTGCTCGACATTTTACCAATGATGCTTGCGTTACCGGTCGTACATGTCTCTCTACTGCTTGAGAATGGCAAGGGAGCTTCTCTATTTCAAATTCTGAACCGTTTCTGATCATACTTGCTATGTCTTCGTCACTGAGGTTCATGGTAGCTGATGGTTCCAAAGGATTGTCCCAGTGAATCATCTCAAAATGTTCCTCTGCTTCGAAATTTAAATTTGGAATATTAAATTGGCGTATTTTACCTTTCCAGTCAGACTTTTCTTGCTTTCCGCATTCTTCTGAGGCCAAGTTCTCGAATATGTGATCGTTCATCTAATACCATTGTCAACAAAATGTTTTCAGAGTGAGCAAAGTAAGAGTTTCTCTGAATAACTTCGTGAACGATTGACTTAAAATCTTCTGGCAAAAATGCGCTTTTTTTTTATCATTCCGTGCAGGTGACGTGCTCATTTTCTTTATTTCAAACCAGGATGGCACGTAAACTTTCATGACATATTCTACTAGGAGCTTAAAGTGTTCTGTTGGTTCAGCGGTCGACACATATAGATGCAGAATTCTGTTGGTTGTAGTGAGCCACCTTGAATGAGACATCGTCCCGGGACTTCTGTTTGCTAAATTTGGAAGGCACTCCTCCGTGGATACTGCCCTAGAAATATCGAAGAGGTATTTTTGGTCTGCACTGAGTAGAGATGCAAAAAAACCGGAAATTTTGAAGTGAGGGGAAGAACCCGGGAATTTTCGGGAAGAAACTGGGAAATTTGGGAACATTGGGAATTTTGAGGGGAAAAAACAAACTTAAGCTTTCTTCAAATAAACATAAATTATTTACTCAATATAAAAATGTTTTCAGTATTCAACTATTGTTACAGAGCATCTAAAATTGTAATCTTATATTATTTATATTCTAGAAATATGCTCTATAGCGTCAAACACTTTTATATCAAGCCTTTAATTCATAAAATTAACTTGTGAATTCAATAAGCTTTCTTGTTGCAATATATTGTTTATTCTAAAAATGTAATTGATTTTGTTACTTTTGCAGAAAATAAGATTAACCTTCAAAATAGTTTTTCTTCTTTATTCATAGATTTCAAATTACTGTAAGAAATAATGCATACATAAATAACTTATCTGTTTCATTCATAGCATTTTATTGCAACTTTACCAACACATTTGGAGGGATATTTTTTATGAGAAACACTATTTAAAGCACCATTATACGTTTCAATTTTTTTTTGTTTTAAATTTTTTATGTGTTACATATTTTGTTTTTATTGATGACTTAAGTGATTTCATCATAAAAAACTTCAGGACTCTGGACTAGAACTTTCACCTTTGGTACAAAAAATATTACTAATTCAACTCCCCAAAACCATTCCAGTTATTATTTAAATGTTCATTCCTAAATTATTATTCGTCAGCAAGTAATTACCAGCTGAGGTGAATAGTTGTTTATTAAATTACCCAATATAACGTGTAATTTGCATTTTGATTTGCTTTGTTATTTTCATTAAAGGGTTTATTACTAAAAGTGAAATAATTTTTATAATAAGCTCTGAAAGGATTAAAAAAAAAATCCTTAGGCATCAGATTCGAAAATTATCTTATTTATACAAAATAGATAAATATTTTAAATGCAATTAATATTATGAAATGTTACTCCTATCATCATATAGTGAAAACCATCAAAGTAAAATTCTTTTTTGTGCAGTGCTAACTTACCTTTCATTGATGACAACAGAAAAATAATGCAGAGTATGATTTTTAATAGTTATTACGATGCAAAATAGAAAATTAAGATTTAAGCAAAATTTATTTAAGAACAATAACATAACAATACTATCTACTCTTGCACATATATCATTTTTAACTATAGAAAAATCGTGGAACAGGAATTAATCCATTTCAAATTCCAATTCACTCGTTTGCTGCAAATTAGGTGAAATTCTCAGGTGAAATTGCTTAATAAATACTTTCCAATTATGAACTCTAAATACCTTTTTTCCCCTGTAATATGACTTAGCCCCTGAAAATAGTAATGTCTAATCGTTGTCACTACCCTTTTCTCTTATTCTCTATTTATTTATATTTTTTATCAAGTAATATTTCTTGGTTAAAAGTTACTTCACACAGACACACACACAAACAAGGAATAATTATGAGAAGTAAGAGACTACTTTGTACACAGTTCGCATAACACAACATAGCATTACTAAATAAAGTTCTATTAATTGCCCCCTTGTTTTTTTTTAATGTATTTTTTAAAAAAATCCAGTGTAATAAGCTCAAAACAATTATTTTTAAAATTATTATTTGCAAAAAAGAAAAAATCGAATGTTTCCAGTTTTTGGGAATTTTCAAATTTCCCGATTTTGCTTTAAATTCCCGGGGGAAAAAACCCGGTTTTTTTCCGGGAATAAACCGGGCATTTTGAAAGCCTTGCAACGCTAGCACTGAGGTCTTTTTTATCAATTGTAGGCAGAGCAACTGGAATAGAAACAAAACTTGTCACAGCAAGGGTTCCGCATGTTTCCAGAGATTTTCCAATTGTTCCGGAAAACTGCTTTGGCCCAGATGTCTTTCCGTCAATATTCTGGAAAAGGTGGCGAAGAGGTAGTTCATTAGTATGCAATAAGCGTACAAGTGTAATTTATGGCCAACAAAGATTTCAAGCCGTCTAACGGCGCTATTTTTCTTCCCAACGTTGACATTCGTTCCATCACACCCAACGGCAACCAGTTCAGAAACTGCAATCCCTTTCTGTGTAAGGAAGTTGGTGATGCTTTGCCTCGCGGTCCGCGCGGAGGAATACAATTAAGCTCAGTTTCAATTTTCGAAAGGAGTATGGCAAAACATTCATGAAGAATGCATGGCCGTCTACGGTAACTGCATGGAATGAAGATCTTCAAATTTCTGCGTTAATTTGGTGTGAAACAAAATGAAATCATGGTGATTTCTTGCTAGGCATATGGCTGAAAGAATATTTGGACAAAAGACAAGAAAATTCAATTTCATAAGTAAGAATATCTTGTTTTTTGCGCACATGAAGATGTGGCCTCGTGGTTTGCAGGTAATCTTCTAGTGCTAGAAATATTTTCTAGAAATAGTTTTTTAACGTTGTTTTTTAGTTTCACTCTGTGTACTAGGTTTATAATGCTTCTATCTACATATTTTTGTGTACTTGTATGCGGTATATATATAAATATTTAAATGTATGTAAACCTATATTGTTTACTAATGTAATCTGGAACATTTTGCTTGAATTATTGCATATAGGATTCTTTGTTTACAAGAGCAAATATGCTGTGATTCTTCACGTTAAAACATTTGAATAAATATTTTAATTTTAATCATCATGGCCGAAATATTTAAAAAATGCTAGCAAATAGGGAGAAGTTTATGTTCAGCACAATAGTTTTCAAAGCTTTATGTTTTGCAATATTGCAATATGAATAATATTCATGCATTATTTTTTTATGGGACCGTTCATAAAGGATGTGACACTTTTTTTCGATAGATTTGACCCCCTCCCCCCTTTGTCACATGTCACGCTGTAGTACCATTAGCATAAATAAGTTTAATTTGCTGATTTTAAATGTTTTTCTAGAAATCAATATGTGCGATGTCACACTTCTTTTAACACCTTCCCCTCCCCTCGTCACAAACTGTCACACTTTCTTGAAATCCCTCCCCCCTTGAAGCATGGCATCATTTATGAATGACATGCTTCAAGGGGGGAGGGATCATTCATAAATGATTTCACGCTCCGAGGGGGGGAGGGGGGTTCGTGAAATTGTGACAAGGGGAGGGGTAACAAGAAGTGTGACATCATGCATTATATGCAGCATAGCCTGACATGTGACAACGGGGGGGGGATCCGCTGAAGTGTGACATATTGTGACAAAGGGGGGAGGGAGGTCAAATATATGAGAAAAAAGCGTGACATTATTTATGAACGGCCCCTATACCATTATTTAAAATTATATAAAATAGAGGGAGCATGTATTTGTGTGGTATAAATACATATACATTTGTTTATTTACTATTAAAATGAGGGGTTTTCTAAATTAGCATTATCACTTTCTTTATTCAAATACTTTATAATTGGTAGTTTTACAATTACAAGCGAATTTTTCGCCGCCTAAATAAGTTTTTATTAATAATAAGCTTATTGCATAACATAATTTGTTTTTTATACTATATTTTTGTAAACGTTTTACAAGTTTTAATTAGAAAATTTGGTAAATATTGCATTAATGTATATCCAATTACAGGATGAGTCAAAAATCTTGCCCTAGTTAAATCAATTATTGTGCTCAAATTAGTAAAATTAGATGCATGTTTGCTTGAATATATTTAAAGTACTGTTATACATTTTTGTATAAAACCTCCGTAAACTTTAGCGTTTACATTTAAAATTTTAATTTTTTAATAATTGTATAGTTAAATCAAGGATTTCGATTATTTTGTGAAAAGTATGAATTTATTTTAATGATCTATAAAATACTCATTTATTGGTATTTTTTTTTTTGTAATTAATATTAATAATAATGAGTGAATACTAATTACTTTTTAATTATGAATTGGTTGTTTTTTTTAATATAATTTTGAGCATTTGGAAATGCAATTATTTGAGGCGCCCCCCTCCTATGATTTTTAAATTGCTACGCTCCTGACCTCTGTTATACATAGTTTTACGGTTGCAACTGCCCTTATGTTTTGAAAAAATATGATAAGGGGGGGAGCTCATATAATTATATATTTTTTTATTTTCGTTGTGCATACGTTTTCCGATAATTTTGTGTGAAGTTCAGACATTTCTTCAGAAAGAATCGCCTATGACTAAGCCATTTTTTATAATTAAAAGAGAACTCTCCCCCCTTAATAGTATAAACTGTATATATCTATGTATAAAGAAAAAATATTAATGAAGAAATGCACAATAATAGTCTTTTAAAAAGGGCTGGGGGACTGCACAGCAATTTGATCCAAATGGAAATGACGCAGTTTCAAAAATATGCAACAAGTCGTCGCAGTGCGCGCTAATTAATGGATCTTTTGCTCACTGAATTAAACTTGATGATTAAATTCTGGAACTGAATACCGAAGGCAACGTTAAAATTTATTTGGAAAATGCTTTTCTTTTTTGATTGTTGTAGACTTTTAAAACTTGTCTTGGCGATTTTTGTATCGATAACAAGTATTGCGATGATAAAGCATATGTTCCGATGGGTAAAGAGTGCGTCTTTTTGCCAAACTCGCTTCTCGTGGTGTGACGCGGTCTGAGCAGACGACGGACCGCAGACTTCTCTCTCCTCTTAGTTTATAGCTCAATGATATAAACAGAACCAGGTTCTGACAACAAGAGTTTAGGAGTATAAATTTGCTATTTATGGATGAAATACAATTTCTAGCGCTGACATATGACAATAAGGTTTTAATAAAACAATTTATTAATGAAAACGTAATTAATTAATATTGATTTTACAAATAATGAATTATTTTATTTTATTTTTTGATAAAAAGGCATTAAAAACTTTTAAAAAATTCAATACAAATTTCACTGAAAGTGTGGAACCTCAAGATGATGGCAACATTTTGATCTGAAATTTGGAGAAAATTTGTTTCAAGCAGTTTCACACAATATAATAACTCAGGCAATGTGAATTTCGGGAAAAAGTTTTTTCGCTCCACCCTACTGGCCATTCCGAGCGCGATCGGTCGAGATCGTGACGTCACGGACGTTTCCCTGAATCGACGGAGTTTTTGAACGCACTCTGGTCGTTGTTCACTTACTGGGTGTTTCTGCGCGCAATAGTTTCAGTTTTAAAATGGAAAAAGCATATTTCATCCGTGAACTGTTGATTCCTGTGACCTGCTGAATAGTGACATCATTCACTCGAGCCTATCGGTTCACTTTGGCGTTGGCTGCTTTATTTTCGTTTTGATTTTAATTAGGCTATTATTACTTAAAAAAAAAAAAGAAAAGCTAAATATCTTCGAACAATATCGCCGATATTTAAACTCCTCCCCCCCCCCCTTGCATTACTGAAGTTAAAATATATTTTACTCTTTACTTAGTATTTTAAATGCAGAGGAAATATTGATAAGCACTCAGAATGGGAAGAATCTATTCATAGTCTATTCATATTTCTAACTGAAAATTTCGTTTTACTCGTACTTAAACATTTTTACAATTCGCATGTTCCCTATCATTTTTTATCTTGAGATCAAACTAATTGTGACGAACTGAAATATTATACTAATTGGAAAGTTTAACGGAATAAGTTCGGTAACGACACTAATTGCTGGCGCAAGTTAAAATTACACCAAAAATCTTATTTTAAAACACAGATCGAACTGTGTTTTAAAATTATTGAACTGTTCTGTCTAACATACAAAATATGGAAAAAATTTCAAGGTTTAGTTAAATAATTAAATGTATTAACATTTTGTAACTTTCCAAAGTCATGCAAAAAAAAAAAAAAAAAAAAGAGTCTATTAATAAAATTCTTATGTTTTATCATGTCAATACCTGCTTCAAAATGCAAAATCATGGTGCGATCTCATGACTACCAGCGATTTCAGTTCTCGGCGTCATGGTTTATTTAAATGGAAATTGCTCAGCAGATATTTTGAACTGAAACTTTAAAAAATGAACTTAGAAAACAGTTTTTAATGATACTGGTTTGACAGTGACTTGAACAAAATTTAATATTAAAAAACTACTATTTTTTATGTGAAAACAATGATTCACTCAGTTTCAGATATATTTAATGTACTACTTAGGCCAATTAATAGTAGTACAAGAAGCATTTGTTTTTTCCTACAGCTTACTATACTGATCACAGCAGTGTTATTCAGCAGTGGCTAATTATTATGCGAGTCATCTGAGGAAGATAAAGGATTTAATATTTAAGTATAGGATTGTCCTGAAACCAAAGTTATATTGTCTTCTGTTATGATCATACTATGTATTTGAAATATATATTGAGAAGTAAATGCGCGGAAGATATTTTGCACAGTATGTAACATTTAGAATAAAAAAAGCAAAAATTTTGAAGCATCAGGATGAGAAGCCAGATATATCTGAGGTTGAGAATAATAACAATGTCTATATGTTAGAAATTGAACAATTACAAGAGAGTTCCAGTAGAAAATGCAAAAAAAGTAGTCAGAGATGCTTATCATACACTTGAAAAACAAGAAAATTTTGCTGCTTATTATTACAAAAACCGTCTTTACATTGGGAAAACTACAAAAGTAGTAGAGGAGAAGAATGTTGAAATGAAATTTGTCGGGGAAAAACAGGTAATTTCTTATGGGTAAGCCAGCTTAGAAATTGTTAATATATTTTATGGGCCAATAATTTTAAAGGAACGTAACACTTTTGTTGTGGACACTAGTGTCATTATTATTGCTTACAAATGTTATAAGAAAATCTGTCAAGAATTGTAGAGGAAGCACTTTTAGTTTAAATAAAAGTTCTGCACGGCATTATATAGTGTTCTTTTCTTCATTGTTAATTTTTTAGTAATTATTAAGGGAGGGGGAAATTATTATTGCAATATTTATAGTCAAAAGGCACTAAATAGGGATAATACATCACATTAATTTTCTTCTGACATTTATTAAAATAAAAACACACCTTGTATATATATATTGGTCAATTAATGAGTTAAATTAAACAAAGTGTACATTAATTATTGGCAGAAGGAATATGACAGTAGATCTCATATTATGTAAGCTTGTTCCATGCCAAATTTAGTTATATTATCTATTAAACTTCTGGAGATATTCAGATCTTGTTGATTTTTGACAATGAATTATCCCGTATGACCCTGCATTGGTTAATTCTTTTATGACTGCACTTTATATATTGATTTAAAAACTAGAACTATCAAGTGTAAATAGTTAAGATAACATCCACTAATTCCTATGCACATACTAAAATTTTTAGATAAATATTGTGAGCTCCTGAAGCCTCATTTTGCTTTTACCTTTTTCAAATAAAATAAAACATCCTCCCTAGAAAATACAACACTTTTATAAAAGAAAAGAAACTCAACTGTTCGTATGCTTTATAAAATTGATAAAGTTAGTAATCTAAACAAAACTATATGAAATTTTATTTTGTTAATTCTTTTTAACCCAAAAGAAAATAAAAAACATCTAATTGACAGAACATGTATTTTAAGAAATTATTAAGTTGCATAGATAGCATAACACATTTTTTTGGTGTAAATCATCTGAAGTGATAAAAATTGTAAGTTATAAATATTTTAAATTCCAAAACGAATGCTGCTGCTGTCGCATATTGCTTGCATCGGTCAATAGCATTTTTTTATTCTCTGCTTGTCTTTTACTTTCCTCTACCAGATCCCTACCTGTTACCCGAGGCCTTAGGATTACTTGCGCACTAGGCGAGGTAGTGGGGTCCACGAATTTTACATGCACGTATCCCCAAGTGTACATGGTGGATCTTCAGCGGGTATCAAACACGCGACCTTCCAGGTGGAAGTTCGATGTGCTAACCACCAGGCTACCATGGCCTGCTTGTCTTTTACTAGATTTTAATCGATTAAAAAATATATATATGCTCGTATATGTATATCTCCTGTTTTTTTTTATTCAATTATTTTTGGCCGTCAAATGTGTTGGATCAGTTTTACTATTGAAATATTTTTGATGAATTGTTGAATTATAATGTGGCTAAATGCTATTTTTGTTTTAAAATGTTTATTTTTAGTACTAAGTATTCTTAAAATTGAAGGTAAAATAAATATTTTTGCTTCCAAAAAAATGCATTAGGGACGCTTTGATGGAAGCATTATCATTGTATTGAAAGATTTTTTTAAATTTCCGCAAAGGAAGATGAATTTTTTGTTGATCCATTAAATCTGAACAGTTCAAATTAAATCTGGATAAAAATACTTTAAATGAATTTATTGAAAACATAGTTAGAACGAAAATATAAAAAAAAAAACGATAATTCGAAAAGTGATACTAATACATAAATCTGTAACGCATTATCATGAAAATAACTAACTTTATTGAAACATATTTTAACTCTTAACTGGCACTTTTTAATAATGATTATTGAATTAACTAAACGAAAATTGCAGATCCTTTTGCGATCAAATCTGCAAATACTTTTGTAACAAATTTTTATAACATGTATCAATGTGCATTTCAAATTCTGAAGGGCAATTGACCAATATCATGAAGTTATATGGATTATTAATGTGGAACATCTGCTTAAAACACGAAAGTTTTATTTGGCGTAATAAATAAAAGCTTCATTATATACATTTTCTGATTCGCGGTATGAATCTTGAAGCTAGCAGACGACTTATTACAGCCGCAACCAATAGAATTTTAGAATTTCTGAAGGAATGAAATGGATCGGTCACGTGATACAATCGCCCGGCGTAAGACTCCGGCTCACTGGGCACGACCAGAGCGACCAGGAACAGAGTTTTTGAACGCGGGTGGGTAACCTCCGAGCCACCGAAGCAAGGCCGTAGCCAGAATTTTTTTTCGGGGAGGGCCCTGACTTTGAAACATTTATGTTGAGGGCAGTTTCAGAGAGTAATATATGCTACATTGCGAAAAATTTCGGGATTTCGGGGGGGGGGGGGGCGTGGACACCCCTCTGGATACGGCCTTGCACCGAAGGGAGTTTTTGAACACTCCCGGGCTTATCGAGTGCACCGGGACGACCGGTCGCGTGTTTTTGAACGCAGCCTCTGTGAACCGTAATAACTCATGCTTTTATAAACATATGGTGCACCTTACCTATGGTGTTCGGTGTTGCAACGGGGTAGTTAATTCGTCTGCAGTAATAACAGGGCCGGCGCTAGCACGAATGGCGCCCTGAGACAAAAAACTTTTTCCCGCCCCTACTATATATTATGAAGAAATATAGATTAAAAATGATCGATACAAACTTTAATAATACATATTTTAACTTTGAAAAAGCTGAAGGAAAGCAACCACTAACTTTGAAGCCCAGCTGGGACGGCTTTTGAGTTGGAGAGTTAACCAATTCTACTGTTCAATTACAGTATAGTTTAATTACTTAGAAAAGTCAAAGTTAGAACATTCGGAAGTTGTGGCATTCTTAGTAAAGAGAGCCCATCCACCACGACAAGGTGGTACAAGGATGAGAAAAATCGGTTTTTAACTGTCCAGAGGCCTACAATCTCATAAAAAACAAACGTAATATAGGTTTTTAATTTTTTTGAGATAAAAACTGTTGTTTTTTACTCATAAAGATGAAGTGAATATTTATGGTTAATGCGCCCCTAAGGACGGCGCGCCCTGAGGCGGGCGCCTCACCGCCTCAGCCTAGCGCCGGCCCTGAGTAATAAAGTGTTTACCTTCGGCAATCAGAATTAATGATTGTCGTTAAAACGTTTGTGTTATCTTATAAGTGACACGTGCATTCATTCTGAACATACGCAGTTTTTATACGCACTTAACGGTAAAAAAAGGGATAAAAGAAAAAAATATATGAATTTTCCCCGATTTTGTAATGCGGTGTACGAAGTAAGCTTAAAATTTGGAAAATACGATTAAAAAAGAATAATTTTAAGAACTGCTGGCCTGCCTCTCAAACAACCTCGTGACGTCATGTGGTACGGTCCGTACAAAACGGATTGATAATCAGATGGCACTTCAGACATTATATAGAACCAGGGTAATTCCATGGATAGGATAGAATAGTAGGATAGAACTCCATGTATAGGGAGGATAGAATAGGAGGATAGAATACATTCCTATTCTATCCTCCTTGATAGAACTCAATGATGAAGGAACTACAACTTTTTCCCTTACGAGTTGAGCGGTAAATAGCTGCTGTTCGATGAAGATGCCGTATTCTGATTGGTCCTAGGGGTCACATGACCTTTGTGATGGTGTGCTTTTAACGCTTTTAATAAACTGTACTGTTGTTATTCTCATGTCCATAGAACACGCGAATCTTCACCCCGCAAGGTATGCCTAAAGGCAAATGACTAGCTTATAGGTATTGACGTGGTTGCAAGATTTGGCGCTTTATGCACTAAACAAATATTGCTGCTCAGTGCGCGAATCCTCCTCGGAAACCGGAAAATCTTCTTTCTCAGACTGCGAATCTTCATTTTTCTCTGTTTGCGTGTTGCGACCTTCGTTAATCTTCTTTCTCTCTCCCAGCAGTGATAAGCGAAATAGGCCGAGTCTCGGGCCGAGTCGAGCGAAATAGTCTCGGAGGTATCGAATAGGCCGAAATTCGGACATGATTATTTTTTATAAAGCACCATGATGAAAATTATTTTTTTACTTTTTCTCATGCTACAAATTCTTGGTGAAATTAGGCAGTGTAAAAATTAATATTATTTAACTCTCTTGATGTTTATTAACGATAAACATGCTATTTAATCATCTTTCAGCTCTAGTGTTGTAAAATATGTAAGGAACTATAAAAAAAGTATGAATAATACAAAATTTTTACCACCTTTTTAACGAAGTTAACTTTCATAGAGAGAAAGGATAAAATATAAAATTTCTAGAAAAAATCGCGTTCACGTATTCCAATTTTCATTCATTCTTTTATTCATTTATTTATTATTATTATTATTATTATTATTTTAAATAATGCAATTGGAGATTTTAAGATTATACAGAAAAAATATCATTGAGAAGTCTTCCGCACTGGAACTCAAAATAAATAAACAAAGGGCAGATTCTTTCCAAAATGATCGAAATTTACAATATTTTAAAAGTAACGAAAAGGTTCGAGGAGGGGGGGGGGGGATTGAGTAATGAATATGGAAATTTGTTGACGGATGTGTCTTTGCATCTATTTAAGCTCACATTCTTTTTTTCATGAAAAAAAGAATTCCTTGTAATACCTAAAACACACGTGCCTGAAATTTTATTAATAACGTTGTTAAGCTTATTTTTTATTTTTCTCACAACAGGTTAAATTCTTAGTGATTAAAGAATGGTTTTAAATAAAGTTTACTTTTCTTCGTTATTGTTTTTCAAAAACTTCTTTGTTACTAATTTGAAACTTCTGGGAAATTATTATTTACTTCAAAATACCCCACAGCCTCAGTCAGGTCTAAAATTTAGCAATAAATTAATACTAATATTAAATTATGCATTTATGAAGGTTTTAAATACCCCGCAGATAAATCCAGTATACAAAATCTGTGTTAATAAATTTTACACTGGAAATCTTCCAGAATCTCTGGCTTGTTATTGGTACTAAAAATATTTAATAAAATCCTTGGAAAAATTTGAAAACAAATTTCGCAAAAAATTTGAAAACATTTTCTTATATGCACATTATTGTTTAATCTGTAAAAGAGAATGTTTTTTGGAATTTAACATGTTTCGCGCAGGAAAATAACGCAATTTAGCATTAATGTTTAAGTAAAGTAACACAAAAGGAACAAAACTATATGTTGTTTCCATTAATTCAAATCCAAACTAACTCATTCCAAAGATGGGGGCCCAAACAAAAACTGATAAAAGCCTTTTCTCACCACTTCCAGCCTCAGAATATTCTGCAGTATAATTCTATTTTGTAAAAATTATAAAAATGCGGAAAAAAAAGAAAAAGGCATGAAGAAAAAACAAATAATTGCGTAAATTTATTTTTCATTGATAACTTAATAATTTATGCGCTTGTAAATTGAAGAACAAGATTTATGATTATGAAAAAATGATTAATTGAATTTATTTTTCATTAAGAACTTTCAATTAATTGGTTTGTAACTTAAACAGCTAGAATTACCAAAACTGAAACTAAAATTCTTGCTCCTACTTCTGGAAAATATTAGTTAAGAACAATAAATCAAAAGTTGCGATGCATTCTGACATTCATTACTCATTATATGAAACATGTAGCAGCGCACTGGCGTAGAGAAGGGAGGGATAGCCCCCCTGAAATGGTGAAGATTGTCTAGAATTTGACAAAATTTTCCTGTAAAACAATAAAATTAGCTCACTTCTTCCGAAGAAACCCCAATAAAATGGTGAAGATTTTCTAGAATTCAACCAATTTTTCCTGTAAAAGAATGAAATTAGCTCACTTCTCCTGAAGACCCCCCCCCCCCCCAAATCCGGGTCTAGCTACGCCACTGTAACAGGGTACTGCAGTAACAAGGTCAAAGTGATTTAAGAATGGGTCACATTAACATTGGAAATAAATATACATATATATATATTTATTTCCAATATTATATAATATATATATATATATATAGCAAACCGGAACTACTATAAAAAATCTAAAACCTATCTCATGACGATCAGACCCGGTACGCATCCTCATGGACTCTCCTGCCATCAACGGGCTTTGGTCGCGTGACCCAGTGTGACTCAGAAGCGCGACACGGGAGTTTCCATTATGGCGGCCCCCGTCTGATGGAGTGAAACACATCCGTTCTCCACACAGGGAAGTCACGAAAAACCGATAGAAATCTCTCGACGATTTTTGGCCTAGTATGGGGCTGCAATGGCCGTGGTAACCTACTTTTCTCCATCGGACACCCTTGCACCTTTTAGCCGAAGCCTTAGGTAGAGAGCCGATGGCCGTCCGTCGTAACCTACTTTTCTCCACCAGACCCCTACCTGTTAGCCGAGGCCTTAGGATTGCTTACGCACGGGGAGAGGTAGTGGGGTCTACGGATTTTACATGCACATATCCCCAAGTATGGTGGTCTTCGGTGGGTATCGAACGCGCGACCTTCCAGGTGGAAGTCCGACGTGCTAACCACTAGGCTACCACGGCCCCGTGGTAACCTACTGGATAGGATGTCGGACTTCTAACCGGAAGGCCAGCGGTTCGATACCCGACCCGCTCTAGACCCACCATGTACACGTGTGGATACGTGCATGTAAAATCCGTGATCCCCACTATCCCTCCCACTATCTCTCGCCTGGGGAGGGCATCCGGAAGGCCTAGTGCTAACAGGGAAGGAGGCTGGAGGAGAAAAGCATGCAAATGCATGTTTTTCTCAGACTCAGATGTAGGAATGGTGTGAGAAATTCAGCAGCGGCACAAAAATTTTGGTGGACGTGCCAAAACCCGGGCAAGCACATCGTGTTGTGACAGCTGTGGCGATTGCAGCAGCGGATTCTTCAGAATAGACAGGTCGCCGTCGATGACAATGAAATTCAATTACTGGTCAGTCAGGAAACGGATCACTCCGCGCTGCTCTTTGTGAACTCCAACAGAGCTCCTGTGTAGCGCTCTGGGTCACGTAGAGTCATGGGACCGATGCCAATTGTTGGGGGGGGGGGCAGAGTCCACCGGGTCTGATCGTGGTAAGAGAGGTTTTAGATTTTCTACAGAAGTTTCCCGGTTTTGGTTTGCCTCGCCCTCCTGTATGAAATCTGCTCCATATAGTATGGTTTTCCATACACTTTCTACCCTTAATTAGGAAATATGTTTTTTCTAACAGTGATTTTGTATGGGAGCATACGCTAAAAGCACTCTAACTCTCGAACAGTCGTGCACAATAAAAGGGTGGTGACGCCATGCCTTCTTCCTAGTCTTTCCAGAGGGACACAAAACCGTCGAGAGGGAATGTCAGTCATGTCTGATTCATGGGGGCCCACGCTTTGGAGACTGCCAGGTCCGGCATTGGAGTTATGCAAAGGGTAAAATGTGTCTATTGGCGAGATTCAAGCATAATATAGGGGTGGGGCGTGACGGGGAGGGCGGCTCCGAAACTGACACGGGCCTGCATTGGCTCTCGACGGCCCTGAAAGTGCCCTGACGATAGGAAAAGAGGTTTTGTTAAGGATGGCAATATACCAGTTGGTACTAATTGATGCTACACAAATTTACTGCTCTATTCCTAACAAATCAGGGAAAGCACTTTTGACTTAACTGAATCCACATGACTGACAGTTCATTAAAAGTAGAACTATTATCAAAACAAAATACAATTTAAAGTTTTAAACTTTAAAAACTTAAAATTTGATTTTAAACTTTGACAGAAGATATCTTCCCTAAATTAAATCTGTGTATAAGGCAGTGTGCTTTATAATCATACCATTTTCGTAATTTTTTTGATACCAAGTCTTCTAGTCAAAGAGATTATTCGTTGATTGCAGATTACATAAGAAAATAAGCAATTGAAATCAAAAGTGGGGGGACGCTTATGTTAAAATGTAAAAAGTTTGGGGGGACGCTTGTATTAAAATCAAAAGGTAGGGGCGCCGTCCCCCTGCGTCTATGAATAAAGTACATAGATCCAATGATGAGTTTCTAAAGCTCTTATGGAACATGCATAAAATGTATTACTAGGGCATTCACCCCAAAATTCCAGAAATTTTTTTCGGGGGGGGGGGGAGCGCTCTGACTTTGAAATGCTTATGTTGAAGAAAGTTTCCGGGAGGAATATATGCTACATTGCGAAAAATTTCGGGGGGGGGGGGGAGGGGCTGGCTCGAGGGTTCCCTCCGAAATCGTTATAATGCAGTTTATTCTTTAGGAAGTACACAATGCTGTACGCAACTCTGGATACGGCCTTGATTCACCCCCTCAGAGCAATGGAATCCCCTTTGAAACGACTCCCCCCCCCCCCACAAGACTTCCAGAACCCGGACATAATATTTTAAAGTTTGAAAACATCCACTTCCAGCATCCTGTTCCATATACCATCTACGCGGACTTTGAATCCCTTATCATCCCGATGCAGTCAGCTCAACCTTCGAGTTCTAGTTCTTATACAGAAAAATTAGCACACCATGAAGCCTGCGGTTATGCTTACATTGTTGTTGGCCCTGATGGAAACAATATTAAGCCCATTAGTGTTTATCGAGGTCCTGATGCTGCCGCACATTTTGTAAAGAAACTTCTCGAAGAGCGAGAAGAAATTGGGGGAAAATTAATGGATGTTAAGCCAATGACTTTATCCCCTCAAGAAGAGATGGATTTCAAAACAGCAACTTTGTGCCATATCTGCAATAAGTCTTTACAGAAGGATCGTGTGCGAGATCACGATCACTTAACTGGAAAGTTTCGTGGAGCTGCACACAACCAGTGTAATCTAAGGTTTCAGATGAGAAAGATGATACCAGTGGTTTTTCACAATTTAAAGAGCTATGATGCTCATCATATTGTGAAAACACTCGGGGAGTTTAAAGACTATGAATATCATCTGATTCCTACGAATATGGAAAAATACATTTCTTTTTCCATCTCAAGGAAAGATGAAAAACGAGGGAAAAACGTCTCATTAGTGTTCTTAGACAGTTCAGTTTCCAGTTCCTGCCTACATCACTGGAAAAACTCGTTTCAAATTTATCTCCAAATAATTTCCATCTCCTACAGAAAAATATGCCAGAGAACAAAGTTCACCTTTTGCTAAGAAAAGGGGTCTACCCCTATGAATACATGGATTCCTTCCAAAAATTCAGTGAGACGTCACTGCCACCACTACCTGCCTTCTACAGCAGCCTAACTAATGAAGAAATCTCTCTGGATGATTATAATCATGCACAAATTGTTTGGGAAAAATTTCAGCTATCATCCATGGGAGAGTATCATGACTTGTATGTGGCTAGTGATGTGCTACAACTAGCAGATGTTTTTGAGAACTTTCGAAAATTGTGTCTCAAATATTATGAAATAGGCACATAACCCTACACATAAACCTAAATATAACCCTACACATATGTTTACAGCACCTGGACTAGCACGGCAAGCTTGCCTGAAAATGACACAACAACCTCTAGAACAGCTGTTCACTGATATAGACATGCATCTCTTTATTGAGCGTGGCATTCGAGGAGGTATTTCGGTTATTACGAAAAGACATTCCATCGCTAACAATAAATGCTTGCCAACTTTTGATCCTAAAAATCCGTCTAAGTACATTATGTATTTAGACGCAAACAATCTCTATGGATGGGCGATGTCTCAGCCACTACCTTGTGGAGATTTTAAATGGATGGATGCAAGCCAGGTGGATGAACATTGGATTAAATCCATTCCTTCTGACAGTAACAGAGGATATGTGTTAGAGGTTGATTTAGAATACGGCACTCATCTGCATAAAAGTCACAATTTATATCCATTGGCAGTTGAAAAATTAAAAATTTCTGACCATATGTTGTCACCTGCTGCAAAAGACATTTTAAATCAATTGCATGGACAGAAATTCAAAGAGTGTGAGAAACTGGTGCCTAATCTGCGTGATAAAGAAAATTATATAGTTTACCACCGTAATCTTCAGTTATACTTATCCTTAGGATTAAAACTGAAAAAAGTGCACAAAGTTCTAAGTTTCGAACAAAAACCATGGTTGAAACCGTATATAGAATTCAACACTGAAAAAAGGAAACATGCAGCAAATTCCTTTCAAAAAGACTTTTTTAAACTGTTAAATAATTCTGTATACCGGAAAACTATGGAGAACTTACGAAATCGGGTGGACATACAACTTGTGCACAAAGAAAAACGTGGGAAAAAATTAGTTGCAGCACCAAGTTTCCGCAACTTTCAAATTTTTTCAGAGGACTTAGTAGGAGTGGAAAGAGTGAAAACCAACATCATGCTCAACCGTCCATTGTATGTCGGTTTTGTTATACTTGAACTTAGTAAAGTGTTGATGTATGATTTTCACTATAATCATATATTACAAGTCTACGGTGAGAGAGCAGAGCTTTTATTCACAGATACTGATTCCCTCACCTATGAAATTCAAACAGAGGATGTATACGAGGACATGAAGAAACATCTTCATTTATACGATACTTCCGAGTATCCTACTGATCATTCTTTATATAGCAATCAAAATAAAAAGAAAATCGGTTGCTTTAAAGACGAAATCAATGGTGAAATCATTGAAGAGTTCATTGGACTTAGAGCCAAAATGTACTCCATCACGAGAAAAAAACTGCTAAAGGTGTTTCTCGACAAGTTGTACAGCAAAAAATAAAGCATGCTGATTACAAAAACTGCTTAGAGAACGCTAAAGCAACTCGTGAAAAAATGATGAAAATAGGGAGTGACTGTCATCAATTATACACGCAAAAATTACACAAAACAGCTCTTTCTCCTTTTGATGACAAAAGATTCATTTTAGATGATCATATTAATACGTTAGCATATGGTCACCATCTTATTAATACATGAATCTTGTAAATTGAAAATGATTGTAAATATTTATTCCTGTTATATTCTGTGTCTAATTTAATGTTCGTCTTTTATTCAGAATTTTTATTTAATAGAATAGTTATTTCTACGTGATATATATTGAAGTGCAATACCAATTTACATCCAATGCATATGTACAAAAATAGATTGAAAAAATTAGTCTTGAAATAATTTTTTAAATATTTGTTTATTTTGAATAAATGAATTGTTTATTACCATATGTCTCTTTACTGTGTGAAAGTTTTTTTTTTTTTTTTGCATGCTTCTGTGAAAAAGCTTTATAAGATTCACTTGATATTTTTTGAAATGTAAGTTAGAAAAAGTGAAGATATGAAGTACCTTAAGGAAAAAGTAACTTTACACTGAAATGTGTTTTTAAACATATTTTTAGAATTAAGACTTAAAAAACAATTCGGAAAAATAAGGGAAATTTTACTTGAACCTCTGAAATAAGTTAAACACACTTAGGAGGGTGAATAAAATCACTTATAACTTTGAAAAGTTTTCTAAGTATAAAATTTTCTGTGCCTGAAAGTAGCATAAATAAATACATGATTACAAGATTTAATTTGGCTCATTATACCTTATCAGTTCTACAATGCTTCACATTTTTTATTATTCGATTTTATAATTTTAATTCAAAGTTTTGAACGGTTTTATAATATATTAGTACTTCTTTTATGTTTTTATATTATGTTTTTACTAAGAGAAATGCTTTGTCTTTAGTACTTTACATTTTCATTCAATGTTTTAATCAAATTAATATATATTTCGAGGTTCTGTACTCGACGCTTTGATTAAATTTGTACTAAGTTTTACTAGATAAATTTAAGTTTTGAAGTTAGTACTTCTACATTTTCGTGCGAAGTTCATTTAAAGTAGTTTAAGTAGAAGGTAGTTTTGTAATGAAATGTGCTCTTAAACATATTTTTAAGACTTAAAACTTAAAAAAGTTCAAAAACGCATAAAAATTTTACTCAGCCTTTCACCTAAGTTTTACATACTTAGGAAAAAAAATCAATTGTAACTATAAATTTTTTTAAAAAGTTTAAAAAATTCTATGTCTGAAAACAACATAAATGAAATGTGACAAGCAGTTAAAATTCAAATTTAAGAAACATTTTGCAAAACGCATCAGAAAAATTTTGCTGTACTATGTTTTATATTCTTAGAAGAGAAAAAAATCACTTGGAACTGAAAAATTTTTTGTCTAAAAACCAAAATAAAAATCCAAGCCTTTTCTAAGTAAAAATGACGAGATTTTCTAATTACTGTAAAAGAGAACATTACCAATTAACTTTATAAAATAGTTCCTACGTGAATGTTAAGTGAAAACATTAAAAACAATCCACAAAGAAAATATTTCTAAGTTGAAAAAATAAAGACATAGCAGGATGTAATTAACGGGATTAAATTTAAATCATTATACATTATAATTAAATTTTTGTAATAGTTTTTGCTTGAATTCTAAGAAAAAACATTGGAAAACAGTCTAAGTTCAATAATGGTTCCATTTTCTTCTCGTAGATGGAACACGTATCAAAATCCTAAACTGAAACAAAAAGGTGTTGCCATTCCAAAACTATAAACTTTTGAAAAACAATTCAACTCAACTCGAAAAACGCCTGAGGGCAAAGCAACTCAACTCCACTCGAAAAATGCCTGAGGGCATACAACTCAACTCTACTCGAAAAATGCCGGAGGGCATGCAACTCAACTCCACTCGAAAAACGCCTGGGGGCATACAACTCAACTCGACTAACGCCTGAGGGCACGCCTGGGGGCATTGGGAGGCGGTGGGGCCACGCCCACGCCTGATGGCATTGCGCATTGCGCCTGCTGGGGCAGAACACCCATTATTCCCCTACTAATAGCACTATTGCTTATTACAGAGCATTTAAGATAAATTAAACAGGATTATATTAAATTTATTATTAATAAGGATTAATTTACAGAATGTTTAATAATGGTAACACTCACGAGGAAAACTATTACTTGTCAAGACTTTTTGAAATATCTAAAACATTAATTTGAAAATAATTACCTGTTCACAATACAGTAAATTATGAGGGATTCATATCTAGACAAGTTTTTATGTTTGATTCAACAAAAATTTTCAGATTGTGTTATACTAATCTATCAATAAATTAGAAAATCACCCATAACAAGAAATAGTAAGAACAATAATTTAAATGCTGCAATTCATAGGTGAGAGAAAAAAAAATAATGAAAATAAATATAGTTGCTAATCAATACCTGCGTTTTTGTGAGGAAGCCATGCATCATTTCATCCTAGATGTAGGCAGTGCAGGCTTTTAAAATGTCAGCTGAAAGAAAAAAATAATATATATTTTACAAATAACAAAATTCAAATAGAGATGACACAATGTTTAAAGTTATACAGGTGCAACAAGTTTAGAAATATAAATATATGCACTGAAAACATGCTTCGAATAAACCCCTCTTCTCGCTACATACCCAACTTTACTCATACAACTTCAAAGCACAACAATTTAATTTAAGATAAATTTAACATTCCCCCCCCCACCCCCATAAGGAGCATATTTTCCCAACAATCCACTACTTAATGAAATACCTAAAACATATTTACCCCTTTTGTGATAAGAATCTTCAAACATGGTAAAACTGGAGGTATATCAATCTTCAATCTTCGTCTTAATTCCATCTTAAAAGAGAAAAACAAATGTTAGTTGCAATAACTTATCAAATAATTTACATCAAAAAATAAAAGCATATTACTCAGAGTAGAGTTTTATCTTGGAAATGTTATAATTTGCAAGTAACAAATTGCAAACACTATTAATAAATCTTAATTTAAAGCAACAAATGTTCAGTACTTATGTAAAAAGCAATTCTACAATATTTATGCTTCTAAAATTAAATGGCTATAAAATATTATCTAAGAAATGCTGTCAAATCTCCCCATATCAAATTCATCACTGCTAGATGAAAAAAATATCATACAGCCAAAAAAATCCTACAGAATATCAATATTTATGATTAAAAATTGAAAAAAACAAATGCTTAGGAAACAATAACACTGACAATCTATTTTATATTAGTAATTTCACATTTCACTTTCATCAGAAAAAATAAATATATAAATAAAAATAAAATGAACGCGTGGCAGCTTGTTCAACAGATCTTTTCATGCATATTTATTTAATTCTTAGTAACTAAAAAATGGCTTGAAATTTTACAGGAAGAAATAAGGGTAGTGAACAGTATGACTAAGCATAAATTAAATTTCAAGACGATTGCTGAAGTAATCAGTATTGCTTGTGTAAAGAATAATCAAACATGTTCGTTATATAGCAAAAAAAAAAAAAAAAAGAAAAACAAGAGTTATGAATCACTTAAAATCAATATGAAACAAACATGTAGTATCCTAAACAAACCCTGAAATTTCAACAAATTTTGATGCTTTGCGTACCAATTAATCAAAATATTCTCAATCATAATGGCTTGATAACTAAATGTATTCGATTCAGACCTCACTTTTAAAAAATGTCCTTCAATGATTTAGTACAACGAATAAGAGCTCTTCTTTATCGTAGCCTCATTTCATTTTACATAATTTAACTTTAAAAAGCTTTTAGATAGATGTTTACAACTACAAAGGAGAGACATTCGCATCAACATGAATTACACAAAATAAAACAAAATACACTTACCGCTACCATTCGTAAAAAGACATAAGCAAACACATGGTGTACGACGCTACACTTGTAGACACCATAAACAAGCTTCCGGCAAAGAGGTTCCCGCCTTTTCTAGTATTCCCCAGCCCAGGCAATCGTCTTTCTTCAGCTACAAGTGAGGGAGAAATTCAACGAGCGCGCGGCACGGCTCGGACCCTCGGACTCTCTCATTTTGCTTCTTTCTTTATTTCTTTATTTTTTCAAGACTTTCTTTTAAAACTGCAGTGGTTTTTCTTTCTTTTTTTTCCAGGAAATTATATTTTTTTTCCTGTTGCATTTTATCGTCGATTTCCACATGAGTATTTTTAAACCCTATTTTATATTTTTCTGTACAATAAAGATTCATATATTTTTTAAACTATAGATAATTTTTTTTAAGATTGATAATGCTTTTGGCATGATAGTAACTTTAAGAAGTCATAGGAGAAAGCCCAGACTCATTATTTTCCGAAACAAAGGTTTAATGTCTTGAAAAACGAGACGTCCTGAACGAGGACATCCTGAGAATGTTGGATTAGAACATTCCGTGTATTGTCCCTTCATAATAACCTGGGGATATCCTAGGTCAGTCCTGATGATCCTAGGCTCATCATCTGGACCCTCAGGATCAAATTAGGACGTTCGGAAGTCGTCGTGTGCTGTATGGGTAATGATACGTGTAGAAACAAATTTATTTGAAAACACAGTAAATGAGCTTAATCGTGATTTATTTTCTTAAAAACCAAAACAAAATTCACCCCTCAATTTTAATGAAAAAGTAACCTCAGAGTGTAACTTATATTAGTTTTGAAACAAAATAACTGTCTGAATATGTTTTTTTCTAAAACATTCCAAAGCTATTCTCTGTAATCAGTAAATAACCAACTAAAATGGCGATTCAGGAATTAATCTCAGAATATTTCATATCATCCTATAAAAAAACTTACAAAACTATGTATAACTCTATGTTCTCGGATATTTGAGTTTCAGTACTTAAGCCCTATGAGACTTGTTTCAAATTCAAAAGTTTTATTTTTCAAATTAATGTAAATTTAAAGGCAGTGAGGAAATTTTAACATAGATCAATTATTTACATAAAATTACTTTATTTCAATAATTTGTAAGATCCCTATTGCTTTAATTAACAATTACATGTGGTACTTATCTGGATAATTAAATAATTTATTTTATAATTTGAAACTATTAAAAACTAAATTTCATATTTCTTTGAATTTCTACTTGGTTTACTGCCCCCTCAAAAAAGAAAACTTTATATTTCTAAAAATTCTTCACATACATACTAGTTTTATTTTTCCCCTACTATATTCTTTGTTAAATTCTGCACTTGTATATTACTTACTATTAATATAAAAAAAATTTTATTCCTTTTTAATATGCAACCTAAATTGTGAGGGTGGGCATCAGGAAATATTATATAAAATTATGAAATTCTATTAACTATTCATGTTTATTACATAGTTGGCAAAACAAGTTTTTTTCTACTGAACTATTCCATTATTATTCATTTCTTTTCTCAATATTTTAATTTTGTTAGTGCAAATTCACTTAGATGCTTTGTGTTATGAACGCTTTTTTATGAAATTTCTTGCAATTTGTAGGTATAATTAATTAATCCGCATTGTATTTCTTTTTATTCTTTTGTTTATTGTATCTTTAAGTCACCATTTGGTTCCAGGTGCTACCTAAAATATTAAATTTTTCATTTTCAGCAATTACTTGTACAATATAATGAAGCAATAAAAGGAACACAATTTTTTTTATTTATGTATTTTTTATTCTCCATAAATGGTTGACATTTATAAGAATTTAGGAACATAGATGTACTTACAAAGTATATCTTAAAATTAATTACATCAGTGCTTGCTCTAGACTCTATAAGATTGAGTGTAGTATGATTTAATATAAAAGCAATATCATGTAATGAAATTTAAAAAATGCAAAAAACAAGCTTTTACCTTTTGAAACCTTACCTTACTTGAGATATTTCAAACTCCAGTGAAATGATGTATTTTTTCTCATCTTCTTAAGCTTTGTTTTGACTTAGACTAGCATATTAATTCTACTTCACTATCAACAGAAAAAACAAAGCAAGAGCAAGTTGAAGCAAATCACATACATGCTCATGCTTTACTCATTCTATTTTAGCCACAAATGTAGTTTTTAACATCCAACAGAAAAAAAAAAACTTACACAAATTAAAATAATCTTTTTCACCATCATTAAATCCATCCAACATTATTCAAATTACAAAAGGAACGCTCCTGAGTTTTCAGTTTACACACCAAAAAAAAAAATAATTTTATTTAAAATAGTTATCAGCACTAGCGAAATTATAAGAAGAGTGAGAAATACTTACCATTTATGCTCAAAACTAAAAACAAGCTTGCTAAGAAAAATAAGTACAAATAAACAAAAAATGGAGGAATATAAACTATGCAAGTTTGATTCTACTTATTTTTTAATTATTTAGATACATAAGCATTCATAAACATGAAAACCATTTTCATTATCACAACACTACACATATTGGTACATTTACCCGCGTTATACTAGAGTAATAAGTAATTAAAAAAAAATGAATCGGCAGGACAAAATTCTCAACTTAACACATTAAATTTTTTCAGTGAAACGTAAAACTAAAATTACCCACAACATATTTTTAACAGAGAGATGAAAATAATAATTTTTACCAGTTTTAATTACCTTTTTCTAGTTTCTTTGTTTGGAGGCTATATTCAAACCTCTGATTGAACAATCTTCATTTTCTGGAATAAAACTGTAAATGGGGCCTCAGTGGCTGAGCGGTTAAATCGACTTTTCTCCACCAGACCCCTACCTGTTAGCCGAGGCCTTAGGATTGCTTACGCACGTTGAGAGGTAGTGGGGTCTACGGATTTTACATGCACATATCCCCAAGTATACATGGTGATCTTCAGTGGGTATCGAACGCGCGACCTTCCGGGTGGAATTTCGACGCTAACCACTAGGCTACCACGGCCTTCGGTTAAATCGACTGGCTCCGGTGCCTCCCTGCGCGGAGAGAAAGAGGCGTGGGTTCGATTCCCACCGTGCCTTGGGTGTATTTCCTTCTTTGTATATTAAAATCTGTTGTGCTGTCTTGTTCTATCTGTCATATTAGACGAGAGTTTGAAGCATATCCTTGAGAATAGCAAATAAACTCGAATATTTATGTGACCTGAAATGGTCGTAAAACAAACAAACAAAAACTGTAAATCCAATGCATACATACAAACAACTAATATTTAATGAAGACATTGAACAAGATTAAAACTTGTGTTACCATTTTTTAAGCGCCAGAGCATAATCCCAATAAGTATCTGCAAATAACAGAAATATTCATCAAAATTACTTCATATTTAAATAGGAATAAAAGAATAACAATTTGAAATAAAATAATTGCTGTTTAAAATACCTACAATTTTATATAATAATAAGAAAATAGGACAACCGCACATCTTCATTGTTAGAGAGCGCGGGAAATTTGCCCCATTCATTGATGAAAATGGGTGACGCTTAGATAAGATTTGGCGATCTGAGAGCGAAAGCAACCATACAAAACGGCTTGGCGATTGTGTTTCTCGCCGCGAAGATTCGCGTGTTCTACCACCTCGCCCCTTGTCATTCTTTCTTAGTGCTTTTGCTTCGCCTCTTCGTCTTTGTGAAAGTCCGTGGTGCAACTTTAGTCCCGTCCCAATTTTTTTCATTGGGTAAGTTAGTTTTTTCTCATTTTAGTTCTAATGTCGCCTATTAGCCGATTGTCATTTATGTACATCCCAAGCAGTCTGGTAAAGGTAAAAGAATTAACCCTATAACTCATATTGCTCCATGAATGAGCAGCCATTTCAGCTGTGACAGTTGCTTCGGTATGTATATTTACTTTTTGTTCTGCTGTGTAAACTTAATGTCGGTCTACTATTTATAGAATCATTTTAATCTATTTAAGGGCAAAAAAGTGCGCCCGGTCATTGCGAACGAGAAAAACAGATTTGAAAATGTTACTTAAGTGATATGCTGGGTTCAACATCTTTGAACAACAACAGATCAGCTAGATTGGTTTATAATTCGGCCCGTGAAACACTATTTCCTTTTTTGTTACATAAAATAAACATTGCTTTATATGTGTATTTGTATTTTTAAAATCCTTTAAAAGGCCATTCTATGGTGACGTGTGACATAACTCGTTTTGAAATGTTATAATAATTTTTAAACGGGGAATTTATTGTGGAATATTTTTAAAGAAAAATTTGCATTAAATTAGCTTCTAATTTAACATTTTGTAGCAGTACACAAATTTACTTTTACTACAATTATTGATTTAATTCAAACATAATTATTTTTTTTGTGTGACTGGTGACAGTTGCATGACGGGACTTTTTATTTGCCTCTATATAAGTTAAAATTCTTTTAAATTTAGCAATTTTAAAGAATCCTTTTTTTTTTTTTCCATAGATCACTTGCTTTTTATTCTAGTAAGAAATTGCACAAAAGATCAGTTTGTAAATAAATTTCACTTTTAAACTCTGCAAGATTACAAAGCGTATTTTTGCCCAATGGCACAGGCAGGCCCCACTTGATCTTTAGTCTTTAATGTAAAGAAGTAAATGTTGAAGTAAAGAATAATGTATGTGTGCGTGGGGGGGGGGGGGGGGGCGTGAGAAGATCCAAGTTATGTAATACAGACATTGGTAAAGAAATAACAAGAAAAAACCTTAAGCATTTTAAAAGAGAAGAATTTTCTTATAAGAAGAATGATCAAAAAGCTCGGTGCAATTAATATGGGTATAAGGGAAAAAAAGCGACGCATACAAAACTGAAATTGTCAAATCAATAAAGCAAAAAGCTTTTTCAAGGATCTTTGAAAAGGCTCCATTGCAGCCTTGAAATAGCTATTTGCTTTATTGATTTGACAATTTGTGCTTTATATGCATTGTTTTTTTTTTCCTTGTACCTTGAACTCTTTTAGTTTCTGAATTTTGATCCTACGAGATTTAGGTTCTAATCCTGCAGATATTGTTGCGAGATTCCACCTGACCGCAACCCTGAAGGAATGGCATTTCCTAGATGCACAGTAGGGTGGTGCGGGAAAACAAATTTAGAATTGGAAAAGTTGCGATTGGTGAACAATGTTTTAAAAATCTAATAAAATATCTTCCGATCCCACAACAAGCTTAAATATTCCAAGAAATTACAAACTTAAGCCCATTTCGTTTGGATCTTAAGAGAGCTTACCCCGTTGGCGCGGTTTGTAATGAGTACACCATCAGGCCTCTCACCCTGATTTAATTGTAATCCTGCTTGTATCGTTCTGCGAGATGAACGCTAAATTGGCGGTTTTAAAATGGGGTGGGCTCTCCTAGGATTTTACTGCCCATTTCTTCGAACTTTTTAAAAAGTCTCTCATCCATGTTTTTTTAATGCTTCCGACAGAAAAGTCGCCTTTTCTCCACCTGAACCTTACCTGTTAGCCGAGGCCTTAGGATTGCTTGCACACGGGGCAAGGTAGTGGAGTCCACTGATTTTAATGCACATGTCCCCAAGTATATATGGGTGGTCTTCAGCAGGTATGGAACATGCGACCTTCCAGGTGGAAGTCCGGCACACACAAGCACAATTCATTTCCCTCTTCAATAGACCAGCTTCTTTCACAAAATCCAAAAAACCCCCTTATTTTCAGTTAATTTTAAAATGAATATATTACATATTGGTCTATTACCAGAAAAATAAAATGGAAATTCCTCCGAAAATTTCAATTGATACTTACTTCTCAATTACATTAAAAATTGAACTCATTTCGAAAAAGCACATGAAAAATTGAAAATATTAAACTAGAATATCCTAAAAGAAAGTTTTCTATAGCTACTTCCTTTTAGGATATTTAAGTTTAATTTTGTAAAAATTAACTTTCTCCCAAAGAGCCACTACATACTATCACCTACCTTCTCTCTAACACAGGGTTGTTACGCTACCTGGAAAAGTCTGGGAGTATTAAAATTAAGTGAAAATGTCAGGGAAAGGTCGTGGAATTTTAATGTTTTATCAAAAATCTTGAAAAGTCGGGGAATTTTAGCCAATGTTTAAAGCATTGATATGGAAAGTCTAATAAAAATAATGACGTCAACTCTTTTTTCTCTGAAAATAACATTCACAGGGATCTGCACAGATTGATGCAACATGATTCAACCATGGATTTGATCAGAAATAATTTTTCAACTCTTAAGTTTAACTTTTAAATAGTTAAATGTAAATCACATTTTATTATTGCTATTCAAATTTTTACACTGGGTAATTAATGTAGTTTTTTCTTTTTTCCTCTCTCTCAAAAATTTTGTTAGCAATCAATTTTCTCATCAAGAAACTAAGTTATTAAACCTTTAAATAAATACATTTTGCAAAATACCTAGTTTTTATTTAAATGTGTGTTCCCTTATATCACTTGACTGAATACTATTTCAAAGTTTTTCAGAAATTATTTTAAGGTTAGCCATTCTTGCTATTGTTTTAAACAGAATATTTTGGGGGCTAATGTATGTTTTTTTCATTGGTATGATGCCGTGGATTTAAGACTGAATTTTTTAAAAAACATGTCTGGAAAAGTCGGGGAATTTCATTCTGCTGTTTGAGTAGCAACCCTGCTAATAGTCGATGAAACTTAATGTTTTCGTTTACTATTCTCTCCTGCATCACTACAGGGTTGCCAATGTATCGTGAAAATATTGTTAGAAATCAGGAAAAGTCAAAAATAAGTTAAGTAATTAAGATTGAAAAATAAAAAAATTGAAAGGGTTTTCAGATGGGGGGAAAAAGTGTGTCCGATTCGAAAAATTCTTTTCATATTCGAAAGATCTCGGCAAGAACATCTCGCTTCCATATTTTACTTTTTGATTTGAACAATTTTTCATTCAATTTTGAACAGTTCAAAAACATTTAACATAAGCGCCTATGGGCAAAAATGAAGCAAATTAAGTGAACTCTAGGATAACATCCAAATTCCTATTAGTAAGCTTTCAGCGTAACATATTGATTTGAACAATTTTTGTTCATTTTTGAAGAGGAAAAAAAAAAGAAAAAAAAACATTAGTGGCTACGGGGAAAATTTCAATCCAGGGTTTGTGATTTTTTTTAAAAAATCGGATTTTTTTTATTTAAATCGGATTTTTTTTATTTTTTTTAAAAAGACCTTAAATATTTTGGATGTTCATTATGTTACATTCATATAAACAATATGGCATGTTAATCAATATGCAAAAACACACTTTAAACTATTTTCACAGCAATAAAAAAAATTTATAACAATAATGATAAACAAATTTTAATGAGAATGCATGACTCGAGTGAAACTTAACCCTACCAGGAATAATAGTACACTCAGAAGTACAGAGAAAATGAACAAATTAATCTGAATTATTTTGCTGTTGAAAGCTGAAAAAAGTAACAATTGTGTGTACTTAATTTTTACATTGAGTGTACTTTAATCATTTTTCTATTTTATAAATGAAAAAGCCTGAAATATGTTTACCCATTTAGTAAAATCATATGCTCACACCATTACAAAAAACTGAAACTTTTTGTTTTAATCTAATATCTTTACTGAAAACTTCTATGATAAAAATTTTAGAAGGGAATCCTCAAGTGAAAAGGGGACATGGATGAAACTTTAAGGATACACATTCTAAATTCCATCAATTGTTGTTTTAAACACTATCATTCTGAATTATTTATTATTTGTCATTTATTAAATTGATCTAAAATACTATTTTTAAGATAATAAAACACAGAATGGTTCATGATTATTAGGAATTCTAATTTGAATGATTGGATGAATGATGCTTTGCTGTTAACATGCTTGAAGAATAAGAGTAATATTGCAAAATTGAAAAAATAGTAATTAGTTCTAAACATGAAATATGTTATACACACAGATGGATGGACCTAGGAAGTTTTGTTTCAAACAGTGGTTGTCATTGCAACATATTTCATTTTTACAACACTTTCTAACATCGTAAAACCAATGATTTTTTTGAAAAAAAAATCACTTGATTTAAATCAATGATTTTTTTTTTAAAAATCACTTGATTTAAATCAACGAACCCTGTGTCAATCCCATATAAATCCTGATCTAACCAACGGTTTTGCTCGGAACAAACTTTATCGGAAAAATGTTGGCCGTAGGCCATGTACAGATACAAATTTCAACCAGAACTAAACGAGCCTATTTGCCTATGAAAGTTTTTGATTGAGATTTTTGAGGCTATTTCTGAATGAATAAATGAAAAAATAATTAAATGAGTGTATAAATAAATGAATGAGTAAATAAATTAATGGATAAATGAGTTAATGGATATGTATTAACTGTTGAAAATGGTATATTTGAAGTAATTAAGAGAGAGAAAGATGGATTATAAATTGGAGGTTGACATATATAGGAAATTGGAGTATAGTTCTACTCGGAACTTCTTGTGTTTCTTCTAAAGTTAAATCCGATTTAAAAAATACTAAAAGGTTCTAGTACAGAGTTATACTTTTCAGCTTTTTGGCATAATTGTGATTAATGTTGTCTCAAATTACCTAAAATGAATAATTTAAAAATTTATTTCTACTTCAAATTCATTTGTTTCGTTCAAATAGGACTTTTCTTTTTTCTTCGTCCAACTTTGCTCATCTTCAATACGAGATGGCAGACGGGATATTATTTTATTTGCCTCCTTTTCTACTAATTCAAATTCTTTTCGAAATTTATCTATAAAACTTCATACCGATTTAATGAGAGCTGTCCCTTTAAATCTTTCGCATTCTATTGTTTGCAAAGATTTGCTAGCGGTGTTTAGACGTTTCAAAATGGAATTCCATATAACAATCATTAGCACAGTTTCATATTTTTGCATTTTTTAAAAAGAGAAGTGGCCTCAACAATCGTGACTTGTTTATCATCTTTTAGGCAAATTTCATTTAAGGCTTTCATAATGTAAACAAATCCAAGTTTGATGGCTAAAACGGCGTCTGCTCTGGCCGACCATCTCGTATCTGAAATTCTTTTAAGAGAAACATATTCTGTTTGTCTTCAGTTAGTCCATTAACATTTTCCACCGATGATTTGGGGGGGGCCCTGAATTTGCATGGAACCCACTATCGTTGAATAGCCGTCGGCGATGGGCTTATCTAGTCTCCAAAAGAAAGAGGGAAATTACCACTCCCTGGGCTTTTTTAGTCGTTTGGTTGACGAGTTGAAATTTCTTTACTGTGAATCGACAGAAAATGCTTTAAATAAAAATATTTTATGAACAAAAAACTAAAAGGTGAAACTTTCGGGGTCCCTTTAGTCGCCCAGGCCAAAAGGGGTCTGCTTTTACCAAAGAAAATTCTATACCATGGACAACTTTAAACAATATTTTAGCAAAAGCCAAATGCAGCTCTTCAGATTAATCTAATTAGTGACCAAGAAAGGAAACGACAGCGCATGTCACCCAGTGGTGTAGTTCTGAAAAAAAAGTCCGGGGGGGGGGGGGGAGACACTTATAGATATGAAGATAAGCAATGAAAATAAAAATTGGGGGGATGCTTATGTTAAAATGTAAAAAGTTTGGGGGACACTTGTTTTAAAATAAAAAGGTAGGGGGCGCCGTCCCCCCTCGACTACACCACTTATGTCACCTGTTGAAAATGTGGAGAAGGCTCTTCTGACGTGGATTACATATGCACAAACTCAAAATTCCCCTGTAATGTGATGCAAAAGGAGTGGGAACCATGTATTCATCACAATGTATTCATACATTGTGACGAATCATTTAAAATAAAAATAATTATCTTAAACTCATGTCAAAGCAAAATGTTTCATGTAACCTACATCTTCAGAAAAAAGAATGAACCAAATTCCTCTTAGATATCGTATGTAAAGGAGTCAAAACTTATATAATGGATGATACAATTATGGCAAGTCATTGGTGCAAGGTCACTGCAGGTCATAAAAATTGGCGTTTTCCCCATTTTTTAGCACTTTTAAGGCCTAACAGCAGTTTGCGCCTCCTAGTTGCCATAACAAAATTTCTTCAATTGTAGCATGTTATAGTTCTTGATCTTTATTTTTATCATCTCTTTTGGAATCAAAATTTTTAGCTTTGCTGTTCAATCTCTTAAAATAGGACTTTATTTGTGTTAATATACTCTTCTGTGTAAATTTTGTTCCCTCATCTACAGTATGACTTATCATTTTTTACAACATTCTGTGCCGTCAATTTATTATTTGTTTTATTTCTTTTATAAAAGCACTCTTGACGAAAATCTTTCTGATTTTGATTTAGACGAGGGACTTTTCTAATACAAGCAATGAAAAAAAATGAAATTTTTTGTTTTTCACAGGGTTGGTAGTTTTCAATTTTTGTTAGAACGCTGTTAAAGACCAGGGTAAAACCAGGGCAAAAATGGAAAAAAAAAAACAGCAAAAATACTTATTATTAAATATTAAAGGGACCGGAAAGATATGGTCATGTATAAATATTCATTTTAATAAATAGTTAATAAAAAGGAAAAGCTAATTTAGAGATTTTTCAGTGGAAGACACTATTTGACGGATTGACACAGGAAATAAAAAAAGCTTTGAACTTTGCTCCATCCTTGTAATGTAAGAATGTAACAATTGATAAAACTCCTGCTAGAACTGCCAAATCAGAATTCGCCTTTCTCAAATTCTTTCCAGAATATATATATATACATTGATGTATCTATGCTAAAAGATACAAAAAAAAATTGGTCCTGATTTATTTATTTATTTTATTTTTTGGGAGGCCTACAAAAAAAAAAAAAAAGCGTGGTTCACTCCCCCACACCTATTGCGAAAGACATACAGCATTTGCAGAAGTTCAAAGCATACAATTCACATCAACAATGGAGCTGGTTTACCATTTAAAAGAAAAAATACAGGCAAACAAAAATTGTTACACATTGGCACCAAGGCCGTAGCTAGAAATTGTTTTCTGGGGGGGGAGAGGGGGCTAACTTTGAAGCACTTATGCTGAGGAAAGTTTCAGGGGGAGAGATATGCTACATTTTTAGTGCCCCCATCTCTGGATGCGGCTTTGATTAGCGTCAAAAGGGAGGATTATATTATATTTGGACTGAGATGCTATATTGATCGCAGGTTATGGGAATGTTGTGGTTGTGAAAGAAGGCAGCGTTGGGATGTCAACGTCTGAGAGAAAGAGTGCGGAGAGAGAAAATTGAGGGGAAATTTGGTGGCAGCGCATTTAGGGTGAAGAGAGCCAGGAAATCTTAAAAACTTTCTTACATGCGACAGTTTCGTTATACCAGAACGTACTTGAAAACCAAGGTCAGAGAGCTCTTCATGGTCACATGATTTTTCCTCATTTTCCAAGAGATAAGAAATTGCCATGAACTGCTTCACTTTCCCCAACTCCGACAGTATTTATGCTATGTGTTTGTCATCAGATGGATATAACCATGTGACCAACTAGTTCTCCAGCCTTTCTTTGAGCTGCCTGTGATTATGTCCACCTAGTCTAGAGCTGACAATCCATCCAAAGCATTGGTCATGTTTGTGGCTGCAGGTGAAATAGTCCTAGAATCTTCAATGCATTGTGAAAGAGAAAAAACTGAATAAAGAGGTAAGTTCTGTATGAGTTTTTTTCTCTGCATTTAAATGTGATGGTGAAATGTGATATGAAATGAAAAAATATCCTGTTCTTATAGAAATTGGCAAATGTGTAGTTTTATGTGGTGTTATTGCATATTTTTTAGTATATTTTAAGTTATTTTATCAACATTGCAAGAAAAATTAAGGGATTGTTAGTCTGTTGCTTCCAAGGAGTTCTGATAAACACGTTGGACACGTGGTTTGTTTATTTTTTATTGCATAAACCTACTATGACTTAAATTTTTTTAAATGCATGTGCCATTGTTATGGAAATCCAAATGAAATTTACAAGTCCGAAAGGCCCCTCTGCCCCTAAACACCCTAATGACATGAGTTGCCATTGATCTTCTGTTCATATCACCGACTCATGCTCTGATCTTTACAAGGGAATAGGAGTTACTGTGGGGGCCTAAGATAGTTCAATCTAGTGGTGTAGTCGAGGAGGGATGCAGGGGGGCGGAGTCCCCCTACCTTGTTATTTTAATACAAGTGTCCTCCCATTTTTTTTTACATTTTAACATAAGCGTCCTCCCAACTTTTTTTTTTTCATGACTACACCACTGGTTGAATCTCTCTGAAAATTCTTTAACCCTCGAAAAATTCTGATATCTGCCCAAAGCCTTCTGTTCTTAAAGAGTTAAACATCTTTCTGAGTAGTGGCATTATTAGAAAATAACTGAAATCTACTTGGAGGTAGTGATTTCGCATGCATAACAAAGCTTTTTTTTAATGTTATTCAGCAGTTTTATTTTTTTTTTTAAATGTTTTTCTACAAAAAATTTAAAGCTTAAAAATCTACCAAAGATAGGAATACGGACCCTATGGACCCTCCCACCCTGGATTGGCTCTTGAGAGCAGGTAAGAAAAATTTAGCTTTTTAATTGATGTTCTGAATGCAGCCAACAAATTTGGTACTTGTGAACAAAGGCTTAAATTATTAAGATCATAATAATTTCATTATAGCATTATTATGATAAGGATGCCAAATATAGTGTCCATAAAATCATGGTGCACTTTTGACCGGCCACAGGAAATCAGTAAAAAAAAGATAGAAATGTGAAGTCTTCACCAAATTAAAAGAAAAATTCTCAAAATTCCCGAAGTATAAAGTAAAAGGGTGAGGCAAGACATTTTGGTACCTCCATTTTTCTCACTGAAGAAAATATTATATTAGCTGAAAAATTTCAGGTACAATAGGATAAATTTTAAATTTCTGAGTATAATCTGGTTTTTCTTTTTGTCTCCCCCACCCCCCTCCTCCCTGTTATTTTCCCTTTATTCTCATTGATTCTTTTTAATTGTACTGCATTTTTAGATCAGTTATATGGAAATTATGTTTTCATTAAAATAGTTTTTGAAAAAAAGAAAAAACTGACTTTAAAGCTGAACATTCATAAATTGCGCAAGAAAGTAAAAAAAGAATTCATCCTTTAAATCAGTTAGACCCCAATTTCGGGGAGGGGAGGGGGGGTTCTTCTGGAGGAAGTTCGATTTGTCATTGTTAATTTTACGAAAACAATTGATCGAATTGATGATTAAAAAATATAATATAATTGGAGTTTCTACCTTGACTTATTTTAATGTGAAAATTGAAGAAAAAAACAACGTATTTATCAACTTAAGAACAATCTGATTTACGTTTTTATATAATTTTCGCTTCAGAAAGAGTTTAACTGAAACTGGAGCTGTTTCAGGGGTAATACAAGAGAAAAATACAATATTATGTTAAAGATTCAACACTGATCAAGTTTACGTGTCTTGGGAAGGAAGGTGATTTTACGAACAAGTCAATTTCTGAATCTCCAGTTGGAGTGAATACAATGGTAATAATAAAACTGTTAAGTCAATCCGAATGTTTTTAAAAATTGCTAATACAGAAAGTTAAATATGTAATAAAACAAAAATTCCTTTACAAAAAACAAAAACTCACCTAACTTAACGAATTTACAGGAATAAAATTTTTTGTCACATAGAACTATTTTTAATCTCAATAACTTTTTCCACATTATCATTTTTAGCCTACTTTCTCGTAAATGTTTAAAAACAGAATTAATAAAGCATGAAAGAAGGCTAAATGTATCATGAAAATATCGTTAAAAATAAAGAGAAATTAAAAATAAGTGATGTATTAACACTAGAATTACGGAAGGGGTCTTTTTGACCCCAAACGAACTTCTTTAATTAATAACTCTTCTATTTTTCACAAAAACCTTAATCCTTTCATGACTTTTCCTAAATCATTCTACTGAGTGATAAAATGCAGTTTTTAAAAAAATCACATTTTATTTTTTGCCTTAAAAAAGGGTTACACCTAGAAATACAGCAGGGGTCATTTTGACCTCTTTGATAAAAAAGTATGTAAAAACATTTCGTTGCATTGTATGAACGCTGTTTCTTCTGTAATCTATTTTCGTTGGCAGTTATCTAACAGAACAAAAAAGAAAAGAATGTTTGCATATTCTCGCACTCCCCAATCATGTGATTTGAAATCTCGGAATATATTTTCTTGTGAAAGAGAAAGTGAAAAGATGCTACAGCTAAGAGAATGATTGTACTGTTTGAATTTAGCTTAAGTATTTTATTTCCTTATTTTTACGATTTTTGGTAAAATATTTTGTTCATTTTTTGAGTATTTTTTACATAAAAATAAATAGATCAATTAACTAACGGAAGAAAAAGCCATAAAGTTTTTGCAAGAACTTTTTGATCCCAATTCCAGTTCTGAAATTGATAACAGTCTAACAGATAAAAATGGAGATGAAACCTATAGTGGTTCGGAATTTACTATAGTGAGTGATCCTACAACTTAATTTTCTACCAGACTTCAAATTGAAAATGGATGAGCTTCTGCGAATTCAAGTTTTGACATAACTAGAGGACAGTACAGAAATTAGAGAAAAATCAAAAGGCAGATATGAAATTCAGCGTGATACAGAGTTTTGAAAATTCAATCTAAAAGAAATTCTAATGGTTATTCTTACACTCCATTCATCAATGAAATTTTCATCTAAGGAAGAGAAAACTCTGGATGGATTTACAGATTCATAAAATTTGCGGTAGACGTTCTGGACCAATTCAAGAATGACTGGCATTCCTTCTGAATTGACTGGCAAGTCAATTCAGTGACCAGTAAATGTTTTCTACAACATTTTGCACTTAAATGGTATAAATGCGTGGATTATATATAAAGAGATTACAAATGAAAGTATCTGGAGGGGATTTTTTATTGTGTTGAGGAAAACCCAGAGAAGACTATGTATATTGAATAAAAAAATAATGTGCTCTCTCTGCTAGTGGTTCATGGATTTACAATATTTAGTAAAAGCCAAAAAAGGAAAAAAAGAAGTGTCAAAAAAAAAAAAAAAACTGAATACAAAGGCAGCAAGACTGCTATTATTTGCGACAGTTGTGATAGATTTGTAAGTGGACACTGTCCTCAGATTATTAGAAAAATAAGCTGCTTGAGTGCTATAATCCAGTTTTTTTCTTTTGTTTTTTTTAACTCTTTGTGAACGATGTTTTATACTAAAATATTTATATAGTTATAGGGTTAAAATTCTTTTTCTGCAAGAAATTCTTAGTATTCATTCGTTTTGCTATCTATATTTCTGAAATGTAACTCAATTCTACTGAAACAACGTTAAATATTTCACAGAATTTGTTAAACATTAAAAAAATTATTACCTATCCTGAAAATCCATATATTCCATAAAACAAATTTCTATTATTATAAATTAGCTTATTTTAGGTTATTTTTACTAATACATAACATCAGGGATGCACAAACTTTATTGGGTGAAGGGCCAAAAAATTAGAAAGTATCAGGTTGGGGGCCAAAGTAACGTAATGTTTTATTCATAAAAATACGGGGTGTATTTCAGTTTTTATTTAGAGGGGTAATATGTACAAATTAAAATGTATTAATAATTACTGTACTCGGGAACAGATTATTATATAAAAGTTTTAAAAAAATAATGTAAATTAATTCAAACAAAATAAGGTATGAGTTTTTTTAAACAATTAATTGCACAACATTTATATATATCAATGAAGTGATTGGTCAAATGGCAAAAAAGAGGAGTACTAAATTTTTTTCAAAAATGTGTGTAAACTATGAAAATGAAACAACTGGAAAATAAAAAGGTAATTTAAACTAAGAAAAACACAGCATTATTCTCTAAATTATAACTTTCTGTATAATTTAGATAATTTTCTTTGACATTTTATGATGTAAAATATATATTAAGAGTTAAAACGAGAAATGAACGAAAAGTGCGAATATAAATACCGAAGAAATAAACATGCATATAGTAAATAGCGAAATCCAAATGCTGCGAGTCTGTACATCACGTTAAACCCTTGCGATTCAGAATTACTACTAGTCAATTTGGCTGGTAGAATTGTTTTTTTATCTAACCATTTACAAAATCTTATTAGTTAAATTGGCATAGTAATACAGGGGTCGGCGCGAGTCACTTTTTTCACTAAAAGTCATTTTTTTTTTGCATTGGTCACTTTTTCGAAAATTGGTCACTATTTTCACTTTTTTTAAAAAATTGGTCAATATTTTCACTTTTTTGCCCTTTCTCTGGCAGAGCAACCAAAAAAGTTACTTTTTCTGTCTATGAGTTCAGAAAACATTGCAATTTTGCATAAAAATACGTGTGCCAGGATTGAAGCTTCCGCGTGTCCGCCATTTTTGGTCCTGTAAGTCCGCCATTTTTGGTCGTTTTTTGAAATTCGGCGTGGCGGGGGGTGTGCCGAAGTTAAGGTTTGATATTGCAGTGTGATGCAACCAGAAGGGGAGGCCTAGAGGGCCCGTGACCTCCCCCCCCCCCCATCTAGAATGATGATTTTAATTGTTTTTATTTTTTTTTTTTACTCGAGAAGAGCAAATCCTAAGAAAATAAAATAAAGCGATATTTAAGTTAGAAAAAAAAAAAAAAAAATCAGACTAAAAATTTTTAGCAGTTGCAGATTATATCACTCAGAAAATTTCTCTTTTCTTTCATTTCCCCCCCCCCCCCCCCCTCCCGAACTAACTCACAATCACAAAAGAACATTTTTGGTGAGGATTTCTCAACGAAAAGACAATACGCATCTCGAGAAAATAAAGTTGCAGTATGGTAGACCTCAAATCCGGAACGCTCGGGGCTGCGATCTTTCCGGATTTTGGGTCCTCATTCAAAAAATTTTGTAAGTAGCATCAGAGCCCATGTAATTTGCTCTGGAACTTTTTATTAGCATTTTGCCCATTTATAGTATTTTTATTAAGGTATATACTCGCCTATAACTCGCGAAATTTAGCACAAAAAACGAAGTTTGAGTAGGCTTACATACGAGGCAAAGCATCGAAAAATCTAGACTTTTCTCAATGTCATTTTAACCTATTTAATTAAACAATTAAAGAAAATATTTCTGTTAAATTTTGATATGGTTTTATATTCTCTAGCCACTAAATTATTGTAGTAAAAAGATCAGACCATCGGAAAAATGCGAGGAACGCGAATTTTCAATTTCGCGAATGTTCTGTATCGAGCGAAAATTAGAGTTCATTTCAAAAAATAAATATAAGAAAACAACAATAGAAATAAGCAAAATTTAATGATATTAACTCAGAATTAAAGCAGCAATAAAGGAAAGCTCATCGCAAAAATGAACCTTTTCGAAAAATCGCGAAATAATTGTTTTGAAAGAAAAAAAAAAGGCACACTTCCGATCTTAAGCATGTTTATTATATTTTATTTTCCTTCTCTTTAAAACGCCTATTTCCGGAAAAAAAAACGGTGTAAAACATTTTCCGATTGTTTTTCAAAACAACAATTAATAAACTCTAGTTGCAAAAGCAAACCCTTTTCAGAAAATCGCGAAATATATTTTTTTGAAAACAGCACATATCCGACCTTAAACATGTTCCTTTCAGTTTATTTTCCTTCTCTTTAAAACGCCTATTTCCAAAAGAAAAACTGTGCAAAACATTTCTTAGCAGTTGCAGATTATATATATCGTTCAGAAAATTACATTATGACCTCTTTTTATTTCCATCCCTCCCCCCCCCCCCAATAAAAAGGAATTGCACAAAGTTCAGATAGGAAAAAAATAGTGCACCCCCTCCCCCCCCGTAAAGAATTTTTCTGATTGTGCCACTCATACGGTCATTATGTATGACAGTGATACCGTGTAACTATCACAACTAAAATTATAAAATCAGGGAAGATTTTGGAGCTCAATCAGGGAATTTTTCTTGGATTTTGTTACTACCATGAAATTACAAAAACAGTATCGAATAATCAAACGGTTTGTTTCCTACAGTGATACAGAAGATTAACACAGTATTTTCAGTCTGAATAATTTTGATGAAATATCAAATTTAGATTTATTTTAAGTGAAATTTTCTAATCCTTAAACAAGTATAAAAAATATTTAAAAGATATCATTTGCAAAATAAATTTTATTCAATGTTGAACATAAATTAAAATTTGAAATTTCTGCCGATTTGAATAAATATTTATTCATTTATATTTTTAAATAAGTAACAATTTGAGAAAGAAATTAATTTTAAAAAATAACTTGTCTCTCTCACTCTTAGCCATTTATGGGTTTTGAAAAAGGTATTTATGAACATAGTTACAGGTATAAAAATTCTTATTTTTGAATAGGCTATGAATTTTTTTTTTTTTAAGTTGGGTAAAAGCTCTATTTATTCAAGTTTAGTTTTCAAAAGATGTCGAAACTGCTCTTTTTCAAGTTATATTTAGTTTAAATAAAAAAAACAAATACACAAATTTATATTTAATGGTCACTATTTTGGTCACTTTTTTTAAAGCTGTGGTCACTTTTTTCACTATTTTGAAGACTCCAATGTGCGCCGAGCCCTGTAATATGAAATTTATACATTGATACATGGACTATAAAAAAAAAGTTAAACTGATTCCTTTATCAAAAATCAACATATCATTATTTTGTTCCATGGCATATAATTAAATTTTAATCCTTTAATCACTAGTTTTCCTGCAGATTAGAAATTGATCTTTGTGAATTAATGTAAAAAATCGTTATTTATTTATTCATTTCCTAAATACATATCAACAATAAAATTTTTAAATTTTGATTATAAATTACACTTTATAAAGTAAAATAATTATTCATATTGATATTATTAATTCTGAAAATTAATGTTTAATTAATAAATTTTCATTCATTCATAACAACTAGTCAGTTTGGCTAGTAAAATTGTTTTTTTAACTAACCATTTACAAAATCTTATTAGTTAAATTGGCATAGTAATGCAGTACAGAACCTCTTATCCGGAAACCAGAAAACCGGGGATTTTTTTCGTGAATTTCCCGCCATGTTTGAAAAGTTTGCGGTTTTTTTTTTTTTTGCCCATTTAGTAAAAATACGAATTTTTCTAAATGCCTTTAAAAATACGCATTTTCCGTTACAAGTAACATATTCAGTGTTTATAAGTCGACAATTTAGTCTGAAAACGATGTTTTTTCAGGGGAGGGGGGGGGGGGGGCGTCAACTTACTTGCAGATTAAAATTAGGGGGGAAAAAAATCTCCAACCATACTTGAGAAAAATCAGACCTTTTCTCTATTTTATTTCAATAATTAAACATTAAAGAAATAAGTAATTAGATTCTTATACATTTATTTAATTGTCTCGTCAGTATTCGAAGACAAATTGCAACAAAAGTCGGACTATACGAAAGTAGCCTTAAGGCCACGTGCTAACAGGGTAAAGGAGTGAAGTAGAAAGGACTATACGAAAGTTCGGAAAATTTCTAATACGGCAGATTCGCAAATTTTCCGCAATAGCTGATCGTGTGAAAATTAAACCTCGTTTATTTTTGTTTTATATATTTTTTTATTTATCTAAGTGCTGAAATAAGGTAATAAGAATTTAAAATTGATATTAAGGCAACAAAAATTGCAACTGTGAAAATGAATTCTTTATCAACATCGAGTTCGCAAAAGCGAAGTCGTTTTACACGAGTATGAAATTTGCGCGTTTCTGCATGTAAACATGCTTCTTACATTTCGTTTTCCTCCTTTTTGGAATTGATTATTACTGTAAAAGTGATTGATGATCAGATTTTATGAAATTAATAATTTGATAAACAATATCAGATTCGGAAAGCATCCAAATGGTGCTACACCTGAACGATGACAAAGAGCAAGATAGTGATGAAGACGAAAATAATGACAATTTGCTTGCTTTGTCTAAAGATTGTTGCTTTGAATTAACTAAAGAAATTATAGCAGGACTGGGACAAAATTCTTTTATAGACGAAATAGCGCACATAATGGCTGTTCGAAAAATCCAGCAAGCGAATTTTCGACTACATTTCCGGATAAGCTATTATTCTGAAACTTTACATATAGCTCAGAACCAGATGACAATGTAATATTCTACCACTTTTATCACGACTTGATTAGTTTCTGAAGTATTTCCAATAAAATAAAATTAAATATGGCGATTAGTTACGAATATTGCGACCAAATTTTCAGTAGCGGCGTTGCGATAGTATTTTTTTTACTACAATTTTTTGTAAGCTTTTTTTTACAATTATTTTTGCTTTTGTATTTTTTTAAATTTTATTATAATTATTCTTTATTATCAACTATATTAGAGGGCCAATTCAAAAGGCTCGGTGGGCCAATTTTGGCCCGCGGGCCATTGTTTGTGCATCCCTGCATAACATTATGTGGGAACTAAGCAGTGTTTTTTCCCCGAGGGTCAAAATGACCCCCTCCATAATTCTAGGTATACAGATAGCCGTAATTCTAGTGTTAAATAAAGATTGAAAAATAAAAAATTTGAAAGTAGGCTTTTGAGATAGGGAAAATGTGTGTCTGGCGGTCTGTCTGCCCCCCCCCCCCCCAATAACTTTTGAAGGATTTCCTATTCGAAATATTTTTTTTTTTTTTTTGCATCGAAAGATCTCGCCGTGGGCATCTCATTTCTACATTTGACTTTTTGATTTGCACAATTTCTTGCTTAATTTTGAATAGTTCAAAAAATCTTTACATTAGCGCCTATGGGCAAATTATGTAAACTCTGGGCGTAAGATCCAAGTTCCTATGATCAAGCTTACTGGAAGAATCTCTCAGGGTGAAAGATTCTTTGATTTGAACAACTTTTATTCATTTTCTAACAGTTCAAAAAAAAAAAAAAAAAAAAAAAGATAATAATAATAACATAATGCCTACGGGGAATTTTCAATCTTATATAAATCAGGATCTAACAGACAGGTTTGTTTGGAATAAACTTCATTGGAAAGATTTTATGACGCAGAAGTACAAATACGAAGTTCTATCGGAACTACGAGAGCCTATTTTCATATGAAATTTTTTCATCAGGATTTCTAAGGATTATTGGCTCGTTTGATGCGGACTTATCCTAAGGGAGATTTAATTCCTGAATCATGGTCTTCCTTATAACATGGGATAAACTCTCCTTGATGGTAGTCTGAAATCTAAATGGCCAGGGCGGGCGCTAGTATGAACGGCGCCCTGAGGCGAAAAACTTTTTCCTGCCCCTACTATATATTATGAAGGAATAGAGATTAGAAATGATCGATATAAACTTTAATTATACATATTTTAAGTTTAAAAAAGCTGAAAACAATCGCTGATCAGAATGGACTGAATAAGGAAAAGTAAAAAACAGAAGAAGAGAAAGCGCAATAGATTGCGTCTAGCTCGTCATAAAATAAAGAAGACACTTTCTGGAACTGCAAACACTTATAAAGCGCCCCCTCTGGATACATTATTGAAGCCGCCTGCAGCTGTGGAGAAGAAAGGATAATGTGCAAAACAAGAAATAACCCAGTAAAAAATATATTCTTTCAACAAAGGAAAGGAAGAAACGGAAAAACGTCTTAAGATGTTCCTGGTGTGTTTCTGTGCTTGATTTTATCAAAATTGTATAATATATATTAATGCAAAAATGAAATTAGATGAAGTTTTGATGCATCATTTGTAAAACTAAACAATTTAAATATGATTTAATTTTTTTGAGATAAAAACTATTGTTTTTTTCTTATAAAGATGCAATCAATATTTATGGCCAATGCGCCCCTAAGAACGACGCGCCCTGAGGCGGGCGCCTCTCCGCCTCAGCCTAGCGCAAGCCCTGCAAATGGCTCACCAACACAAAACTCCATTAAGGTTAGGTACAAATGATAAAAGAATTAAGTTTCCGAAACATTGGTGATAATAAACTATCACAAATTTTATAGGAACAATAAGACGTCTTTACAGAATAAGAAATGCTACTTATAATTTAAAAAAAAAAATTCACACAGAAGTTCTTTCATTAGAAAAAATTAAATGCTTTAAACATCAGTGAGCAAGATCTAAACAATAATAAGCATGGCAATAGAGCAGCAATGCTAAGAAAATATTAAAAATAATAATAATAATAATTTTAGAGCTGAATTTTGACTGAAATCCGTCTATAGATGGAATACTTTCACTTTTTTTTTTTTGTAAATCATTAGATGGAAAAGGACAGAATACCTTAAAACTAAAGTAATATAATACAGATTTAAATGTGTTATAAATGTTTTTACAATATAGTTTCATTTTAAAGCTTAATATGATGTTGCTAATTATAATAAATTTAGTAATTTTGTTTAAATACTTAAGTTGAACAGTTTAAAAATAATTAAGTTACCACCTTAATTATTAAATATTGCTATTGATAATATTAATTATTTAGTTATTATTGGGGGGAGATACATAACTAATACATGCAATGTATTAACAAAATTTCTAGAAAATGCATGTTTTTCGAGTTACAGAAATTTATTCTGACTTCCATCCTTTGAAATATTTTTACTTTCACACATGTGTGGGGGATCATGCCTCCCCACACGCTCCTGCTTGTGCTCTGTGATTCATTTCAAATATTCTGCAAGAAAATCATGTACCTAAAAGGAAATTGTTATGGAATTAATAAATAAAATGATGCAATAGGCCATTTCAGAAAACAAAATTAAGTTATTTATTTATGCAATTATTCTAGTGGTAATAGAAAAATATCTGATAACTGACATAATTCATTTGAAAGCAGAGGGTCAAAACATTGGTTTCCATAATTTAGATTTCATTCAAACAGAGTGGCAATTCCTTGCTTTAAGTTCCTCTGAACAAAATATGAAAATTTATTGTCCCCAGACTTAAAAATAGATTTAAAACCACTGATTAAAGATAACCGAACAATAACACATTTTATGCGTAGATGCACTTGCTATGCCTGCCTATGCTTGCTGTTCAATGTCGGTTACCAAATTTCTTCTTCAAAAAGCTAATTTATAAAAAGGGTTAAATGAGAAAAATATATCAGGCACTAAAATTTAGCTAAAAAGCATTTTTTAAATGAAGAGACAATTATATGTGCGCAAATTTCCCCACAGTGCAAAAATGCACCTTGTACAAAATGTGGGAACTCTGGTAATAATAAATTTCAGTTTAATCTTGGAACTTTTAGAAATGCATTGAATTTGTACATGTTTTTATGTATTTTGTTGTTTTTTAACCTAATACGCATATTGAAATTACAGGCCTGCGAGCATCGTATTCTTTAACAGGGCAGATACATTTTCCCTTAATGTTATTGATGCGTAAAAATAAAGATGGTTGATTTATTTAAACATGATTTAAAACATCATGTGGAAAGTCTACAGAGCAGTATTTTGGGTATTTTCACATGTCTTGTGTGTTACATATAGTGAATTAATTTGCACAATATAAATATAAATTCGTGTGCTATTGAAATAAAATGTCATTTATCTGTGGGATTACTTCAATTATCTGAAACTTTCAAATTAGCCGGCTTGGTAGATTAAGTCTGACAACAGTGGAAATCGCCTGAGCTTAGAGCAATAAACATAGGGGTGTTGGGTGGGAAGACAGCTCCTGCTATGTGGAAAGGAGACCCTTGCTGTACAAGAAGTCTTTCAACTTCCATTTATTTTGTTCTGTTAACAAAAAGACTTGGTTAAGAGCCCTTCATTCTTCGGATAATCGCAAAATTATTTTGAAAAAGAAATTTCTTAAATTGTGTAATATTTCTCATGAAGACAATTTACCTTCAGTTAATAAATATATAGTAGCTAATCTTTCCAATGTTTCTTTCAGCAACAATCAAGTCAACACTTTAAATTGTAATTATAATTTTGCTTTTTCTACTAGCAAACTTTCTCTTCGTAAACTAATTGCTCCTTTTGAGAGATCTTGCAAATTTAGTGCGTTAAGTGCTGAGGAATTAGGGTTCATCCCATTGCTTCCAACGTTGATTTCAATACATAAAACTCTCTAAGCTTGTTTCTACTAATTTAGTCAGGCATTGAGGGGGATGGATTAAATTGTTGGCAGCTGCCATGAGCTCGGAGCTCATAAGGAGCCCTGTTTCAATTTTATTCTCCCCCCATTGTTTCATTGTATCGATTTCTATAGGAGGGCCTCGCGACAGATGATATTCCATGCAAATTTTATAACATAGTTTACCTAAGGTCAGAAGTGCTATATTTCAATCCAATGAATTTAATTAAAATCTCTGGAAGTTTTTGAAATGTTTTAAGTATGAAAATTTTTAGTTTTATTTTTTCTTAAACAACTTTTAGTCTTAACTGTAACTGTGAGGCCCCTCGTTTATTTTACCGCCAGGGGCCCGCAAAGTAGTTAAGCTTCCCCTGGCATTGTGTCAGGGATTTAGTCTCTAATTCTGACCTGGTGATTACTAAGGCTGATGAAGGGGGCTAATCATTGCTGAATTTAGGCTCAATTTGACTGTTAGTTTGCAAACACTATGTCTTTGAGTTTATTATGCATTTATATTTTTATTTTAGTAACAATGTGACTGAAAAAATATGAGCTTGTATTTACTTCTCATTCAAAAGATCTTCTGTATTTAAATGCAAGCAATACTGTAGCTGGTAAACAATTAGAATCATGTAAGAAGCTATGACCATTCTATCTTGTAGAGGAACTAATAATCAATTCTAATGTTTATTTCTTTATTTTATGCTTCTCATATTCTAAGCAATAGTTTTAATTCAGCTGTCAGTTGATGACCTTACTGCTGTTCCTTGCTTTTCACAGGCTTGGCTTTTTTTTCCCTTAATTTCCCTTTCTGTTTTGTTTACTTACTTATTGTTGGTAGATGGCGCCACTTGTTTGACTTTTTGTCTTTTACATGTTTATTTTCTTCCGTGGAATCTCTTCGGCGTTACTTTTGTTGGGTCTTTGCTTCCCCTGTTCCCCTCTCTCTTGCATTGATAAAGGAATTCCAGGTAATTTCAAAACGCGTTTTTGCATTTTGAATGCTATAAGCTATGTATCACCTGTTTATGAAAGTGGCAAACCCTCCCCCCCCCCCCATTTTTGAAAAGTTATGTTTATTTCTTTAAATGTTTAACTTTTCATTTGTATGAAAATAATTGAATTTTTTCCCTCTTTGTTTATTTATATTAGGCTTTTTGGAAGATGTCTGGATGCCCATAGAAATAATCATCGCAGAAAGTACTCTACATATATATACGTATATGTACATGTATAAAATTTTTTATTCGATGTTTTTCTTTAATAAAGTTTTCATGCTGAAGGATGAGTTTCTTTCTTTTGCCTTTTAATTACGATGTATGTACGACCCTATTATTTTAATTAAATGTCTCTTTAAGGGGATTCGACACCTAAAAATCCACCTGCTCTAATTGAGCATGATTCAAGGTGTATTGACTGGTAATGTATGTTTATGAATGTATCATGATGGGGTTATAGAGAAAAAATATAATCCAAAAAATTCAAAATTTAAAAAAAATTACAAAATTTTAAAACTCCTTTTTTAAAATGTGAGATTTTAGGCTGGATTTTTCTTACAAGAAAGAACAACCTATACTCCTGACTTTGTAGGATGGAATTTTTTATGTCTTTATTAGTTCTTTAAAAAAGTAAAACTGAAAATTTTTGGTTTTGCTAGATTTTTTAAAGTCGAATTTGCATTAAAATAATTTCTAACAAATTAATCAAAAATTCCATTCTAGATTACATTTAGCTTTTAAAGTTTAATATGTGTTGGGTCAAATGCAAGTGAGACAATTTTTGTAAAAACGAAAAAAAAAATGAATGGAACTCTTGACTTAATGCGGTGTTTGTCAGGAGGCGTGTCTTTTTTTTTTTTTCTTTTTAAAGAGTTGAGTTGCTGAAATCGAAGTGTATGTAGGACTTTGAAACTTTGTACAAATGTTCTAATGTATAATTAGGAGCAAAAATCCCAAAATCGATATTTTGACAGATTTTTAGTGCCGAGTCCCTTTAAAGCATATTACTAGAATCTTCGAGTGTTGATTTAATCATGTATTTCAACAAAGACTAAGAACATGGTTCTAATGTAAAATGTTCTTTAGAGAGGTAAATGCTTTCCTTGTGGTAGTAGGAAAATAGAATGGAGGAGAAAAGTGAATAAATAATTTGTGGTTTAAAGAAAAAGTTTCAGATTTTTTTAGATGAATTGATCACGGTAAGAGGGGGGGGGGGGGGCTTTATTCCGTTCAATTTCAAGCCATCTGACAACTGAAACCTGAATGATTGATTTGTTTACACGAAAATAACTTCCCCTGAAAATTTTATGAAATGGTTCTGCTTCTGGAACTTCCAGTTTCTCCTCTAAAGTAATAAAAAGGTTAGTTTGGCAGACATAAATACTTATTAACTTTTCATTAAAATTACTTTCTAATTCTATAAGAGGGAAATGAATATACATTTGTAGGAAATGATTGGAATTGTTTCAGTCAAGTTAGGGGGTGTTCAGTCACTTTTCTCCACCAGACCCCTACCTGTTAGCCGAGGCCTTAGGATTGCTTACGCACGGGGAGAGGTAGTGGGGTCTACGAATGTTACATGCACATATCCCCAAGTATACATGGTGGTCTTCAGTGGGTATCGAACGCGCGACCTTCCAGGTGGAAGTCCGACGTGCTAACTACTAGGCTACCACGGCCCGGGTGTTCAGTCACTGGTTGAAATGGGGAGAAACCAGTGAATGAACAAAATTTTAAAAGAATAAAATTAACTTCTAATTAAAGCGCTGTGCTATACGCACCACAATTTATGTATAAATAATCTCTAAGACTCTAATATTTACTAATTATATTTATCAAAAATGATGCATCTATCTATGAATCAAGTCTTTAACATTTAGAGTTTTTTATTATTATTTAGAACAATCTTTAAATATTAATAACTTCTTCCAAAAATTCTATTGAAGTACGTGAATATGGGGAGAGTGGAATGGTAAAATATTGACTCTGCTGGGCCACCTATGTAATAAATTAATAATCTTACATAACATCTTGATAAGGGTGGTTCAAACTTTCGAAGGTAAGAATTTTTTCAGTCCTGCCCTTTCGTTTGGTTCCAATGCATTAGGAAATAAATTAAACAAAATTTGGAAACATTTCAATATTATTAAGAGGAAGCTCAATGCATATATGAAGTTTGCATCCTTGTGGAACCGAGTATTGACAAAGGACTAAATTAATCGCAAATAGGATTGCTATTTTATGTACACTCTTAACAGTAGGAATAAATGTATTCTGTTAATATAAACAAATATAAGTAGGGTAGAGAGGAGCTATTTCATGAGAGGGGTAAGTTGGACAATCGGTATATTCCTTAAAAGTTCACATTGCACGTTAACTCATCAATTGGAGGAAAGAAGCGGTCACAAAAAGGGAATTTGTCATTCGAGTTACAAATACGCGGGCGTTGTTTGCTTTGCCACGAAGAAAAAGAAGTTTAATTTCATATTTTTTCTGTACGCTGTCAATAATTACCGGTTTTCGATCACATAAGTTTTAAAATTTCATAAATCTACTATATTTATGATATTTAGAAAAGATTTGCTTCTTATTCAAATAGTTTTCTGATAACCGTACTTTTGTCTTACTTTCATTGGTGCTAGTTGGGCAATAGCTTTTTCCCTGAAATTGTTTGACCATACTCAAAGTCAGCAGGCTCATAGATGGACACTATCAAAACAAAGAGAGAAAATACTACTCCAACAGATACTCCAGAAAAAAACATATTGCAAGAGGAAAAACATAAACTTAAGTATAAAAAAGTGATTTAAAAGAAAAAGAAACGATTTTCCA